>OY783194.1:30722585-31922585 GCA_963678675.1 Xiphydria camelus
GGCTCGATGACTAATTGCGACGCCTACTGCGCGCGTATCTTCGAACTCAAGATGGAGAGGAGTTCTGTGTCTTCGATCGATGTAATATGTATAGTAGCTGCGACAAACTCGTCGCGATCATTTTGCGTTATCGATCAGTTTGCGCGATTGTACATTGAGAGAAATTTTATAGGTCGCACGACAGTGCTAGTAGTTTGATATAAGAATAAGTTCTAGTTATCTCAGCAATACGTATTTTTATTTCAACTGTAGGTGCGTATAGTTATTTCAGCAATACCCAGACGGAAAAGTTCTATGTGGTTTGTATATACCTAGTCCATAGGTATATGTAATTTTAGTCCTACACGGATCATACATATATGATTTCTATATAAATCATATATGGACCGTGTATGGATTATTTAAATCTTTTAAATTTTTCTATAATCCATATACACGGTAAGCAGTACAGTTGTCGACACTCGACAGTTATTGACACCATCCGATAACAAATGCTTTGGATAGAAAGTGATGGAGGTATGTCAATGACTGAAAATTTCGTCCGCTCAAGACGTCGATAACTCTACTGCTTACCCTAATCCGTATAACATGGTTTATGTAGAAATCACATAATCTATAATCCATATGACACCAGATCCACACATACAGATCTGTATGATCCATATCGAACTTTTCCACCTGGGTACATATTGCTCTTGTTACTATAGTATTGCTGTATCATCTGTACTGTCCAGTCAACTCGATTTAGCCTTAAAGTATAGCTATTGTATCACAACTATATTTATTGTTGTGCGGCCTATAAATTTATCTCAGCGTGTGTGGGTATGTATTTTTTCCTCGTCTTTCCATGCATCAGCGCAGCATTGATACATTTCGTCTCTGAATTTCAACACCGCATTGGGCAAGAGCGACGCCTAATTATGAGAGAAACGCGAGGAAGAGCCGAGCTTCGATAAATCCCCAATTCCCACAGTCTCTCAGCCCATTCACTTTGCGGTCGCCGTTCGCAATTGCATCGCCCCGTAAGCGAGACCGTGACTTTCTGCGGTTGAACGTCATTATCGTAGCTCACGACAGGCTGACAGTCGGAGCTGCCGCACGCGGGACCTTCTAATATTCTAAATGTTCGCGCTGGCATGTTTATGTGACGTCAGAGCTGCCGACGAAAGATTCTCCAATTTAACTGGCGGCTTCTTTCTACCCCGTTACTCGCGCGCTTCGTGAGTGCGTTGGCTCGCTTCGGCTGCTTATATTAGGTGTAATAAAATTGAGAAGATTTACAATCCTCGATTCTGTCTGAACGCGGTGCCATGTTAATCTGGTGACATTGATCATCGGAGCTATACCTATTTAATGTAATTGTATACGTATAAAGCTCTTATCCAATACGAGATGATGAAAATTAATAGGATACTCTCTCTCTCTCTGTTGTGAAATTTATATTCAAATTGGTAAAAAGCTCGGCAAATATTTAATATAAATTTCGTAAAGAGGTAGGTATACTTAGGTATTAATTTTCATGATCACGTATATTGGAAAAAAGCTTTACCTACATAGAATTAAGTATATACGAAACAGAATTTTTTCCTACAGTATATGCACAATACATGCATATATAAAATTTTCCAAAATCTCATACCAATGTAAAGTACCAATGATACAATTGTCAAAAAATAAATAAATTACTAACGATGGAAACTCGCAGAAGAAAAATCTCAATATTTATAAAATTATTTATAAGATAGAATCTGTTTCAATACAGTTCCTTCCTTCCTATACGTACGATCGGAATTAATTTTAGGTCCGGACCGTTAAGCTCTTTAATCTTTATGTTTGAGCAAGATCCATGACATCCGGGTTAACCGTTTAATACCGTACTACGAGATATTCATCACGGATTACATTCGTAAGTCACAGTATACCGGTACACGTTACACCCACGCTGACACTCTCATCAACCAGACGTCAGAACCAAGGTCCGACCGGTCACCGCTGTAGAGAAATGGCAACTGTTCCATATTTTGGCCGTGACGAATAATGGACAGGCTTCAAAGTCTATTTACATACCGACGCGAAAGGGAACGTATAACGATACGTGTGTATCGATCTATAATATATTTAGCCGAGCATACGGCACGAGTCTTAATTGGTTCGACGACGTTACGTCAGAACTTCCTACGCGAAAGAATCGAAAAACTGTACCTTCGTATATGTATAATTTGCCATCTAAATGCATTTTATATCAGGTAGTACTTTTCTCTTTTGATGGCTATCATAACGCTAAGCTCTCATCAATTTGTCCTCCGCGGTGAAATTCAGTTCTCTCGCTAATTGTTGTACTCAAGATTCGAAAAATTTGAACAAAACTCTTTACTCTGTATTTTGTTATCTTCCATTTTCGGCCTTATCTAAGCTGCAAGTCTGTCTCCCTCGCGCTCGTTAATTGGCATAAGTGCGTCTCTCGTGATTTTTCGATGACGTCATAATAAGTACAGTAAAAAGAAAACTCTACGTATAATTATTTGTTCAGGCATTTTCTTTTTCGCGTAACGTTAAATATGTAGGTATACGGATAACAAATTAATTAAAAAAAAAATAGATATTTTCTTTTACGCGATAACCAGATCGAACCGTGATTCTACCGCGCGGCAACATTCTGGAAGCGTAAATTGCGTCGATCGCAAATTCATTCTAGATTCGCCGTACCACTGCAAAAAGGACATGATGATGAATTACCAGCAGATGACACCTTGCGCAATACATTTTTAATTCCGGTCCGCGCATCGTCGAGCCCGGCTCAATATCACCGACGGATCTGTGACGAGATATCGCATAGGCGCATCTCGGTCGTTAAGCCACGGCTTTTTGCAAGATGACTATCTGTACAAATGAGCGCCATTTGTGCATGCCGCGAGTAGATAGATATCCGCGTACAAATGTGGACAGGCAGATATGTGGGCGCACGCGTATACACGATTTCCCGCGTACCTATGTACACCCGCGAGTGTTTGCACGATAGGTAGGTACAGGATGCATATAGGATCGCCTGTGTCGCAAGCAGGAGTCATTCGCGCGTATGAATCTTTGAAGGACCCCCTGGAGGTATTTGCGTTTCGATGCGTAGGTACTGTTGTTAATCAGAGGTATATACTTTGCGACCAAGTATTCGAGAAATGTCGTCAGGACTCGCGCGAATGTGCAGTTCGGTGATTCTTGCGCAATTGGAAACCTGAGCTCTACCAGAGGCTTATATTTATCTACTTTAAACTATAAATCCTGCACCACCGATAACAAAAAAAAGCCAGTCCAAGCAGACAAATGCTATTAGTTTATTCGCTTCTGGTTGAATTAGATAATATTTTTATTAATAATTCAACGAAGCAATTTCGAAAATCACGGATTTATTGCGGAAATCTCAAAGGAACACCGAATTATCCGTGATACCATAAGAAGAAAATAACATTTTTGTACATAAAGTCACCCATGTTTCATATTTCCTTTGAGAAATTGACTTAATAATCGTTTTTTTTTTTTTTTTTTTTTTCATAATAAGCGCGATAAAATTTACATACTTATGATAGGGTGGTCGAGCGATCGATTTGGAAGATTTCGATTTTGGCGAGAAATTGAATAAATTTCAAGAGGTAAATTCTCCCTTGACATTTTCACCGAAATTGAAATCTCTGGGATCGAACTCTGGACTACCTTGTTTGATGTCTTTTTTGCGCTGATTACGAAAATCGTGGATTTATCGGAGAAATCTTAAAGGAACACCGAGATATCGATGATTTCACGAGGGGAAAAAAATTTTTCCTATACATAAAATCATCGATAACTTGAATTTCCATTGAGATATCGATCAAAGAACCATGCTTCTCGTAATCAGTATAATAAAATTAATGAGATAGAATGGTCGAGCGATCGATTCGGGTGATTTTGATTTTTGAACGAAAAACTGCATCGGCAGAGTTTAAAAAATGCATTAATATCTTAATTTTTATTCCGTTCAACGAGACCTTTCCACAAAGTCGTAAAAAAGTGCATTATTCTCATAAAAATATCGCCGTTATATCAACGGTTCGTTCGAGCAGATGAGACCCGCTTTACGAGGACCAAGAAATAAGAGGAAGAACGGCGGTGTGACCGGCCAACACAAAGCAGCTCCGCGTGGCAGTGTGCATCATATATTCAAGGCCTGCCAATTTATACTTATTAATTCGAATTATCGCGAGTAAGTGGGTGGTGCAGTCCAGGATATTAAAACCTCTGACCTTTACCACGAACGGCAGGACCGACCGCGACGCAACGTTCGTCCCGCTCGATATTTTTGTAGAAGATCCTACTTGACCCGACACCTTTTACCGGGCGCCTGCGGGCCTCTCTTTTACAAACAGCGGCGCGAGGTGAGTCTCCACTGATATGCAACGCGGTAAATAACGCATCAGCGCACGTATCGAGACGATTTCCCCAAGCATTGAATCAAAAAATCGTTACAAGGTAAAACAGTGATGTTCATTTTTAACACCATATTTCACCGATGTGAACCTATTATATAGATAGATATACACTACATCTGGTGTCATTTAGTCTTATGCCATTGTTATTTAACACCAAAAGAGTGACCTATATAATGGTCCACGCCGCAGATTTTTTACAGTGTACGATGTAAGAAAATTGTACACCGAGAAAAAAGTTTGCTTGATCGAAATAAACGTATTTTTGGGTAAACCTGAGAGCACATTTATTCGATTCGAATAAATATTGATTTGATCGAAATATTATTTAATTAAATCATTCCTATTTATATATGTACATCCAATTGATCTTCATTCTAATCGAATAAAATTGCTCTTAGGACTATTCAAAAACACGTTCAATGGACTCGAGTACATTTTTTTGCTCAGTATACCAAACCAATGATCGTAATCGATTCGCAATCTACACCGAGGGAAATAATTGCTGGTGGCAAAAAGGAATGTTTTCTTCGATCGCAAAAACATGTTTTAATTTCAGGATCAAGCCGTGGTTTTCTTCGCGCGGAAAAATATTTCGTGCACGACGCTACTCTTGAATCAAGATTATACATTCTTCGATCAAGAATCAGATCCTACCTAGTTTAAAAAATTTTTAAATCATATGTGGTCTTTATTCAAGAATAGTTATTTTCGTTATTAGGGCGTGAAGCGCTGTTTCTAACGAGAGTGAAGTTTGCCGCACGAGCGAAGCGAGTACGGCAATCACACTCGTTAGAACGGCGCGAAACAACCGAATAACGAATTCTATTTTTTGTCACTAAGTGTCAAACACGAGATTGACGATTTCACGCACTGCGCAGGTTATTTCACGCACCGCGCAACTTTTCACGAATTGGTGTGTGAAAGATGATTTCACATGCGTCGAGGACGCCCATGAAACCGAGTATTTGACACTGAGTGACAAAAACATTTTTTTAATGACTACTCTCAATGAATATAGCACTCGCCTTATCCAGGCCCTCCCCAACAGTCACCCAACTGCTCATCGAGAGGAGCAAACCACCCGCGCCTTCGACTCGTCCAACATCGCGAGACAACACCTAGATATGGAGCACCACCACGCGCGTAAGTACACTCGTGTCACGAGCGTCCAATCCAACCAGGGGGGGGGGGGGGGGGGGGTCGCCTTACCCAAAGTGTTTGCACATCGAATCAACGGGTCGAGCCTCATCGCCGCGCGATATCACCGAAATCGATGAAGGCTCGTCGGCACGTGGCTCGGCCGCGTTAAGCTCGTCGCGCAACGAAAAATACAAGAGACAACGAAGAGACGAATTTTCGATTCGTCGCTTTCCACTGTACCGTATCCGTAATTGGTCGAACTCCTCGCACCCCTCCTTCCTCGCGTTCCTCGTATCCGTCGTCGTACGACGTCCTGAATTTAAGGCGCCGTCCCCGAATCCGACATCCCCGCGCCATCCGACGTGAACTCGTCGAACTCGTGGGCCGAAAGCGTTCCGCAACCAGCTCGACCGACAAGAATCGTTACCCGGTATATAATAATAACAGCGACAACCGGAATTCGAATCCCCGCCCAGAAACGCCCTCGAGACGGCTATTGGCCGGATATCGCGGCCCCGGGAGAAGACTGTCATGGCCGGCGGAACCCCGCGAACGGTCCAATCGGAATTCGTATCGGCAAAACAAAGGACGCGCACCCGGCCGCCCGAGAGAGGGTTGCATCGCGAACAAATGAACGTCGGGGTGGGCCCGCGGGACGAGGGAGCCGGCGGAGGGGACTGCGGAGTTTTTGATGTATTAAACTCCGAGCGCTACGTGACACCGAATGCTAAGTAGACCCTCGCGAAACGCCACACGCCAGATTCAGCCGCTGCGTCGCGCGCGCGCGAGGAGGGCCCTCTGCGAGTTTTATCGTCGTCGTCGACGCGCTATCGCCGCTATTATTGCCGCGCCGGATAAATTAGGCGGCCCTTTTTTCGCGCGCGTGACGCAAAACCCGATCGCGGTGATCCGGCGTAGGTAAGTCGCGCGCGGCACCCGGAAATCCGTGCAGGGTTGAAGCGAGAAGTGATGACGTAGAGGCGGGAGGAACTGCGTTCCGCGACCCGCGGACAACACAAGTCGGACGACTGAATTGTAATTATCCGTGGGTAGTCTGATGTCTCTCACCTTTTGATAAATGAATTTTCGAGTTATCCGACAGTCATCTTTTGGATAACACGCTGAAAGAACTGGTTGGGTTGACGACAAATTTTGAATGAATATCTGCGAGCCGACAAAACGTTTTTTTTTTTGGGAATCACAACATTCTTTGGTTGATTTCACGATAACTTTGACGGCAGAGCTAAACATTTGGATGATTCGACAAATATTCTTTTAGGTTATCGAATTGACTCAACGAAATTATTTCGTTGGCTAGGTACTTTTTTCTCAGAGTGCTTGAAATTTAAGTTAACAAAAAGTGAGACATCAAACCGCCCACGGATGACTTCGAGATGACTTTTTGGATTGTGTTGCCTGGGGGATGCAACCGGGAAACAAGTATCAGAAAAAAAGCACGTTTTCTTTTACTGTTATCACAGAACGACGTAACTCGTTGCTGTGCAAGGAAAAGTCGTAAATCACATCGATTACAACAAGAACTTGTGATGTTTCCTCGCGCAGCAACGATCGTTACGACGTTTCTCAGTGCACTGAGACAAAAAAAGATTAAAATTTATTCCGTTAGAAGGATAATCTGAGTACGAAAGGTAAAACAGATCAAAAATTATCCTTCCAGGGTATAAAATTTAACCTTCCTTAGAATAATTTTCGATCCACTTTACCTTTCGTACTCAGATTATCCTTCTAACGGAATAATTTTTAATCTTTTTTTTTCTCAGTGTGACGGTGAAGAGATAGGTGCTTTTCTCTGGTGCCGATCGAAATAGATACGGCCGTTATCTTGGAGGCAACTATTCGAATTTCGTGTACCTATAAACGCTAAATTTGTTTCGTTGTCCCAACGATTTCTCAAATTTCGATAACTAAAAATGGTTTCGACAACTATGACGACTGATAGTCAATCGAAAAACTCGAACAGTTATCAGGACTATGCTCAATTCTCTTATCGCATCGCCACCGATTAATACGAACACTCTCTCCAAACTGGATCAGCCAAATCTACTGTAGTATGTTAAAGGTAACATTTTTTTTTACAGCGTAATCATCAACTTTCCTCCCCCGTCCTCGCGCGTTTCCTTCCGAGAACGCGAGACCCGCGGGGATCGTTACCGTTTGTTTGCGCTCCCTGTTTGGTCGACGATCATTTTTTCCGCGGGCCTCTATAATTTGGGGCCCTTCCCACCCAATTGGCTGTTGGCGCGCGGATCAATTAGGGAGGCTCCGGACGGGGTTCTACAATAGGACGCGAGAGTGGCGGTTAAGTGATGTTCACGCTCCTCGAGTATTATTTTCGAGCATTTTGAAAGTGTCCCGTCATATCCTGCCAGACTTTTCTCCGCCGTCGTTTTAACCGTCCCCCTTTAGAGAGGGGCGGGGGGTTCGACCTCGCGCGGAGATGATCCCGCGAGAGCGTTGTCTCTCCCCTTGGACGCGATGCGACGGAGATACCGATCGAGAGCCGCTACGCGCTTCGTGTTTGGCGCGGATTGAAGGCAGAACCTCTTATCACGCCACGCCGGGCCTTCCCGTGCTCTACGGGGAGTTGTGCGCGTCGCGTCTCAACGAGAGGAATTTAGTTCAATTTCGATCGGTGGAACGATTTCCCCCCTCGCGACCGATGACGAAGTTATTTCCGTCACTTCCCGATCTGAAAAGCCGCGGGGTCGCTTATTCCGACGCGTCGACGCGGAGGATCTCGTCGTATTCGCAATCTCCGCAGCGTCGGCGTCTTTCTCTGCGGTCCACATCAGGCCCAAACTTCTTTTAATGTGCACGGAACAAAAACATTTGCTTCGTTCGACCATTGATGAGGTTGAATACGGTATTTGAGTGGAAAAAAATGTTCATATTTTTTAATTCAATTCGTAATCCGGCACGCTTATGCCAAGCAACGGGTGCGAGAGAGATAGACTTATTGTGAATAATGACATATGCCGCATTTCTAAATATCGTTTTCCGGCTCAGATGAGGTCGAAAATGAAAAATGAAGAAATAGGTACGGGGTAGATCATTTTTTTACAAACTTTTCGAATCTGCGATAAAAAAAATCAGTGAATTACTCTGTTGTTTCAAGTGGATATTCAATTGTTTCAACTTCAAATTGATTGCCTCGACTCCATTTGTCCTTACAATCTTATGGCGTCGAAACAACGACACCGCGTAAGGTTCGTCGTGTTTGACTTCAACGATGGTTGAATGAAGCAAATTTTTTGTTCAGTGTGTATACCTGCTTATATATTTACCAATTCTTTATCGAATTAAATGAATTTGCTATACACTGCTGAGAAAAATATATAAATTCGACACACAACACCAATCAGGGGAACGCAAATTCAGTTACTTGAACTAATAATTCGCTAGAAAATCGACTACTGCTTATTTATTCATAAAAATCGTAATCATTACAACCGAATTATTTAATTCAACTAACCAAATCGGCGCTTCCCTACGCGTGACCGTCGATTTGGTCAAATTTACCTACTAATTTTTTCGCCTTGTATTAAAGTGTTGCACCAATCCCACGATAAACGCATAAGTTGCACTTTGACGAAACTCAACAGTGATGAAGATCGTATACGGCTTCGAAACTGAATCAACGATTATCCTCAATCGCGCACGTGTGTGACTCGAGCTTCGCTGTGCTCGTATAGGTACTCGGGCGAGGCGCGAGCGCGGGATACATCAGAATAGGGTGTGGAAATCAATTTGATAGACGAGCGACGCGTGCTGAATTACCTCTACGTGACATCGCCCTGTTTCGCCATTTTCCCGTTATTAACGTCGCGGCGAACGCCGGCCCCATACAACCCCGCGCGCGTGTCGCACTGCGCGTACACCACCGCGGATTCGCGGTAGATATTCCCCGGATGAGACACTCCGCAGCCTCGTCTACCGCGGGTACAGATGTATATATTAACGAATAAGCGATGTAGGTATGTACGGCTGTTTCGAATATCTAAATTTGTTCTCAAATGTTTGACAGAGAGTGATAAACTGTGATAACGAGAAATAAATGCCACCCCTTCGATTTAATCGACGCAGATAAACTTGGTCAAATTGACATGCGATATGTGGAAGGACTAAATGAAATAAAAGTTCGGATTATATTACGCCTGTGCAAACGAAGCGTCGATTCGCACGTCTAATTAGAAATTTGTTGGATGAATAAACTTCAAAATGACCAATCAAAATAAAAACACATATAGGTACATCCGTAGCTCATCGGGAATTTCATTCTGGACCCAATAAAAAACTAGACTCAGCTGATTCGACAGATGATAGATATACGCAAGGACTAAACGAATATCTAAAAATTCGGATTATTATTCAAACGAAGCATCGATTCGCGCGTCGAATTCCTTTACTCGATGAATGAATTTTTCAAAATGATCAATCGAAATGAAGAAACAATCCTCGTTGGAAATTTCCCCGTGGACCCGATAAAGATACGAGGCACCGCGAATTTACGGCTTCATTTTACTTCCAGGCGTCACGACAGTCGAATGAAAATATTGATTAACCATCGCGCTCGATATAATCCACGACGGAACAAGGCACTGATCCTGCTCCTGTCACCCGGCCATCGCGTGGGTCCTGGAGCCGTCCGACGGGACGGATTACACCTCGTACCAAATTAACCTTTGTCTTCGGTTTCCCCGGTATCGCCTCGTCTCTCGTCGACGACGTTTACACGGAAATTCACTCGAAACTAACGCAAAACTAACGGCGCGACCGGTGCAACAGGTGTCGGAGAACCTCGAGGATTTCGATACGCATCGACAAATCTTCGAATTACACGGCCCTCGTGTCGCAACCATTTGCCAAGATCGCGACTCTCTATACCTGGCGACCGCTCTCAGCCTCGGCTCGAAAGTGGGAACGCGTCCCTGCTTTATCTTATCACGCGAGAAATATCAGAAAAAGCTGGAAAGAGTCCCGGGGCTAAATCGTAAGTCGATCTTTGAATTTTCAAACGTTTTACCTTCGAGAACTTGGACGTTCGAAATAATTATTGTACAACTGTGTGGGTACGCGTAACTCCTTTTCAAAAGTAGGACATTTTACCATGAAGAGTAAAATTCTAGCCTCTCCGTATGCATCCTGTAACGTCCTTGAAATTAAAGTATAATTCGGTATTCGCATATAAATAAAATATTCGTATTTTTAAATTCAATGTGCAATTTGTAGAAGAAATGATTATTCGTTGAGTTACAAGTTTGTTTCTCTCTACAAAATTGTGACGTCGAAAAGCCAGAGAGATGCACTTATGTCGAGCAACGAGTGCGAGAGAGATGGTCTTACAAGACGATGACGTAGCTGCATTTCAAAACATCGTTTTTTACAGCTCAAATAGGCCGAAAATGAAGAATGAAAAATACGGAATACCTAAATAATTTTTTCCAAATTTTTCGAATCCGTTATCAGACAAATTAATGAGAAGACCGAATTACACTACAATGATTTCTCCATGGAAAAGTGATCCACATCGCAATTATACTTCGCAAAAACATACTTTATTTCGTATTTTACACTGAGAAAAAAAAAAGATTAAAATTTATTCTGTTAGAAAGATAATCTGAGTACGAAAGGTAAAACAGATCAAAAATTATCCTTCCAGGGTATAAAATTTAACCTTCCTTTTAGAATAATTTTCGATCCACTTTACCTTTCGTACTCAGATTATCCTTCTAACAGAATAATTGTTAACCTTTTTTTTTCTCAGTGTATTCGTACAACGATATTTCTGTTGCAATATTTTTGTCCGAGAGAATGACTAATTTTTTTCCAACGATAAAGAGAATATCAGTAAAAAATACTCGATCGAATAAAAGAGTGTCAAATAGAATACGATACAGTTGAAAATTCAGAGACCGCTACACCATCCCGAAATGTACTTTCCTCGCAAAATGGTGGACCACCCTCCAGGGGTGGTACATATATATTCCAGCCCTCGCTCGACCCCACCGACGCGAAGGGGAGGACGCCGGGGGGGCGAGCATGTAACGTTATGTAACCGTGTGCATGTCTAAGATCCTGGAGGGTTATATAGGAAAGGGCTTTGTCACTTGGCCATGTGTCGCTAATGCGACTCCCATGGGGGGTCATTTCTATTCTATTTCCCTTTCACGGGGTGTGTCGCGACCTCCCCTTATCGCTTATGGTAAACGCATCATGGAGACCCCACAAGGGTGCTGCGGATTGACGTAAAATCAATGAACGGAGTCAATGGGTTTTGCTGCCGGTGGAGGAACTCGAATCCTCCATGGGGTGTCCCTTCGAGCACCGATTATACCGCGAACAAACGCGCCCCCATCCGCCGTATCTTGACTCTCGCGCTCGTAAGGGCTAACGGATCGAGTCGTAGGGTTTGCGATAATCACCGATAGCTTCTGCAGTTTGTAATTTGTTTACATATTCGTGATCGTTACCATGTGAAGTTATTAAAATTAAATATAATTTTGTTAGTACACTGAGAGAGAAAATGGTACATTCAATTAAATCCGTGTTCACACCCAAGGAAAAGGTCTAGTTGAATATGGACCTGTGATGGAAAAATCGATTTGAGACGAGTAGGAATCTATTCACATCGAACAAAAGTCTGTTTGAATGAAATAGATGTTCCATTAGATTCGTAGTCCGTTAAAAGGATATGCAAATCATTTATTTAATTCAAATAAACTTTTGTTCGATGCGAATAAATTATTGTAATACCTACTTATATCTGCAATAGGTACATTTTTCTATTAATGTATATTACGAGTGTGGGGAATGCAGAATAGTTCCTCCGACTGATAAATCTGGTTAACGATAAACTATTCGAAGGAAACAGGCTGTAGTCCATTCGAGTCAATTATTAGTCCAAATAACTCGATCTACATTTCCTCGTCCGTAACCGCCGATTTAGTCAAATTTACTACATTTTTCTCTCAGTGTAGAGTCTTCATTGCCGTGTAAAATTTTTTATAATAAATATCTAATACAGCTTATCTCGATAATGTGAAATAAAATATTGCCCCTCTCTTTAACTTGCGAGATAACCATTCCCAGTTCAAGATACAGTCGCTCCGTCGACCGTAATACCGCTTTTTTGATAGCAGCGATCTCTAAAATTGAAATGTTATTATCTCGCGACATTTAAAGCACATAAAAAAACCGCGCGATACTTTCCGACGGTGGCGAGGCAAAAGCGCGCGATTAACTTCAGCCTTAACTGCGAGCTGGATTAATTACGTGCGGCCGCGAAAAGTTGCCTCGACTCGAACGACCCGTCGCAACGAGCAACCACCGCCGCAGCGGTCTCGGTGCGAAGTGGGCTCTCGCAAAAGCTGGCGAACCAGTCCTCCGCGCGAAGGACCTCGTTAAATCCTCGCAACACCGCGGCGCGTTATTGAGGAGAGAGAAAAACGGCCGTCGCGCATCACTATAACGAGACGCCCGGCGCTCTAATTGCCCGCGGATTTGTTTATTTGTCAGCGTGTAACTGACACTTGGCTACCGTAAGTCACGGGGATATATAGTTATAGCGCTCTCCCCGCTCGCCCGCGCCGGGACTGGAGTGGCGGAGAGCCTCGAAAATCGAGGAGTCATCGTCGCTAACGAGACGGAATGCCGAGAGGCCGCCATTAAGGTCCCTTCGGGGACCTTCGCGATATAAGACGCGATACGAAATTCATTCGGTCCTTTATACGCGTATACCCCTCTTTTTTTCATCTCTATCTAATAACGGGTAATTCTCGAAGACACCGAGAACGCGGAGCTACGTTAGGCGCGTCGTTTCGCGCGAGAAAGCGTGTTGACGTCGATCGAGTCATCGTCGTGTCGCAGAGACGCGAGAGGAGAGCCGCCTTGATCTTCCCCGTTGTGGAATCTCGATTATTTAATGACGATTGGATAACTGTGAGCGATTCTACGAGCCAACTCTGACCGAGCTCCTACATTTGAGGAAAAAATTAATATTACTAATACGGTAACAAACATTTGTAGATATTAAATTTAATATGATTATAATATAGTTATATAAAGCTTTTATTCGATACGCGATTGTGAAAATGAATACACTGCGTTATGAAATTTATAGGGGAAATTTCGTAAGGAAATATATTACCTACTTTTCACATAATTACGGGGTATATTAATTCTCATAATCATCGCCAAAAATCTTGCGTCGATCGCGAGGAAAATGACGAACCTAAAATACGATCTGAGTAACTCAGTCGTTTTAAAAATGATTCCCATCGACGCGCAGTTTCATCCAGTGCATCTAAGACGAGAGGGAATAAGTGGGTCGACGTATCAACTAGTTTTTTACGCAGCGGGGGGAAATTGACCAGAACCCAATTGCCTCTCTCCTTCTGAAATTGATTCCGTCGCTTCGTCATTGTCGTTGAACGCGAGCTCGGATGGACGATCATTTTTCATCGCGCAACGCTGGGCGAATGTCGACGGAACAATAGTCGACATATAGTAGCCGTCGCGCGGTAGTCTTTCACTCTTCGTCGCTTCTTCGCGACTCTTCTCGAGACACTGATAAAGTTACGCGGACGACGTTCCATTCTTTCGCGATCTCGCGAGGAGAACTCTCCCGATGGATCTCTATTGTGAGAAGTCTCGAAGACGTGATGATAAGTGTCGCGCGACAATTATTCGCTGTATATAGTTAACCGCTTGAGAATCCCCTTTTCTCCTCTAACGAAAAAGACAGGTTTTCGAAAGTGTCAATATCTTCGAATTTCTAGAATCATCTGCCTTCGAAAGGGGCGTCGAAAATGATCATCCCTTTCGATCAAGGGCAAAGGATTTTCGAGGAATATTTCTCGGCCTCTGTTCAGCCTACTTTTCGATGTTATCAAACTTAGGCCGGGGAGTGTTAAACAAGGCTAAAAGATGTCAGACTGGAATACGTTCGCCAACCTGCTGTCAACCTCCAACAGGCAGTTTTTTCCCTTTATACCATTTCGAGGCTGATTTCGACCTGCGCTATTCTAACGAAGCTGAGTGGCTTGAAGAAGGACCGATAATATATCGCGGTTCGGTTGGAATCTAAGACTCAGCCAGGGAAGTCGAAAATACGCTTAGCGTTGGAGAGCTACACCCAGGAAAACGGTCTAGTTGAATACAAACCTAACGAACAAATTTATTTGAGATGAATAGGAATTTATTTACATCGAACAAAAATCTATTTGCATCGGATAGACGTTCTACTAGGTTCGTACTCGATCAGAAAGATATGCAAATCATTTATTCAATTCAAATGAACTTTTGTTCGGTGTGAATACACTCCCATTTATCTCAAACAAATTTGTCCATCACACATGTTCGTATTTAACTAGACCTTTTATCTCAGTGTAGAGTGAATTTTAACGATGAGTAAGGCTGCAGAGGTCAGCGTGAGGCTGATATTTTGACGGTGGGGGACTTTAACAAAAGAATATAGGCTCGGGAGGCTAACAGGAGAGCGAGAGTTTCGGCTCGGTTTCGCTTTATAACGCGCCCTTCTTTCGAATTCGAATCCCCCAACTCGAACGAAGTCGCGTGGCTGCCGAAACCAAACGAGATTTCGATTTTTCGCATTGCAACGATCGCGGCACTGCGGTGTGGAGCGCCGTGCGGTGGTATTGTTCATTGCCATGGTGACGGGTGGCGGCGCGGAGCTGCTCATTTGTTTGTCATTTCCTCGGCGAATCGCGGAAACAAAGGCCCGAGCGCGGCGCGCAATGAAAAAAAAAACAGTTCCGGAGGCGAGGCCGTTGATGGGACGCCGTTGTTGGCGGGAAAAAAAGTGGAATCCCGAAATTACCTGTTCGGAAAAGAACGTTTCAGCGCCGGTTTTATTTCGTTTCCGC
Source organism: Xiphydria camelus (assembly GCA_963678675.1). NCBI lineage: Eukaryota > Metazoa > Arthropoda > Insecta > Hymenoptera > Xiphydriidae > Xiphydria > Xiphydria camelus. Next base: position 30,738,088 of record OY783194.1, read on the forward strand.
GGGGGTGGGTATAGGCACCTACCGCGCCTCGACGAACGGCCTGTGCGAGGATAATTTTGAATTTTTCGAAAAAAAGAGGAAATTGCAGAAGCAATCGAAGCGAACGATTTTGCTCTGAATAAGTCAGATTGTGTTTATCTCGTCTAATGATGCGATAGACTGTACAAAAAATGTGTATTAAATTTAATACAATTGTATAAAAAGCTTTTACCTGATATACTTACGTGATTATGAGAATTAATGTACTCCGTTATGAAATTTATAAGAGAAATTTCATAAGGAAATATACTAATTTTCGTGATTATAAAGTAGATACCTAGATATATTAATTTTCATAACTGCGTATTGGGAAAAAGCTTTATATACAAGTATATTAAAGATACAATTTTCGTACAGTGCATATAAAGAATTCGTCTGATATGCCAAAGAATTGAACAAGAATTTCATCGCAGCATCTTTTGAACGTCAAAACAATTTCGAAAAAAAGAAGTTTTTGGCAAATTCGTCGCAATCAGGACGATCAAATAAAAACCGGATCGACTTAAAAAACGGTACAAAACTATCGGAGGATAATTAAAATCATCGCATTTTAAAGCGAAAGGCGAACGGTAATTTTTTGAACTACATCTCTGCGACATCACTAAAAAAAACCGACCAAAATGGCGGCTTTCCCGTTCCTTTCACGCGAAGATAATGCGTATCGTGGGTAGTGGACCACGGTTGCCATTCGCGGGGATCGTCGATCCTGTGTACGCCATTCAAAGTCAATGAGGAGGCAAGCTAAAGCGTTTCGCGCGTGGATGTAACTATCGATTGTGTTTTAAAGTCGATTGTTTCTCTATTATGTGCGACAGAACGCAGCGAGAGAAAGAGAGAGGCAGAGAGAAAACCATCAGGGCAGAGAGGAAAGAACGAGAGAGAGAGGGGGGGAGAACCGTAAGCGACGAGGGAAAGGCCCCTAAAGTACGAGCCTTCAATTGACTCCGCCATATTGAGTTTGGTTCTATGGGCTCTCGAATCTATGGGGTTTGTTGGAACCGAGACACGTTATATCGTGGTCCGTTCGAAGCTCCTTCGAGGATAACGTCGTTACTGGCTTTCTACGTGACCAAAATCCTAGCGCGAAGGGTGAGTACTCGAGTCTACGGCTATACGTCCTCCCCGAACAGTATTGAAGTACAAATGTGGTTCGCGCTGTATCGGATACTCTATTAGTTCGTGGAGAGGTGACAAAATTGACTAAAATTCTGCTTTTGCGGAAGCGTCTTGTATTTTGATTCTTCTACACTGATCGAAGAATCTGATTCGATTAATCGTATGTGCCCGAGTCGAATATTTGATTCTAGTTTATCCTTCTTAAAACTATTTTGACCTATTTGAGTCTACAAAGATTTTCTGTAATTTAAAATGGTCTATGTGGTACTTCTTGCAAACCTTTTTTGACCTACTTTGTTCTGTGGATCCTAGTAAGTTCTACGTAGTACTAAATAAGTCTAAATATTGTTACTGAATTTTGCCATTTCTACCGTGTAGTACTAGAAAAGCCTTCGCGGTAAATTAGTTGCTTTCAATAATGAAGGAGCTCCTTTAATATTTAGAAGTGAGTGAAATAAAGATTAAAAATTGTGTATTATTTTGTAATTAAACAATCTTGCCATAAGTATCGAAAAAAAAAAAGTTTATTATAATGGAAAACGTTCTACAAGTATTTGGTTACTTCCAATATATTATTTGTTTCTTATTAATTAATCTTTTAAAATATTTTATATTTTTCTCCCGCTTATTTATTATCTTTCCTTTTGCGTAGGATATGACATATAAAAAGAGTTGTACGAATAGTTTGCATTTCAACCTTTTTCATTTTTTCAATTTTGTTAGAATTTTTTAATCGGCATCAAATCAATACTCTGGACCTGATCTGGTTAACCATGTCTGGTCCTCATTAGGAATTCCTGATCGGGTCCAGAGAGAGAGGGTAATGATTTGCATTACATATCTTGTCAGGAGCTAGTCAGGCATTCCTTACCTGGACCAGGGGAGGATCAGCCGAAAATTTCTAGTCGGGGTGGTATCACCATAGTGTGTTCGTGTGACAGAAACTAAGAGCATCGTAGCTACACAGTAAACACACTTATTGTTAGTGGTTCACGGCGGGAAGACCCAGTGTTTAAACTCAGTGCAGTCATGGAGCCTTAACGACGTGCAAACATTTCGTAAATATATTGTGAATGCACTGTCTTCACAACATTTTTCAATTAAAAAATAACAAAATCGATATAATAATGATGTTTCAAACAGTGCAAATTGTACCAAATTATTCCATAAATAATGAATGATGTAAAGTCACTGCGTATATATGATTCAGTTTGGAGTGGACGTGCATATTCTTTTGACACATACAGTTTTTTATCATGCAATAATCTGAAATATTGAGGAATCCGAAGGGAATAAAATATCGGTTAACCCTCCGTTAGGCGGGTGGATTCTACTAGACGTGCTATTCAAATGGGCGTGGATTACAATGGTAATCCACCCACCTAATGGAGGGTTAAAGTAGGTTATTTTCGGTTTTAGCGTTAGTTCTAAAAAGTCCTAAAACCATCCCAAATCTGCAATAAGTAGAACCTTTTAGGCTCACTTAGGATTTTGCACATAATAGAAAATAACGTTTACGTAGACCTATTAAGTCCTAATACATCCTAAAAAGTATTCGAAATTATAGGACATTCTATAGAAACCTATAGGTTCAAATATTCGACTCGGGTGGTTAGTTCGTTGATATCTTATATTTTTCACTTGAGATATCGGCCCAATAACTTCGCTTTTCATGAGCAGCGCAAGAAAAATACGCAAGATAGGTAACACCATCAATAGATATTGTCAGAAATATCGAAATCTCTGGAACTGAACTCTCGACCCTCCTATCTTGTGTATTTTCTCGCGCCGATTACCTACGAAAAGCGTGGTTATCAGGTCGATAACTCAAAGGAAATATAACATATCGCGATTTTGTGTACGAAGAAATATTTTGTTAACAAAATATAATCGATAGGTATCCTGTATTTTCTTTCAGATAAAAAAAAATACATAAGACGGGGTGGTGCAGAGATCGATTCCAGAGACTTCGATTTTTGGCGAAATATCAGGTAGTACATTTCATTTTCATTGACATTCGACCTTCACATTTTCTCAATTTTTCACGAGAATCGAAATCTTCGGAATTGAACTCTCGACCACCCTGTCCGATGTACTTTTCCATGCCGACTCCGAAAACCATAGATTCGTTGGGGAAATCTAAAGCAACATCGAGATATCGACGAATTTCTGAAGAAAAAAGATATGCCTTGTCATCAGCTCTGCCAAACGTTTATCTAGCAGCCGATGACAACGGCATTTTGCCCAGTCCGGTAAATTCTTCGGATGGGCACAATTTTTGTTTTATAACTGATCAGGAACACCGCAAGAGAAACACCCATGTCTCGCATACGCCAAACTTTTTTTCAAGCTGTGATTCGTTTCGCGGTGCGAGTCTTCCCACCTCAATTCAGGCAGCACCGACAGAACCACAAAGGTCCTTCGGCGATATGTATCAAATTATGCTCATAATAGAAAATGGCGGCAACATTACACCTACCAGGTGTTACACGCGCGAGAGAATGGTTATACGCGCCGCTAGACTGTCGCACAATGAATTATAATGCGTCGCTACACAATAATACTCGGCACAATGGTACCGCGCCGTACAAAAGGTGTTGCTTTAATAGGTCTCCGATTGCTGCCGCGGGAGGAGCTCGCCGCAATTTTCACCGTTTTCACGGATCGAAAGCGAACGTCGGATTCCGTGAAAAAAATTTGGAAAAACCTGCCATTTTTGCGCACTGTCGATCACCGTTTGGCGTGAAACCGAGAGGCGATACGTAATTTGAGATTTCGGAATGAGTTTTTCAAGTCAAAGCAATTACGTTTACCGGAATAATCCAAGCAAAACGTTTAAAACTTGGAACGAAAAAATAGTATTCATGTTACAAATCGCGAAAGAAACTTGTTAACTTGTGTCAGTAAAACAGAATCGCAAAGATTCTGACATTTCCCTGAATTTCTTGAAACATTTTCCCTTATTTAGGTACTTTCCTACGTTTTCACCATTTCGTAGCACTCTTAGAAACCTAGTAACAGCTATCATTCCGCGTATAGCCTATCGTTTCTATACACTGTAAAAAAGATTTGTAATTTTAAATACATGCTTTTTTACATAAGGCTTTTCTCCAGTGCGTGATTATGAAAATAATTATACTCCGTAATTATGAAAATTGACATATTTCCTTATGAAATTGCCCTTATATATAAATTGCATAACGGAGAGTGTATTAATTTTCATAATTACGTTTTGGATAAAAGCTTTATATACAATTGTACTAAATTTAATACAAATTTTTTTTGCAGTGTAGAATATCCCAGCAGTATAGGCGTAAATTTGCGGCACATCGCATGCTGATTTAAAAGAACATAAGAATGGGTAGGTACTTACCAAAGTAGACTCAAATCCGGTTGTCCAAAGGTCTGCTCCGTAGTCTCGAAATGTTCCTCCGATGTTTTCGGTTCGCTCACCATCAACGGTTCACCACAAAATCACGCGCACTTTTGTATTTAACGTACCTAGAACAACGAAGACGAAGTTAATACCAATCGCTTTGGTAGGATACCGTAAAAAGTGACTCATCGTCGGACAAAAATCAGGATTTCCACTAAAATGTCGCAGCTAGAAGCAAACATCTCGCGTTTATCTCTATAATAATAGTTACCTAAATCTTTCGAAATTGTCCATACGCTGAGAAAAAAAAGTAGCCAACAAAATAATTTCGTTGAGTCCAAAAACCGTTTTGTTGGTTCGTATTCATTCGAAATATTTTGTTAGCCCAACCAGGAGTTATTTCAGTGTAGGTACGTAGTAAAAAAGTGGTGTTAATTTTTAATATCGTTTCACCGGTGTGCACTGAACAAAATATTTAGCTAATCCAGCTATATTTCTGGCTGCCTCAGACATTATTTGGTGACAACTAGAAAAAGATTGCTAGCGTAGCACGAATTCTTACTATTGCGAAGAAAATTATCACTGCAATTACTATAATTTTCTAGTTGTGGCCAAATTTTTTTGAGTGTGTGGACCTAAGTATATGTAGATACCACATCTAGTGTCACTCGATATCTCAATTCCATTGTTATCTAACATCGAAAGTGGTCTGTAGGTCCACACCGCAGAATTTTGACCTGTTTATACACAGAGAAAAAGAATTAGTTGGATCTATTAAAAATGACCTGCGAGGTCGCAAGTAATTATAAATTTATATCAATGAAATTTTGTAATGCATCAATTTGATATCTCTTCCTTGCAATCATATGGAATAGTATGTGATTGCAAGGAAGAAATATTTAATTAAAAAATATGAAGAAAGATCTAATTATTACTATAGATCCACAACTAATTATTGTTCCCTGTGTAGGAGTGGAAATATTAGTCACAGTATGAGTATAAAATACGCGATAAACCATGGAAAAAGAAGCGCAAAGTTCATTAGTCAACGTCGCGAACTTCTGGTACGGAGCCTGCAGGACGCGATGCACTTTGGAGGACACCCATTCGAGCGCAAATCAAAATGCAGTCGTTTCCGGTGGAGTACTTCAGCGCAGTTGGAGCACCCTCGCCTATTAGAGCGAAGGACTTCGCGGCACTCGACAAATCACTCACTAATTGCATTCGCGACGTGGTCCGGAACTGCAAACGGCCCTTTCATTCGAAGCGATGCGCGAATGCAACCATATCATTTATATCTTTCCGCGTGGAGTTCTCGCGCGTTCCCCGTTAGAATTTTATATAACGGAGAGTCCGCGAGCGGCGTTAAGATATACATGTGATGGTCAAAAACCGATCGAAATCCGCTTCAGATTAACGAGGCTGAGAAAATACCGTCGATACAACCCGAGTGAATCAACCGGTAGGCGCGCTTTCGACTCTATATTAACGTAATAACGGATAATCATAAGATTCTTCTCGAGAGTCTCATTACGGATCGACGGGCTCTCATTAGCTGGTTAACGATGGAAGCTCGAACGCTTATTCCGAATGATTGACAGATCCGAATACAAATTTTGTCGCATCGCACGAACTCGCCCGGAGAAACGTGGTAGTATTTTTGAAAAAATGAATTCTATCGTCAAATTTGTTTCACGATTAGTTCAGAGCGAAGAACCAAAGGCGTGCGAGATAATTTATAGTTGGTATGATAATTAACAGTATCGATGGAAAGAATTCCACTTAACTCTTTCTCATTGCTGTTGCAAAATAAAAATTTAGAGCGTTCGATTTTGCATTTGCCAAGCGTAATATTCACTGTACGAAAATTTCCATTAAATTTAATATAATTCTACCTATATAAAGCTTTTATCCAATGCTTGATTATGAAAACTAATAGGTAGGTATACTTCATTACGCAATTTATAAGGAAAATTTCATAAAGAAAAATATAAGTACCTATTAATTTTCATAATTACAAGATACATTATTTTTTATAATTAGGTACCTATTGAAAAAAAGCTTTATACAAAAGTATATTAATAATATAAACTTTTTGTATTACAATACGGGGAAGGCAAATGATAAAAATTTGTAACAAGTCGATGATAATTTCCCCGATTCTAAACAAATGAATGGACGAGATAAATGGACAAAATTAAAATTGAAATAAACCGAAAAAACGAGCATAATTCGAAACATTCGATGGTTTATGCGCAGCGCGCGTCATAATAAAACAGGTAATAAATACACATCGCTAAACGATATACATCCGCATTTAATATCGCACAATGCAAATATAAGTATGATTCCGCGATCGTCGCGAAACAATCAGACGAGACTAAGATGCAAAATATCAATTTGGCGAGATTGGATGTGTACCCATTCGTCGAGTTTCAACAATGGCAGCACCACCATGCGAGCGTGTGTACCCGCGACGCCCCACCCCTGCGTCGCCCTTGCGGAAACGCGACGTCACCATGGTTACAACATTGAAACTCTCCAAGGGGATGACAAAATGGAGAGGCGCAATACACCCCGCTTCACAAAGACGCGCGAGGCAAAATCGAAGCGCGTCTCGTGGCGCGTGGAAATAGCTTTGAAGTTAAAAGGATGAGCAAAAGTTTCGATAAAAGGTATCCTTATTTGTGAAAGACGTCGAAAGAAAAACAAACGAAACTGATAAATGTTAGGCTTTCCTATCGCGGTATCTCGATATAAAAGTAAATTCGAAACTAAAAATAAAAAAAACTACTCTAGTGGAAATGTTTCCCCGCCTAATATCTGCCAAAAATTGTACGAAAAATTCTGCTAAATCTCTGGAATTTCTCTGCGAATGTTCCAATGTTTAAGAGCTGGTAGACAAACAGCTGAGCTGGCAGAAATTTCAGCAGAGCTGCAAGGAAAAGATTGAATGGTAACGATTATCAGCCAAAATAATAAATAGATGACAGCTTCGACAATATCGTGCTGAATAATCTGCCGAGTAGTAATCACCACTATTCGAATGGTGATCATTACACTGCCGCAGATTATTCAACACGATATCGTCGAAGCCGTCACCTATTTACCATTCTGAGTGGTAATCGTTACTAATCAATTTTCTTCGCGTGGTAGAGACTTTGATGGAGCTAGCAGAGAATTTAGCGAAGTTGGCCAAAATTTCGTCAAGATCCGTAAAGTCGACAGAAATTTTTCAAAATCCACCAACTTTCCGGATTCTGATGAAATTCTCGCAAACTCTACCAAAATACCCGCCGACTCTGCCACTTCTGTCGAAATCTCGTCCAGCTCTTGAAGTTGGAACATTCGCAGAGAAACGGCAGACTTTCGACAGAATTTTTCACAGAGATTTGGCAAAGAAAATTTTTCATCGGGGTGATGTTTATTTAGAATAATCACGGGTTCCTCTACGCGTATTTCGAGAGCTCGCGGTCCCGAGAATCGACCGACCGCTTTTTCGACGTTCGACGCGGGGACCCAGGTGTCCGAAAGAGCGTTCGGAACGTTTTAAAATGATTCGTCCCGTTCGTAATAACCAGTGGCGCCCGCATTGACGCTATCTCCGATCTGAGCTGTTCGAAATCGCTGTGCCACACTCGACGGACGAATGAACGGACGTTTTAGGCGTCTAGCGCGGATAGGGGCGAGATATTATCTAGGGGGCGCTAAAGAAAAACTGCTCCCGAGAGTTCGGCGCGTGAAATAAGCGCGTGGTAGCATTTTCCATCGGAGAAACTTGTGGCGAAAGTTTCATTTTCCAATTTGTCGATAAAACAAGAGGGGAAAGCTAACCGCCCGATCGGTCGGGGCTGAGATTTCACGTCCACCGAGAAAAGGAATTAGTTGGATCTACACGGTGAAAAAGCGGTGTTCATTTTTAACACTATTTACCGGTGTGGACCTATACCTATAGGTATACCACATTTGGTGTCATTCAGTCTTATGCCACTGTTGTCTAACACCAAAAAAAAGTGGTCTATATATTACAGTAATTTTCAGTAGATCTCCGACTAATTCTTCTTCTCTGCGTCGTTTTACCTGATCAACTTCGTTCCGCCGAAAGGTCGCGAGATTTCGAAAATTCGTCGAACTGCGCGCCGTGTGCATCTGTGCCTATCGGTATAGAAATCGCTATAAAACCTGGAAATCGAGTAAACAAAGGAGGGTCGCGAACTAAAATGGCGCCCGCCCGGCTGTGCGGATGATGAGAAATAGCTGGAAGGGGAACGAAGGAGCGCGTAAAGGAAAACAGGGGGAAAGAGATGAGTAGGAGCGGAGAGAGACAGAAATACACGGGCCGACGGACAAACAGGGAGACACATCTCTCGGATTACGTCTTAACAAGCTCCGCGACGTTCATTTGTCTTATCCGCTCTCGCTAATGCGACAGCAGCTGCTGAAATGATTAATTTATCGAACGAGTCGTTGGCGCGCTGCGCAAAATCCGAGGTTATGTCACCTACCGCGATTATTGTCCCGCGCTCGTCTTCCGGTCCGAAGCGAAGCACGAAGTTTTTCGTCTTTGCGACGCGTACCGGAGAGAGGAAAACGCGGGAGGCCCTTCGCGTGAAATTCTCCGTTCGACGATCAAATCGCGCAACTAATAAAAACTTCTCACCTCGCGTCGCGACATGTGTAATAACTATACGAGCAAACCGCGTTCCCGCGGTATACTGTGCCTGCCCACTGCCGCGCGCGAAGAGAGAGAAGTGGAGTATCTTTCTGTCAGATGTCGCGTCTTCGCGCCGCGGTAATGTATCGCTTTGAAAGGGCGTAATTTGTATCCTCGATGATCAGTTTATATTCGTTTCAGGAAAAGAAAGCCTACGGTGTTTCGAACGGCACGAACCGTGAACTTTCGACAGATCGGAAACTGTATAATTTTCAATTGCGAGAAAAAATGCAGGTACTACATACAGTGGTGCTATAGTGAATGTCTTTATCTCTATCGAGAACGCTATCTAAACTTCAAAAAATCCTATTTCCTCCACGACGCGATATAAATCCGAGCAAGAGTTAACAATTGAAAATTATAAATCGCCGTGCGATATGGAAAGATGAAAATTTTCAATAATAATGAGATTACAAAAATTCATCGCTCCCCTCGAATCGTCTACACGGAAAAAAAATTATTTTGCTGCAGTCTTAGTAAAACTCGGCTTTGCTAGGAACTCTTTACTACCGTGACAGAAATATTATCTGTGGCAGCAAAAAATATGCTCAATAATAGGAATTTTAACTGCAATCGCAGTGAAACTTTTTTCAATAAAAATATTTGCTATCACCAAATATTTTTACCAGTTTTGGACATATCTCTCACCGCCACAGATAATATTTTTGTCATGATGGCAAGATATTCTCAGCGATATCCAGTTTTGTTAAAACTGCAAAATTATTTTTTTCCGTGTACAGACGCAATCGCCTCGAAATGTCGCGCGGACGTTGAGCCGGTGCTCCGTAACGAGCCTAACCGACTTGATTAGCACCGTCGACCAGCGCGAACAAAGAGCACGAACAATTGAACCCACCGCCCATCGCGCGCATATAGAGTTACAAAATGAGAGGAGAATATTAAGTTGTGACAAAATGGCCGTCACCCCCGGGTGTGCCCCGCACGAAAAAATAGGGATGTGTGTCCCGTGCTCTCTGTTCTCTCGGCGCTCTCCGGTTACGTGATGTGGGTCGAAATTTTGTCACGCATGCGTGTGCGCGACACGGATCGAAAGCTCCGCCCGGGACGGCCTTTGTTTAACCCGGGCACTACGCCCACGACGTGTGGTCGACAAACCATCTCTCGCGAGGAATCTAATCTCGCGCGCGTGTAAAATCAAGATGAGAGAAAGAGGGAGCGTTCGTCGTAAAGTAAACGAAGCGAGGACCTTCGCGCGGTGCTATTTATAGCCGCGGATATATGATGATCGATACGCTGATGTATTTGTAGCCAAATGATTGCACTCGATCCCATAATTGGAGTTAAAATGATCTATCAACTTTGTGACGAGAGAAATATCAGAAAGTACCTAATATGAAGTGCAGCGATTGTTGTGCGCTATATTAACTAATATTTCCACTCCTACACAGAGAAAAAGAATTAGTTGGATCTAGTAAAAATTACTTGCGGGGTCGCAAGTAATTATTTATGCCAATTTGATCTTTCTTCGTATTAATTTGATATTTCTTCCTTGCAATCACATGTACCTACCATTCCACATAATTGTAAGGAAGAGATATCAAATTGATGCATCACAAAATTTCATTGATATAAATGAATAATTACTTGTGACCCTGCAAGTAATTTTTAGTAGATCCAACTAATTCTCTTTCTCTGTGTATAAACAGTAAAAGATTCTGCGGTGTGAACCTATAGACCACTTTCGATGTTAGATAATAATGGAATTAAGACTGAATGACACCAGTTGTTGTACCCACCGGTCCATAAGTCCACACCGGTAAAACGGTGTTAAGAATTAGCACCACTTTTTTACTGTGTAAGTATGACAAAATATTATTGTATTCGGTAGAAGAATATTGGAGATTTTCATCAAATATTGGAAATTTTTGATAAAAGATAAACGCGTTAATATTTTTAAATCCAAGTTTCGGTATAAAATATTGATCGATTTTTTCTCAACTGACAAATCGTACATCCAATTCAATACCGCCACAAGTGTAAATTATATAATTTTGAATAAGAAGGAAATAAAACAATGTTAGATCGGAATTCTAAGGGTCCTATATGCAAATATGGCATATCTTAAAACTTAACCACTTGTGGCTGTATTTCTTTTCAAAGTCCAATATCTTGGCACTGCAGTAATCACCATAAAATAAAAAATTAAAATTTTGCAGTTATGGCGGTATTGAATTGGATGTACGAAATATTGATAAAAATATTCTACATCTTAAATACTACAATTTTCACAAAACCAGGTGTGTGGTAGCGTGGCCGAGCGGTCTAAGGCGCTGGTTTAAGGCACCAGTCTCTTCGGAGGCGTGGGTTCGAATCCCACCGCTGCCATTGTTTTTTATAGACTAAAATTCTGTACCTCAGAGCCAGACTGTGTTAAGTCCATAGTCTTAATATAGGACTTAACATAGTCTGGCTCTGAGGTACAGAATTGAATGTAATCATGACTCTACGAAAGTCTTTATAGGAAGCTTCGATCAACCGATTGGCAAAGAATGTCAAACATTGACTACGGGGAGCATAATTAATATTCACAAATTTACTGTTATGTACGCTAATTTCTTATACGAAATTCCATTGATACGTAGTCCAAAAAGTATCGAAGAAAAATTCTTATTATAAAAAATAAATAATAATAATAATAGTTTTTACCGTAAATTAAATTAATTTTAAAAAATTCAATTGTTTCAAGACGACACACGATTTATACACTTTCCTTCTCAATAGAAAAAACCTGCAGAGTGTTCATGACAGCCAGAAGGCATGCCGCGCGAATATGTGTTCCTACATTCCGTTGTTAGCCGTACGTAAACTCGTTTTCAAGTGAAAAAAGCTCGCGATCGAGGAAATGCAATAAAGAAAATAACGTAAAAGGAACTGATATCGCCCGAAGCATCAGATGCGGCAAACGAGCCGTCGAAAAAAAAAATAGGGGATCCTTCCGAATGAAACAGGCGAAATGAGATTGTAATCGAATCATTCGACGTATGGGACCGTGACTACTCGCATATCTCTTCCCCTTTTCTCCATCATACATTCATTTCTCTTCGCGTCACTGAATTGCGCCCGAAGGCAATATACCGTATTTACTAAAGATATACAAATTCGATCTACAGACCAATATCACGTGACTCGCAAGCTCGAGCAATAACGATGTCGTTAGAGAGAGCAAGGATTTATAATGAGTTCTCCCTGCGCCCGCCACAGGCAACCCGTCGTGCATCCTTGTATAATTAAAAGAGAATCGTCGAAACCGTGAAACGAGATATCGCGCATTACCCGCGACGTCCACGAAATAATAATGCCAAAATTACATTAAACCTTACGCGCCGGACCGTCCTTCGCTTCGGCGTGCTATTTGCAATTTACCTAACGCCTTCGGGCCACGTCTACGAGTAGAAGGAAGAGCCCTTTGACGGTAGGCAAACGGAACGAGTTACGCTCGGTCTCAAAGAGCGATGTAACCGAGTTATGCACGCCATCTAGATCGTTCATGCAGTGGCGCGAGGGGAGATAGCTCGCAGGATAATAACTCGATTAAAAAGCGCACGGGATCGAATGAAAGTTTGCGAGATTACACGATGGAAAATGAATGTGACGCTAGAAAGTGCGCCTTTTGATATTGCTGTTATAACCACAGATCGGATATAATAGGCGGGAAATGAAGAAATCGCAATGCCGTCGTTCGTACACTGAAAGAAATAATTGCTGATGCCACATGTAAATGCTTTCTTCAATCAAATCGAGCAATGCTTTCCTTCGGGCAAGAAAATATTTGATAGCCTCGAGCAATTGTTTTTTTTCGTGCAGAAAGAATTGCTTATCCCAACAAAGGTACTCTTCAATCAAGAATAGGTAAGTATATATTCTTCGATCAAGAATCTGTATTCTTAAAAATGTAAGATCATATGAGGAGCAGACTTTCTAAGTGCAGTTTGTCCATTCGCAGTTTGTCCTGTAATCGCTAATAGTTTGCCCACGACTGATGGACCAATGAAGTTTGTTTGTCTAGGACATTTTCAAACGTTTATATACCTAGATGTAAAGAGATGCATTTAGGTTGTCCATATAAACACAATTTGTAAAGGAACTTGAAAATATTCGTATGTTGACGAAAATGGGAAAAATGGACAAACTGCACTTAGAAAGTCTGCTCCTCATATTATGTTCTTGATTCAAGATATCAGGTTAGTCCAAAAGTTCGTGCGCATTTGCGAATCCCATGCATGCTATTAATGCGCACGAAGTTATGGACTGACCTGATATATCTTGTTGACACTAGCAATTATTTCTCTCAGTGTACACTGCTATTTATGAATGCCTGGACTCGAACTTCGACAATTGACAGTAGCACACACACGGATAACCCGAGAACTGTCAAGTCCAGGCATTCATGAATAGCAGTGTACCTATCAGCGAAAAATCGAGTCTACTTCCACACGGAAAAAAAATTTGTGGTAAATTTCGGGACAAGACTAATTTTTGTTACAACTAACATTTTAATCAAAATTATAATAAAACTTGTAAAACTTGCAAACGTTTGTTATAATTTTTACTAAAATTATAATTATCGTAACAATAAATTGGCCTTGTCCCGCATTTTACCACAAACTTTTTGATGTTACGATTTATCTTTTTCCTGTACAGCGTGACGAATTCTCTCGCTGGGGATTTTTTAAAATGTCATTTTTAAACGTACTCGTCAATAAACAATTAATTCCCATGCTCTCATTAGCTACGACGACGTTTGCCCTGGATAGTGAAAACATAAAAACCGACTGATCATTGGTTATAGCACGTTTAAAAATGACAATTTAAAAAGTAACCAGCAACAGAATCCGTGACGCTGGGAATACCTTTTCAATCCGCGGTCTCGTTTCGAATTTTGACTGCGCGTGACCGCATAAAAAATTCGTCAACTCATTTATCTTCCAAAAAATATCTTCACGCGTCATTGCATCATTTTTGCCACTCGCAACGCGTGTACCTACGTTCGACAGCATGGGAATTTGTGGAATTCCGTTTCTATACACAGAGGGAGATAAAATCTGATAAGAGCTGCTCAGAAGTCACACCACGAAATCGGCCTAGCGTCATCTCATTGGTTCAAGCTCGATACATAACCACACCGTTCGTCGTGCCTCCCGCCACGTATCTTTAACAATTCAATCATTGAACCCCAACAAAACGAGGAAAGAACAATACAAATATCGTCCGCGCTTTCCTCTCCCGTATAAATCCGATAAATTCGATCGACCAGTAACTGTGTGACGGCAAAGTAGTGGTGACGTTTCCGACCTTTGATCCCGAAAAAAAAGGCCAGCGAGAACGTCAAGTTACACTCGGTCGTGAACCGGCAGATGGGAACAACGTCGGCGCGCGCAAGGGAATTTCGAATCTTACGAGTATCGCGCGAATGGATTGAAAAAGTGCATCGTCCCGACTTCAGCGTCCAGTCAGAGGCGAACGAACCCGTGGAAGTGCAACGCGAAAAGATCGCACCTCGAAATCATGCAGGACGTCAGAGTCGTGAAAATATCCGCGTGGGAAACGGTCAAGCTGCACTTTCTCTCGTTTTCGTGCGGCTTGTACCTCATAGCAGTGCGTTTCGTCAAGTGGGCCTGGGACCCGAAACAATTTTTCGTCTTGCATCAACGGGACAATCCGCCGCTGTGCCTCGTGGACAACAGTTTGGGAAAGCATTCCTACGTGAAGCTGAAGGTAAGCGACCTCGTCGCCGCGGTAAACAGAGGGAATATCGATGAAAAACTCGTACGACGCGAACAATCTACGAATCGGTCTTACTGCGCGATAAAACGTATAGCTTTTCGTGACCCCCGATAACGCGCTGCGCGCTACACACAAACGGCTCTCGTCGAGGCGCCTTATCGACTGTGGAACGATCTCAGCGGGTTTCGCTTTGTTTGCAACGGCTGACAGACTGTCACCGAGGTGCGAATTAATCAACAACGTCGGTCAGTGATGAATGTTGTTACGTACTTTGATGTCCCCCTTTCATCTTCACGTGTTTTTGTTTATGAAATCATTCGAAGTACAAATGGGATTCGTAACTGCCGGTCTGCTTCTATTATTACGTCTGAACCTCGACCTCTCAATCGATTTATCGACACTGAACTTCGATACGGCGTTCGCGAGTACAAATAAAATAACGCGAAATCGGGGATAACAATTCCCGTACGATACGTTCGACAATTAGCGACTCATGCAGTATCATTGCCGCGGAAAAGTTGGATAATGAACCATTGTTTGATCTGGGAAAACAATGAAGTTTCTTTCGAATGGTATACAGCGCGTGCAATGGCGGTGTGAAGTTGGCTGCGGAGGCCGAAGGCGGGAAAGTACATTCTTTCAAATTCGAATAAATCGATGAACTGACTAGATGAAATTTCGTTTCGAATTGAGCAACGGATAAAAATGAAAAGAGAAACTTCTATGAAATTCGAAAACTGTATATCGCCACTATTCGAGTCTCTGAAAGGGAGAACACTGCAGTCTTCGCTTAACTTGTAAATTAAAACGTTTTCACACCATAAGAAGATTATTAAATATTTTAATATTTCAGGGTGTAAAATTTCATTACGTAGAAGCAGGAGACAAAGATAAACCACTCTTGCTATTGCTTCATGGATTTCCCGATTGTTGGTTGTCCTGGCGAAAACAAATACCAGTACTCGCTGAACATTATAGGTAGTTCAAAATACCACATGAGGCTAAACTTACTCGCCAGGAAAGAAACTTCAATCACTATTATCTCATTATCTATAAACTTTTGGCTCGTGTTTGTATAATACTTTTTTAAAGATTATATTTTTATCTACAACAAAGTCTTATATCGATGTAGGCCAAAAGTTAATAAATAATGAGATAATATCGATTCAACTTTCTTTCCTGGCGAGCAAATTTAGTCTACCATAATATAAATCTTCGTTATTTATACTACTGTATTGCAATAATACGATTATGAATATACTTTATAAAAGGATTAACAACGTTCGTTTTCGTTAAGGGTCGTGGCTTTGGATCTTAAAGGTTTTGGAGATAGCGATAAACCACCGAATAAACGGCTCTACTGGATTGAAACGTTAGTCGACGAATTGAAACAATTTATTCTTGCATTGGGAGTGAAAACGTGCAGCATAATCGGCCATGATTTGGGCGGTTTGTTGGGCTGGTACATGGTCGCTCTGCACGATGATATGGTTTTCAAATTCGTAGCAATCTCCAGTCCTCATCCCAATTTGTATTGGAACAGATTATCAGGAAATGCTGTTTTCGACGGCAAGTAAGCAGCGAAACAGTTGATAATAATTTACATGAGTCACTGCAGAGGAAATAAAAATGATTGATACATTTTTTATCCCAACTCTCGCTTTGGGCAATCGTCAGGATATCTAATTGAGTTATGTCGTTGATTCCCTCATTCATTTTTAACATTGTATGCGATTGTGTAGATGGATGCACTTCAGTAGGCTACCATTTTTGCCAGAAATAGACGCGCTCAAGGAAGATCTATCTATCATTAACGATACCTACAGGCATCTCCAGATAAATCAAACCGAAGACGAGAAGAATTACGTCGAGGCTTATAAATATACTTTCAGCAGAAAGGGTAAACAAAGATTTGGCATTTTAAATGAAGATATATCGCTAACATGTGCGTCGATAGATAAGAATGAATGAAAGACGTTTCGTTATCTTTTTAGAGGACTGGACGGGAGCTCTCAATTACTACCGTACCTTACCCTTCACGCGACTAAACGCAAACTCTTCCGAACCTATCAGCACTCGAACGTTGCTCATGGTCGGCAACTCGGATGCATGTGTCTCGCTCGAGAGCATCGTCCAAAGTTCGGAGTACGTACAAAAATTTAGCGTGAAGACGATCATCGGAGCGCAACATTTTCCACACCAAGAAAAACCAGAAATTGTAAATAAAGCAATTATGAAGTTCCTGATAGGTGAGCAATTCATCCTAATACTAATTAGTATGAGCCATTCATGTTGTTAATTTATAAACGACTGATTGTGAGTAATTTTTGTTGACTTTTCGCCATAGAAGATTTTTCTTTTTGAAAAGTTAATGCGTTATAAACGGTATTTTAGAAACTTTGACCTGAATTTCATAAAGAAAATGCTGTTCATACTGCATCTTGACTTAAAATTTCTTGAAACTCTGACGCGATAGATCGGCTCTACAAGTGAACAAATTTACGAAGTCAAGTTTATATCGCCGTATTATTTACTTTTTATCGATACTTGGAACAGCGTTGTAATCTTCCAGGCACACAAAACAGCTTGGAGAAAACACCAACAAAGAGTATAGTCTCGTCTTGGTTGGGTTCTTTAAGTAGCACAGTCAAATACGGTAATCAAATGTTCGATGCCGTCCACAAGAAGACCAATGTCGTGGTGAATGGATTTCCTAACAAGGTTTTATATCTAGGACAATCGACGTCGTGAAACATTGCCAAAATATCAAGGCAAATGACCTTCCGTCTATTTCAGACAATATTGCAGGTTTGC
Source organism: Xiphydria camelus (assembly GCA_963678675.1). Classification (NCBI taxonomy): domain Eukaryota; kingdom Metazoa; phylum Arthropoda; class Insecta; order Hymenoptera; family Xiphydriidae; genus Xiphydria; species Xiphydria camelus. The sequence continues at coordinate 30,755,892 of OY783194.1, forward strand.
TGTAAAAGGCACACGAAAAACCCATTAATTGTAAATATATTCGAATTCGTGATCGGCTTTCTTTCTCTCCAGCACAACATTGTGCGTAATTACTTTATCTCCGTCCACACGGATTTTTCAGGAAAATCGTTTGCATATTGAATATATACGGAATATTTCAAATACACCTATAGAATATAGTGTGCCACGTGGAAATGATACCACTATCTTGTGACTCATAAAATCAATTTAAGGCTGATATTAATAAAAACAAGTACTAAACCAAGCCATATAATTCTCATAGACTTCCATCGTCGCGACGCTCATTTCAGTAGTCTTCTCCTCTTGTAGAAATAGAGAAGTGAATTTTCATCTCTGCGCGACGAAAAGTTGAAATAGTTATTATTTTTAATGTGTAAGATCATTATTGTGTGTGGCTGACCACTGGGCTTTTAGTTATGCATTTACATATCATTTCTGACCTATCGTCATGCCCATAATTACATTTGATTTGATACTTCAATTTGTAGATTTAAAAATATAGTCATTTTCATCGTAGATCTCTTTCTCGGTATACGGAAAATTCTCTAGCCGCTATTTCTCGCATTTGGCAGCTAACGCACAAATGATCGTAAATACTCGTAGACCACAAATGATTTCATAATTCTTAGCTTTTTGTGTACTGTTCTTTTACGAAGTTTCATATTGAAAAATGTGGTTTTAAGACTAAAAATTTGTAGATACATACTAAGCATTTTTTTTCCATACGTGCCAAATTGTAAACATGTATGTATAGCGCGTATGTGTGTAAAGATGCATTTATTATTCTGCAACAATGTAACGTTACGTCAATGTTAAGGTAATATTGCTTTAGTTGAATTGCGAACCACATTTTTATTATATAAAATGTGTGTAGCCCGGTTTGTTTATTTATGTACACGTAAATCGTATTACAATGGATGTATCTAAGAATGAATAATGAATTAAAGCGAATTTTTATGTGATATTTCTTTTGCTTTCATTTTAGTTTAAAATAAATGAACTTATTTATCACGCAGTACGTCATCCTTCGAAATTCTTGTGAAATTGGAATTGCTTATCAAAAAGAGTGGTACATCCAATTTAATCTTAGATAGGTGGAAGAACGATCACAGAGAATGAAGAACACTCGAATGTACTTACTTACAATTTGCCATATCTTACATGAGATGCTGAAGTCTATAAACGATGAAAACTATATTTTTATGCATGTCTCATTAAGCCTCAGAATTTCTCGATTTTTTTCTGTAAGAAAAAAAAAGTTTAACCAACCTCAATGCTTGATTTTAGAGCAGTATCATATCTAGACACAAAGAATGCCTTAAAAACTCTACATACGAGTATAATGGACGGACGGATTTTAAACTCCTGATCAAAAGAATCATAGGTACCTACCCGATTAAATATCCTACTTACTTTCCAAAATTTTCGCCATCCTCAATCGTTTCCGGCAACTCGAATCCCATTGTTTCCGGCAATAACAAACAAAGCCCAGCTCCTATTAATGGGCCAACTCCAAAGAATAATGGTGGTAACCAGGGTTGTACTGAGCCCTAAATATTATGAATTATAACTCTATTAAGGTATGGCTATTTTTCTATTGCCAGAAAACATTCGTACAGAGTATAACAACAGAATTGATATTGCGCGAAGAATTCGAAATATATGTAGTTGCTTCAGAAATACAATTACCATAGTGGCGATGTACGGAGCAATTATGCTGCCGGTTCTAGCACATACGCTAGCTAAGCCGATACCAGCATTCCTCACAACAGTGGGAAATAACTCCCCACTGTATAGATATATCGTAGGAAAACAAAGTGTCATTCCTATGAGACCTAGAATAGCCAGGCATACTCCAACGAAAGAGTCTAGAGTCGCGATTAGCAGTAGCATACTTATGCCCGAGAGCACGTTACCGCACATCAGTAATTTGAGCCGCGATACTCTTGAAATTAAGAATAAGACGATTACCAGGCCCGGTAATTCCATAGCAGCTGAAATTCACAAAAGTACGAATCATACCATTTTCTATTTATTTTCTGAGTCTCGTCATAATATGTATTTACCGGATGCAGCCATGTTGATGAACATGTTACCACTGAGATAACCGATGTATTGGGCTAATCCAAAGAAACATATTCCGCAGACAAACCAATTGAAGCAAATACAAATAGTTTTGATTCTCAGATTTGGCGTTTTGAATAAATCCACTATGCTGTGCCTCACTCTAGCTTCTTCTGTTTTGTGCTCAGCTCGAGTTTCATGGAGTTTTATGGCTGTCTTTACGTTACTGAGTGGAACTTTATTTTTTTTGGCAGCCTTTGTTAAGACTTCTTCAGCCTCTTTGAGTTTGCCAACGGCGAGTAACCACCTTGGTGATTCTGGGATGATCCTGAAACAATAAATATACACGCAAAATTGAAATATACAAAATAATTTTACATGTGGTCAGCATATTATGTTATTTTAACTTTTATTATACCGGGTCAATTACTTAAGTAGTTTAATTAAGAACAAGACGGAACGTTATTAAGATTCTCTTGGAAATTAACTCATTGCAGTAAGCTATGTAATTGCTGTGGATACAGCTATAACAATAATTGAGGAGCTCGGGTCAAAACCGGATATATCCATATTTTTTATAAAAGCGGATGTATCCGGTTTTGCACGCGAGCTCCTCAATTGAATCAATTGATCTCACCAGTAGTAAGACAGTAGTAATATCGGCGGTATCGATGTTGCTATCTGAAATCCGTACCAGGTTCTTGTCAAATAAGAGACCAAAGGGTTTGTCAAATGTCCCAATAAGAAGGGTATATGATACGCCACTGACAGAGTTGAGCGCCATTCTATACCCATAATTTCCATAACTGAAAAGATATTCCATTGTATAGCAATAATGATAATAATCCTATAGGATAATTTAACTATACGCCGTTAACATCGTCGACTCACGTAAAACAAAACTAATGAGCATGGTACCACCAGTAGCTATACCAGTGATGAACTTTAGTACCAGGAACAATTCGTACCACGGTGAAAATGCACTTAACAATCCGGTCAAGGATTGTAATAATACAGCAATCATCAATGGTGTTTTCCTACCAATTCTAAAAACATGAAGAGTTGAATATATTGTACAAATAGTTTGATATACTATTAAAGAATTTTGTCCCTACTAAAAAGAATCAATAGAAGCATATTCGAACCAGTAGGCTTTTAATTGGTTTTAATAAGTTTCTATTTCGTTTGTTCATACGAATTTTCCCACTAATAAAACTCTATTGAAGTGATTGTATTTCTATTATTTTTTCTGATTGTCTCGAATGGAATTTTAACTATAGAAGTTTAATGAGCTTTAGTTGTCTTTAAGAAATTCTACAATTGCATCGGTTTCAAGAAACGTTTGGGCTATCACTCATTCAAAACGCACATTGAAACCTATAGTGATTATATAAAAATGAACACATATGCACCTATAGGAGTAGATTTTATACGAAACGGTGAATGCAGGTCGTAGTTTTATAGTTTCAAAACTCAGGTCAAAACCTGTAAAGATCATATTGAAATTAGTCCATAAACATCTCTAGAGATTTTAGGTGAAACACTCAACGTCCGTTAGTGTTTTACTATCTCACAAAATGCAAATTAAAATCTATAAAGATTATATGGAAATTAACCCACAAACATCTATTGAGATTTAATGTGAAATAATCAACATCAGTTGGGATTGTACTGTTTGAAAACGTAGATTAAAACCAATTCATTTTTTTAAATTGATTTCTATCAACTCTTTCCAGAAGGATTATTATAGCTACTCGGATAAGCATGGTGATGATAAAATTTTATTCAATTGACCTATTCTCCAGGTTCATATTTGTTCATTAACTGTTGATTGCATAATTAAAAAGAGACGTAGAACAAATACCAACCTATCAGCCATCATACTAAATACCATATTGCCTACGAGTATTCCAAACATTGTGACTGATTGGGCAAGGTTTGCCAGTGGTTCCCTGTCGCAAATTAAGTTCCACTGAAAGTTTGAAAAAATCTATCAGCCTAAGCAAGCTAGAGTCCGAGTAATTCATGATAAACCAACATTCGTTTAGACTACGCATCAGTGCATTAATTAGTTTTGCAAAACTTGCAACGTCAATACTTCGGACGTCGTAGCACAATTTATACAGTAGAATTAGTGTACGGCATTGACCTGCGTCACGATGGTTTCGCGAAATATACTCCTGTCATAATCGAATTCCGTGCATTTCTCTGTAGTGCCATTTCCCATGTCGATTTGACATTGGTCTGGCGAATCTCTATTCAGCGAAATTGGAGAAGCGCATGTAAAGTTAACTGTAGGAGCCAAAAAGACGATAGAAAGTTGATGCCAGGCAACTGGAAAATTAACAAGGGAAAGTGAAATGGCGAGTATGACGTGCCAAGGACCAACAACTCCCATCGCCTCTTGAACGGCATCCAGCGGTCCATTATCTAGAAAAAAAACATTTTATTAAAATCAATTATACTTACAAGTAGAATGTTCTGAAAGATTAGCCCATTGCTGACGCAGCAAATAGTAAAAAGCAAGAGTCGACAGAAATTCATATTTAGGAGTGATTTCGAATAACAATAGAATACTAGGTTTTAGAGCGGTGTAAATCTGTTTAATTATTTTCGATGTAAAACTTAAATCTGAATTATTATTGCTATGTAGATGACGACTTCAAAATTTGAACGGAGAAATGGGGCACTGTGTCAACTCTTACTAAATTTAGGAACTATTATAGTTAGACAATGCGTTACTTTGGGGTATACCCCTGATACGTATTCGAAATAAAAATAGAAAAATACATTCCCAGTGAACTTATACATGACTGGCGATGATCAATGTCTTAATCACGTACAAATTTAACTATTGTTATTCGCCGCTAAAATACGCAGCGTTGCATCGGTTTATATAGTCCGCCAGACGCTCCCAAAAAAGCAGTCAAGAAAGCGCAGCTTCCAACCCGGCGTTTCTACACGTGTTAAACATCATTTCATAATCCTACTCCAAATAAAAGTGTTTCTTGATGCTTGTAAAAGAAATTACAGTGGGAAAATAAAAGAAACTCGTTTTTTATTAATATACCTAGCGAAATTATTTTTTAACCAATGGAGGATGTAGATAATAGTAAATGCAAATTCTCACGCGAAATTTAGGAAAATACTTTTCAATGGAATACTTTGTACAGCGTAACATATGAATTATTAATTTTGCCGCACGTATGTAAAGATTTTAATTTGCGAAAGAATTTTGTTTTTCTGCAGGTCTAAATGAATGATGTAATAAAAGGTATGTGATATTTATAATTAGAAATGAAGAAGTAACAAGAGAATTGATGCAACGAGTGCACACTAAATTGCTGACTTACCCTTCTTCATATTTGCAGTGACTGTCCCTTGTCTTCACACACACTCTTGAATTATACTCTCGAACTCTTGTGTGCTAAAATACAACACGCTCTCGATGGCTTCGCGTGCCAGAATGAACTGTGGGAGAAATTAAAATTGCCCCCATTATGTTCCAACGGTATGAACAGAACAGAAAGCGGGGAACGGAAGTCTCTACTGTATTTGCAGACTATACAGCTCCATCTTCAAAGTTTTGTTCACTCTAACAGCACTACGTTATAAAATATATTGTATGTCTGAGCATAGAGTATATGCAAGAGTTCGTAATTTTATTTTGGCTCGCTTAAAAATAGCATCAATGTCTTTATTCGGAGACACACGCGCATGGGCAGTCAAACTTTTTGTAAAGTTTCTACGCGAGTCAAACTGAAGCATGCAATACATACGTTGAACTCGGATGTACGGTACGAAACTGCGATACCTTGAAAACAAATTTTGTTTCAAATTATGACATTTTAAACCACTGAACGTAGTTTCAATTTCAAGAAACAACTTTTTAGCGTACCTCAATATGCTCTACTTTCTCGACTCAATATCGTGGCATTCGCATGGAAAGGAACAAAGAACACCGTTATACTCTTTTTGTTTATGCTATTTTTAAGAAAATATAATAATGCACATACAAGTATCGACTCATCCATCCCTCGCACAACAATTAATTATACTTTGATGTCATAGTATTAAAATAAATGATATGTTTGAAAGATTGTTATACAAATTTGCGGCGATTCGCACACATAAACGTAAATAATCGATTCGACTTTAAGTAGTACTCATTTCCGAAAGTTTAAAGCTGTTGTAATTTAAAAGTTCAGTCTATTCGAAACTGAAATCAGCAAGTTTACTGGTAGTGGACCGTTTCGGTTCTTTATCCTGATTCGTATCACTTTCCGACAGCTTTCGCTTTTTAGATTCCAAAATCTCTTCGCCGGGACTGTCGCCTTCTTTAAACCTTTTCAACGCCACGTTCGTTAGTTCAGCAGTACTCAATTCCGGAAACTCCTCTTCCAAATCTTTCTTGTGCTTGGCAAACCAACTGACGAATGATTCCTTCTGTGGCGTCTTCTTCTGCTTCGTTTTAGTCGGTGTCGGTTTAGGCGTTTTTGGCTTTTGAGGCTTCTCCGGCATACTGTTCAATCCCGAAAGACCTGTTGGAAAAAATGTAAGTTTTTGCTGTATAGATTTAACGCTGTTAGGGAATCAAATTCATCGCTCGGTTAATAATACATTATATCAAACCTTTCGCAAGCGTCGAGTTACCACTCTTTAGAAACGGGTTGCTCCGTCTTACCCCCAGAGAGAGTGGCCTAATTTCGACTTCGGGTGGTTTCATTATCACAGGCGTTAAAACGGGCTCATCCTCGTCATCCTCGATTACTGCTTCGCCATGTCCTTCAAGACCATTTTGACTACCATCGGTATCTTCATTCTGTTCTTGCTGCCGATCTGCCGAATCGACGATGGACTCCAATTTATTAGCCAACGCCATTCGATTGACGCGTCCCGCGTACTTCATAGCCAATTCTATGACTTTCTGCGATGCGATTTGTTGGCACAACTCTACCGCGCGATACTCGACGTTACTTCGGCACGCCAGCTAATTGTATGAAAGAGACACAATTATTAGTCCGATGTGATTTGGAACCCGAAAACTCACAGAGGACTTACCGCGAAAAGAAATAGCAGTGCTTCGTTTTCATCCAGCGGGTTGCTTCCAAGTTGCCACAATCTCGCCTCTTTCTCAGATTTCTCACTATCCGGCTCGCACAGCGGTACGATCAACGGTATTTCAACGACTGCTGGTCGCGGTGTGGTTGGCGGATAATGACTTCCTTTACACAACACGCAACGCACCACTCTCTCGGACTCAGTAACTCCAATGATAAAGAAATGGTTCGATTTGCCTTTACCCTGAAAGTAAAAAGTCGCTTATAACGAGAACCTGAAGCATTGAGCATTTCCACTGAACTACATCGCATTTGCAATCACCTGTCTATCCGTATCGCATGCAACTCTCCATAAAGACGACTTTTTATCATATATCTTGATAACACCGTCGCTATCCATGGCGGTCGGCGAGCCGAGGTCCGTTAATCCAAGCCACGATAATTCCGATGACGGAGAGAGCGGTAAGCTCAATTCCACATTACGCAAATTCGCTCCACGAATTCGTAGCCACAAGACATTCATGTGCTGATCACCAGAAGCACCTGTTTGTCAATGACACAAATGAATTAGATGTCTGCATTACTTAGAAAATATGGAAAATTGAAATATGGGAAAAATTGCGTAACAATTAACTCATACCTAATCCCGCGTGATAACAAACTACGAGGTGATCTTTGTAGGCATTCATAGCAACGACGGGTCCCGGTAGTGCGACGACCTCTCGTTGCGTACCGCCGACCATGAACAGTCTCAAGTTTTGTCTGGAGGTCGATAGAGCGATGAAATTATCACCAGCAGCCAAACATTGAGCTTCTTCGTCTTCCGGAAGATCTATAGACCATTCTTTGTTTCCCGATCCCCATCCTTGCATCGTACATACAAGCTGTGATTAATTATCAAATCCGACCTTCAACGCGAACTTTGTGTTTGCTATTTATAATTGTTTTTATTCATACACACCTTGCAGCACCACTGCAACGATCTTACTCGGTACACCATCGCCTGATGGGCACGCCAATGCCAGTACTTGAGGAGACAACGCCGCTAATGTGTGACCCAAATAATTTTTTATGTACATTGCGTGATGGACCGTCGTATCGTGAAATTCAACTTCAATACTAGAGTCTTCTCCGTCTTCCGACATGTAACACCGTACCATACCAGTGTCATTCCATACCTATGACAATCAGACTTTCAAATATAAATTACAGAGTAATGTGACATGTAAAAAAATGGGGCATATTCATATTTCCCATATAAGTTTTAACATTCCTGTATAGATTTATTTTTCTGGATATTTAAAGAATACTTACCATGAAACGTGATAATAGGTGGGCAGGCGACGAGCCAGGCTGGAATGGTTTTTGCAGATTAACTTGGGGTACCGTAGGCCCCGCGATACTTTGGATTTTATCCAGGACAGAGTCTGTGATGCTCTTTTGGTCATCCTCAAGATTAACAGAAGCTTTGATCTTGTTCAAGGATATCACATTCTCACCATCGTCGTCGTCGTCGTCGCCGTCTACCGTTGTCCGATTGTCATCGAATACGTTTTCGTCAGCCCCGGTATTCAAAGCTGTTTTTTCTACTAATGTACTTTCCTCTGACTGTAGAATTTAGGTATCAAATAATTAGTAGGATGGAAATCAACCGTTGCAAACCTATTCCTTGGTAAATAAAAGTCAACGTACAAAAGAACTTAAGGGCGAATGTATACTTACAACATCGACGCAACCTAATTGTCCTAAGCTATCACAGAATGCTAGTTCATCCGGTTTACCTAAACGCCAAGTAATCGAAGTCACTTTAGCGTTCTGTTGGTGTTCAACGTATCCGACTACCCGTTTACTTTCAAAATCCCAAATGACGATTTCCCCTAACGCCGAACTAGCAGCTATACGAGTTGCGCAATTGGAAAACTTGCATATGCTGAGCTCCTGAATAAAGTTCAAATAAATTCATAACTATACATGGAGAGAGAAAATGCAAAATTAGCAAAGAAAGTACGTTAAACTCGATTGCAATGAATTTTCTACCGACACAACATTGAATTAACTCACAGCATTCAGAGAGGAACACTTCAACCGAAACAATTCTTTCCAGGAACCCCTCTCCACAACGACCACATCTTTCTTGTGAGGATAAGCAAGCACTCTGCCATCCTTACAGTGAAACGATGGTGTGCAATACAATTTTGCGGTAAAGAAAGAATTGCACTTTGGTACTATGTTATCCCAAACATGGACAATTTGTTTCTTCTCAATACTCCATACCCTGAGCGTTCCATCTACGCTCGAAGATGCCTGGAAAAGATAATGAAATTAGTCTTGGAGCAGAGCAAGTGGCTATTAATTACACTTGCAGGGCATGAAATCGAATCGTTCATTGGTCCTTACCACAAACTCCTCTTTGGGATCGAGCGTTAATCCTGATATCGGAGCCTCGTGACCATTTAGCTCTATACTATCAGACGTCTCGATATTGGTAACTTGTATCCGCATGTCGCTAGAAAGCAAATAAAAGTACATAAAGCGTCAATTTTTGTTAAACGTTCAAATTCTATTTTCTCATCAGTGAAACTAACTTCTTACCACTGTTGTATATTGATTCTTGTAATATATATAAAAGATATGTTTGATTGAATCATAAGTAATCTAACAGAATTGTAAGAACTTATGAAAATGTTTAAATACTTAAAAATCAGTTGCTCACCATGCGCCAGAGGCGATGAGATTGCTATTATTTGCTGTAGCCAGTGCAGAAATCGTTGATGAAAATCTAGTAACGATTCCCTCTTTCTCGAGATCCGGATAGCTGAGTATTTGAACCGTATTATTGTCGGTACCCACGTATAACTTTCCATTCTGTGTAAAAAAGTGTATTATCTATAATATTTAATTCGAAACTATCGTAAATCTTGTCTACAGGAACATTTCTACAAGAACAAGTTGAATTAGAATCTATGATACCTTTGAAATTATAGCTGTTGCTTGCTCTGAAATACAACTAGAGGCAGGATCATCATCCATCAAATTCAACCACGATCTGACATCACCGTCAGCACCGCAAGTGACGAGGCCACCTCTAAAGTAATTATAAATTATAAATAAATAATTCCCCCCTTCTGCTAAAATTTGATCACAATCGCAAAACGATAACTTACTTTTCGCCGGTATAGTAACACACATCAGTGTGGCCTTCTGGATGCGCGTAACGCGTTGGTTTTACGGTAAGCGGCATATTTAAAAGTTTACATACGATAAAACCTGAAGATAAAGGTAAATTCGACTATCAAATATACGTCTAAAGTTAATTATCACTGTCGAAAGGAATCGTCGAAGCGGTCGAAGCACATTGCTATCAGATGTTTTGGCGCGCTTACTGCACTGCTCACTCGGTGCACGCGATCGCGACAACTCTACGAATATTATAAACGCACCCAAAACTGACATGTGCGCACGCTGCCTTATCAATTGATATCGAAACGAACGCAGCCCTTCTCTAAGATGGTCGAAGTTGCAATGAAGTCCTTGTGAATTTCGCCGATTATACTACTTAAATTTGTTTATTAGAATGACCATGATTTCAAAAACCGCAGTAGGTATTGCTGTCGGCATTGCCGGAATTTTCGTCGGCTATTGCTTTTACTTCGACCAGAAGCGGCGCAGCGATCCCGAATTTAAAACGAAACTTCGCGAACGTGAGTTTTTCAATCCATACTCGTTTCAGTCGCTGCTCCCCCACGCTGTTTCAGCGGGAAGGTTAATTCCGTTTATTTTCGAAAAATACTAACGATTAATGACAAAGACATCGAATGTGTGTGTCGGACTTTATCCCATCAAAATTAAAGAAACTATTAGCCAGCTAACGATAATCAAACAGCCTAAAATGCATAATTTGTAATATTCTGGATATACTCGTACACGTGCAGTTTATTTATAGGTAGAAGAGCCAAGAAACAGGCACAAAAGCAATCTAGTTCCACGATACCAGATCTAAAGGATCATGAAGTAGTTCAGAGGTTCTTCCTACAAGAGGTACATAGCAAAGGTTTAAGATCCTAAAGACTATTGGAAAAGTACACACTCACGACGATCTTATGTTCCAGGTGCAACTCGGCGAAGAATTGCTTGCCACTGGAGACCTCGAAGCTGGAGTAGAGCATTTGGCCAATGCTGTTGCCGTTTGCGGCCAGCCTAATCAACTTTTGCAGGTCCTACAGAAAACATTGCCGCCACAAGTGTTCCACTTGCTGTTACAGAGATTGCCAGCGGTAGGTCAGGTAAGTGTTGCTCTTTTTTTTAGTTTTCTTTTATTTTATGGGGCTAGCGTCAAACGTAACGTTTTTTTACAACTGTTGTATCATTGTGAACTATACTCTGACATAGAATCTGTGTGTAGTACATAGATTGTTTTAATCTATTAATATTTGTTTCCAATTTGTTACAGAAACTCTCTCAAAATGCAATGGCTGATGAGGATGTCGAGTAAAATACTATAAAATCTCGTTGGCTATTCTTAAATAAAAGCAACGTTAGTAGAAAGTACGCGCTCTTTTTCGATAGAATATTGTCCTGTTACAATTTATATAACCACGACTCGCACGCGCCCCTTGAATCGCGTTCAGTTTCGCATCGTTCCTCTTTCAACTTCTGTTGTCACAATCGCGCATTTTAGACCTCGATGATAGCGGCGTAATTTTGCGAGAAACTCTTACAATGAACGAGAACGAATTGCTACTTAATGTAATACTATAAATGGTAAGCTTCATTTCGAAGAAGTAACTACACATTAAATGTAGTGGTCAAGTTGTCTGAGAAATTAATGCAAAGGTAATTAATAAAAAACTCTGTAAACGTGTAAACGGTACTAGTAAGCGATATGTAAGATTGAAAATTGTTGGAAGTTGTTGCATTTAAGCGAATAATAATCCTGTTATGATGAAAAGTTCTAAAGATAACACGTACTCGAACAAAAAAAATTGTAGCGACGTATCTATTCTTAGCAATTCATATTTTGAATGAGTCTAGTCTCCTAATAATGATGTTTACTAAACAAAAGAATCCAATTATGGGGGGACGCGGAATCGACATTGATACCTAAATTTTCGCAGATAATTGTTATACGTTTGGCTATTCTTCATTGAGTATAAAATTATAGAATGATATTGTCACATGCTACATAATTTAAGCACGGCTATCTAGCTTAACAAACACTCTAGAAACTGAAAGGTGTTGCAGTAATCCTAATATTTAAAGTTATCTACTATATCTGAATACTTGGGGAACACTGCTACCTCGTAGAATCAAAAATTTACTTCCTAAGAGGATCTGCTGTTGGGAGGACTACTCCTGGAATGACGAAGGCGTAACGAAGTCGTCATTCCTTGAGTTTGATCCCCGTTGGAGGTCGTACCGTATAAACATGCCATTTATTAAAGAAAAGCTTTGTAATCATAATTTTGTTGCCTCAATTTACAAACCAAATCGATAACAGTCGACTGATGTTTAGATTAATATAATTTAAGGACCGTGATTTGTTTTGCCAAAACATAATAACCTGATTGTATAGGTAAGTCCAAATTGAATTAGATTCCCTGAGCGAATATATACTTTGTTTCTACGTATGCGCTACATTCAATACAACGAGATGCTTTCCTTAACTAAATCTTCTAAGTTTTGTTCAAGTTCATCACAATTGCTCAAATTCATGAGATAACAATGACGTATTCGCGATAGTCATAACTAAAGTCATTTCATTATCTGGAATTATCCTAAAGCACGTCGATAATGTTACTAATTTTGTTTTATAATACTCTGCACTACCTTAAAAGAAATTTTGACAAAGCCTTATTCTTATAAGGAGATATCAATATACCTATATTCAAGCAATATAAGGTAATTGCTATCTGTACTATATTTCTATATCAACAATTATATGGGAAGGAAAAAAATTCCAGTGTTCAGACGATTGAGATGTACATATGTATTTTTTAACAAGCACACTGTATGGTCTCTTCGCCTTACAAATGTCATATTTACGAAATAAGACACTTTTTCCTTAGGTGCAAGATAATGTTGTTCATCGTATATTAAAATAAATTAATTTCTGCTCTATATCGCCTTCCTTTTTTAATTCCATGTACAACTGGCAATGGCCTTTCACGGTTCAATAAGAGGGTATTTATTACATGTTTGAAAAATATAAGGAATTTAATGAAATAAAGCACGATGATATTTTGCGTTTTATTAGTCCTCCAACGCGTAATGTAAATTGCACAAGACCGTCTCTCATTAATATATATCATGTACATTTCATAACAATGATCTTCCCATAAATATGTACAAACACCATTATAAATAATACAATAACAGAGTAAGTATTACCAATCGGTAAACTTCGTTACTCTTTCGATGATCATGTAATATACAATATTCACAATTAATTACTTCACGATGAGATCCACTGTGTGTATAGCATGCGCACAATTCACGTGAAATCTATTCAATAGGCACCAATTTCATTGAATAATTAATGTAGCCACGATATTCTTTAATAATGCTGTACTGTGGAACACGGAGGAGCAAGTATCGTTTTATATTCTTGTATTTCTTAAACTTTATACAACTGTGCAACATGTGAAAATATTTTGCACGCATTCAGAAAAGTCAAAGCATGGCAGTGAATTGTTATAAATTGAAATGCCTATTACGATATAAAACAAATGGGTAGTTTTTCAAGAAACTCCATTAAATGTACTTTGCAAAAGGCTGTGCTCCATTGTTGTTAAAGGAACTAATCATGTTCTCTAATTGAACAATAACTGTATGCGTGAGAATACGAAACGAAGTAGTATGAACACTTATTAAGCATTCGCACGAATCATGGATCTCCAGCTGTTCTTTATCCATTCGAATTATATTCCACATGTCCTAGTTTCTTTTAGGCTATTGCGCTATTCAAACCACGTCAAAATGAGTAAAGTTTAATGCCCCGAGATAGTAACGTTTATGTCGAATTGAGAATTTCATTCCTAGCATTCTTCATGATTTCAAGAGCATCCTTCTGTATAAGTTTATTGGCAATATCTTGTCCGAGATTTTCAGCGCCCAATAGACTTATCCCACTTACTTTCCCCGGTGCTACGCTACAGTATAGACGCGGCTCCCGGTATGGACATTTCCTAAATTGCAAAAATGGTTTCAATGAAACTTATTGTATACCATAACAAATGTAGAATCGGTTTGTAATTGGCTTAGCATTTATACGTATCATGAATATCAAATAGTCACGCGCCTAGTGCTCTACATTATAAGAAACTAGACATAATGACCATAATCAAATGCGAAAAGTTTATTTCGCTGCATAATATTTTTCCAGCGATTAGGTTTTAACGCACATATGTAAAAGTTACTTACATTGGAGGTGCTCCATCGTCATCAGGTATATACAGCTTACTTTTCAAAGTATCTTTCACGAGAATTTTCCCATCAAGCGACCACACGGCACCAGTGATGGTCAAATTCTTTTCAACCAATGAAGATGAAACGGCAACGGGAGCAGAACAACCGCCACCAAGAGTCTTCAAGAAGGATCGCTCGCAAACACATCTCAATGTTGTTTCTACATCGTATAAAGGTTCTAACAAAGAGAGCGTTTTCCGATCTATTTCGCGACATTCTATTCCCAACGCACCTTGTCCAACGGCGTATAAAGCTTCTTCAGGTTCTAACAACTGTAAAAAAAAAGAAATTCCATCTGTATTATCCTACATATTCAAAGACATTATTTTACATTAAGCGGTATATTTACCTGACTTATTCTGCTCTCCCAGCTCATCCGTTTTAGTCCAGCTGCGGCTAATATGATTGCCGCGAAAGGACTATTTTCATCGTCCAGCTTTTTCAATCTGGTGTTCAAATTTCCACGAATGTTTTCTACCTTGAGGTGTGGCATATTTCTAGCTAGTTGCGCTGATCTTCGTAAAGAACTCGTACCAATAACACTGGATTCTGGTAGTGTAGCTAATGTTTTATCCTGATACTTCTTCGACATTACCACAGCATCTCGGGGATCTTCTCGTCTATACAGAGGACGTAAAATATTCTCTCTTCTAATACGAACGATCTAAAAATTGGTACTTAGAAAAGGCTATTTTTTCCTTTCAGGTCCGCGTCTTTATTTTCAAACAATTATTCCTTATTAGTGCGCATTCTTGCAGGTGAAATTGCAATATTTTTATCTTGAATAAGTTTATCAATAATTGGGGTACCATTTAAAATTGAAAACCGCTATTACTACTAAATCCGAATGCGTTATTTAGAGGAAATTGCGTACCCCGCTACAGAGGATGTTTACGCGTTGTTCAGCCAGAGTAACCAAGTCGAAAAACAAATCATCTGTACGACGAACTCCCGGGAATTCAAATTATATGCACAAGTTTGAACGTCGCAAATCTCATGGTTCTTTCATGAGAATGATAAAGTCAAATACGAGTGATTTCAAAAGCCCATGATTTGCATCACGATATTACATCCCTGAAGATTTGACTTCACAAATCTACGAATGGAGATAAAAATCCAATCCAAAAGTTGTAACACTTACTTCAATATAGCACCCAAGGCCATTCCTTCGGGTAAAGTTGTTGGTAAATCCTTCAAGGAATGAACCACAAAATCGACTTGTCCAATTTCCAAAGCGATTTCTAGCTCTTCCGTAAACAGCGACTTTTCACCAATTTTTGGCAGAGACTTATCCAAAATTTTATCACCTTTTGTGCTCATAGTCACTGCGGAAATTGAAATAAAATCAAGGGTTACATATTGTAAATAGCAGAATGCTATAGGGTCATTCCATACCAAATCGGACACTTTTTGGAGTAACATTTCAAATTTTGCTCAAATTTGGATATATTGTAGTCTTTGTCGACGTTTAAGCGTATCTCGAAGGATTTTTAAAAGTTTTGAAAATTGTTGATTTTACAGTCACTTGAAGAATAACGCTGCTTTTTATTCATTAAATTATAACTGTCCAACCGGTCGTCGGCTCAGAATAATCTTTTGGATACTAAAAGTGAAAGAGTTGAAAAACCAGAGAAAAATTGCGTAGATCCAAAAAAATTTGTTTAATAATTTTATTTGCACTTGATTTAAACAAATGACGTATTTTCATAGCTGGCCACTTTTTAAAAATCTGAAAAAAAGCAAGCATATACTTTGATATCCTCTCTTTCACGACAAAAAAAAATAACGACACTTTAAAATTGACGACGCAAAAAGTAATTGAAGTTAACGCCGCGTCGGCCTCGCCACGTCGGCCCCGCTGCCAGCGTGTCGCCAACACACTGGCAGCGGGGCCGACGTGGCGAGGCCGACGCGGCGTCAACTTCAATTACTTTTTGCGTCGTCAATTTTAAAGTGTCGTTATTTTTTTTTGTCGTGAAAGAGAGGATATCAAAGTATATGCTTGCTTTTTTTCAGATTTTTAAAAAGTGGCCAGCTATGAAAATACGTCATTTGTTTAAATCAAGTGCAAATAAAATTATTAAACAAATTTTTTTGGATCTACGCAATTTTTCTCTGGTTTTTCAACTCTTTCACTTTTAGTATCCAAAAGATTATTCTCAGCCGACACAACCGGTTTGACAGTTATAATTTAATGAATGAAAAGCAGCGTTATTCTTCAAGAGTGACTGTAAAATCAACAATTTTCCAAATTTTGAAAAATCCGAGATAAGCTTAAACGTCGACAAAAACTACAATATATCCAAATTTGAGCAAAAATCCGAAATGTTACTCCAAAAAGTGTTCGATTTGGTATGGAATGACCCTATCTATGGGATTAAAAACACTTTATGCAATCCTCTGATAACGTAAGCCAAGGCAATTATTGTTGAAATTGCTTTGTCTGATTCTTAAAGAATGTTATAAAACTTAATTCTATGTTGTACATAATAATTTCTATTCTGAATTCTTGGTGCAGATTGCAACACATGATCTTCTATTATAATAAACATTCGCTTAGATTACACTTTAAGCATTCTCTTTTACTTGAATCTGTGCTAAGGTTTTCTTGTGGTTTAGTGTAATTTAGTTGCAACATACCCCACTATTCGTCATTCTAATACAAGGATTTCAGCAAAACTAGATAACATTTTCCAAGTTTCTCAGGTCAATATAGTAATTTTCTTCCTGATACTCTTCAGATTATTTTGCCATACATTCACATTCTCTCATGCAATATCTCCAATATCACTTTGCTTACCTATATCAAACTTTTGTTTAGGATATATATCCTTCAGGCGTTCTATTACATATCTGGTTTGAATCATAGCCAGCTGAAATGATATTTATTGTAAGTAATTTAAGAATGTCAAATACTAATAACAATACTTAGCTCATAATTCGAAAACTCAAATAATTGAATGAAGCGGTAAAAAGGAGTATATAAAAGGGCCGTACAGTTAACTACTGTTATCTATTGAATGAGTTTGCAAATTTATATGCATAAACATCAACAGTATGTAATTAGAATGAATCAGCAAATTTAAATTACTGCCTTACTATCTGCAGTGATACGATAGATGACTTTTACAAAAATTAAAAAGCATTTGCTTATCCCTTTAAAAAATGGCCAAAACGTTATTGTTTGCATTCAAACAAATAGAGAAATGTTTATAGGTTTACTTGCATTGCAACTAGCAGTAGAAACAATACATGAGAATTAATGCAAATGGACCATATAAGCTGAAAAAAAAACACTGTAGATCAGTTTACTAATGCAAATTGCCACAGAAAATTGAAGAATGAAATATAAAAAGAATAGGTGAAGAATGGCAATTTAGTTATGTGGTGGGATTTTCCCTGGTTTTTTCGAAGCAATTAACATCTGACAATAGTCAGTTTTTAATTATTTTTTATATCCTTTAAAATCTGTCCATTTAATCAGATACAGTAGAATCCTGTTTATGCAAGGTCACTCAGGGGAACATTCTCCTAAAGATCAAAATCTCTATACTCTGAGAAACGCGCATAATGAAAAAAACTTTTAACTATCATTCTTATGAACGGCGCTTCATCTATTTTATCAAAATTTTTCTGTATTATATCAGAATATATCTGGGTTAATGTGGAGTGCACAAATGATTTGAATATCTCTGATAATAGAGAAACTCGATGGCTCAGAGATAGAAGATAAACGGGGTTCTACTGTAAATATTCTTTTCCTATAAGAGCCCACTGAAACAAAATAATAAATTCCTTATAAGATAAAAAAATTAGTTTTCCATATGCAGGAAAAAATTATTGAAAGGTCAATGAAAAGTAACCATCTAAAATCAGTAAGAATATTAACACGAACGTTTCTCAAGATAAAGGAACATTCGCAGGATAAATGTTCCATAAATAACATAGGATAGACGAAAAATATTATAAATTTACCTCACTCTTCCGGGATCCAACGCGGATTACGTCACGATTATTATCCAGATTCATCATATGGTGTTCGAAGAATTTTCAAAATTGATAGGTACGTATGCGCAATTCACAACACGTGTTGAAGGGTTTGCAGATTTTTGGAATGTATCAAAAATATATCATGCTTAATCATTGGTAAAATAAATTAGGTCAAAGTCACAAACAGCTTTCACTAATGCAACCCAAACTCCGCGTGCATAACCAATAGCGATTGAAACTTATCGATTCGATTAGAAATGGATTGGATTGTAGATGTGTATGATTGAATTAATGATTTGCGCGATTATCTTCTTTATTTCACAGTCACTGGCACTGCAGCAGAATGTGAAATGTAAATTCGACAAGACTGAAAAACTTTCACGTACCACACGCCATTACGGTTGATACGAAACTGGCCTTCCCGCTGGCCAGTGAACGCGCTCGCCGCTGAAAAATTTCGGAGCGAACGCATGTAGGGGCACAATGACGTCAGGCGTCATTGAAATTCTAAAGAGACGAACGATAATGCCACCGAAATCAGATTTTCATGCTAATGCGTGCTACTCGAGTTCGTGCAAAGTCACGATTGTATAGCGAACTGGACATTCTCTTTACCAGACGAAAGCTCACCTCGTGAAATGTACAGGAAAAATTAACAATAACGAGGAAGACAAATATACAAAAAGTCGATATACATATACACTTATTGTTCTTTATTTTTGCGAATATTCCTACATATGTATTTATTAATCACATAAAATGGAGGTATATGTATTTCTATTCAAGGAATGGTATATTGTCTACTTAGGTAGCAGGAATCAGCGTAACATTTATTGCGTATAGGTAGGTGTACATTTAGTACAATTATTACAATTAAAACATCACAATGTCAATTTAAAGCTTTGTACATCGTCATATTATCTCATAGTCTGTATGTGAATTGCAAACGGACGTCACGTAAAACATTACATTTATCATTGTCGCGTAGATACTGAAAACGGCATATATAAAAATAAAGATCTTCTTTTGTTGCACACTTCTGATGTAAAATTTTAGAAATAATTCATTGAAATTATGCTCGGATCTACTTTTATTATAAAGTGTAGTCGAGTAACGTTAGCCTCGAAATGTATAGTAAAATTGGAGTCAGAAAATACCTATACCGATTTGGTCATTAGAGTTACAATTTGCTCCTGTTTTGTACTTGAAATACAAAACAGAGCTGCATAAAAAAAATGCCTAAATGCAATACAATCATATACAGCCCGAGCTCCCACCACGAGATATATCGAACTGTATTTAGAATTCTAAATATACTATTAATAATACAGAAATGATTTATATGTACAATTCTTGTGGATGCGCACGTACTATATAATAATTATATAATCTCTATACGTATGATTGAGTATAAGCTGTTTGGCTGCGAAAATATTGCCTTGCGTTTTTTCAAGAGAATAAAAGGTGATTGAAAGAGTAAATGAAAACAATGCAGAAGTAGTATACCTATGTTGCAAGCTCCAGGTGTACTTATTTCTTTATATCTATAATTTAACATTTCACATAAGTTATGTCAACATTTTTGGTCAAAGGGATAACGTGCGATAGTGATATTTAAATATTTTTTCATCCGTGGATGTTGACTAGGTCGATATTTCATTAATCAGAATCAACTGATTATATACTATATCTTAAAAAAAAATAAATCACGATCTCGTGTAATATTAATATGAGTTTTTACAACTTATCTTGTAACACGATTCTCTTATTTAGTGCATTGTGTGCATTTAGTGCACGTGTTGCAGTTATTAAAGCGGGACCCATAGTGAGTGTCCTTCCAGCAGTAATTCAAAATAGCGCACTTCAACAATGACGACTTTCATCAGTGGTTACCGCGAGGATTTTTCCACTTACTGCAAAATACAGCCACTCTCATTCTTAGGATCCTTGGTGCTCTGGTGCACCGCCTCTTCCTTCACCGGTGGTAAATCGTATTCCTTGTCTGGTTTAGCTGCAGCTATGCCAGTCAGAGTTTCGTAGGTTCCCAAATTCCATAGGTCGGCATGCGCTGGCATTTGGAAATCTATCGGACTCACCAAGCCGAACGTAGCTTTTGTATCAAGAGTTGGTACTTCCCCGGGAATCGTCTCGTGATATCTGAATGTACAAAAAGTATATCTCGAATTAATAAAAATAGGGACGTTAAGGCATACATCTGTTTAATTAATTTCAATGGAACTAGAAAAGTCTAATGGTTTCAAGATAAAAAAAAGGAAAACATTTGGTAAATGGGTAATGTGAATATTTACATCAAACCATTTTCTCGATTGCACTTATCAAGTGTGAGTTTCACCATTGGCGCCAATCGCTTGAACACAGCGTGTTGGTCTGGCTTTATTCGCGGTGCCGGACCTTTGGTTTTACTGTAAGCTTGACAAAGCGCCTTCGCTTTAATCAAACAGGCTTCACTCTCTTGTAGTGCCTTAATTGCTTCGCCACACTTATCCATAGCTAGCAAATTTTCTCCGCAGTAATTGTATGCCTGAAATGAAAGATTAATGATATGTGATCGCCACGGGAATCGTTGTACCAACGTTCTTCGTTCTTACATATGATTGATAAAAGGCTGATTTCAGTTCCAAATACTTTATCCACTGAGCTGAAATTTCTGGTTTAAACGGTCGCAGAGTATTTGCCGCGTCAAGGAATAGCTTGCTCGTTTCATTCGCAAGAGCTGAGATTAAGTTGGGATTGTGCTTCATCTCCATGGCTCTGGCCACGGTTACTACAACGAAAGTAACAGTGTGAAGAATTACTCACTTGTGATAGATTCAAATAGCAACTAAGATAATAATCGAAATGTTCTAAAGTTGTTGAGAAGTTCTTCATACGGGATTCGTGCTCTTTTTCTCGTCGTTAAATATAGACTGCAGGCTGTGAGTTCAGCGAAAAAACGAATATACAGCCATAAGACTCAATCGATTCGCGTTGAAAGCAATCGTGCCTGAATAATATACATTTCATCAAAACAGAAAGGTGAGAAATGTTACACAAACCTTCTTGTGCCTCTGCAGTGCATTGATTAACGTATGCATTTATTACGCGCGGGTCCAAATCACTTCCCAAGACCGGCGGATAGGCCAATTGGGGTAAAAACTCAGTTTGTACGAATGTAAATATGCCTGCCGCGCGTCTCAACATGCCGTGCACCTCTTTGGCTTCGTCCATGCTAATGCTAATTGTTAAATCAATTTTTGTAAGTCGAATGTCTAAAATCATCTGTACGTATGGAGAATGTTGTAAATTGTGTGCCAGTACTGCACTAAGTGATATACTCACTCATCTTTACCCGCAATCATTGCAGCATGCTTCATGAACCAAATAGCTACATTGATGCTAATATTAGCCGCTTCGTATACCGAATCTGCACTAGAGCTGTTTCAAATCATTTTAAAGAGATTTATATAAATTGGACTGCATTTAACCCTTATGTCAATAACCGGATTTACCAACGTTGTTCTATAACCGGGGTACAGTTGTACCCGCATAGTAAAATCGTGTATTAAAGGCTCTCTAATACACGATGCTTGGTCCCGTTAGTTTATATTTGGAATCCGTAATACAATAGAAAAATGAGGGTCCATTCGCAGGTGTATTAGGGTACAAGATATTATCCCTTTGGATTTCGGCTATATTAGGAAAATATTTTACAGGTACTTTAAAATTGTTTTATACACAAAGAAACGTATACAAATAATAAAATATCAATGCTATGCTGAGACTAACAAATGGCTGCTTCAAAAAATCGGGAAGAATTTTCAACTCTATTTGGTTTTCATGAAAAAGTGACTTTGTGTTCGTATGTGCCAAGGAGGGGAAAAGCAGTCATTTTACTATCTACTATGCATTCTGACACTGCAGTCTCCAACGATTTTAAGAAGAAACCAGAAATTATTCAATATTACAACAAAAATAAAATTGGCGTTGATACTATGGACCAGATGTTAGGAAGATACACTACACACAGGAGGACTAATCGATGGCCGCTTGCACTGTTTTATAATATTATTGATATCGCATCTCTTGCTGCGTATATTATTTACTATGAAAATAACAAAATGATCAAAAAGAAGACAAATTAACGTAGATTATTTCTACGACAGTTAAGTTTACACCTGTGCATGCAGATTATCGAAGACAGGTCGCAAAATGTACAAGCAATGAGGCATTTTAGCACTAAAATTGCTATTGAAAGTGTTCTCGGCAATCCCGTGAGTGGAGTGGCAGGCGCATCTACATCAGCTTCACCTAGACCTCAAGGACCAAAACCAGTTATCGGATCATGCCATCTGTGCTACAAAGCAGTAATAAAAAAGCGAAGAAAGACGAGAAAATCGTGCGTAAACTGCGAAAGACCTGTCTGCGATGAACATTCAAGAACGTTCTCAAAATGCAATGAATGCTTATAATTTTCATGTTTTTCTTGATTTTTAATAAATAATTATTACCTTTTATACTCAAAGAAGATTATTTATTATTTATTTTATAGTGTTTAATTCTCTTGCATATAATTTGTGTTGTTCTTGTACAAATTTCCACTATAAACGTCACTCATGTATAATGGGTACAGTTGTACCCTGGTTATTGAAATCCGATATGTGAACTTCCATGCAGTTTTAAAATTAATTAAAGTTTCAAATTTTAATTTGTAAAAGCATAAATGGATAGTAAATAACCTAAATAGCGATGATCTAGCCGTTGAAAACATTTTTTTGATTATAACATACAAATTTGTAAGCAAACAGGGCCAAGTGGGTACAGCTGTACCCGGTTATTGACATAAGGGTTAATCACACTGGCACCAACTGATTAATAGTAGTAATATACATTCATAATTTCTCTAAGCACAATACTCCAAATTTTATGGTCTTTTCCATACTTATACACAGAGAAAAAGAATTGGTTGGATCTACTAAAAATTACCTGCAGTCATGAGCAATTATTTATTTATATCAATCAAATCTTTTCATACATGAATGAAATATCTCTTCCTTACAATCATATGAAATAGTGTGTGATTGCAATGGAGAAATATCTAATAATTATGAAAAGAGATCTAATTAATGGAAATAAGTAGTTACTTGCATCTCTGAAAGTAATCAGTAGATCCCACTAATTCTTTTTCTCTGTATACACAAAAGATCGTTTTAAAGATAAGATCAATAGGAAAATACACCATGTGATACTCTTGATTGTATACTACAAAATAAATTCCATTGGTGGTCCATTCAGGATGAACATCCATGAAAGATTGGTAGCCTCATTTTTGACTTAGAATTCTTCTCTAAGACATTGCAGATTAAAAAGGACTGAATGGCATTAATATCATAAGTATAATAAAAAAAACTGATCTTTTAAACCTATCTACTTTCTTTGTTACAGTCAATACTGTACACCCTATAGTTTACTAACAATCTTATTAAATTTATACGAACGAAAGTGACATTACTAGGTGGTTGATCCAAGTAACGTTTGCGTCCACTTGAATACTAAGACATTGCGTAATTTACTAGGATTGGGCCTGCCAACGTGTTGCGCTCGTTGATCCGCTGGGACGACTTCCCATATAAAGCCGTAAAGTAGGCCCAAGTAAGCCATAAATGCTGGTTCTATCGTATCGCTGATATTGTTTGCATTCCTCAGTAAATCCAAGAGGCGGTCTCGTGATAGCTTCAGATTGCTAAAATGTATAAAGGTATGCATTGGAATGCAGTTGATAATCCCATAACGTAGGTATCGAGTAACGAGAGATAGCGATAAGAGAAAGACTAACCCGCAAAGTCTTCTAGTCGCATCAGTAGGTTTTCTAACTTTCAGATCGAATTTCTCTTTCGTAGTCGCTTTCAAAACGTTGCGATGAAACCAGTGAGCCATTTTATAATCTCTTTCATATGAAAATCGAATCTCTGCCAGCGATGTATCACAGCTGTGTCACTTTTGACAGCTAAGCGCGATCTGTTATTGCGATGGCACAGTGCGATCACTAGCGATCACGTAAGGCGACATAAATGTGAAAGACACTCCACTTGTGTGCGACGCCGCAAATAACTTGGCATCTGAATCGCGGTTCACGCTTGCAAATAGCTTCCGGCAGGAAAAATTTAATCTTGCTTCAACTGTTTTTAACTCCGAGGTGAGAAAGTTCAGAATAAATTGATTTTATAATATTATTTGCATTCTTCACGTTCTTTTCGAACTGATAGAAAATGAAATCTATGTGATCTGCAGATTCAAATATACATAACCATGCTAATGACACAATATCTCCCGAAACCAACCTAATTCAATTTTTATGTAATATCAATAGCGAAAGCAATTTTTTACACTTGAAAGTTATCAATTTCGTGATAAAGATGCAGAATCTAATTTCGTTTAGCGTTATATAATTTTGAATAATTACTTTGAAAGCAAATAATGCCCTTGGCATGATGACGTACCTATGACAATCATTTATCACACCTTCATAGGTGAGGTGCTTTCCTTTGCAAAATATTATTTCAAATAAGAAGACAAGTTTATTGTACATTGACAGAATATTAGAATTTGATGGGTATCTCTCTGTATTAAGGTGGATATATTATTAAAGTATGCTTGTGCATTAAAAAAAAATCCATTCAAAGTTGAAAGGAATATAGACATATGTATGTACATATTAATACATTTTTCTTGGTCTTAGATGGGAGAACCATCAGGTTTGACAAATAGCGAGGCTCGGGAGCTCTGCGCAGAGCCAGACCCGAGTACTAGTGAATTTATCATGCAGCAGACTATGTATCGCATTAAAGATCCAAGAAAATCTTTACCATTTTACACTAAAGTACTTGGAATGCGAATGCTGCAAAAGTTGGACTTTCCCAAAATGAAGTTTTCCATTTATTTCCTTGGTTACGAAAACGCAAAGGATATACCGACCGATAGGAGAGAGAGTATCGAATGGACTTTTTCCAGAAAAGCTACCATAGAGCTTACACAGTACGTCCTTGTCTTGAAACCTTTTTTAAAAACAAGTATTCAAACAGACAAATTTGAAATATAGAATGAATTGGAAGAGCTATTAGATTAATTTTACAATTAGAACATCCAATTCAGCTTCATCTTTCCATTTCAGTAATTGGGGTACTGAAACTGATCCTGATGCTAAGTATCACAATGGAAATTCAGAACCTAGAGGTTTCGGTAAGGCGTGCATTATAAATCAATCCTGTTATATATAAAAATTCAACTGACTTAAGAATACAGAAGAACGATTCCTGTTCTACAAAAATTGCACATATTTTCCTCATTTCCAGGTCACATCGGAATTGCAGTGCCTGACGTCAATAAAGCGTGCGAGAGGTTTGAACAATTGGAGGTGGAATTTGTCAAAAAACCTGACGGTGGAACGATGAAGGGAATAGCATTCATCAAGGACCCTGATGGTTATTGGATCGAAATTTTCAACCCACTTGATACCTCAAATCTGGTATTGAGCCAATAGACACTTTTGCACAAAACGTAATCTATTTCTAAGTACACAGTATTCTATTATATTGTATGTACCTTTATATCGTATAATGAACAGTTTAAAGTTTATTACATCGAGCACTCCGTGGGATATCGCATCACTTAATGAAACCAAAAATATTTTTAACTTAATTAAGAAGTTAATTGATTTATATCCGTATACCTGACAATTTAACGACTGTACATTCTCGTGTCATATTACACAAAATAATTGTACGTACCTAATGCCTAATTGCTATATTGAAGAAATAAAATCAAAATATTTATTTTTCATTGAAACGCATGTTTCATTCTCCATATTTGACCTATCTTTATATTTTTGATACTATTTTTCCCTTTTACATATTTTTATGTCTCATAAGTTATCTCGCACGGGTTATATCTCGATTACGTAGGAATATCTTCGAGTACGAAATGCAGTGATGAACGCTGCTCATTGTGGCGAGTTCGCGGTGTGTGAAATAGAAATGTCAGATTGTCATTTATGACTTGTAATTTTGATAGAAATATATTTACGAGACCCACTGTATTTCGTGTACGTAACATTTCGCATAATATCTTAATTCTTATATCGTTTTCCAACATACCGCGCGTATATTAACTTTGCTTTACGACCATTCGTATTCAGCTGTCAATGCGAGGTTAGACCATCACCCACACTAAAATTTCTCTCGACATTTGACGACTTTAATTTGTTCTTTATATTCCATCGGCAAGGAATACCTACACTTACATCATCTTTACATGGAATTTCATACTTTCTTTCCAACAGAGATTCACGTTTTTTCTCCGCATACTTTTATAGAATGGTAGAAGTTAAAAATTATGAAATTGGAAGTCGGATCGAATGTGACGGACACCGCGGAACTCTAAAATACGTCGGACCAGTGGGTGATACGAAAGGCCAGTGGCTCGGTATAGATTGGGATGATCCAAATCGAGGGAAACACAATGGCACGTACGAGGGAAAGGAATACTTTACAGCACGGTAAGCTGTCACCTACATTTTGTTCTTGTAAGATAAATTTCATACGTTTTTGATTCCATTCATTTTCTTTTACCAGGCATCCCACATCAGGTTCGTTCATTCGACCTGCCAAGGCAAGGTTTGGAATATCGTGTCCAAACGCAATTAGAACTCGCTATGGTTTGATAGATGACGAATTGGCAGGCATGGATAAAGATACTATGACTAGTTTGCAAAAGGAAATCAATGCCCCTTTCCTGGAAATGGTTGGCTTCTCTAAAGTGAACAAAAAACAAAGTAAATTTGATCAGTTAAAAATAGTTTGGCTACGAGAGCAATGCGTAGGAGATGCCGGTAAGCCAGGTGAATTGGAGGCTCTATGTCCAAACCTGGATGAGTTGGATATATCAAAAAACTTGATATGTTCCTGGAAAGTCCTTGCAGATATGTGCTCCCAACTTCGCATACTTACTCGACTGAATGTCAGGTAAGCTTGAGTGGTTAATTGGAAGCTATATTATATTTTGTAGACTGAAATTGCAAAGAATTAAATATGCACCTTTTCAAATATACTTAAATCATTTGATCGCTGTATTAAGAAAAAATACTTTATTTTCATTGATAGTGTTTATCTCTTATGTTCTTCAGCGAAAATCAACTTCCAATCGAAGAGAATATGGAAATTCTAAAAGAAGCGTTTTTGAATGTGAGTCATTTAACTATGGCTAAAATGAATTATACCTGGAGTCATATTCAACGCTGTATTGTTATGTTTCCGGCCATTCGGGAACTTTCTGTTTCATTCAACATCGTAGATACTTTGAGTGAACCGCATGAAGACTCGAATATGATAAACTTGTCTCATTTGACATTAGAAGGAAATCTTATATCAAATTGGGATGAGATCATAAAATTGGGTCACCTTCCATGGTATGTTGGTGATTTTATCTGATATGTTCATCTTTAACTCACGCTTTGATTGAGCACACATCCCATGGATATAAACAATGCGTGATACATAAGTTACAAATAAGGTCGTCCAATTTCGACGTTAATTCGTTAACATTTTACAGCTTAGAATGTCTCAATATAAATGCCAATCAAATAGACGCGATCAGATTTCCAACTAACAGTCCAATGGAAAAAACAAAACTTTTCCCAGCTTTGAAGCAACTGCACATATCGGAAAATGAGATATCACAGGTACGCGGTATTTTATACTTAAATTTCCGCTTCTTAAGTGTGAAGTTCTAAATTTCGTTGATTTGCAGTGGCAGTCGGTGAGCGAACTGGAAAAGCTCACTTGTCTCGAGGACTTAAAGTTCCGGGAAAATCCTGTTTTAAAAATTGAAAGCATAGAAACTACGCGACAATTAATAATAGCGAGAATATCGAAATTGAAGATTCTGAACAGCACAGATATCGTATACGAAGAGAGAAGGGGTGCGGAATACGATTATTTTAAATTATTTGGACCCCAGTGGCTGGAAACTGAAAAGAATCCAGAGAAGAGAAAAGAATTCATTAGGAGTCATCCTCGATATCCTGCTCTAGTTAATAGTACGTTCCTTGTATCATATATGATATGTCACACATAATCAACCATTACAGTAAAGTATATTCTCACTGTTCTGTTTTTTAGAATACGGGTCTCCTGACATTCCAATCTCTAAAACAAACTCGGGAATGGTGTCAAACGTCATATCGGTAGAGTTTGTATGTCCGGATGATCCGAGCAAACCTAGAGGAATTAAAAGAAAGCTTCTTAAGGATATGGAAGTGCAAAAAGTTACTGGGCTGGCACAGCGCCTGTTCAAAACGGGCGGAAAAATTCCTGTTCTATCTTTTATACAAAGAAATGTAAGTGTATCGGCCCCTAATATCTTTTGAATGTTCTCTACATAGAATTTTGAAATACTTTAATTATTACGGAACATCAAATTTCAGCTTTCACAAGACGAAATACCTCTAGATAAACCGTTGCAAAAGTTGAGCTATTACTCAATACAAGACGGAGATCAGATACTTCTGCGATGGTGATATTGATTAGATATTTATAGGAATAAATGTATTTTCTACACTGTTACAATTAAATCATCGTACTTTGTTATTAAACTTTTTTTAATTGCACATTGACTTTTCGAATAACAGTGCCCACCTACATGACGCTTGAAGATGAAAAATGTCGAGATATACCGTATTATATACATATTATATGTATTAATGTCAAATCATAAGTGTAAGAGCTTGAACAGTACTAGTCTTGAATTAATAAATTCAAGATAATGAGTGCAGAGTATTAAATATTATGCTTGTAAAACATATAAAATATAAAAATAGGCAACCCTGAATGTAGTTTTCTAATCACGTTTAATTATTTCGTAAACATTACAAATAAATATTTACACTCTGGAAATGTATATAAAGCAGCCACGACAAGTAACATGGATTATTTGTCACTGTAGAAAAATACGGTTCCGACGAAAAATTCAGACACTCTTTAATTTTGTTGAGCCGCCTCTTCGATTTTACTCGCTTCTTCCTTCTCAAGCTGTTCCTTCGTAAGCAACGAGATACCCAATTGGGTTTCTCTTGTGAACGGTTGAGCCATTTGTCGTAACCATCTTTTACTTATCTGCAACGTTTAACAGCGCGATTATTATAAATGTTAGTATGCACAATCCAATGAAGTGGACGAACTGATTAATTGCGCATGTATCTTACTTGTATCGCTTCTTCTGTAGATAAGTTACACAAGTTGTCAGTTAGATGCTCTTGAATCCACTTTGGCAACTTTGATCTTTTATCTATCCTCGAGAATCTCTGTAATGCGGGTAAAAATTCTTGGTTCTAAGAAGTCGGAGTGTGCGTATTAAACACGTGATCCATTTCCACTGAATCCTACCTTGTCTGCAAATACCATGATACCGTAGTCTGTCTTACCCCTGATGGCACGACCAACGCATTGCGCCGCATGTCTCATGGCATCGAACGTCAAGAAATCATTTTCCCTTATCTAAAGTAAAGTGGGTATTGATACATGTGTCTTAATTTCAATCAATTTATCGTGGTTCATTGAAATCTTCTTACCTGAAATTGATCGCGCAGATATTCCAATCTAGCTTTCAAAATCCTCGACTGTGTATACACGTAAGGTATACCGAACATAAGAACGGCTCGTCCTAAATGATGATCAAAGTCGACGCCTTCTGAGACTTTTCCCCGTGCTACCGAAAGAAGCACGGCCCCCCTTCCGTTTTCGCAGGCTTTTATGTAGTTTATGAGAGCTAAACTAGTTTCCGCGGAATCTTGGGTCTCGATAAACAAGAGTTTGTGTCTTTGTAGTTGATCAACTACTCCTTGATCGTACCTGAGGCAAAAAGATTATTTTCGAATCGTTTATTATATGAAAAACTGCGACGTGATCTACCAAATGCTCACCAAGCAGCGACGACGGATTCCATGTACAAGTATGACGTAAAGAAGCACACCAAGCCATCCGGTACATTAGAAGCAAATTCAACCAACAATTGTCCGTAATTTCTTATTACCGCAACATCCTCCCTGGTTTCGTATTTTGATGAAATTGCTACTTGATCGTTTCCTTTCGATACGATCTGAAAATTCGTAATAAAGAAAAAGACGATGGTGGACTTTCCCCCTTTCGAGAGTATAAATGATATACTTACCATTGGCAAGAGGCACGGTCTCGCCAGTGTCATTGTAAACGAAGACATGATAACTGGATGAAAATCCAAAATTTTCGGATACATGTCGAGAGGCGACAGTGTCCCCGATGTAATAATAACGGACTGAAATCTATTGAATATTGGTTTCATTGCTATAGAACTATCTAAACAACTAAAGTGTAGAATTGGATTTAAAACGGTCGGTGTTTTGTCGTCAAACGGTTCCACTATGATCGTAAAACCTTTGGTATAAGTAGACACCAATGTCGCGAGATGCGTGATCAGAGTTAAGGGAGAGAAATCGGTCAGATCGGTTATTTCCATAGTACGCAACAACGACGCCAATCTCTCGGCGCAGAATCGTAAGGGCTTCCGTTCAATGCAAACTTTCGATTGAATATCACGTAAAAAGGCTGCCGGGGATTCTTGTACGACATGTTGAACTCGAAGACGTGTTTTCAAATACTCCACGAAACGCTTCAAGAAGCTCACAAAATGTTCGGCGTTCCTGATATTGCCGGGTACTACCTCTGCGAAGAATCGAACGTTACTTTCATTTGGTTTCTTCGTAACAGAAGAACCATTCTTCACAAACTTATGCGACTTTACCTTGGAGAACTTCATCCGGTAGTATGGGATTGGATAAAATTATATCCGTTTCTCTTGCGACTTGGGCGTCTTTCAATCCTTCCACCAATCTATTATATTCTTCTTTTAATTTATTTACATCATCGTCCCTCATTCTAAAATAAAACGACAGAAGAATCGTTAAAGTACTAAATCAAAATATATATGGCAAATTTATCGAACTAAATGTATCGAACACGCACTCAGCTACTGTCTTCTCAAGGAGTTGTATGTTCGCCACACTCTTTTCCATAAGCCTTCTGTTAATTTTAACGCTCATAGAGTCTATGCACACATTATCTGAGGAGAACAAAAGGATAATTTTCAATTTTAAATATACTATCGATAGTCTGAAATAAACCATCTTTTCTATTCACCAATATTGTGCGCTTCATCGAATATTACAACCGAATTCCTGCTCAATTCTTTGGATACTGTATCGGCAATTTTTGGGTCAAGCAGATAGTGGTAACTGTATACTATGATTTGAGCTCGCAGTATCTGAAAAAAATTTAAGTCAAATATATTGAGAACGTCCGAGAATGTATAATCAAATTTAACTCGTGAAAAGGAGATGTACCATGAATCTTGCCAAAAAATACGGACACCAATTTCTGTCTCTTCCATACTCCTTCACATCGTCAATGGAGTAAATACCCGGAGGCATGATTTGTTCTCTGCCCTCCATATCAAAGCCCTCGTAGAAATTGCAGATTGGTGTTGTATCGTCGTAATTGTGTCGTTCACGAACATAAGAAGCAGTAAGGGAGTGACAACGACCATCCACTATCTTACCATCGCGTTCCTTGCTCACCTGCAGTAATGATGTTTGCAATAATATTTAAACTAAAGTATGACAAGAAAATGTTTGTTTGTTCTACTTTGAATAAGAATTGCTTAATATAATTCATAAGTTCAAATTCATATCACAATGAAATTTGTGATAATAGTATTAAGAAGGCATTACCTCGGGATGAATACACATATTCTTCCTCGAACTCAATACCAGTCCGATTACCTTTGGCTTGGCATTATTCTCTTTCTCGTAATAATCGATAAGCTTTTTCAACTCTTCTATGACCTTCTCTATTTCAGGTACTGTTCGAGAGCAATATATTAGTTTTGTCACATCTAACGGATGTTCCAACATGTAAGCAACTATGAGCGATAATAAGGTAATCGTTTTGCCAGTACCCGAAGGCATTTCCAAGAGACAGTGTCCCTGCAAGAAGCATGAATTTTGATGCTAGATCATTGAAACGAGAAAGGTCTTCCAGAAGACAATTAGGTGTTAAAATATATTATATCAAATGACACAGCAGAGAAAAGCATAATGCAATCGATAAAAGTCTTAACTATATTAGAGAATAGGATTTATCAAGTCATATAGTCAACAAAATTATACTTTTGCATCCAAGCCACGTTTAAGTTCCAACATGTATGCATATTGTTCTGGATAGATAAAATCGTAAGGAAAATATACGATTAATCCATCCACACTGATCCTGTTAAAAAAAAAAGCGAAGAATTTATTGTATTTAAAATATTTATTCAACTGTAATAATTATACGGATACATTCTTATATTTACTTCATTTTAATGCTTTTAAATCATGGACTGTAATAATTATTTTTCGAATTTTCCGTTTGTTTATTTTAACATGCGTCCCTTCCAAACATACTCTCCAATAAGGTACGCGAAAAGCGACTGAAAGCAACTGTGTGCGTTTCAACAGCGTCCTTGTCACAGCGAAAAGCTTTGACACTGGGTTCTCACGCGTCCGGAAGGCTTGCGGAGTGCGGCATGCGAATCGGTGCGGATAGGCAGGCAGTATGCACGTGGAAGAGCTGATTGGCTGACGGGTTTACGCATTCCGCACTCCGCAAGCTTTCCGGATGCATGAGAACCCCGCTTGAGCGTGTCGTTGGGGTGGTCGTGGTGTCGTGGTGGTGTATCTTAACCTATTGTATAGGTAGTGATCAAATTTGTATATCCAGCTCTACTATTTATTAAAAATTAAGTTCACGAAGGAAATTATTACCTCAAATTTCCGTCTTATGCGATCATTCATAGTATTCACAGGTAAACGACCGTGTTTTCATTTACAGATTTAAATTTAACGATAAGATTACAGATAATTTTAGTATCATTTTCTTTTTTTCAAAGTAGTATTTCCTACCAATTACTGTTTTATTTTCTTTAAAAGTTAAATTCCAGAACTAATAATAATTAAAATTGTTTTATGACTTTTCATATCAAAATAATACTTATCTTTAGGATAAATTAAATTAGCCTCAGACTGTAGGCCCTATGTCTTTCATTACACGTCAATATTGTGGAATATGGAGTGGTGTGATTTACAGTACTAATAACAATGTTATAAGTACGATGAATTTAATATCATTTCAGGTAGCTATAATGTCTGAACAATTTTTGGGATGCACTGTATCTATAAAATGTATCGAAATATTGGGGACGTATCAAGGTCAAATAGTAGATCTAAATGGCCAAACTGTGACTCTTACAAAAGCATTTTGCAATGGCATACCTTATCCATCATCTCAAGTCATATTAAAGTAATTGACAATGCTCTAGATCTTTGACGTTTCTTCATATGGGTAGAAAATCCATGAAACACGTTCAATTTCAGTGCGAAAGATATACTGAACATAGAGATAATCTCTACCGAAGAAGCAGGATCTAATATCGGAGATACGCAAATGCAAAGCAAAGTAACCGTGAGAAGACCTATTGCAAAAAGAGCAGGCAGATCCGTTTCGGAATGTAACCCACCTATCGTACCACCATTGGGACTTCCAATCCAATCTGCTTCAAAAAAGGCACCAGAGACTACTCAGGTTCCTTTGGAGTCGGCATCTAGTAGTAAATTAAATCTCGGTAAGATTTATTTACTTAGTCAATGCCAGACACGCACATGCTATAACCGATGAACTAAATATGTATTTATAGGTGAACCAAGTGTTAAAACCAATTCAAAAAGAATATCGAATCGACAGCGGCGGTTGGAAAGGGACGAGCAAGCATTTGGAACTCCGATCGATCAGTCTTTGAAACAGGATTTCGATTTTGAGAAGAATTTAGCATTGTTCAATAAAGAGGTATGTTTATTAAGTTTAACTATTCTACTGCAATTACGGTGATAATATTTTATGAGACGTTCTTTATCATTACCATTTTGCAGGCAATCTGGCAGGAAATAAACTCTTCAAAGCCTGATATTTTGCGTCAGTCAGAAAATAATAGAGGATTTGGAGCAAAATATAGACATGATGAGAATGTGATAGAGTCTGAACCTACGACATTTAGACAAATCGTTGTACCGTTTCCTGATATCAGAGAATATGTTACCGACGATGGTTTAGTAATACCCAGCATTACCGTGGATCTTCATCGTCAACTGATCGGTGCGGCTGATAGACTTGGAATCAGTTGGGAACGTAGGGTAAGAAAATAGAATGTCTATTAACATATTAACGTTGATAAGTCG
This sequence comes from Xiphydria camelus, assembly GCA_963678675.1. Lineage (NCBI taxonomy): Eukaryota > Metazoa > Arthropoda > Insecta > Hymenoptera > Xiphydriidae > Xiphydria > Xiphydria camelus. The sequence goes on from OY783194.1 coordinate 30,790,845, forward strand.
TTGAATTACTGTCTAATGCAGATTCGTATACTAATACAAATGTGGTGTTTTATAGGTCGAGCTGTTAGGTCGCGCAGGATGTGAAATAATTCTTCAACTTTTGGGTGGTGCTCATCGATTGAATCCCAAAAATGCACATCAATGGCCAACGGTCGTTGCACTATGCGGACCTCACCGATCCGGCGCTGCTGGCGTTAATTGCACCAGGCAGTTGTCTAGTCACGGAGTGAAGACGGTAGTATATATCGAAAATTCCGAAGACGTTTTCCTCTTACAGGAACTGTCCTTGTACAAGCTAACGGGAAACAAAGTTGAGACGAAAGTAAAAAACTTACCCGCCGTCGTGGATTTAATTCTCGTTGCGTTGTGCGAAGAGAATTCTCCGAGAACGCTAACTACCGTAGCTAAATGGGCGAACGATAATAGAGCTCCGATTATAGCAATCGAACCTCCATCCGCGGGAACACCGGGTATTTCAACTAAATTTAGTTTGTTGGGAGCCTTACCGCTGTCGCACTGCATGGACAACGGCAGATTATATCTTTGCAACCTTGCTTTGCCGAACAAAGTATTCGCGGACGTTGGAATCATATACAGATCGCCTTTTGGGCCAAAATTCGTAATTCCTCTACATTCCAACAGTTCCTAGCAGATTCCCATGGGATACGTTACACTGCTCCATTTATAATGTCTATACGATATGACATAATAACGTTGCACAAATGATAGTTTTTCTTTCATGTGAAAAGCTCATTTAGAGGCAACGTGGCATATGGCTGAAAAAGTGCCACATCTTTGAATGTTACATTAGATAGACCGTAGGATATTTGATCGCGCGCATCGAATACTTATGTTCAACAAAAATTATTTCCAGTATAATCGCCGTTTAAGCGTTGAAAATAGTTTTTGAAGAATATCGGATATAAACACCACACTCAAAGATTCTATAGATGAATTTATAAACATTGGAATATAAAACCTATTTGTTAGGTGCCATGTAATATCAGTTTTTATTTGCAATTTCATTCAATCCACTTCTATACTGTAAACTAAAACCTGAGAACTGAAATACGATTACTTTAAATTAGAGTTAGACCAACAGACTGAATCCTATAAGTAACTGTATAGAATCATATTTCAGTTATTTATTCACTGTATAAACTTGGTAGTAATTGAATACACGTGTAATCTCAGTTAAACGCTTTAAGTGTATTAAAAAATATGAACATGAACTGCATAATAGTGAAAAGTCTGTTTTATATCTTGACACTAGAGGACATGATCTTCAGAAAAGTCTAAAGAATCGCAATTAAATCGTACTATGTACGTATCAAAAGTTGAATGGAGTCAAATTCTTGACGAGAATGCATTTTTAGATACATATTTCATCTTTTTAGTAAATCAGATTTAAAGCGTTACTTTTAAAATCGTAATTATTCCGATTTATTTATTTCTATTTTATATTCCACTGTATATTTAAGATGAATTGTGGTCTAATAAGTCGATTGATCATTTTATCTATTATTAATTATTGTATTTGTTTGATATATTAGAAAGGAAATTGTACATACTTGTACTGTACTTACGATCCTACAACGGTACTGCGATTATAGTCGAACTTATCATGCAGTGACATATTTTCAATTCAGGAAGTCGTTAACCCGTCATGGTCAATCGAAAGCATGACTCGAATTTATTAAATAAATCAATTTGCATTATACAGTAGCGTCGCCATGTTAATACCTCTCTACTTTAGTTTAAGCTGCGCCATCACGGGTGAAGTACATCGTCGAAAATTCGAGGATCTTTAAGAAAAGTGCGGAAATAACGATCGCGAAAAAATTTTAAATGGTTGGAAAAGTCAAAAAGAACGCGTCATATTTTATTTCGATAAAATATTCTTTGCATAGCTGCCTCTCGAATTTTTCACTTCTGAGTAAATTCCATCCTTTGAATGACACTGAAGAATGAATGTTATTGGATGAAATAGCACATTTATCTAAAGATGAAGATATCGAGTATCAGTCTAGACGTTTCTTGTTTTTCTATCGCCAGTTACGTTTCCTTGCTTAGATCGGGTAAAGCATAACGATATAAATAGAACAATAGCTGGCACCGATCAGGGAAACGTGTGATAACTATTCTCTACATCCCGAATTTTCACTTTGACAGGGGAACAGTATTGAAAGCATTGGGGGGTCTGAAGATACAAACGTAGGTTGCAGTACAACTGTCCAAATAATTGAAATGCTACTCGAAAGAATCACGTGCCGAACCAGCGACGTATGTGCAAACGCGAGAACCGTAATGCTTGTGTAATATCTTACCATTAGAAAGACGAATTGATAAGCTTCAGAAGATAAGCACCGGACGTCAATGAGCTATTTGAAATTGAACCTAGTTACCGCGTGTTGAAATTATGTAAAACTATACTTCATCCCACTTTTTCTCACGTTGAAAAGAGCAAGTGACGAAAAAATAGTGAAACGGGAAGAGAAACTATCCTACGAAAAGACAAGGTGAGAGAGAGAGAAATGATGTTTTAATAATACGCGTGAAAAAAAGGGGTACCAGAACTACGTACTTAGTTCCGTTCAGAAAAACTTGACGGCCAAGACAGTGATGCATCTACGTTATGAGCTCACTGTTCGCTCCTCTGGTGTAATACGCAGAAATAGCAGTGATAATTGCAAAGTATAATTACTTTATCGTTACAGCGTAGCGTACTTGTTCATAAATGACTAATATCTACTTTTGTGTGTCGTCATTCGCCATTTCGAATTCTGTAAACGGAATGAGGAAGTTTTCTAAGTAACTCCGCCTGGATATCTCGCTTGACATATACAAAGGGAGTTGCACAGAGAACTTCCTCATTCGGTTTATCACTCGGTGATTTCCAAGCTTAAAGTGGCCGTTATCGTGCATTGATTTAAGGCTTTCGCTTCTTTATCTCGTGAAATTATGATGAATCGTTACTGTAGCTCTTGTACGCCAGAAAGAAAATCAGAGGTACTATTTTAGTGAAGTGAAATTCGTATTGTGCTGACTGGGTAATAATAACGTGTAAAAGAAGTGCGTTTGAAATAGTTACGCTTCTATTTTGTTCTATTGGTGTGTGCGGTGACTAAGTTAGCAAGTTCATAATAAACGTGGATTACATTACATTGCAGAGTAATAATACACGCTATTGAAGGTCACACCCTTGCACGCTAATACAAGAGTTTAAATACGTTGCAAGAATAAGATGTGAACAGATGGTGAGTATATTATATAAAAAACGTTACTGAAACGTATTAGATCTATTGTTCTGTGTGAAGAGTGACGCGAGTCAAGATGGAGTTGGTCTCTGATTGTCATTACCGATAACGATCATCAGGGGCCATCACGACTATGACTATTACTTTTCTACACAAGAAATGATATCGTTCTTCAGGAAATATAGGAAAGAGCAGAGCCTGTTCATACCAACACAACACACTAACTTATGTATGATACTCGTAATTATACGTAAAATTAATGTAGAAAATAGAGTTAAATAACCAGCTAATATATGTATGCTATACGTTTATTATCTGTTACGCGTGAAATATATATTGTAGGTATATAATATACGTATAATATACATTTTAAATTAATGTGTAAGTGATACGTATATTTTTCGTAACTATATACGTATACATAATATAGCTGTATCTATATAAAATTCACGTATACTATACATAGGTTGTTCTATGGGTAGCACATCATAAATATTTTAGAGATTGCAAGTTTTTATTTGAGGAAACTATATATAATCATAAATATTAAGTATACTATCACTCCTCCTTTTACCCTTATTAGATTTATCCATTAAAAAGTTTTAATATACATAGTCAATCTTTGTGATCAATTATACAGTTTTTTTTCTTTGTAAAATTACTTGTTATATCAATAGTTAAGAGTAACAACCTTGTGTGTGAAACACTTAAAATTTTTATATGAATATAATATATACTTTTTGCAGCAGATATAGGTGAAACGAGATGTAAAAAGAAACGCGGCTCTTTGAAAAAGTCCTAAATGTAAAATACTCCGAGATTATTAAGATGCCAGCGACATTGACGTACCCAATTTATGCGGGGGTTGAACCAGTGCCACCCAGACGTCGTGCCAATTCTTGGAGCGCTCGACGTCGTTCTTCAACTACTCAACCAGCTGTAACAGCAGCTCGAAACCATCGGTTATCTGTATTCGAACCACCGGTATGAATATTTTTGAATTTATCTCAATATACCGCTGACCTTTCTTCAATGAAAAGTGCATGGGAAATAGTGAAACAAAACCGATGATATTTAGGCATTAACAAATTTTCTAAAAACTTCTTAGGGTATACCTATAAACATAATAAAAAACAATGGTCATGGGCATTCATAAAATGAAACTCATCGTCGGCAATACATTGCGGGATGGAGTGGGCCTCTAGTGAAGTACATTCTCCAATATGAAGGTCCCACAAGATCACTTGACGTATAAGTACCACGCGACATTCGGAGCGTTTTTTGCTACTGCAATTTTTTAAACATCTACCTTTGGAAGTAGCCATTAAGAAGCGGGTCACAAGGACGTTTTAAATTATTGCAGTCACGTGCTATTTCTCGAGCGAAATAAAAGTTAGGAGAGCTTTCCTCGTACGATATTGAACGAGGCAGTGAGATTATTTCTAAAGAACCTTGATTTCGATCACTTTTAGAACCGTGGTGCATGATGAAACGGAGCTAGATCATACCCATCATACCGCAATCATTTGCAGGAATGATCGCCATTTTTGAACGTGTATACGTCACGTCCGTCTCGCTCATGCAGTGCAGTAACGAAGTGGGGTTAAGATAGGGCAGGCTTCTTGATGGCAGATAATAAATTGTAATTCGTAATTATTTATAAAGCGTATTGTCAACAGTTTAAAAAAATTCGATCTCACAGAACGTTAATGGCAGAGGAACATGAATACGGATATAATCCGGCGGTCGGTGCCGACGGAAACAGCGTACGTAGCTTTTTTGACAGTTTGACAAGTATAGGTTGGGTTTTGAATGACAAGCCTTTAGAGGATGTCTCCAGTTCAAAATTGTACGTGTATCTTTAATACTTGTTAAGTCAGTCGGTTATCGAATCATGTTGATTCGACGAAGGATGTATTTTTGTACCTTTGCTTGAATGTCAACGCAGTACTATATTTCCTACTATGGCAATAAATATAGAGGAGTCTTATTTGTCTTATATAAAAATTGTTTTCACAATAATGGAACCAGGCAACGAGCTATTTTTAAAATTCTTATTGTTTATCATACAGCCATCGTTGTTTCTAACTGTTCTTTCATAGTTGCTATTAAAAAACAATAGATTCTCCTGACCTTTCTTCATCTGCAGTAAAATATTTCATGGATCAATGGCTGTTTGTAAAACTATAAATAGTTGCTTTTTTGGAATTATACCTATTATCCCTAATTTGAACATTTGTTTCTTTTATTCATCATAATGAAGAATTCACAAGGAACCAAATTTATTTAACTTTGATCCTTGAGTACCTGTACGACGATATCGAAGATAGCTTCGTTACAGTAGACTTTATTACTGATGTAAAATATCTTTAATAGATAAATATATGTGATAGGTATATTAAAAACTTAGGAAGGATATGTATTTGTAATAAACACATTTTATTTCTAGAATAAGAATTTTATGAGTGAAACTTTATTTTTGGTTTTTCTCGGGGTAGCAAATTTTTAATATACGCTCTAAAAGAATTTAGAAATCCTTTTTTTATATGTATATATATATATATATATATATCATTTGATATTAGATATATAAATCTCTGATGACTTGCCAAAGATATTTTTTGAAATTCATTTCTATCAATGCAATAAATCTAAAAGCTAAATCCCAATAAAATTTAGAATTTAGAGTAAGAAATCATTTAGCCATGAGTTATAGAAGTATACACTCTACAAATTCTTTAAAATTTGATTAATACAACCATCTCATTGCTATGCATATTTCAAGGTTAACATCTTCCCATTGCCAGTCTTGCTTACAAATTGCTATAAAGAAACTATCAGCATGGCAAAGTTGTCGAGTTAAATACTTACATATTTGATGCAATTAATTGATTTTGAAAAAGTTGGTGACAGTGTTATTTGCAAAAAATTAAAAATGTGATTTAATTTCATTTAAATACTACTTCAAAGACACTGTCGAATTCTATGTCACATTTTTATGTTCAGAGAGATGAAGCTACTAGCAGGTTGCGGTTGAAGGTGATTGCTGGTCATCAACTTGCTAAGAAGGATATTTTTGGTGCGAGTGACCCTTACGTACGTGTTGACCTGAACACTATAAATGGAGATGAAATTGTGGATTCTGTACTTACAAAAACGAAAAAGAAGACTTTAAATCCAAGATGGGAAGAGGAATTTATTTTTAAAGTATGATCTCTTTGTAGCATCAATTCGATACTGCATAATATACGAGTATATTTAGAATGGTAACCATGAAAAAGCCATATTTTTTTAACACAGGTCAAACCAGCCGAACATAAACTAGTACTGCAGGTGTTTGATGAGAATAGATTAACGAGAGATGATTTTCTTGGAATGGTGGAACTAATATTAATTAACATACCAAAAGAACAAGAAGGTCGCGTCATTCCTGCCAAACAGTATATACTTCGACCACGAAGGTGAGCTTCATTTTCCTTTCTATTCAATGCACCATAATTTTCCTACTAGTGATTAAACGCTTATTTATATACGCGAATATCAGTGACGATATGCCACGAATAATTGTACATATATTATTAAATTATTCTTATCGGGAAACTTTGTATATCCTTCAGTTTGTTGTGAAATAATGTTTCTTTAGTACTTTCTATTTGGTTTGCTGATTCAAAATTAATAATGCTCGAGGACATTGTGTAGTAATCATTCCAGTCAGCGGTCAAGAGTCAAAGGCACATTGGAGGTTTACCATGCTTACATTTCGGATTTGACGAGCGTAGATAATAATGAAGGAGAGACGGCTCCAGATTCAGGTGGATGGGAACTAGTGGACCAACCGATAGGTACTTCTAATAATAGTCCTGTGGAACAACCAGCAGAGGTACATTTTCAGCATAATAATGCGTGAATGGCATAGAACAAAAATGATCTCTATCACTAAAATAGAAAAATAGACATTTCAATACTTTCTTATAATTTACTGCTGTATTATCACCTTGAAGTTTAGAGTGGAAGAAAAGAAAAAGCATTGAAATTCTAATTTCTATAACCAGGCAGTAGTGACAAATGGACGATTACCGCCCGGATGGGAAGAAAGACAGGACGCGAATGGCAGAACATATTATGTCAACCACATAGCGAGGTTTACACAATGGGAACGACCAACAGTTATGTAAGTACAGAAGCACCTTTTCCATTCCATAAACAGATTTGTACTTTCACTAAAATATATTTCTCATTGCATTTCAGTCAAGTTTAAATAAAACTGAATTGTATGCTCTTCTTAGAAGTTATGACATTATTTAATATAATTACACTATAAATATTTATCCGTTTGGTAACAACAGTTCAGTTCCTAATTAAGTTCTTCATTTAAAGGAACATAGCACCAACAGGTGGTGTAACAAACGAGCAACGGAATCTAGATACGGCCGCAACAGAGTTTCAACGGAGATTTCATATTAGCGTGGATGACGCTGAGAGCAGACATGGTAGAAGTTCAACCATCAGTCAGGTAATGTGGAATTTAATATTATCTGCATCCATTGACACATATACCAAACTTCTATTTCCTAAATTACTCATTAATGCAGTGCAGCAAAAAACAAGTTACATATTACTTATTACGTGGTTACTGTGCGCTATATTAATTCTTACACGGTATATTTCTATTACTAGCAATACACAGATATTTAATAAATGGCCGTATAGTATGATTAACCGCAGTATTTTGGAAGGATTCAGGAAATACATCTATCGTTTCTATTATGACCTCACTAATTCATACTCTTTCTTTTCTAAATGTATACCTATAACTAGCTTTGAAATATGATTTTGTTAGCTAAAAAGTTGCCTATTTATGTAATTCTGTTATTTTACAAGACATAGATGGGTTTGTAATTTTTATGCGAGATTAGTAATTTATTTAAACGAGCAGCAATCAAAATGTGCAACACTTTATTCATTTGTGCCGATTTGAAAAGAAATAGTTATTACTTAGTATTGCTGATATGCACTGATATATCATTGCCAATTAAATTCTTCGTATAATACATTAACAGCTATATTTTACGCAATTATTTATGTATTGATTAGTTACCTCTGCTAGAAGTAATTATTAATTTGTCTCATCACACGCATTATTCATATCCAATAATCATACTAACGATATTGAATAGGTAAAATATGTATATTCGAGATAACAAATTCGAGTAAAGAGAAAAATTAAACTGGTGTGTGAAGGTGAAGGTGAAATGAAAGATACTCGTGGTACCCACCATTACCTAACATACCAGATATTACCTGCCACATTGCCTAAATATTGTCTGCCGGGCCGCAGACGAGTTGTGTGTTTACGCGTGCGGCGTCAGCGTAAATAAAACACAGAAAAGATGGAACATACAGAGTATGTACACAGATATATTAAGCTATACCCACTGTGACCTGTATCGTTTTTACTGTGAATATTTCATGTGGATTCTTTAAAACGCCGAAATATGCATGAAACACGCTCGTTTGCGGTCGTTTTGTATACCGTACATTTGATACTGCTGAGATACTCTATGGACTCGTATACATTTTTTTTTTTCGTAATCTCGTCATTTCCAAAAACTAATACTTAACACTCAGGGTTGTTACACTGCAACGCGGTAACTTAATCCGCCATTCTCTTACGAGGAAAGTTTTACATTCTACATTTGCGTTTCAAAACTAAACCCAGATTATACTCGCGTATCTTACTAAAAAACGGAATGGAATATATGTATACATCTACACAAAGTGTATACGAAATTTATATCTGTGTTTGTGCCAATTCATTCGAAATAACTAGCATGCTGTATGTAGCAATTTGTGCATGTGTGTGTAAGGATGGTGAAGTTCCTCTGGAGGAGAATGATGGAACGGAATCGAGGGATTATGTGGGTGGGGAAGTTGAGGGAGGGGGTGTTGGGGATGCTTCTTCAGACTCCGACCAATCTGTCGATCAACATGGCTACCTGGGTGAATGTGACGACCAGGTATTCACCATTTCAAAGTTCTCACGCTCCTTCGCTGCATTCGTATTTGTGCTTTTTCTACGCTAATACTATCGATGCTAATACTAATGTGATAGGTGATAAAGAGTTAGACCAGATCTTTACAGCCGGATTAGTAGCATTGTTATCTTCGATAGGTCATTGCGTATCAACGCATGTATATATTATTTTTATAAAACGGCATTCGCGAGATAGCTATGGAAGTGACAATATCCATGTGGGAAATAATGAAAATCAGTTCTCTACTGGAGCTACTTCCAGTACATACATCAAGCACTAGACTTCACTCTGTAGAGGATCTGTAACTCTTAATATATTAGTGACGTTGTTCTGTACAATACCGTAGGCACTCTAGGGTCCTACATTTCGTACGGAATAGCGTCATACATTTTATAAAAACTAGAGAACTAAATAAATAAGTGGAGTTTTACGATGTAACTATTACTATTCGCATCTTTATCCCAATTTGTTATTTTCAAACTTTCATCCGACTTGCCATTTGTATTGAAATGTTTATTGGGGTTCTCTTGGGTATATTATACATATTACATTGCTATTCAGAATAGATTTACCGAAAGAGAAAGCTCCAATGAACGGAACAAAGAGAATACGAATTCACACATTTTCAAAAACGTGTATTATCCGACTACTCACATATACGAATGGTACGATATTTACGAGAACCCTAGTATGCACTTCAGAAAAAGATGTTGATTTTGTGTGTGCTTCGACTGTGTATTAAAATTCATTATATCTCGGATAATGAATATGCTACATATATCTATGTCCACAGAGCGATGATAATGTGGACAGTCCAGCTGGTTCAAGACGATCGTCAGAACAGGCGAGTCATTGACTTATTATGATATTGATTATTTTAGAAGAGAGCATACACAGTTAATATACATCAGTCAATTAATAAATACTCCGAATAATGTTTTTTTTTTACTGTGCATAGATTGAAAGCCCGAGAGTACATACAGCTGCGACTGTACCAAATGGCGAGGGGTTGCCTCCAGGTTGGAGTATGCAACTGGCACCAAACGGTCGAATGTTTTTTATCGATCATAATGAACGAGCAACTACATGGGTAGATCCTAGAACGGGAAGAGCAAGTCCTATGCCGAGTCATAATGCAGCGTCAATTACCCCGAGAAGTGATTTGGATCAACTTGGACCTTTACCCGAAGGTTGGGAAGAGAGGGTTCACACGGACGGGCGAATATTTTTCATCGATCACAGTGCGTTTTCTTTTTTGTTATACATGCCATTCAGAAATTCATCCATGGATATACCTATAGACGGTATTGTTAGATAAATAAATAAAGATAATACTTTTTTATCGATTTTTGTTTTAGATACGAGAACAACTCAGTGGGAAGACCCACGGATGTCAAATCCGCAGATTGCTGGTCCAGTACGTATGAGAAATAGTTATTTTATTTCTGTTCTCTTCATTTCAGCAAGATCAAATGATAATCAATAACGTTTACTCTTATAGGCTGTACCTTACTCCAGAGATTATAAGCGTAAATATGAATACTTGAAGTCTCAATTGAGAAAACCAGTAAGTATGAGCGCTATATTTTTTTAGATGCAAAAATGACATATCTTATTCTGTATTACATATTTGCAGAACAATGTACCCAATAAATTTGAGATTAAGGTGGGACGAAGCAACATACTGGAAGATTCATACCGTATTATAAGTTCCGTCAATAGGCTGGAAATTTTGAAGACGAAATTGTGGGTTGAGTTTGAAGGGGAAGTAGGGCTGGATTACGGTGGTTTGGCACGAGAGTGGTTCTTTCTGCTGTCTAAGGAGATGTTTAATCCATATTACGGCCTTTTTGAATATTCCGCTATGTAAGTGGAAGTGACTAAAATGTTATGTTGACGTTTTAATTAAAGAGACTGTTAGAAAATGTCTCTACGATATATTTATCTTTACAGGGACAATTATACGCTTCAAATTAATCCTTTCTCAGGAGTCTGCAACGAAGAACATTTAAATTACTTCAAGTTTATCGGGCGCATTGCTGGCATGGCTGTTTATCATGGAAAACTTTTAGATGGTATCTACGTTTTACATATATGCTGATAGACTAAAATAACAAATTGATTTCAAATCTACGAGACAATGACTATATAGTGTCACATACGTACATACATTTTTTCTATTTCAAGCTTTCTTCATTCGACCGTTTTACAAAATGATGCTCAGTAAAACTATCGACCTCAAAGACATGGAAAGTGTCGATTCGGAGTACTACAATTCATTGTTGTGGATCAAGGAAAATGATCCCAGTGAGTTGGAACTCACATTTTGCGTTGACGAGGAGAGCTTTGGTCATACTTCGCAACGAGAACTCAAAGCCAATGGTGCTAATATTCCACTGACGAACGAGAATAAGGACGAGTACATAAGCTCGGTCATTCAATGGAGATTTGTATCGCGAGTTCAGGAACAGATGAATGCTTTCCTCGAAGGATTTAACGCGCTCGTACCTCTTACGCTGGTTAAAATATTTGACGAAAACGAACTCGAGTTGCTGATGTGCGGAATCCAACATATTGACGTGAAGGATTGGAAGCAGAATACGTTATATAAAGGCGATTATCATGCAAATCACATTACGGTTCAGTGGTTCTGGCGGGTAGTTTTATCCTTCAGTAATGAGATGCGTGCCAGACTTCTGCAGTTTGTAACTGGAACGTCTCGCGTGCCTATGAACGGCTTCAAAGAGCTATATGGGAGCAATGGGCCACAACTATTCACTATTGAAAAATGGGGTACTCCTGAGAATTATCCTAGAGCTCACACGTGGTAAGTTTGTTATAAACATTTTTTAATTATCGTCAGAAACTTTTACCGTACGGCCGTAAAAATTGTTCGGTCGTATCAAGGACAATTGAATTTATTTATTTAACAATTGTTCAAAGAGGCTCTATTGCGCTGAAACATTTAATCACACGTTTCGTTACGTTGGGATAACGTTTTTCGCACGTTTGTTTCCAGCTTCAATCGAATAGACTTACCTCCATACGAAAGTTACCAACAACTCAGGGATAAATTGATAAAGGCGATTGAGGGTTCACAGGGCTTTGCTGGGGTGGACTAGCGCGAAATACCATTTTTCATGATGATACCTGTAATATAATGTATATACCTATATATACACGAAAACACACATACAAACACAAGTATATACAATCCTTAATATGATTATCATATATTCTGCACCACACTTTGAAAGGTTTTACTTAACTTGCAATTCCACTGTTCAGCACTGGAACAGAAGATCGATTCGAACATTTTTCTACTTCCGGTACACTACTTATGCATGCACGTGTCTATACTGATTTTAACCTGAAGATTACGAATTTTTTATCGTTCATTTCTCGACTGTGTCGATGAGCAATTTAATCTTGTTAAAATATTTTCCTGAGGTTTATTTTCCAACGCAGACATTTTGTGATTTATCAATTATACAATGATAAATTATATGAGATTAAAGACAATGTACTTCATAAAGCTGTTAATTTTATAAAATTGTAAATAGATTTGTAATATGAATTTAATTCACTAGTTGGTTGTATTTCGTTGACGAATGTAGTTTAGGGAATCTCTGTTTTGAGAAGATAAAGAATATTGTAAAAAGTTTTATTCGAGTTTATAGGTCTTACCAAACACTTTTAACTTTTTCTTGATGACACGTTTAGCCCTTAAGAGGAACTCATTTGTAGATTAAAGTGAAATAAAAAGATCAATAAATACGCCACGTCGAGTGGTAAATGTAATACGCTAAATATGGAAAGTAACATAAGCGAAATTGGATCACAATATAATATGGAGTACATAATATATGTCTCAAGTCACTAAAAGATTTATAGTTTGTTTCCAGCGGCATTTCTAGGGTAGCTAAGCTAACTTGGTTGCAGTATTTTTAATCATTGAAAACTTACTCCCTCTTTACGGAAATAGTTCAGTTCGGAAAGAGTCATAACACAACCTGCCCAAAAAACAATTACGCATTTATATGCTCCCATATAATATTATACGGTGTCTAGCTGTCAGCTAAGAAACCTTGAAAAAAAAAGTCAGAGAATTTTACTTTCATATTATGCTAGACACCTTGTACTACAACTGCTATATGCAATTAATACAAATTATTAGTTAAGTTTATTCCCGACAAATCACCGAATGATTTGAATTTAAGAATATGAGATGTAATGTACTCTGAGATTGACACCAACACATCAAATTAACTTTTTCTTTCTTCGGCGGCTAAATAATATCAAAATCTGATCAAGTTTAGAACGATGATGGTATGAGATCAAAATAAAAATGACGTATTTTAGATTGGGATAAGAAGAATTCATTGTGAGATGTATACTGTGGTTTAAAAATTATAACGCGCGCAGACTAGCGTTCGTTAAACCTCATAATATTTTAGCCTGATAAAGCTCGATGATTTTGTTGAGAATTAATGTCCGTTGTGCTCGCCCTTAAATACAAAAAAAATGCTAATATCGAGAACCCCTAATTGTATAATTTCAAACTCAGTATGGGGAGAACGACGGCAATCTTAATAATGTACTCGTTCGATACTGCAGCTTTGAATGTAATCTATTTTGTTGTAGCAAATGTTTAGATATGTGGGATAGATAATACATTCCATCCTGCTTGTACAGTTCATTATATTATGTAAATTTTTGAAAATACGTCCTGTTAGGTAATAAATATTATATATAATCATTATGTGTGATGCAAAATTCTGGTTACACTTTTTCTGATCCGCATATATTATTATTACTACTTTTTAACGAGTAAGAAATTTAGGACAAGCATGAATGAATATATTCTGTTTTTGTTTGCAATTGCTTTCTCCGTGTTATTTCAATATATTTTTTAAGACGATTCTTTCATTGATAAACAATTAAGTATCACTAAAGATCTGTGATTGCGAAAGGACTCGTAACCAGGATCTTATATCATTCCTAAACTTATTACCGGTCACAATTGCAATACTGCGATCCATTGAAATCTGTAATTCGCGCAGTTTCAATGCCGATAACGCATTCATAAAGGAATTGCACGATCAACACACTTGATATATACACTAATTATTTAACTATACTATCCTTTACGCATTATTTAAAACTTGTAATATATTACATTTTTTTAAAACTCGCCTATTTGTATATCAAAAGATATAAGATAGAGAATTCATTCTGCAGTCAAGTGATGCGCGAAATGGAAAGCTGTATTGATGTTCACTCGATATAGACTTTTGTTGAATTTCATAAACAAGATTTCCGTTCACGAGGGACAATCATATTGGTATTAGATGTGAATGTAAAAACAAAACGAAGATATCCAAATTTTCAATGCGTATTTTTTTGAAACGAACATTTGAGACGAGGTAAAGGAATATTGGTGAAAGGTCATTGACGAAAATTAACGAAATACCGATCAATCTTACTTCAACGATGTGGCTTACAGTAGATGCTTAATATTTAGTACTATTTATATATTTCACGTGACTCACTGTTGAAGCATAATACGGGGAGGTCGCGGTGACAACGTGGACAATATCTGTGGTTTGACGGGAACTATCTCATGCTTATCCATTGTATGAAATCTCTGTTTTATTACGCGTCACACTTCCGACACACATAGCAATATTACGCGTAGATGATATGTTTATGTTGTATTCACCGACAATTTCACGCCCGGTATATTACTGTACTTTGCTAATGAATTATAATACTTAATCGTATTCAATGCTTAAATATACTTCCGTCCTGTGTGTGAGATAAGTTTCAATATTTTCTAATTTTCAATGCTCGATTATGCTATACTTTTTTGATTCAAACTTATCGAGAATACGTCGAGAAAAGTTTCAATGCTTTCAATTAAATCGACATAATCTATGGTACTACTTTAAATGTACAGTTCATCTAATTTGGTTAATAAAGTTACAAATTAGTTTGAAAAAAAAACTAACTTTGGAGGTATAAAATTTCGGTTGCGGAATTTAATCTTTTTTAAACAATTTATACGTATGCGATTCGTTATGTTTTATTGTCCCTCGGAGTATCCGCATTGAACCTATCCTTCCTCTAACAAAGCATCTGTGTTAAAATTATACATTGTGATCTGAATTATCGCGAGATATAAAAACGTTAAAACAACGAAATTCATTACGAACTATAAGTATAGTCCCAGCGATGATTGTAGAATAGTAGAAATTGTAGCACCTACTGTATTGTACCGCCTGATTTGTTTGCCTTACGATACTAGTTCAAGAAAATCGAGAAATGAAATGTTCATATGGAAATGTAAAATTTTGGCATGTAATATAATTGATACATTCCCTATTTCGTTCTGTCACACGGAACTTGTAATATTAACAATATAAATAACCATTCTTTAAAAAATGCTTGTGAAATTTCTATTATATTTATAAAATAATCAGAATTTGTTTCGACGTTAAGTCGCTCATTATACCAAGCGCAATAACATTTGCTTCCGTTTTGCTATACTAATTTTATCTCTAATAAATGATTGATTTTTTCTATAGATGAAATATTAAAATATTCATTCGGCTGTAATTCCAGGTTTGAGTATTTTGAGCTGTATGCGATATACGTATACTTTTACATTATACGTTACCGTGTGTCTAGCTGCACTGTTATTATTTTCAACTATACAACGCATGAGGGAAGTAGCGTTCGGACCTTTCATTTTTATTCCACCAGTTTCAGGCCGCTTAAATCACTTTTTGTCACTCAGTGCGTAAAACTCGGTTTCACGGATGTCCTCAACCCCGTCAACCTCGTATTTGACACTTAGTGACAAAAAATAGAATCGTTATAAAGGCGTTTCGCGTCGTTTTAACTCGTATGGTTGCCGTACTCGCTTCGCTCGTGCGGAAAACTTCACACTCGTTAAAAACGGCGCTTCACGCCCTTATAACGAAAATATTTATTGTTACTTTCGTGTTCGTCATTTTCGAGTAATTTCTACACATTCTCTCGTGATATTAATAGTTTTTACAATTGTAGACCGAGTACATAATTATCCGTTGCAGTACAATGGTTTCGAAGTACATATTAGTGAAATTACGATCGATGTGTACCTAATTTGATTTTTTCGATGTAAATACTGAGAAATGCGGATGAACGATGTATAATATTAATAGCAAAAACCGGCGTTCTCTTAATGAAACGCGTTCAAACAAACATAACGAAGGAAATAATGAACTCTTTGTGGAGATAAATGATTATGCTATTACGTAATAAATTGTACAATTTATTATCAATGAAATATGGTGAAGTTTCAAAGTTCGAATATAACGTACAAGTATTGTGTAATAAATTAATGTAAAGCGCTGAAACGAGTTATGTCCTTATGCGATAATTATATGAGAATAAAATATATACAAATAAATTATATCAAAAGAAATACTTCAATCTGTTTTACTTTTGTAGATTCCTACGTGCCCTAAAAATTTAAGTTCTACAGTGAATACTGTTGATCAACATTCGTGTGGCGCTCTGAAAAAGCTGCAATATATTTCTATTCGTTCGATAAACTGGCCGAATGTTTAATAATAGACATACACGATATTCCCCTGCGTCGACGAACGCGTCACATCACTCGTGTCGTTCCATTCGAGCATTTTGAATAAAGCCGCCACGGAAAGCAGAGAAAAATTGGCCGTTCATCCGCGAGATGGCGACGCCGGCGAGCACATCCGCAGAATCAAAAAAGACAGCTGGGAAATGTAACATCACACATCGATTTGGTGGTCCTCCGTATCCGAAAGTTTTCGCGTCGCGCTTTTCGTAATTTCGCACGGTGAAGGTGCGTCCACGTATTGAAGTGTTCTGTGCGTGTGCGTGTATTCAGTGGAGCTCATGAAGTGACCCCGCGGGACTGATGTCGGTGAAATAACGCGTCTATTGGTTATGCGGCGGATCTTGTCAGAGACAGCCCTCGTTCAACCCCCGTTCCACGGCTCACGGAACGAAGGGAAACCCTGCATGCCGCTGGTCGGGAATACCACTGCATTGCGGTAAGTCTCGCGAATTTCTCCCTTTCCCCGCCCTTCACATCCTGCGTTTTCGGTTTATCTCGGATTTTTCACCACTGCAGGGCGCACAGGGTTCATTACCCCTTGTGTCGTGCGCGATATACATACCTCTATCGCCCCGTTCTCACCAGTTTCCTGTCTACCACTTGCGCTATAAATTCTTCGAATGATTTGTAAGCACCTTTGACCCAGTAAAGAAACGCCAGTTATCGGTGGGTGCTTTCGAAACGTATCGACTAAATTACACTTCGCGCCGTGCGTAGCATTATCGCGAGTGGGCACTGTGCGTGTGCGTGTGGTTTTTCCCCGGCAATGCTGCCGCGTGAGATAAATTTTCGTGTCGACTGATTTCACGCGAAAAATATCGCATCGTAATACCGTCGACGCTCGATAGTCGTTTTGCTCTCCCGCCGTATATATCACCATTGTATCTGTATACCGAATTTATACCCATTGTCCGTGCGTGCGTGTGCACACAGCGCGCGTGTAACGCCATTTTACGAATATACACGCGCACACCGCTTACATTGGCATCTGTGCAGCTCTTTGTCAACGGCATCGCGCAATTGCGACTTTAATTCGACGCTTTGTCGGCGGCAACTAGTTTGATTCTTTTTGCCTCCAATCATCTCAAACGTGCTTCGCTCCGTTCGCATCGAAACACTTGACGTGTTTTTGCAAGGCGGATAAACGGACGTGCGATCGCACGCATTCGTTCGATGGTTACGCGGTAATCGAATATAGTTGTCACTCGCGATTACCGTCGCTTCATATTCCACGCTAATAAATCTATACATACCATATTATGAGATTAAGCTTACTCACCAGGAAAGAAACTCGAATTACTGTTATCTCATCATCTATGAGATTTTGTCTCATATTTGCATAATACTTTTTTGAAGATTACATTTTTATCTAAAAAAAGTCTTACATCGATATAAGCCAAAAGTTCATAAATAAGGAGTTAATAGTAATTGAAGTTTCTTTCCTGGTGAGTAAGTTTAGCCTCATATAGTACATATAAAAGAAGATGTCCTGACTGACTGACTGACTGACTGATTCATCAATACCAAGCTGAAACCGCTGAAGCTAATTACATGAAATTTGGACAGTAGGTTTCTTTTATGACGTAAGAACCCACTGAGAAAGGATTTTACGAAATTCTTCCCCTGAGGTGGTAAAATAAGGGACGTACATTTGTATGAAAATTCATCATTTTTGAAGTGTGATCCATGAAAAAATTGGTATTTAGTCTTTCGATTAGGAATTAAGAAAAGATGTGTTTTAGGATTCTTGGAAATTTATCCCTTGAGGGGGTTGAATAAGGGATGAAAATTTGTATGAGAATTTCTATTTATGTATTTCGAAATCCACGCAGACAAAGTCGCGGGCGGAAAGCTAGTCTACCGATAAATATTGTACCGATAAATTTTTCTTCGTCAAAGCATGGATTTCCGTAAATTCCATCTCGATCGATTCCCTCGAAGATGTACTCATTCACGCCTCACTGATCCTCACCTTGTTACGGTGAAGTCCTACGAATCTCGAGCAAGACTTGACCGACCCGTCGATTTCGAAGAGCGTGCCGTAGTTTCTCACGTCTCGACGAAATTCGATTCTAGCGTTCTCCTTCAACCTCGCGTAGGATTTACCCGACGTAACGATTCCTCGAAACGCGTGTGCGTAGGCACACAGTCGTCCCTATCGATCTCACGCGATCGCGTCGCCTTCGTCCTATAACCACAGCCGCCGAGTACCTCGTGTTTTTCTCGGATACGAGCGCGGTAATTCCCTCGGCGCTCCGTCCTGCGAGTCTGGGTTTTTTTTTAAATAAAGAAAACGTTCGGGGACGCAATCCCCGTGTCTGGCGGCACGCGTCGTCGTTGGGTCGTATGCGGGTAAGACGAAACGAGAGATTCGACGACACGATACGGTACGTCCCAATGGAGATTAATGGAAAGGCAACCCGAGTCCATCGTGTTTCCATTGGTCATTCGAGCGACTGAACTGAGCGAAATAATCTTTCGAGTGGCGCAGGACGATCGTTGGTCGCAAAACCCGAGTCGAAATTTTAATATCAGTTTGAACCTCAACTTGGTGAAAGCAGACAAATCGACCATTTGTAGGTCTAAATTAGTGTTAAATTTGAAGACGTTTTAACATTAGTTTAGACCTACAAGTGGCCGATTTTCCGCTTTCGCTAAGTGCAGGCTAACAATAAGATTAGTATTATAGTTTCGACTCGATATGGGCCATAAGAATTGAGGTACAAATTCATGGTGACGCTTGACGCTTATTTTCAGTGTTAAATAGGTCACGTAATCGAGATTATTTGCAAATGAGTAGTTATATTTTACGTACGTTTTATTATTCGAATGACGCAAGTTGTCAAAAAAAAATGTCGCAAAATATTAACTGCTTATTCGCGAATAATCTTGATCGCGTGACCTATTTGACGCTGAAAATAAGCGTCAAGCGTCACTATAAATTTGTACTTTTTTAAGCGGGGTTTGCTCTCCTGCGGTATCGTTGATATTCTAGACTCGGTGTTGATCGCAAAAGGAGATAACCGTGGTTCTTCGTGGCAGTTTAATTTTGATTTGAAAGAGTACACTCGCTCCTCGTGCTCCAAAATTTTATTTCGGAAACTGAGTGAGATCCGAGGAAAGTTTCAATAGGAAATTCCCTGTTTTTCAAAGCGGAACAACTTTTATTCGCAAACTTTTGTCGTATCTCGCTTCGTTTTCGAAATAGAATTTCGGAGCACGGACATTTGGGAGTAGGAGGGAGGGAGGTTCTTCACTGCCTCTAACGAAAATTAAACCGCTGTCAGAAAGAAGAATTTTTATTTACCCATAAATTTCGAATCTATTCCGATAAGGATCTCTCGCGAGATTTTTTCGAGAGATATTTTCGAGCGATGACACTGCTTTGGTGTAGATCGTCGCGCTGGGTGGAAAGAACGGAGCACGCGCAGTCTAAATTAATATTTACGATCGAATTCCGTACGGGTCGACGGCGAAGTTAAGTTCAATTACGAGACGAGATACATCGTACACGACTATCTGTCGTCGTTGAGATTCTCGGCCGAGAAATTTATTTCACGGGATTTTTCTATCCACGTGACGGTTGATAGTTATCCGGTGAAATTGGAAATGAATTACAGCGAACTCGCTCGCAAGCGAAGCTCGATAACACGATGTCCATCGGTCAGGAAATTTTGGAAAACCTGGAATTGTCATTGAATTATGTGGGTCGGGAAAGAGTCGGGGAAAATAAAGAATGTTCTAGAACTTTTCGAAAATGCTCAAATCATGTGTACATATACCGTATGAGGCTAAACTTACTCGCCAGGAGAGAAACTCGAATTACTATTATCTCATTATCTATGAGCTTTTGGGTCATATTTGTATAATACTTTTTTAAAGATTACATTTTAATCTACAATAAAGTCTTATATCGATATATGCCAACAATTCATCGGTAATAAGATAATAGTGATTTGAGTTTTTTTCCTGGCGCGTAAGTTTAGCCTCATATATGGTATGTATCTAAATTCGTTTTTGTTCTAAAAGAAGTCATTAAATGATGATATGATTCGACAAAATTCAATTATTTTAATGTCCATTTCTCAGTCACAACCTGTTCTACGAATATTAGTTAGTGTTCGTTCGACGAAAAATGTTTCATATGTAATTTTATACTAGATTTATATCTATAGAGAGAGCGGTTAGGAAAATTTGCCTGTTTAAGACTGGAAAACCTGGAAAAGTCAGGGGTTTTCTTTTTCATATTTTGCTAGACACCGAGCGAAGCCGAGTCGATATACGAAGCGTGATAAACACTTTGCTAAAATTACGCGCCGGTGGATACCGCGAAACGAGTCGACTTTCGATTGGTTAACGGTCGCCATGGCAAATGAGCTTCTTCGACTGAAACCGCTCCGATTCTCAATGGTATACAAATAACAGAAACGTTTACAAAGCGGAATATTTTCCCTGCATTCATTTTTCGCATCATTCGGAGCTTAACCCAGAAGTACCGTCTCTCTGCCATTGATCTTCCTTGATTCTTTTTCTCTCTCTCTCTTTCGCTCTCGTGCCTTCTCTCTCGCTCTCCTATACGCATATCGAACGAAGGTCAAACCGGCGTTGTAAGAGGCACAGGTAAAGAGGCAGGCGTTCGAGCCACCCTTTGATCTCGTAGCGCGCAACGAAAATGTCGTCGATACACATCGACCGGTCCCCGCGATTCGTGGACAAGGGAGAGAACACTCGTCAAGAGCAGTGTCAGGTGTCGTCGTATCGCGCGCGCTATTCCCTCGGCGTGACGGAAGCTCCTGAAATATTGCCGCAAAATCAATTCACCAGTGTTTCTCACGCGCGAGCGAGTCCGTAAAGGTCGAGCGTTAAACACGGCGTTTAACCGCAATGCGGAGATCGCTTTCGTCCCTGCAACATCTTCGCCATCCAATCTCGCCCTCGCGCATGGATGATCCAGGCAACACAAGCCGGAAAATTGTCTCTTAGTCATCCGTAGGCAGTCTGATGTCTCGTGCAATCCACACTGAGAAAAACAACTCGGTTAAAATGACAAAACGTATCCGGTTAAACAGGTCAAGTTATTCTAACCAGAATACGAGTAAGTTGAACCAAATATCAAGTTATTCTAACTACACAATTAGTTATTCTAACCAGAAAATGGTCAGTCCTAACCAAACCCCAATGGAGGATCTATATTTCACCAAACGGTTTGGTTATGGTCTCCAGGATTTCGATTCGATTGACCAGGTTTTTTTCTCAGTGCAACAGTCATCTTTCGGATAACACGAAATTCAAGTTAACAAAAAGTGAGACATCAGAATGCCTACGGATGACTTCAAGATGACTTTTTGGATTGCGTCGTCATGGGGAGTTTCGCTTCGGCGTCTTTACGCGCGCGATACGATACAACTCGCCGCGCTCTCGATTTCCCGCCCGCGCGCGGTTTCGATATCCGTATCGTCTTCTCCGCGCGACTCATATCCGCCCCGAAGAAGACGTCCGCTCCGCGCGGACTCGACTCGGCTTTTTTTTAAATTGAGATCGATTCCGACTCCTTTCCAACGACACGTTGGCTTCGAAATGTGCGCCACGGATAAGGGTAGGGGACTGCCGCGCCATACAGCTACATTCCGCGCCGATGGTATTCCGAGAAGGCAGAGAGAGAGAGAGAAAGCGAGGGGTCCGCGCGCGGATGAAATTGTAAGGGCACGAAACGGAATACGTTTCCAATTTGCTCGGCAAATTAAACGCTGGAGATGTATACCTTCATTCATTTCCATGTATACGGGTAGCCGTGCACGGAACGGCCGGAGATATATATATATACATACGTATACCCACTCGCACAGCGACACGAATGCGCGCGCGTGCGCGCCGGGCATTCGAACTTCCCTATTCTCCGTGCACGACACATCGGCATAGCAGCGCTGGTACATACACGGTAGCGCGTAAGACGTAACGTGGGAGCGCGCGCGCTCGAGTTCTCCGCGCCTCGTATATTTATCGTTTCCGGATGTGCCAGGGTGCCGCTGACGTTTATGAACATAACCCTACGCTCTGCGCGCCGCGCTATACATCGACGATGCATTCCGGCGTATGTACCGAAGCGCTTAGCCGCGGCGCTGTTACGGTGCCGCGTCCCAAGTAGCGCGCTCAGTAACGCGTGCAGCGGGAGGGAATTGCTGTCGAACGAGCGACGGTAGGATCGGGCGCGCGCAGTCAGGAGCGCGAAACGCGTGGCACGCGGTACACCAGACAACACTATGTAAGAAGTCATTTTGAAGTCAACCGTAGATATATAGGAAGGCTAATGCCTCACTTTTTGTTAACTTTGATTTTATGTCATCCAAAAGATGACTGTTGGATAACTCGAAATCGAAGGGCCCTTTGTCAACGTTATTGAAAATGGCAGTCTTAAAAAAAGTTCGCGAAAATTTTTCATTTCATTTCTAATGATTTTTGGCAGCGAAATAATTTGTAAACCATACGGCATGAGCTTTCGCTGGTCGGAAATAAGATTTCATAAAGTATTTTGACTAAAAATTGATTAACCGATTATTAAAATTGGAGCCGATAACTGTCGTGACTGAGAGATTTCAAACATTCTCAGTCGTGACAGTTATCGGCTCCAATTTTAATAGTCAGTTAATAGATTTTTAGTCAATACTTTATGAAAACCTGTTTCCGACCTGTAAAAAATCACGCCGAATGGCTTCAAAATTATTTCGACGCGAACAAATCATTAGAAATTAACTGAAAACTCTTCGCGAATTTTTTTTAATACTGCTAACCGCAATAATGTTGACAGAGAGCCCTCAAGTTATCAAAAAGTGAAACATCAGACTGTCTACGGACGACCAAGACAGCTTTCTGACTTGTATTGTCCGAGACGCTTCGAGGAAAGTACACTGAGAAAAATAACTTGTTTAAAATGACAAAATGCATCTGGTCGGTTAAACGAATTTAGTTATTCCAACTACATATCTAGATATTCTAACCAGAAAATAATCAATTTAACCAAACAGATGGAGAGGATCCATATTTCACCAAACGGTTTGGTCACGACCTCCAGAGGATCTTGGTTTGATTAACCAGGTTATTTTTCTCAGCGCAGACCTTCCGCGCGTTTTCGCAGGAATTGGGCTGCCTCTGGGGATTGGACGCTCGTGACGCGTGTACCGTGGCGGCGGTGAGAGGATGCGAGGAAAATACGAGAGGAAGGATTGAGCGGAAGTGCATCCGCGTCGACTGTCCTTTATACGCGCTCCTATAGGATTCGTACATACGAGGGGGAGTCGTATACAGCGTCGACCATTCGCAAGAATTATCGGACTGCACTCTCAGAAATGAGGCCGCTTCCGAGCGGAACGAGAGCAAAAGGATCGCGAAGCTATACGGACGCCCCTAATTTGCGTGATACAGGCACTTTCGAATTTGCGTACACGGGGAGCTTTACGTTCGCCGTTGCTCGCTCCCTCTCCCCTCTGTCCTATCTCTCCTTCCCTCCGCGTAGTTTCGTATACGGAAATCGATGAGACAACTAGGGTGGTTGATAGTATGTAAGGGGGGGGGGGGGTGCGTTTCGGTACGAGAAGAGCGAGGGTTATCGGCGGCGTTGCCCGCTGTCAGTTTGCCCTTTCCTTGTTGAAAAGTGTATATCGAACTTGAAGAGCTCTCGACAAAGGTGCGGGCACGCCTCGCAATCGTTCCGCGCGGCCCGCCTTGACGTTTCTGCTATTTTATATCGTCGCAAACGAAACGACGTAACACGACGTTATTTTATTACACGTCGACCCCTCTTTTCACGCTCGGTGTAATATCGCTCCTCTCCTTCTCGCACGCGCGCGTCGAGATTCGCGTTTTCGTGCCCTCCCGCGGAGCACGGTGCGAGCGGAACTACGCTCCTCTCGGAAGCCGAGCTTTGCCGCGTTACAACCGCGCGCAGCTTTCTCATTTCCTCGACTTCCCCCGTGGGTGTCCGCATTCAGATGCGGCGCCGCCGTGTGCGTCGCACCCGCGTCGATGCGGGCGCAGATTCGAACTCCCGAGTCAGCCGTCTCGCCCGCGGGATCGTGTGCGGAATAGAATAACAGGTCGAAGTTATGGGTTCGCGTGTACGTGTGCCACGATTCGTATTCGAAGAAGTCGTCCCGCGCGCATGTTCGAGTACGCGGAAGAAGTGGAGGGCTGGGCGTAGACGACGTAGCGGGAGGATCGCGTCAACCCGAGAGGCGGTCGCACGGGAGGTTCGACTGTAGGGGAGAACGGAGCGGATTGCAACGCATTAATTTTTTTTTTGTGACATGAATCCCTCCAACGCGGAAGATAAATTACAGGTTCAGAGTAGAGTCGTAGTTTGGCACCTTATCGGTAGAAAGCACTACGATATCGGCACAACCCTGTCAGTTTTATAAAAGAAAGTGTCTCTAAGGTGGGCACATTCGTCATGAGGCAATAACGGTCCTTATTTCTTTGTATTAATTGTATTTGAGAGTATCTTTAATATTGAAAAGTTCTTCACAAAGTTACATGGTTCAAAGTGCGGCCCAAGCACTGATGCAACATGCCCCGAACGTGGGGCAAATTGCAACACGTTGCATAGATTATTGTTTTCCTTTACAACTCTGCCAATTAAAAAAAAATAATTTTATTCCACAGTTTTACACCCAATACGTTAAATTACATTACACGGAGAAAAGGAATTAATTGGATCTACTGAAAATTACTTGTAGGGTCGCAAGTAATTATCTGTTTATACCAATGAAATTTTTTAATGCATCAATTAGATATCTCTTCCTTACGATCATGTGGAACAGCGTGTGATTGCTAGGAAGAAATATCAAATTAATACGAAGAAAAATTTGATTAATGTAAGTAAATAATTATGCACTCGCGACCCCGCAATTAATTTTTAGTAGATCCAACTAATTCTTTTTCTCTGTGTACGTAACTCTCGAAAACTAATACACATTTTCAGTAAAATAGGAAGAAAAATGAACGTAAAATTTGTTACAACCAACCGCAGTCTCCCCTACTTATACATGCTACGGTCACCGGTGCGCGCATTATATGCGTGTGCGCACAATGGAATTCGAAGTAAGCTTTGTCGGCCGGATCGCCGGATGCTCGGTGGCTCTCCGCAGCCGTACACGGAACTACGGCACGTACGTGTAGGATTTATATGACGCGCTCTCGTCGTATGAGTGTAGGGTGCGTTCGTACGCCCACGCGCGCAGATGCGCGCCGTTCGGAATGACTCATAGATCCACGCACCCGCGCCACCGCGTGCATCTCTCGCCTCGACGGTTTTCAAGATCCTCGGAGCCCCTCTTCTTGACCCGTTTTGTCGAGCGTATCGCCGCGTCTTGCCGTTTCTTTTTCATCTTTCGTTTTGGCTAATTTCCGCAGTTGTAGCGCGTCTTCGTTGACGGGGTCGTTTTCGATTTTTGTCCCTTCATCGCGGTGACCGAGCGTCCGCGGTCGATTACTCATCCTCGTTGCGGTCAAATATCAGAGCGATGATGACGGTGTACGATCGTTAAAAAACAATTAACGAAATGAATTTGAAACTCGAAGTGTAACCTTCGAATCATTGAGGTACCAAGAAAGCAATTTATTTGTAGTTGATAAATGTTTCTTTGAATATGGCGAAATAAACATTTTGTTGGACCAAGTTTACCCAATTCAACCCGTTTACACAATTAAATCTTTCGAATTATTTGAGTGAAATAAATATTAGAGGGTTGCATTGAAAGCTGCTGTTTTTTTCTTGTTTCAAAAATATTACGTCGTAATACAATTTTCCCACTTTTCTGGCAGAAATTGAATTCCGCGACGAAAGAATCGTCTACTTTTTAAGCTAATCCACTCAGCAATCCAGGAGAACAGCGGCTTTCTATGCAACTTCCTAATATTTTAATAATAACCATATATTTTCTTGTCCTAATGAAATATTTATTTCGCCGTATTTGAAATAACATTTATTAGTCATTAATAAACTGTTTTCTCGGTGAAGTATTGGCTCGGAAAGGGAATTCATTTTCATCGGATCAGTATTTCGAAAAATATGGGAAAGTGATAAAAGACGGAAGCGCGTGAATCATCGAGATCTTCGGTAGTCAGTATATTTTATCGTTTAGCGTCACCAATTTTGACGCGTCATTGGGCGATAGAGAGAAGCGTCGGTGACTCAATTAATTTCATTCGAAAGCGTTTCCCGCGAGTCCCTGATAATTATCCCCTCGAAATGCGCTCGATCGCGTGCTCGCGTATATACGTTAAGTGGTCCGTGTAAACCCAGAATAATCTGCAGGATAAACTCGGAGGGCGTGAAATTGCTCGTTGATATCGCACAAAAATGTCGGGGGGAGGAAAAAAAGGAACCAGGACGGATCGGGAAAATGATGCGCACTCGCGCAGCTTTACGAGGTAATTGCCGCTGACAATGTATTATTTACGTTCGGAACGTTTCATTGCCCGCATACCGGAAACCCTTGGGGCGAGGAGAAATGAAAGGGAGAGGAGCGCGTGCGCGCGTTGGAAATTACGAGCGATCTTCGCGTGTTGCACCTGTCTCGGTTCGCGATCTGCTGCGCGATAACTGTACGAATCCGATACAACGGAGACCAGTTGTCGAGCGCGATTGTCTGGGACGAACGGTATCGTTTGTTGGAAGCGGACGTCGTCGACTGACCACGCAACGTTTACGGAAAGTTCCTATGTAGATAAAAAAAACATCGAGTTTATACAAAAAATTATTTGATTCGACAAAATGCTGCGGTCGTCAGGTGTCGAATAAATATTTGTAGAGTGAAGTAAGTAATTGATGCAGCTAGAAGATACGCGGTGGAAACTTGACATTTTGTCAAAAATTAAAATCTCTGCAATCGTCACCCGATCATCTTATATTATGTATTTTTTCGCAGTAATTAAAAAAAGAACAAGTTTATTGGATTCATATCTGAAAGGAAATATAAAATATCAACGATTTTATGCATAGTTTTTTTTTTCAGAAAATTACCGATATCTCGGCGTTTCTTTTGAGATTTCTTCAATAAATCTGTCATTTTTATAATGAGCGTAAAAAAATGAAGTGGTTGAGCGATCGATTTCAAAAACTTCGATTTTCACGATTGTGAGGTGACTCTCCGCGAATAATCCACCAAATTCCATCGGTCGAATTTCCACTTTATTCGTTTATTACTTTAATTCGCAATAATATTTGCGACCGACTATATTACTCGTACATCTTCTTACATCGGTATACGAAACACACCGCGAGCGCGATGCACGATTCTCAGCCTATACTTTAGTCCCGACTTCAAAGCAGTCGTTTCTTCCGATTCGCCGCGAACGTCGGAAACGAACGAGCGATAAGCGAAGGGACGTGCGACTCGCAGCACGCGCCAACCGACGGAAATCGGAAATGACCCAACGAAGTTGCCATGCGCGCGCGCTGCACTGGATGCTGGAAGTTGGACGAAGGCTCTCTCTGGCGCCTGTGCCGCGTTATACGTTCACCTGTGAGAGGGTGCGACGACACGGGCGCCTGTATAGGTATCTCCGCGTGCGAGCAAATTTGATCTTGGTGTAGCCGGAGCGGATGCAGGGAGCGCCGCGCGTAACGCAATTACCTACGCAGCCGTATCTCCCCTAGCGTGTGCAAAAAAAAGAGAGGAAGGGACATTTATTGCGCGTACCGGCGAACCCTTGGTGCAGTAAGCCATGTAGGTACACACCGTGCATTTGTATACGTAGATACATATTTAAGATCGCATTCATATATCATGGAGAGAAAGAGAGGGTGGGAGGGAGGGAGGGAGGGAGAGAGACGAATATCGACTCCGAAATAGAAATATCGAATTATTTTGCATTGCGCATAATATCAACAGCCTCGTCTCGGATTTCGCTCCTCTCACTGATTTTTTGTTATCGTATACTTGAAAGATTTAGAAGAAATTATTTACCTCCTATTCTTTCCTTTTTTTATTTCCGGCCTTATTTAAGCCGGACAATTATTTAAAAATGCAGCATACGCCGTAGTATTGCAAGCCTATCTCTCTCGCACTCGTTACTTGGCACAAGTGCGTCTCTTGTCGCTTTTCGATGACGTCACAATATAATGGAGAGAAACGCACTTATAACTCTGCCAATAATGATTTTTTGTGTGACATTGAATACGTATACAGATTACAAATTTAATTAAAAAATATAGATATTTTCTTTTATGATAACCGAATTTGAGGTTTCGAATCTAACCCCTCGTTATTCGCAATCGACGTATCCGCTTCGAGAGATGATCGCCGAAAAATTGATCCGCACGCGGGAATTTTTCGCCGGGCGATTCGCGATGATTGGCGAGCGAATTGTTTCGCTTCTGCAAAACGCGCACGCGTTTTTTCCGCGCTCCCGATACGCGGTAGGTAACGTCAGCGTCGCGTCTCCCCCGAGAATCTTCGGAAATGGACGCGGGAGCGAGGAGTGATCGATGGATGAAAGCGATGGCGTCTGACTCCACGTGCCGGTCTTGAAGGTAAGGCCACCGTGCCCAGTCACCGTGTTCCCGAGTAATTATCCAATCTCTCGCCGTCCTAAGAATGAGTCCGGGTGGTCCCCCGCGGGCGACGGACCGGAGAAACGTTTAATTTCGTCTTCGTCCGGGCCCCGTGCGTTACCGGCACTCACGTTCTTCTCGTTGCCCGGCGATATATCGGTTTTACATCGCGATAAGATGCTTATTTTCACGCGTCACGAAGGAGAGGTGAAGCCTTTGAAGTGTACATCGCTCACCGACGCGAGTACATCGAACGGGGCGGGATATTTTATCACGTAAACACCGCATATTCCCGCAGGGTCTCCCATTGATCGAACACCGAAATTTATACGCGTCCGATACCCGTGAGAAATTCGGTTTTAACACTAATTTTGTTGTATTGCTGATTCGAAAAATTTGGACAAAATTATTTACCTCGTATTTTTTCACTTTTTTCTGCCTTATTTAACACCATCGCACCGACCTATACCACGCGTGGTACAAGTCAAGTTTTGGGAAAAGCCGTGCTTGGCCACCGGATCAACCGATATTTAAAAATACAGCTACGTCATAGTGTCTGGTACATGGAAAAAAGTTAATTGTAGCATTTACAAAGTTTGTGGTAAAATACGGGACAAGGCCAACTTTATCATTACGATAACTACAATTTTAGTAAAATTTACAGCAAATGCTTCCAACTTCTACAAGTGTTTTACTAGGTATATCTTTTACTAAAATTGTACTTATCATAATAAGAAATCGGTCTTGTCCCGAAATTTACCACAAATTTATTTTCCGTGCAAGGCTACCTCCGTCGCATTCGTTACCTGGCATACATAAGCGCGTCTCTCTGCTCTTCCGATAACGTCACGATCTCGCAGAGAGAAATGCACCCATAATTCTGCGAAAAATTATTTTCTCGAACTGTTTCTTTTTCGTTTGTTATCGAATATCTATACGGATTACAAATTAAATTTAAATATGAATATTCTTTTTATGTTCAGACCGAATTGCGATCGATCGTCAATACCGCGGTATTAATTACGTATCAACGGATGCCGGTCTTCTTCCCTTTTCAATTAGAGTATCAAATTTAACGTGGAAACGCAGCCCCCGTCGATGTATACGTACTCCCACGGGTACTCGACACTTGGTTTTTTTTTCGCGCCACACGCAAACGTTTACAATCGGCCCCTCGCTTCCGCGCCGCGCCGCGTGTTAACGCGGATAGGACCTCCGCTCGTATACGCGCGCTCTCTCGACACGTTCGTCGAACGAAAAATTAATCCCTCTCGTTTCGAACCGCCGCTCTCCCGCGAAATACTCGATGAATCCACGATGCCCGTCGCGTATCGTTTTTGTTGCGCGTCCTTTGTGCGGCGCGGCATCGATGACGCGAGTGAGATTGGTTCTTTTTTCGCGTGTGCGCACATAGCACGTCGCTCGACGAGTAGGTACGTACCGGGCTCGCTGTTCGGCGCACCTTCGGTTTGATGCAGCCTGCGAGCGAGTTCGTTATTCCCCGCGCGCGGCCGCTGCAAAGGCGCGCCGTTCCGATCCGCATTGAGAAAATATTGTCGGGTAGAAGGAGAGAGAGGAAAATACAAGTATAGCGCGCGCGTCGTGAATTTGGCCTCTGCGTGCGGCTCGACAATAATGGCAGTTAGCCGTACACACTCGTACATCGCGCTGTACCCTCCCACGCGTATCGCACCGCATCTCCCATCGTGGTTTACCGTTGTTCGGCTATTGATCTCTCTGTACGGCTCGCCGCCACTTTACCGTCGCAACGTTAAATGCGACTCGGAACACCCCCCCCCCCCCCCTCACTCTACCGCCACTTGCCCAATTTCTTTCCCTCTTGCTCTCCCATTTCGAGCTCTCTCCCTCTCTCTTCGTACTGTATATATCCGCATCCGTCTATCCCTTTCTCTCTCCCACGCTGTATAGCCGGGCAATCCATTCGTAGTGTGCGGTCCTCGGAGCCTGCTCTACGATATTTCGCCGCCCCTCTTCGCGAACGCTCGGATACAAAGTTGCATTTCATAAATGCGGTTCTCAATCTCTTCTCCGCCGAGTTTATCGGCGTGTAACGCACGCGTGGAGGACAGGAGGTCGTTGCGGTCATTATTCGTAAAGCTCCGCGTTGGAGCACTTCTTCCGCAAACCGACGTTTCCTCCCTACGTTTGCCCGCTATATGGTATGTATACGTGTATAATATACGTACCTGCCCATACATAATGTATAAACTGGCCTCACGCTCGCTCGTCGTCGACTCTCGGTCGCGCGCAGTATGCCGGGGGACGAAAAATCCGAGTGAAAAGAGTTTTCATCTTTCCTCTCCCGTGCCATTTTTCCCCGCCCCAACCCATCCCTCGTCCGGTGCGGTACGCCGCTCTCTGCGTCCATTATCCGTTCAGATCGCTGGCTATCTCCGGCGACTCGCGTACAAAAGGGCGCACGCGCTCGTAAGTACAGATATAGCGCTCGTTTTTTACGTATACAGGGCGAATTTCGTCCTGTGGGAGACGTGCAGGGCGGACGTCGGCTCGCGCGAGACCGACGGACGACGTATCGCGTCGATTTCCTCCTTTACCACATGAGACTAAATTTACTCGGCAGAAAAGAAACTTCAGTCGCTATTATCTCATTATTTATGAACTTTTCGCCTACATCGATACGAGACTTTTTAGATAAAAATGCGATCTACAAAAAAGTGTTATAAGAAGTGTTTTCGAGGAAGCTTGACATAGAAGACACACGAGTGCGAGAGAGCACACACAGCGAGTCTCCGTCGCATGTTTTCCTAGACTCGTCCAGTTAGATGTTGTACGACAGAGAGGCTCTTGTGCACTCGCCACACGTTCTCTCTCGCACCTGCGTACATCAAGATTCCTCGAAAACACCCCGAATAAATACCTATAAGCCAAAAGCCCGTAGATAGTGAGATAATAATGATCGAAGTTTCCCTCCTGGCGAGTAAGTTTAGCCTCACGATGTACGCGCGTTTCCATCCGCACGCGCGATACAATGTTCGTCGCGATAAAATGTTCTTGATATCCTTTCGATTGCAGGTTGGTGGCGCTGCAGCGTCGCGGCGGCTGTGCGTCGGTGTCTACCATCCGCGAAGGGTGAAATCCGCCAGTGCGCAAACTCTCTTGTTTGGTCTCTCCCCTGCTCCCTCCCTCTCTCTCTCTCTCCCGCTTCCATCTCCATCGTTTCCCTCCCTCCCGGCGTTTCCAACCACGCTCGGCGTTGAATCCTCGCGTGTGCGTGCGCGCGCGTTTATCGCGGACGACAACCACGACAACGCCGCGCGCACACACACATTGATGCGTACGCCGCGCGCCTCACCTGTCGCGCCGTCAGTGTGACGGTGACCGTCCGCGAGTCGCGATCCTTGAACGCGCTTGGTCGGGGGGTGAAGATCGCCCGATCGATCGGTCAGTATGTACGCGTGCTGGACGATCCTGCCGAGCGCCACCACCGCCGCCGACCTCGTGACCTCGGCCGTGGCCAAGTGAAGTTTCGTGTTTCCGGTCAAGTCGCACGCCCGGGGGTTTTGATCCGCGGCCGCCACGTGAGACTCCAGCGATGCAGCCGACCGTCGTACAGCTAGTCCTCGGCTGTTGGAGCGTCGCGACCTTCGGCGTCGTCGTGCTCGCCGCGTGGCAGGAGAACGTCAGGCCGAAGATGTACGTCCAACTGGGTGAGTCGATTGTTTTTTTTCCTCTTCGACCCGACCGTGTGCACTGAAAAAAGTATTTAGCTAATCCAGCTATATTTCTGGCTGCCTCAGACACAACTAGAAAAATATTGCTAGCGTAGCAAGAATTCTTGCTATTGCGAAGAAAATTATCACTGCAATTACTAGTTGTGGCCAAATTTTTTCGAGTGTGGATGCTGGGAGGGATCGGGTTCGCGCGCGGCGGACGGATGAGCGGCACCGGGACGTTGCTCGCGCGCGCGCGGGTCTATTTCTATTCGGGGAGGGAATCTACTCGGGTGCGTGGGACAGCGACGACGTGGGCGTGCTCGTACGGGGCGAAAGGAAGAAGAGGAATAGGTGTAGCCGCCGTATGGGAAGATCGATTCCGTACCATTGTCGACGAAGGGGGACCGCGCGCTTAGCCGCCGTCCGTCCGTCGTGAGACGGGCGAGGAATTCGAAGGGCCGTCGCGCGTCGACGAGGCGTGGACTTTATCCGAAATCGTGCAAGCGAGAGCGCGACCAGCAAGCGCAGCGCGACGACGAATCTCTGACCGGCGTAGGTGTACAGTACGTGTGCGGTGAAAGGTGACGCGGAAGATGAATCGACGTTGGCGCTGCGACGAGCGAAACAAGAGTACCGGCGCATTCCTTTCGTTGATAATACTCGCAACGTGCGCCTCGACTCGCGGCTGCACCGTTATCGGCGCGTCGACACGTCGATAAACTAGCTTTTCCTCGAACCGCGATTTCCGTTTACTCGACGATTATCACGCGGCTATAATCGTCTTTGTTGGTCGTACGCGTCGGCGAGAGGCATATCCGCCGCGTACGATCGAAATATCGACTTCCCCGATGAATAATCGACGCTTGTCTAACGACACGTGCGCTCAGCACCGAAAACATCGTATTCGTACACGCATCGGTCTTGCTTTTAATACTTTTACGCCGCAATTAATGTCCTCCGAGCGAACTATGAATAATTTACGAGCGATGACTGCCAGTTTGCCGTCTACACTA
Source organism: Xiphydria camelus (assembly GCA_963678675.1). Taxonomy (NCBI): domain Eukaryota; kingdom Metazoa; phylum Arthropoda; class Insecta; order Hymenoptera; family Xiphydriidae; genus Xiphydria; species Xiphydria camelus. Next base: position 30,825,043 of record OY783194.1, read on the forward strand.
GTCGGTCGGTCGGTCGAGAGCGATTGCGAGGCTCGGGCTCGAGTGTGGCGCGCGTCTAGTCACGCTGCTCGACCAGCTGCGACGAACGAGGAGTTCCTATAGGACCGCTTTCGTACCTGTACGAGTTTAACTCGAGCGTTTTAGCCGCGTACCAGCGAGACCAATCCAAGGAGGGCGCGTGTACGGTGCGCGATGGGTACTCGAACCGCCTTATGAGGCAACAAAATGCACCACGGATGGTCGATGGGATGGAACGACGATTACCGGCTGGCGTGCGCGCGTGTAGGCAGTCGTCGGAAACCGCGCGCGTGTATCCTTGCGGATTTTACGGACCAACTTTTACGCCGGTGCGTGTGCACTCCGCGGCTTTACGTCCGGAGAGGATCTGCCGTGATCGACCGCGCGAGAGAGATAGTAATGTCAGCGGTGGGCGCGAGGAGCATTACCGCGCCCTTCGCGCGAATTTATGGTTGTTCTCCGTTGTCGCTCCGTCACTTTCGCGATAAATTCGGCGAGGGAAAGCGATAGTCGCGTCATTCGGCTCGTTGACGCGTGCGGCTGTGCCTCGCGAATAACATCACGTCGCTCGGAGAATCGCACGCGAACTGCGAGTATGGTCCTTGCGGAGTTGTACATCGGGAAGACAGTTTATTGATAGGTAATACATTTTATTTCAAATAAATACGGCGAAATAAATATTTCATTGGGACGAAGAAATATAGGTTAATTGTTAAGATGTTTATTTCATTCAAATGGTTGCCTCCGAGGGTTAAATTGTACCAAATAAATATCGTAGTAGTTAACGAATATTTTCTTGATCCAGTAAAATGTTTATTTCGCCATGTTCAAAGAAACATTTATTAACTACGAATAAACTGTTTTCTTGGTGTACTCGATGTGCGAGGATCTCTTCGATAAACGCCTGATTTTTTTTCACGATTGCTATATGCACTAAAAAAAAACTTGGCGAATTTAAACAAAATTCTAGAGACGATGACCAAATCGTTTGGTAAAATATGGATTCTCCGTCACGGTGTCCAGCAGTCAGGAAATTCTGAAAAACCTGGAATTGTTAGGGAATTATGTGGGTCAGGGAAAAGTAGGGGAAATACTTGAATCTCACAAATAGTTTTTCTATTCTGTTAAAATTTTTAAGAATTATACAGAAATCTAAAAAATGTTACATATGTGTATATGTATGTACCTAAGTTCTTTCTTGTTCTAAAAAAAGCCATTAGATAATAATATGATTTGGCAAATCTAAATTATTTTAATGTTTATTTCTCAGTTGTCGTAACCCGTTCGATGAATATTTGTTAATGTGTTCATTCGACGAAAAATAATTGATGCGTAACACTTTATACTAGACCTGTATCCATAGCGATCAGGGGAATTTGGTTATTTCAGACTGAAAAACCTGGAAAAAAGTCAGGGAATTTCTTTTTCACATTTTGCTAGATACCGTGTCCATCTGTTTGATTAAACTGACCATTCTTTGATTAGAATAACTAAACGTTTAGTTGAAATAATTAAACATTTGGTTGGAATAATTAGATATTCGGTTCAACTGGCCAGTATTTTGATTAGAATAATTAAATGTACTTGATTCTTATAAATGCATTTTGTTCTTTTAACCCAATTATTTTTCTCGCTGTGAATACGCCTCTCGAGCGAAACTTTCTTCGAATACACGCGTAATTCCCCGTCCGTACGAAGGAACAGGTGACGGCTGTGAATAATTTCCAATTCGATTCGGGCAACGTTTCCTTCGTTACTCGGTTGCGCATGGTGTAGGTACATATAGCGACCGATCGACCGTCATTCGTGCCACCGACTGCCGCAGGTGTACGCGCGAGACGTGCACACAGGTACCCATTACATATCCTTCGCGCGAGGGAGAGAGGTTCTCATTCGGTCGAACGACTTTGAGAGAGTTTTACGTAGGTACTTCCCTTACCACCGTCGCGTATCCTTTTCTCGAATAGTCGAGCATTACGTACAGAAATGACAGGTTCACGTCCAATTTTCGCGAGCGACTTTGCCGGTTCGCATGCTCTACTCTCGGACCCCGAGGCCGTCGTTCGGACACGGTCCATCCCTACATGCGCATTCCCACTTCTATAGGCGCGCTCGGCCACGACTTTCGACGCGCCGAGATATCCCGCATCGATCGCCGGCTCGCTACGCGCTCTCTACTCGTTGCGAGGACCGACGCTATTTTTGCGGGGAGGCTCAACGCTTCTCACATCGATATAGCCGCGATGATATCGCGCTGGAGTCTGAGCGGCGCGCCTTTTCGTCATCGTGGCGAAACGTCGAATTCCGGGTATCCGATCGAACGGGCCTATATCTCTCCGATGGGATCATTCGCCGTGCGACGGGATGGATCGCGGAGGGGCCGAGCGTGTGCGGTTATGTGTGATGCAGGGGTGCGGCGAAGGGGATGGAGAGAGCGAGAGAGAGAGAGAGAGAGAGAGAGAGAGGGGTCGCACGGCTGCCTGCATCATCCCTTATAACGTTGGGCTCTAGGTGCAGAGATAGCTTTGCGGCCCACGTGACGGGTCGGTTGCCATATTGGAGAGGGGGACCGGCGGAGTTTCACGAGAACGGCCGAACGTCGCCATGTGGTCTCTCCCGTCTCTGGGAATGGCGATCAATACGCACATTGGAGGGGGTGAGAGAGAGAGAGAGAGAGAGAGAAAGGGGGAAAGAAAGAGAAAGAGAGGAGTCGGGGAGCACAAAATTATGCACGCGGCATTTTGGGGGTCACGGGGGGTCCCTCGCTCAGTCGATTGCCATTCCCTATCGTTCGGTCCCCGCTATCTATCCCCGCCGCAACGTCCCCTCCTCCCGCGTCGCTGCGGTATGCATCACACACACAGTGACGGTAGAATTTCGCTATTGCTTCGCGCAGGATCGCGATGAGTCCGCCGTGTTTCGCCGCTCCTCGCGCGCGGCACCCGCGTGGGGCAATCCAGCTTTATTACGGAGTCGTGCAAATTACACGCGGCCGTATGTAGCTTGCGTTCCGCGATATACCCGTTCGTTTCTCTAGTCTACCTACGTACCTACCGTATAGCGTCAATGATTCTGATCGACCCGCTCTGGGTGATGATACTTCAATCGAGTCAACTGTACGCGCGCGCGTGCTCATTGGGGGGAGAAGGACTCGATTTGATAAGGATCGAGAGCGGCGAATTAAGCGGACGGGAGGAGTAGCGGTTCTCACGGGAGAGAGGACGCGGCGCGGGAAGATCGGTCGAGTAGTTTTATCGATTTTCCAGCGTAAACCCACGCGGGACATCCTCTGCGGTTTTTCTCGAAAAGGATTAGGTACGTCGTTTTAAGCGACTCGGTCTTAACGGTGGTCTATTTTCTCGGCCAAGATCCACCCTTTCGAGGAAAACCTATACCGATGTAGGTTGGGTCCGCGCGAAAGAATCGCCGCGAGCGCGCACGGTGTGTGTAGGTATCTATACATCAAACTCTCGCGCCGTAAAGCGGAACTATAATACTTTGCGCTTCGAAATTAGCAAAGGCTATATTATATAAGACGTTCCGCGCGAGTCGTGACGCGATGATGGGTCTTACTTTGCCCCATCTCATTTGTCCCGCAATTGCGCCGCCGCTGAAGAATTACACTGCGCCTATTTCACGGAGAGGTGCGCCGGAGAATTATTAGAAAATGAAATAACGAGGTTCCACGAATTTTGCGAAATTCATTTCGAATTTAGTGAAATTGAAACGCGATCGGTCTCCGAGAATAACGGTTTATCTCGTATTTTTTTAGGGACGTTTCTCACAAAGCAGAAGCTCGGATATGGGAGCGAAGTAGCCTCGTGTGTTTTACGGTATATGTACTTCCCGGAATTTACGTAATATCACCGGTATTTCCGCGCAAAAGTATCTAACGAAGGAACGTGTACAGTCGGTACTTAGATTTTACACCCCTTCGTTTATTACTCGCGCCATTTCACTGCGTATACAGCCGGGAATCGTTAAATATTTCCGCGTCCCTCGTAAATCATTGGGTAAGGGGTTGAACAACGTAAATTAATTTTTTTTTTAATTCCCACTCAAATGTGTCGACACGTATTACGTACAGCCCAATTGAAATGGCGCGGAATTTCACAGGTACCGATGTAATTGCTACATCGATACGGGGGTGTCGTAAGACTGCATATCGGTTTTTAGTATGTGTAGTTATCGTAACAGTAAATTGGCCTTATCCCGAAATTTGCCACAAATTTTTTTTCCGTGTACGCTGTACCTATGAAAAAATTCAATGTTTCACCTTGACGAGCCCTGTTCACTGACGATTCACTGTAAAAATTACTACTTTTTTTTCTCCGTGTATAATAACAAATTATTTTTCTTCGCGTGGATTCGACACGTCCCTAATGAAACTCCGTAAAAAGGCTAGGAGTGCAAATGCAGAAGTTGATTCTAGCTTATTCGCACGCAAGCAACGCGGGCTTCACGAATCTTCGGTCTCTGATATTATAATATTTCTATATCGGTGTGGAATTATTCTATCACCCGGAAATATAATTGGCTCTCGCAGCTTAACATTGCTCATTAACCGTGTATTTATTAGAGTTCTTAGTGTAAGTACAATCGCTCTCATTCATATATTCGCTCCTTTATATTCCACTTTTTTTATTTGGGTATACAGCAATCGAATTAATATCGTGCACCCTTCCCCCGTGGCTCCGAACTTTCGCCCTTTGCGAATAAAATCATACAAGTTCGTCTGAATAAATAGTCATTATTATTTATTCGGTTCAATGGCGTACCGTGTATCGTAAACGATTTTCGATACGCGGAAAGAAATTCAATATATAATAAAGCAACTACACTTAAAGCAAAATCGGGTCGAAAGAACTCGTTATCACCATAACCATGCAATAAAAATTATTTCGACTGTATTCGTGATCTGTTTAATCATAAACATGGTACTATCAACCAGGAAAATTAAACCTCACGATTACGATTGATTTTATTACCTACCCATTTTTCTCTATGCAGTCCGTGAGAAATGAAATAAAAAAATGTCGAAATTGTACACTGAGAAAAATAATTAGGTTGAAATATGACGAAATGCGTCTAGTTAAATGCGTTTAATTATTCCAATCAAAATGCTGGTCAGTTGAACCAAATATCAAATTATTCTAACTAAATATTTAGTTATTCTAACCAGAAAGTGGTCGATTTAACCAAACAAACGGAGGATCCAAATTTCATCAAACAGTTTGGTCATCGTCTCCAAGACTTTCGTTAAAGTGACGAAATATTTCTCTCAGTGTATCTATACTTATAGCCCCGATTGACCGTGACTCGAAATCGACGTCTATCGAAAAGAGATCCTCCGCTGGAGAGTCTTCGCTCTCCCCGCCTTCACCGAAACGGCGGCGTTTGCACGGAAAAGCCGCGAGAGATGCATAAACAGACCGATATTGAGAAGAAAGGGGCGCGGGAGGAGAAGATTTACTAGCCCCATTCGCGAGATAGGATAGGTACCACTTACTTTCGCGTATCATGGGTACCGCGTGTAAACACCCTGAATCCACAAGCACGCCGCGAAAGGGGCAGAGCTACTCGACACTCCGCTCATCCGACGCCGAGGGACTGTCGCAGTAGTCGAGACTCGATATCGTCTTCGCCGCCGCCTCCCTTCGCAACTCCGTCACGTTAGCGCGGATATATGCATATGCCTGGTGAGTAATAGGACCGGTACAGTGGTTACGTACATATATACAGTCAGAGACTGATGCGGAACACCGAGCATCTGAAATGAAACGTTACTCCGTTATGCTCCCGCAACTGATTACGCGCGGAGACGTCGCATGGGTAATAGAATCGCTCGCGTAAACTGCCTGTTCGCGTTGCGGTTATACACTGAGAAAAATAACTTGGTTAAAATGACAAAACGCGTTTGGTTAAACGAATTTAGTTATTCTAATGGAAATACTAGTTGGTTGAATCAAATATCAAGTTATTCGAACATACATGTTTAGTTATTCTAACTGCACGTCTAGTTATTCTAATCAGAAAATGGTCAGTCTAATCAAACAGATGGAGGATCCATATTTTACCAAACGGTTTGATTATGGTTTCCAGGATTTTCCCAGGCGGAAAAGTTCTATATATTTTGTACATAATCCATATCTGGTTTTGGTCATGTATGGATTATATATGATTTCTATATTAAATATATAAGGACTATGTACAGATTTTTGAATGTTTGTGTAATCTATTTATAGTTATTATCTGTAGTTAATATAGAAATCATATATAATTCATATATATGACCAAAACCACATATGAATTATGTGCAAAAAATATAGAATTCTTCCGCCTGAGTTGTTCAAATTGACCACGTTATTTTTCTCAGCTCGATACCGTAACGAAGTATATTCAGACCCGTAGCAGAATTCCTCCAGGAACGGAAAGTTAGAAGGGTCGAGGCGTGGTTATTTATAAATTGGCAAGATCGCGTAGGGTGGAGTGCCGTTAGAAATTTTCACATTGGAACTTTATTTACTTTCCAATTGAAGTTTTAGCGGAATAACCGTCGGCGCTCGTATGGGTATATGTATAGGTATCGACGATCGATAAACCCAGCGACGCCTTTTACTCGATCACTGTCATCCGAGCGCGGCAAAGTGTATACCCGCTTCGACGTCTCACACCCCGCCGCGTCTTAAAATTGTCTCTGTGGGTTAACGCGATCTGTCATTTTATTTTATCATCGCGCCAACTCTCTTGCGAGAATTCATCGTTAACGAGTTTACGTCATGACGAATATATACGTACGTAGGTCACCTACGTCTAACGAGGGATTTTCATAGGCAATTTCGAGACGATATCGATGTTCCGCCAGGCGCAACTATTGCTCGACGGGGAAAGTTCAAGCGTTTTAGAGAGAGAGGGGCAAAGGTTTTACGTGCGTCTTCGGTGGCGTGTACACGCGCGCGTCTTGGTCAGGAGAAACGGGAAAGAGAAGTCTAAATCCGTATAAGTTTATGTATGTGCGTATACTACAGCCATCTCGCGTCGTACGTCGCACGTGCCGCATTACGTCGAAATAAGTTATTCTATTGGCAATCGGCGCGCGCCCCGTTCCGCGTGTTGCGCGCGCGTATGCCTTTACGCGCACCCCCTCTCACGGCTCATGTAAGTAGAGCGTCCGGTAGTTCCCGGTTTATTGGCAATTTTAGAAATTGCAACCCGTGAAATAAATCGTTTATTTTTCCTCGGTAGGAACGAGTGAAACGGACGGTGAAGGCTTGGAAGTCGAAAGGGCGAGAGTACTTTGTACAGCAATCTTCTCTCTCTGTCGGGGCGAGACTTTCTCCCCGATTGGGAATCGAGCGGAACGATGCGTCTAGTCGTCGTAATATATAAATTGTTCGATTTATCGTTAGCTGCGCTTGAATTATTGACTACCGATTATGCGGAACCGTTCGGACGTACATTTTTCTGTCACAGATAATACCTTTGGCGTGATAGCAAAACGTTTTCAGCAAAACTTAATTTTGCTAAGACTGCAAAATCCTTTTTCTCTATGCACACCGAGAAAAATAATTTGGTAAATTAAACCAAAATCCTGAAAACGATGATCATACCGTTTTGTTAAATATAGATCCTCCGTTTATTTAGTTAAACTGACCACTTTTTGGCTAGATTAATTAAACGTTCGGTTGGAATAACTTGACATTTGCTTCAACTGGCCAGTATTTCGTTTAGAATAATTAAACGCGTCTAACCAGTACGCGTTTTGTCATTTTAACCTATTTATTTTTCTCAGTGCAGTGCCAGACCTAAGCGCTGCGAATGTGAACGGAATTTCTTTACTTTTTCTTCACGTCCCGAGGTGAGATTCCTTCGCGAGAAGAGGAAGCACATCGTTGCGTGACAGGTCGAGCCTTTCCCCATTGTCGTCGACGAAGACGTCGGTGCGGCGACGCCTCGTAAATTCAACGCGTTAGTTTTTATTTTTCCCGTCCCATCTCGCGCGCTCCACTTCACCCCTCTGCCTCTCGGTCCTCCGGGACAATTGCAACGATAATGTCGCAGTCATTCCCGGCGGAGGAGTGCATCGAAGTCTCTCTCTCTCTCTCTCTCTCTCTGCGACGCGACCAATTGCGCGAGACCGCGCGCTTCGCACGGACGAACCGACGATATAAGAAGAAACGATCGATAGAAACGGTTGGACCGCTGCGTCGGTTGGTCCTTCGGCGTGTGTCGTATTTCCGTTATGTACTTATGTTAGATACTCGAGTATATCGTACACAGCGACGCGAGCTGAGGTAATGTACATTGTATTTTTACGCCACTTGGAGGAAAAGTATAAAATTATTCGCGATATTTGATTATTATCAATGCAGGTTCGAAATTTGAGCTGATTTCTCGTTCAGACGCTTTTAAATTGCAATAAATATTCGCTCAAGGCGAATGGGGAGGGGGGGGGGTGACACCGACCGGTCCAGTTTTATATTTAGTTCCCCTCCCTAGGTCCTACGTATGGTTTAAGGTTCGTCGTGTAGTGGAACACTCCGGTCGACTCCAATGACAAAGAAAGGGGGGAGGGGGGGATTTGCACGGTCAGATATAGTTCGGAAGGGTGAGTACCATCGATGCGGCTAATCGAATCTGCTGCTTTCCAAAAGTCCTTCTTTTTTGCGCGCGCCGGATCGATGCGGCCGAAAAGCCATGCGGCTGAATTCATCGACAATTAGACGCGAATATCGCGCGACAACGGGGCGCGCGAACTCCGGGGCGTTCTCCTTTTCTCTCTCGGGGCGGCGTATAGCCGCTTACGTCTCGGTACCCGGGTTATATTCTTCGATGCAATTACGACTCGCGGGCTCGCCCAGTCGAGCGGAGAACGACGTCGCCGCCGCTGCCGCAGCACCTTTAAAGGGATGTAACACCGCTCCTCGTACAATGCGTCTTTTCATCCGTCCTCTTTGAATACTCCCGTGAAAATTAATACCCACCTCTCGTCGCGCTTTCGCGTCACGCGTTCGGGGTGACTATAACTGCGCAACTATGGTTCGCCTGTCGGCAGGGCTGCGCGAAAAGCGACTTTATGGCCAGCGCCCTTGAAGAGTATCGAGAATACGGGTCCTCATCTCCTCCTGCTCTCGCATTAGCGCAACAATGGAAGAGCGAAGTTGCGAATAAAAAAAGAAGGAGAGAGCTTCACTGCGGACGTCTATCCGAACCTACATCGAACGTTCGCGGTGCGGCGAGGCGAGCTGCAGCGCTTTCGTAACTTTTCCCTCAATCGGAACTGACAGCGCTCGTGAATCGTGACCCTGCACTTCCGTTATGAACTCGCGGTCGGACGAGAACTCGGATCGAATCAATTACGTTCGAGCGAAATAAATATTTGCCGGGGGTTGCGGAGAAATAAACTCGTTTACTCGAAGCAAAGAATCCCCCCCCCCTTGCGCCACGCGAATGTCTGCTTCCGACACCTCCGACGATAACGTCCGCGACGCGGAACGATTTTTCGCGGCTGCAGTTATTTCAATTTCGTGCATCCCCGCGGGCGCGCGCCATGTCGTGACCCTGCGGTGCAGGAAGTTCCGTAAGTAGGGAGGGTAGGGTGGGGATAATTGTGCCACTGTTTCTTTGGTTGCTTATTTAAAAAAAAACTTATTTATGCTGCAATATTAATAAGTATGTCAACAGGATCTTTGTATATGGCTTTATAGAGGAGAGTTGCCTATATTGAACCGGTACCTAAATTGAACTTCCTGGCTATTTTAAGTAAATGAGCATTTCTACTGATTCCAGAGATTTCGATTTTTGTCAAAATTTTAAGCGCTGATTCTAAAAATCATGCGCTTATTCACATACATATATATTGACTATATCTCAAAGGAAATATCAATTATTAACGATTTTATGTACGAGAACATTTTGTTTCATGGAAAATCATCGATATCTTGGCGATTCTTTAAGATTTCATCAATAAGAGAGTGCACGATTTTTGGAATCAGCGCTTAAGATTTTGACAAAAATCGAAATCTCTGGAATCGAACTCTCGACCATCCTATCTTGTGTATTTTTTCGCGTTGATTACGAAAATCATTAATATATTGAGGAAATCTCAAAGGAACACCGAGATATCCATGACTCTTTTATGAAAAAATAATTTTTCCGAACATAAAATCGCTGATATCTCACATTTCCTTTGAGATGTGGACCTGATAACCATGATTTTCGGAATCAGCGTGAAAAAATACATCGGATAGGGTGGTCGAGAGATCGATTTCAGAGATTTCAATTTTCGCGAAAAATTGAAAAAATCCTAAGGCCAATGCCTTAGATTTTGACAAAAATCGAAATCTCTGGAAACGAACTCTTGACCATCCTATCTTATGTATTTTTTCGCGCTGATTACGAAAATTATAGATATATCGAGGATATCTCAAAGGAAGACCGAAATATCGATGATTTTCCGTGAAAAAAATAGTTTTCTGGTACATGAAATCACCGATATCTTATATTTCCTTTGAGATATCGTCAATATATCTGTCATTTTCGGAATCAGCGTGAAAAAATACATCGGATAGGGTGGTCGAGAGATCTATTTCAGAGATTTCAATTTTCGCGAAAAATTGAACTCTCGACCATCCTTTCGTATGTATTTTTTCGTGCTGATTACGAAAATTATAGATATATCGAGGATATCTCAAAAGAAGACCGAAATATCGATGATTTTCCGTGAAAAAAATTATTTTCTGGTACATGAAATCGCTATTTGTAAACACGCTTACATAACCCCTTTAATATAAGAACAAGCAAAATTTACGCTCCAAGCCTAAAAGCAAACTATATACACTTATCTTAAAGTAGCAGTGATTCTAATTTAACGCCAGCTGCAAAAAATAAATAAAGTTTTATTTTTAACTGGACGTAGTCGAATTCGCAAAAGCCACCGTTCATCCGACCGGCGGAATGAATCGCAACTGAACGGGATAGGAAGAGATGGATATTACAATAATTTTCTGTCTCTGTACGTGAGCGCATTCCGATATCTGTTTTAGTTACACAATTATAAGCGTTGACCAACGTGCCCCTGTACCCAACTACCAACCCACCCTATTCTACACGTACACGTGTGCGCGCAATGAAAGAAAATTGGCGAACGGAAAATGCCGGTCCCCGCTTCTTCTCTCCGATCCCCCCCAACTTAGCCGTGGAAAAATCAAGCCGTCGAAAGTCCTCGCGGCGCAAAAACACGTCGACGTTCACCGGCATTTCTTGCTTATGAATTTCGTATGAACCCACAGCTGCAGCGGCGCATCGAGCGCGAAGCTCCGTGACTGCGCGCGAGTGATGGCACGTATACACGTCCCACCTGTATACTCAGGGTACGTTACTACAGCAAATCCTCGTGTATAGGTATTTTTCGCCGCCCGTCCGCTCTTCGCTGCCCTTTTTGCGCGCGTTGCTCGAGTAGTTGAAATTAAAAGCTTTTTCCCGCGCCGGTAATGCGATGGTCTTTCCGGCACGGCCACGCGCGCTGGCTCCTCGCTCCTCGGCGAAACGACGGATTTACGTTTACTTTGGAGATTGCTGAGGATACCGGATATAGAGCTTTCTCCCTCGCGCTCCTCCTATCATCGGCTTTTTCCCTTTCGGGGCGGCACTGTACTCCGTATCGACAGGCGCTTCCCGAGTTACGCTCTCGCGTTGCTCTCCCGCCGATTACCTGTAGACTTCGAGAAAAAAACGGGAAGACGCGCGCGTGTACATATTCAACGAACTTACATCGGAAGATTCGACGCGATCGGAACTTCCTCGCGATACGACTTTGATTCCCGAAGTTTCGGCGCCGCTTTCCCCGTAATTCCGTCGCGATCGCGACGGTTCTCGGAGCGTGTACGTCTCTTCGACCGTTGTTTGATCAAATTCAACGAGGAACCTGCAGCTCGAACATCGAAACTTAGCTCGCGCGCTGATCGGCTGGCTTTCCAACTTTGGTGTACGCCGACAAGTTTTGTATTGTAACGTCGTGGTTCTGCAATTTGCGGGAGACCGAATTAGGGATGACCCCTGGTGAATCGAATCACGAATTCTCGACTTCCCCGCGCGCTTCGGGTTACGATATCGGGTGAAATCTGTCGCCGTGTCGCGGGTGCGTCGAAAATAGACGTTTCGTACTGAGGGAAAAGCGGGTGGTAAAATAAATCGTAATCGACACGTTGAATTTTTCTGATTGCATAATCTCTCGTTACTAGAACCAGAATCTTACTGCTTAAAACAACTCGCACATGTGATTTTGGTCATATATGGATTATATATGATTTCTATACTAACCATATAAGAACTAAATACAGATTTTTAAAAATGTTCGTATAATCCATATGTATTTCTTATATGGTTAATATAGAAAACATATATCCATGTATGACTAAAACTGCATGCGGATTAAATAGAAAATGTATAAAATTTTTCCGCCTGGGATGGTTGGTGCCAAAATCGACCACGACGTCTGCTTAAATTATAGTTCTTTCAACCATCTTTTCGTTTTTAATACGAAAGCACATTTTTCGGCGACACATTCGAATTTTTAATTTTATGCATTTCTTTTTAATGGTACTCAACGATGCACACTAAAGCGGTACTATTTTTTTGAAGATCGTCGCTGTAGTCCATCATTCAGCGATGATGGTTCGACAGTGACTCGTGAAAATTCTGCCACCCTAACGATATGACGTGGAATTGCACCACAATAATGCGTACGCGATGAGAAATGGTCGAATTTGTACAACCGATAATTTTCTTCACGAACAAATGACCGAGGGGAACTCCTCCCATATTTCGGATTCGCCCTCAAAAGTTTTCAAATTAGCAGTTCTTTCAGGGGTGCAGGGCTGGCCTTCTCGGTGATTCAGATCACGCGTATCCCGCACGTGTCGCATGCATACGAACGATCGGCGTTTACGACGCGTTCATATGCGCATTTCGGAATATGGGGATGGTTGGTAGTCGAGATTTCACGTATGAATAGGCGACGAGGGGGGGATTACGAGAAAAGACAGAGAGGAAGATATTTATCAATACCTTGAGGTATAAAAGATACGATTCAAAAAGAGGATTTTTCTGAGATTTCGATTTTTAGCAAAATGTCAAGGAGTAAATGTCTTGATATTTTTGCAAAAATCGAAATTTCTAAAACTGAACTTCCGACTACCCTATTTGATGTATTTTTTCATCCTGATTTTGAATCAGGGATTTATTGAGAAAATCTCAAAAGGATACCGAAATATCGACGATTTAAAAAAAAAGTAATTTTCTCGAACTTAAAATTACGGATATCTTATATTTCCTTCGAGATATTGAACAAATAACTGTGATTTTTGGAATCAGCGTACAAAAATACATAAGACAGAGTGGTCGAGCGATCGATTCCAAAGACTTCAATTTTCGGTAAAATTTTAAGTCGAACTCTCGACTATTCTATCCGATGTATTTTTTCACGCTGATTTTGAAAATAACGGATTTATGGTTTAAATCTCAAAGGAACGCCGAGATATCGGTGATGCTCTAAAGATAAAAATTGAAGTAATTAATCATTTCTTCCGATCGACCGTTTCCAATTCGTATCCCTTAACTCTACGTCAGTTACACACTTTACACCGCCAAACATTTATTTAACAGTAACTGATCACATCATATTTGTTGTCGTGTCAAATATTTGTTTCTCAATGAACCTAATTTTTTATCACAACATAAAAGGCAAATTCTTCCTCTCCGGTCATGAAGCGAAGAGATGCTATCGAAATACGCCAGAAATATTACAAGAATGCAGAAAGGAATACAACGTCATACGCGATCCTTTTCAAAAGCTCCTCAGCATCGGAGACATCGCGCGAGATGCAGCTCGAAGGTTGCAGGTTGGAGGAGGAGGCGCGCATTTTTTACACTCGACCGGTATCGAGTCAAGAAAGGAAGCTGGGAAAACCACGTGAAATGATTTCGCGAACGTATCGGAGCGCAGGGGAAGGAAAGAAAGAAAGAGAGATTCAGCTCGCGCGTGGAACACGTCGACCGTGAATTTTCAATCTCCAGATTACGTTCGTTTCTTTCGTCTTACGTACGCGCGTCGTTCTCCCGACAATACAACATTTCTCCCTGCCTCAGCGAGACCCCCTCTCGCGATCGAGAGGTAAGGACACTCCAAGGGTTCTCACGGATCGCGGAACGTCGCTCAAGGATTCCCAGACGCGAAGGCTCTTCGATAACAGCGAACAAAGTGGGACATTCGCTCGCGGAGTACCCATCCCTCGCCCTGTACCGGTAGCAGAGCGTCGAGTTTTCCCATCCGGCTTGACGGCTGACTCAACAGGAGGGACACGGACCCGAGTCTCGGTGCACCGCCCGCGCGGAGGACATTATTTCCGCGTCGCGTCGTCTTTGACGTACCACTGGCAGGCGGCCTCCGCCGGCGGTAATTAGCCGCGGTACACGGGTACACATATATCGCGGTTTATGAAGTTTCGACGTTGCCTCGGCGCATCGTGGCGTGCGACCGTGTTTCTCGTGTAGGCTCGCGTCACATCCACGCGAGAAACTTGGTCGCGTTTCGTGTATTCGACTCTCTCCGTCTCCCCGTTTCAAAGGGGAGTAGAGCGCGCGTCGCCGCACCGACGCAACGGTCGAAGTTGGAGAACGAGGTTCAAAGTGCGGGGGAAAAATGCAAGGTCGGCCAGTTTTCGGTTCAACTGGGTCGCACTCGATGCAATGAAAAGAAAGGGAGCCGAGTACCGCGCGGGAGTCTTTTGATGTACGCACGTGAAGAGGCAAATCGTGTAGTCATCGCACAAGTGGTACGTAGATACAACGAAGGGGGGTCGGGAAATCGTATGCGTTCGCTCTTGAATTTCCATCGCGTCGACACGAGCAATCTCGTTGAAACGACGGAAGGGCATCGCGCGCGCGGTGCATCAACTGTAGACCGTGTAAACAGTCGTCGTTTGACCACGAAATCGGTTGAGCGTCCTACACCTATCCCGCGTCGCGAAAATGGGCCACTTCGCTGAAATACCTCGCTTATATGTAGTCGCACATCTCGGTAGAACTCATTATCGCGTCGAATATTCCAGATAGATCATATGAGGCTAAACTTACTCGCCAGGAAGGAAACTTCAATCTCTATTATCTCCTTGTTTATGAACTTTTGGCCTATATTGATATCAGACTTTTTAGAAAAAAGTTTAATTTTCAAAAAAGTATTATGCAAATATCGGCCAAAATCTCACAGGTAATGAGTTAAAATAGCGATTGAAGTTTCTTTCCTGGCGAGTATGTTTAGCCTCATATGATTGACTCGTATGATCGTCACGATGTTCATACGAACTGTAATAATTGTTCTAAAATTTTCGTTTGTTTTGCCGCATGAATTTAAAGAAATAACTATTCTTAAAAAAAATCGTTATGTTTACACTATCATCCGATTCAAATTAATCGTCGAATTAATTGTAGCAATATATTTACGAATAATTGTGCTTATATCGAATACACGTTTAGCATTTTATTTGTATTATTTTGAAATCATTCGATGTCACAAATATGCCCCTCAGGTGGAAAAGTTCTATATATTTTGTACATAATTTAATACGTGGATTATGTATGACATCTGTATTAGCCGTATACGGACTATCCATATATATGTACCGTATGCGAATATATAATGTATTATACAAATATTCAATAATCCAAATATAGTCCTTATATGAATAATATATAAATAATACGTAATGCATGTATGACCAAATCCATATGTGGATCATATGCGCGAAATATATAGAACTTTTCCACCTGGGTGCAGTGTTTAATAAAGACTCATAAAGCGCACGACCTGCACGCATCAGATGAGCTAATACCACCTAAAGTTGCTGTGCAACATACGTATATTTGTCTATCCGTAATCCCAATACTTACAATTCTTCGAAAGACGCGTGTCTCCCAACACGTCCAAAGAACTTATCCGACGAAAGAGAGAGAGACATCGGTACCACTCGTCGCGCGGCACTATAAAGACAAATCCCTATATCCAGTCGAACTTTTCGGGGTGGCGCGCGGAGATGATTGAAAATTGATCCCCGCCGGTCCGATCCGCGAAGCTCGCTTCTCGTGCGCCGTCCTTCTCGCCTCGTCGGCGACCCTATCCATCGACGCCGGAGAAGCGTCAACACCTTTTAAGAACTTTCGCGCTCCTCCCGGGGACGGTTACCAACATCTCGTGGGTATATCCAGACCTCACGCGTTAAGGTCGTCTTGTTAACCAGCCACACACATATATAGTTCTGCTTTTCTTCTCTTCTGTATATCTCGACTCTCCTCTCTCTCTCCCTCGTTCCCGGTGTAGCAAGCAACCCCTTTAACTGCATGATTACGTTACGGCTCTGTTCCGCGTGCAGGAATAAAGATGGGCGGGGTACCGTGGAACGGGGGGAGGGGGTCGGCGGGGCGCTGCAAGGGAAGAGGAGAGATGGGGGTCTCATTAGGAGCTCTAACGACCCGGGTGCAGCTCCCACCCCCATCATGTTGAATCACCCCCTGCCTCTATCCCCCGTCTACCCGCCCCTGTCCGCTGGCTCGCACAACCCCAATCTGAAAGTCAAATTTCCTCGTGGCAATGGTAGATGTCGCACCGCAATAAAATTGATAACATCGTTGAAAATGTAATTACGCGCGAGCAGGTCTGGCGAGCACCGCGCGTGCAGGCGAGGGCGCAAGACGCCGGCAAATGATCGAATTAAGCAAGAGCGCTCGCACGGTGTCTCTTTTTCGCGGGATCGTCATGGGTATCTACGTACACGCGAGTCGCGTTTCGAGGTTAACATGCATCGACCCGAGGTTAATGGACGTTTTTACCGTCCGACGCATTTTTTTCCCCGTCCGACGGCACCTTCCTTTTGCGGAATAATATATCGCGCACGCGCGCGCGCGCGCACCACAGGGTTGGATTCCCTTTCTGTCATCCGGGGAGAGAGAAGCGACGTTTATATCTACCCCTTTTTCGGACCGCTCGTTACCGCCTCCGGGGAGGTTAATCGTACGCTCAATTTACACTTTGTCGAAAATTTGTCACTCGCTGCGTCGCCCACGCGCGAGATTTCGAGATATCGACGCGGGCAGCTCGCGAGGGCGCTTCGCCCGGTATGTAATTATTTTCGAGAATACCGTCGCATGCGACGCGTGAGACGCGGATACGAACATAAATAATACTTCGCGATCGAGGCGTATAGTTCCCGCTACACCCGTCGGTCGATAACCGGTAACACTCGAGACGGGGAGGGTCGCGCTAATTGAGCTGTCGGAGAGAAATCTTTGCGTATTATTCGATCTCTCCCCGCATAATGCGCGAATGAACGGCGTGATTACGTCTCGACGTCGTTGCGCTTTTTTTTTCCCCCGCTCGCTCCTCTCGGCTCGCTTATTCTTTGTCGATTCGAGCTGCCGTTATATCGTCATTATACCGTGGGACAAAAAAGGGGGCAAGTAGATGAACGGAGAGCGGGTATGATAAAAACGGAATCTGATTTGCACAATGGAATTCTCAACCGCTGGCGTTCTAAGCGGTATGCGCATGTAGATACTGTAAAAAATATTTGTATTAAATTTAATATAATTGTATGCAAAGTTTTTGTCCAGTACGTTATTATGAAAATTAATGTACTCCGTTATGAGATTTATAATAAGGAAAATTTCGTAAGAAAACATATTAATTTGCATAATTAAGGAGTGTATTCATTTTCATAATCACGTAGTGGAAAAAAGTCTTAGGTATACAAAGGTATATTAAAAATACACATTTTTTACAGTGAGTGATGCGGAGCGCCGTTTTAATACTCTTGAAACGAATACACCCAGGGAAAAGATCTAGTTGACTACGCGAACCCGATAGAAAAATTTATTTGAGACAAACAAGAATATATTCACATCGAACGCGAAAGTTTATTTGAATTTGATAAACGTTTTACTGGGTTCGTACTCGATTAAGAAGATATGAAAAAAACATTTATTTAATTCAGCTACACTTTTATTCGATGTGAATAAATTTCTATTTATCTCAAATACATTTTTCTATTTAGGTTCGTATTCAACTAGACAGTGTACATTTCGAGTTTCGTGAAAACGAGCAACGATCTACTCGTAAGCTCTTTGGGTGAACGAGCGAGCATGTCTAGATACGGCGTTTTCTTGTGATAATATGTCTTTTTTATTAGATACATCGAGCTTCGATTCATCTTGAACACTCTTCTAAATATAGAAAATAGCTCACAGGAGATGCATGAACTATAAAGGCGTTATTATCATTCTTTTCAAAAAAATATTTCTTGAATCAAGAACGCGTGATCTTAAAAACGTTTAAAAATGCAGATTCTCTTGGTTGGATTTAAATACGCGATGGTATCGCGCGAAGATTACTTCTTTCGTATTTCCTCCTTCCTCTATTTGCTCCAATACACGTGATATAATTTCACGATCAGCTAATGTTTTTTTTTACGTAAAAAAATATGACAGGCTTGAGTAATTGTTTTTTACGCGGGAACAATCTCTCGTCTCAACGAAGGTACTCTTGAATCAAGAATAGGTACGTGTATATTCTTCGACTGAAAATCATGTGTTCTTGATTTCTCAAATATTTTGTTGGCACCAGAAATGATTTCTCTCGGATTAACTTCTAACTTTTCACCCGCATACATCGAAGTTCTTCATCTCCCTTTGCGATCTTCGCTATGCGATAAAAGTGGTGCGAGTCACGCTCCCATTTCACAGGTATGCAAGATATATCGGAAAATGCATTACCCCCGCCGTGCATTCCTGCAGTTCTCGCGTCGTAGAGCGCCGTTACATCACGCGTTTTCTCCTCTCTCTCTCTCTCTCTCTCTCTCTCTCTCTCTCCTCGTATAAATCCCGTTTCGCGGATTGTAACGTTAGGGGATGTACCTAATTCTCTTCTCCGCTTTCGGCTTGATGTACATTTGAACGATACCTGTGCGCAGATGTCGCCCGCACGCTGCGGCAAAACTCGGCCGTACATATCGCTCGCATTATATACGCCCGTCGCTTCGCGCGGCGCGTAATTACGTTGCAGACTCGTTAATCGCAGCGCCATACGCATAAAACGCGACCGATTGGGAGGACATTTTTCGTCGCGCGACAATTGGACCCGTAATCCGCTTAAACGCGGAGCGACACGACGCGCATTTTCGGGATCACAAGTGTACCTACCCGCGCTAATTCTTCCTCGCGGGCGTTTCGTCAATTTGTCTCCGAATACGAGACTCTCGTTGCATGCTCCCGTTGCGCGTACACACGCACGCGCCGCGACTATCTACACTGAATTAACGGCGTACGTGACACTGATTTCCCCGCGGTACCGAAGCGCGAACGTTCCGCGGATTCCGGTTCGCACCTTTATTCAATTAAAATCTCGCTGCGTTCCATCAGGGCAATTTGATCAGCGCGTGTCATCGGTTTTACCTCTGCTCGGCGCGGCTGGTATTCCGTTCGTCTTCCGTTTTGCCTCGTAGACGAATGCCGTCTCCCTTCAAATTTCATCCGATCTCGGACTTAGGGAGGGGGGGGGGGGGGAGGTACTCTTCGTGAAGGAGAAATCTTTGAACGATCTCCGAGACGCGGTTTGCTTGGCGCGTTGTTTTTTTTTGCGGTAGAGAAGACAAAGAATGCAATCCAATAAATTCTACTATCTTTCAAAATAGAACATTTAAAAAGGATCTAAGAGTTTCTCGTTCATGAGTCTCTTCAGTAGATGCAACGTATGGTACGTTTTGCTTCTTATATTTTCCTTGAATAAGATCTTTATATAAATAATACATCTATTTTTAAAATATCTGCTACTACACTGAGAAAAATAATTTGGTCATTTTAACCAAAATCCTGGAGATGATAACTAAATCGTTTGGTAAAATATGGGTCCTCTCTCCATCAGTTTCATTAAATTGACCACTTTTTGATTAGAATAACTAAACACTTAGTTGGAAAAATTAAATATTCGGTTCAGCCCACCAGTATTTTAGTTAAATAACTAAATGCGTTTAACTAGATGCGTTTTGTCATTTTAACCTTATTATTCTTCTCAGTGTAACAACCAGTGGACAAAAGCTATCTGTGCTATCTGGGCGCTCTCCCCCCTCTCCCTCTCGCTCGTTACCAAATCGCCGCTATCGCTCCAACGGCAGAAATATTGTGACGCGCGCATCCCGCGGAAAATACAGAGTTCACGCTAATTGACTCGCTGCCAATTTTCCAAACAGTTCAAGTTATCGTTTTACGGTCGGACGACTCCATCGCGGCGTTGGTTGCCACTGCAGCGGAGCGGACGTTCGCCGCCGGCGTACCGAAACGTTCGACGAGAGAGATTACGTATTCCTACAGCCTCTCTGCAACCTCTTCTCGCGCGGTCGGCCCCCCCGACTTTCGATACCGCACGCCCGCGCGTTCGTCGTCACGTTGGATTTCTTTCTCCGCGCGCGCTCGTCGCGCTTGCATCCGTTAGATACGCGCGCGTGTGCCGCTGCTGGGAGCGCGCATCCGCTCGCGTCGCATTTGTGCGCGGTTATCGGTCGTTTACGTTGCAGCGCTTCCCCGTTCCTCAACCTACTTTTAGATCGAGTGCTCCTGATACAGACGCGTGCGCGTGCGACCAGGCGATGCAGTCGAGGCTAAAGCCCGTTATACAATGAAAGGAAGAAGGAATAAAAAATGAGGAATAATATTCCGGCTGGTTGAAATCTCCATTTTTTATTTCTCACTCCTTTCATCGTGTAAAACCCGTAAGAATGCGAGGCTCTGTTGACGATTTTTGACCTTGAAGATAGAGTTCAAGTCTTGTCATTCGGAGAGTCGTCCGAGAGACAATGCCAGGAAATGAAGACGATATGAGAGTATCCATCGTCTATGTAAGATCAGACGAGCGAACGATTCTCCTCCCGTGACCCACATTCGTCGCGTTCGTCTCTCGAACGCGCGTCTCCCGTTAATAATTCTTCCCGGATGGCACGTACCCGCCGAGTGCCAGGCACCTCGAAACGCAAATCATTCCTATTCTGATTTATAGCGTACTTAGGCGGGCGATGTGGCGAATAAGACGGGGGTGGAAGGGTGGTGGTTCGCTATACCTGAATCTCTGACGTTGCCTCATATATTTTATGCAGGTAGGAATAAAGTGCCCCGCTCATCCGTTCGCGCGCGCTCTCGGCCTGTTATCCGGTGCGAAAGGTTCTTTAACAAAGACGATATCGTGACGACGGAAATGACGCGACGATTATTCTGTAAAATCTTCGCTCGTTATAATTTCTCAACGACCGCGCTGAAAAAAATAACCTACACTGAGAAAAAAAAAGATTACAATTTATTCTGTTAGAAGGATAATCTGAGTACGAAAGGTAAAACAGATCAAAAATTATCCTTCCAGGGTATAAAATTTAACCTTCCTCAGAATAATTTTCGATCCAATTTACCTTTCGTACTCAGATTATCCTTCTAACGGAATAATTTTTAATCTTTTTTTTTTCTCAGTGTAGTTAAAATGACAAATCCCGGCCTTTCCAAAATAACAGAAACATTTGGACAAGATGTGATTATTCTTTGGTAAGAGTTTGAAGAGCGAAATAATTCGGTTACGTTTCAGTTTTTACCGCATTTTCCAGACTTTTTTTTATCCACAATGTAACCGAAAACAAACGTAATAATATGGTATAAAACGAAAAAAGTCCCAATTGAAAGCTTAGATCTTACTGAAATGAAAGGAGAGAAGAGTAGTCGATATTTATTCCACAATTGAGCCGAAAAGAAACCACAATCATTTCGGTTGCACTTTAATTCAAGTTCAGAAACAGATGGAAGATCCATGTTGCGCCAAACGGTTTGGCTATGATCTCCAGGATTTTGATTAGACCGACCAGGTTACTTTTCTCAGTGCGCGAGCTCCGTTTTTTGACTCGAGAAAACTTGTACGGGAACACGGAGTCGATTTGGCGCGACAGGGGCGACTCTTTTCAACGCGCGGTGCGAGGGAGGGTATAATTCATCGCGCAGATATCGCGCAGACGTCGTCGTTTAAAAGTTGCGGTCCTCGATGGACGGCGTTTCAACTATGGCGAGCGGGGGATGGAAAAGAGTCGCGGCGGAACGAGATAAATTTATCGTAGTTAAAAAACTCCGCGGAAGAGCGAGTAGCATCTGCGAACGCGGGAGAACAATGCCGGGGGAAGAATGAAAGCGATGTTTATTACCCCACGCAATAAACCGGGTTATTACACGCTCGCCTCTTGACCGGGGATTGTTGTACTTTTATATTTGTGCGGGAGAAAGGCTCTGGGTAAACTTCCTTTGATGGCGATTCTCCATTAGCGTGCTACGTGACAGCGTATCCACATTTACACCTGGATATTCTATTGGCCTGTACTTATTCTCGGAACTTATAAATAGGTAAGCATCGACTCGAGTTAACATCGGAGGTCAGTAATTGGTCGAGATAACGACTCAAGTAGTGCTTATTTATAAGTTCCGACTGTAGGAATACAGACTTATAACATATATTTACACGAACGATCGTCCGATGGAATGAAACATTACTTCGATCCCTTTCGATTCGAATAATTCGGTCCTATTTGTGGAGAAGCGCTCGGGACGGGTCAACACTTGTGCAAAATCTACATCTACCGATACCTACACCGAGAAAGAAAAATTCCAAATCACAAATTCTCGGGCAAACCAACTAAATATATAGTTATCTCAACATATATATAGTTTGAGCAATTAAGATTTAATTTTGGTATCTTGATACTCAGCTGTGTTTCGACTAAATTTTCTTCTCAAATTTATATCTAGTTGACCGCCCGTAACCTAAAAAATTTAGTTGAATCGAACGATATTTTTTTCTCATTGTAGTTAACACTATACTTCCACCGTTTGTCTGACAAAAACTGTGATTGAAACAAACACACTCGGATTGATTTAACAAAGCAGTGAAGCCGAATTGATTTACATCTACCAACAAAACGAATTTTATCGAATTAAACGAACCAAATTTAGTTATCTCAACTATGTACAGTCCAACCGAACACACGATGGTTAGCTTAACGAAATTTAACCTTCGACCCAAACAATTTCGTTGGAGCAACTGAATTTTTCTTCTCAGTCCACGTGCAATCTTTTCGACGTCATCGTAACCACTTATTTTTACGGCTCGCGTAGCCGTGGAGGGGAGTAGCGGAAGTTCTCATCCCAACTCCAAAACTCACGGCGAAAGCTCTCGAGGAAACTCCGCGGGAATCGATAGCGTGAAATTGGAACGACTTCGCGGCACCGCGATTCGGACTGGGCGAACTGTATCTGCGACCGTCTAACCACGGAAGCGCGAGCGCGTGCCACTCGTTCTGCCTGTGTGCCCCGTTTCGCTGCTCGCGCCACGCGCCTCGGATATACGAACGCGTACGGCGCGTCGCCCTCTCCGTACCCTCTCTCTACGGTTAATCCGCACGGGAGCGCCGGCGGATTGAAGGACGAGACTTAATCATCGGATCGTATTTCCAGCGACGCTGTACCGCGAGCGGAGGGAATGCCGATTTCGCGAAACCCGACGAGTAGGTAACGAGGAGTGGGCGGAGCCACGTCGTTTCGCTCTTTTTCGTCGCAACGATCGTGTAGTCGGGGCGCCGCGGAGCGCAGGGACCGTCGCGAGCCAAAATCGTTAAATCGCGAGGCGAGTCGCGCGCGCGTTCCCCCGCCGCGTGGGTAGGTATACGTGTATGCTCACCGGCCCGACCCAAATTCACGGGCTCGTCGAAGATTACCACACCTCCGACCTAAACCCGGCTCGATCGAACCGCAGCGGAGATCGCGCGGCCTGTTTAGAATGCAACTGCGGTTTGCGTAGATCCCTCCACCCCTCAACCGTACTCTCCCTCGCCCCCCGGTCCGTTCCCGCGTGACGCTAATTGATTGGCACGTCCCCGCGAGATGAGTCTCCCGCGCGTATACTACATATTTAGCATATTCAATGATCGGTCGCCGGCTTATTGTCATTGAAATGCGGCTTCGCGTGTCGCGCGCGCGCGCGCGCGAGCGGCCGGTACTTTCGTGACTGCGAGCGCCACGAGCAGAGGAGGAGGAGGAGGAGGAGAGTGGAAGCGGAACGACGAAGTAAAGAGGCTTCGACGACTCGCCTGGGTATCGCGGTCCGCAATAAAGTTCACCGTCGTGCGGTTACGCTGCAGACACGGCCCGGTACTACGCTCTATACTAACCGGTAAACACGAAATGTCGCCGGCCGTTTCCATTCTCCCTTCCCTTTGTTCGCCCTTCCGTACCTTATACCCGCTCGCTTCCTTCCTTCCTCACGCGTCTCTCGCTCAGCTGTGTGTATACGCCGAAAGCGGGAAAGCGAAGTAAATTGGAAATTCGCTCTAATTCACGGGCGCGGGTGCGAAGCGCGGGAGTATGATAGGTAAGTGGGAAGTTTGCAAGGACGTGGCTTGTGGTAGGTATCGAGGTAAGGCCGGTAGGTTGCTCGCGAGCGCGATTAGGCTCGTTCTCGCAACGCTCGACGCGTATCCCACGACGCGCGTTATACGTACGGCCGAGTCGAGAAATGGTGTATCGCTGTTTTTTTAGAATCGGGAGGTGAAGGGGAGGGCGTAAGCGCCGGTTTTTCCAACTTTTTAATGGAACATCGCGGGTAGAATCGTTTCTCGATAGAGATAAGACGGATAGCTCTTTGGTCGAGCTGTGCATTCTTTTTACGGTCGACCTTTTGATGGACTTCGAACCGCGCGAGCCTCGCGCTAATCGCGTATACTTTCAGAAAAAGTATCCGTTGACTCAACTATTTTTTTTATCGATGATTCGAAGAATTTGAAGAAAATTGTATGTGTCCCGTATTTTTTCATTTTTCATTTTCGGCCTCACTTATGTCGGAAAATGATATTTAGAAATGCAGCGTACGTCATCGCTCGGTAAATCTATCTCTCTCGCACTCGTTGCTTAGCATAAGTACACCTCTCACGGCTCTTCGATGACGTCACAATTCAGCACGCTTATACTCAGCGAATAATTGTGTATTTCTTTCGGACCTTTTCTGTTTCACACACACACGTGATATTGAATATGTATACAAATTACAAATTGAATTTGAAAATACGAAAATTGTTTTCTATTCAAATACTGTATTAAGTCAACGACACCGCGATTAAATACGCGAAACCCAAACGTGAAATTGTTTTAACAGCACCTCGCAGTTGGGTGATGGTGTTCCACAAACCTCATCGGTAGTTGAGATCACTTGTTTGGAACTTGGATGAATTTATTGAAGCATTGGATTGATAATTAACTGAATAATGTGGTTAATAATTCAATCATCCAATCGTTGTTTCAACCTCTAAATATTTGAGGCACAACTGCATTAACAATTAAGTCAACTGAATAATTAAGTCAATTATGCCGTGCAGTTACATCTTCCACATTAATTTAGTTTCAGAGATCTTCATTGAGTCATGTTAAGCAAAATTCGATTAAATTGACTACAGATTCTCTCACCACATGCAGTTGCAAACAACAATTTTTCCTTCTGTATAGCGTTAGTTATTAGATATGGAGAGAAGAGTATATTAATCACTGTTATACCAGATAATAGATTTGACACTTTGAGGAAAGTATTACGTTCATTTCTCTACTGTATGGCACTTGACATACATCTAGTGAATTTCACTAAACGTATGTCAATTGTCGTCATACAGTAAAATTATGAACGCAATACTTTCCTCAAAAAATGTCAAATGTTTTATCCGGTATAACAGTAATTAATATACTCTTCTCTCCGTGTACTCACGGCTATATTAGGCGCTGTACATATATTCGCGACACCATTAATACCGCGATGAAAGTGGAGGTGCCCCGTACGCGCGTATAGGTATCTCTTCTCGAATTCGCCGACGCAGAAATCGCAATCCGATTACGAAGTCGAAGGGAGAGCGGCGCGGCGTCGAGGTACCCGTTCGCTCGCCGCTTTTTTATCGGCCATGCAAATTTTTATCGCCGAAGATGCTTAAGGGTCGATCGTTACGCGCGTCCCGAGCGCGATAAATCGTTCGGGAGCGCCGCCTCGCCGCGGACGACCTTTATCGTCGGTCAGCCTCGGCGACACGATCGTCCCGATACGACACACCTCTCGGTCAAGCGAATGGACGCGTCGAAACTATTAACGGCTCACGATTTATAACTTTGCACGTGACCGGCCAGGCACGCGGAATTATATTCCCAGTTACGACTTCGCGCGGGTTTGTCGAGGCTTCTCGGGATCGCGACCATTCGGGAGCGTTCGCGCATTCGCGGTGGAGTTTCGAGCGCCGGACCCTA
Source organism: Xiphydria camelus (assembly GCA_963678675.1). Lineage (NCBI taxonomy): Eukaryota > Metazoa > Arthropoda > Insecta > Hymenoptera > Xiphydriidae > Xiphydria > Xiphydria camelus. The sequence goes on from OY783194.1 coordinate 30,851,458, forward strand.
CATTATCCTCGTACCCGAGTTTGACCCTGGCGAGGGAGCGTGTTATTACGTTGTCTCTGGATCGTAGCGATTTAAGATTACACTGAGAAAAATACCTTGGTCAATGGGGTAGTTTCACCAGTCAGCAATTCCTATTTTATTTTCCATAAACGGTTTACCTCATACCTCAGATGTTAATTATATAACAAGGAAAGCTAATATCTATTGTTGAAAAAATGTAATTTTTAATTTAAAAGTAGCATCGTATTATAATTTTGAATCTGGATGTCTGTTTGACGATGAAATTCTGGAGACGACGATCAAACCGTTTAATGAAATATGGATTCTCTACCTGTTTGGTTTGACTGATCATTTTTTGGTTAGAATAACTAAACGTTTGGTTGGAATAATTAAACATTTGATTAGGATAACTTGATATTTAGTTTAACTGACCAGTATTTTGATCAGAATAACTACACGCATATTATTAGATGCGTTTTATCATTTTAATCTAATTATTTTTCTCAGTGTATCTACTTTTCGTCCTTCTACCGATTTTTCGCGTGGATTCCCACGTGATATTCTCGATTATAGGAGGCTTTCCATAAATTACGTTAGGAGGGGAGAGGGGTCCATACAGATAACTGGTGTAAGTTACCCTTTGGTAATTTACACCAGTAAGGGGAAGAGGGAAGATTAAGTTAACGTAAGAAATATTACAAGAATTCCTCCTTTACTCTTTATATACACATATATATGCGATGAAAACAAATTAACTACACTCAAACGTTGAAAATGGATCAACAATAGTTTTTCGATAACATCGCGAGATTTTTCAAAGTAATGCTCTATGTATTTTAAGCAAGTAACTGAAACTCGTTTAACAAGTTTCACAGGCCTTATTATATCGACTTTGTTGAGTCTAATTTTCTTACGTCATATTACATGGAAGAAGAAGTAATTTAGTTAACTCTGGGGCAGGGTCCCCTAAGAGCAAACTGCAGAACGCATAGCAGTACAGAAAAGGAACTGCATAGCGATTCTACTACAAACTAAATGGGAGTAGCGGAGGGGAGAAATTTTACTGAGTCTATATGGAGGAGAGGTGAGTTTATGACGCCTCCAAATCGCCTTACGTCATCTATAGACAGCCCCTAGACACAGTTTCCGGTTTTTTCGCTCGCTTTTCCGAACAGGAGAGATTTAACGAAACTGTCTGTCATTCCGCGAAGAGAAATTCCCCTAGTGCGTATCTTTCTTTTGCGCATGTAGGTACACCCATATGTACACATACGCAAAGTACCCACGAGTTCGTCGTTCGAGGCTAAGACGAAAAAGGAGAAAAGCCTCGTCGACGGCTCAAACGATATTCGCGCGTGGAACTGATCTTTCCGAAGTTCTGGAAGAGACGTTGGCCGCTATACGCTGGATCACGGGAGGGCTTTTTCTCATAAAGCGGGTAAACTTCCGAGAAGTCCACCCTCCGTCGCGGCGATGTCCCGCTTCACGGCGGCGCGAGCGCCGGTGTGATCGGAAAAGTTTTGTTTTCTTTGACGCTCGGGGACGCGCTTCCCTCGATGTACATTTTATGCACCCTTTTCGCGCGTTTTCCATAGATTCGCCCCGCGTTCGGCGGTCGAGAAGACCGGGAAGAAAAGAGCATCCGGGCAAAATTTTTAAACCGCGTTTAGACTCCGATGTAGTGTAGTCGGACGTGATGTCTTGCGACGAAGGCATTTCGGCGAACATGAATATGGTGGTCGAGAATTCGATTCAAGAGATTTCGATTTTCGCGAAAAATTGGCCGCCCTTATCCGATGTATTTTTTCATGCTGATTACGAGTATTAAGGTTATTAGACCGATATATCAAAGAAAACGTATAATATAGGCGATTTTATGTACGAGACCATTATTAGTTCGCAAGAAATCATCAATATTCGACGTCCTCTTGAGGTTTCCCTGATAAATCTATTATTTTCGGCATCAACGTGAAAAAATTCGTCGGAAGTGTGGTCGAGAATTCGATTTCAAAAATTTCAATTGTTGTGAAAATATTACATACGGAGACTACTTCCACGTTGCGCAATTATCAAATAATCAATTATTTTTTAAAACTAGCCGAATGGTACTTTTTATCCCGCGGCTCTCTTTAAGCTCCACTTTACCCTACGTGTGAAATTCAAAAAGAAATTAGTTATTTTAGACTGCACTGAGAAAAAAATCTGTTCGAGCGAAATAAACGCATTTTTGAACAGTCCTAAGAGCACATTTATTCTATTAAAATAAAGATTGAATGAACGTATATAAAAATTATCGAATTAATTGAACATTATTTGAGTCAAATCGGTATCTCTTCGAATCGAATAAATACTGCTCTTAGAACTGTTAAAAAAACACGTTTACTTCGATCGAGCAAATTTTGTTCACACTGTGGGAAGCCTGAAAAAATCAGGAAATTTTACTTTCAAATTTCATTATAGACACCGTGACGCGGGACTACCGGATTGGCGTAACGTAGCAGGTCACGCGCGTGTCGGAGATGCCGCGTGATTCCCTCGATTTCACAGACATCAGCGAGAAGCGCGACGCGAGAGTTTCACCGCGCGTGCGCGGAACTTGGCCGCGTCGCACTTCGTCTTTCCTTCCAAAACTTCCACCAATGACTCCCTAACGCGGAGCCATCGCACGAATGCGTCTCTCGCGGTATAGTCGTTGCTTCGGTAGCGCGCGTGCAATATTAATTAGCCGGCCGGCAAAGCAGCGTTCGCGAACAGCCCTCCCCATTGACTCCCTCCCTCGCGATCCCTGCGCCGCGCCACCTTGCCCCCGACGAAGAAGGATCATTCGCGGAACTGTGCGGGCGTCGACGTCGGGCGAGGCTGTGTACGACGAGGGAAGGAAAATCATTCGCCCTCGCTCCGTCACGGCGGCTTTAAGGCTTTTCCGCCGCTTCGAACGATCTCCGGAGCGCGTCCAATGAATTTTTATTCATTCGGGAAATTGTTGGTAACGGCTCCTCGTCGCACGCGTCGCCGCTCTTCCGCTCCCGATATTCGTCAGCTTCGGGCTCGTTTCGCTCATGTACTCGGTGTGTTTACAGTATTCTCTCGATACTTTTCCGCCGACGGGTCTGTAGGGGAAGAGATGGTATTTGCGGTATCCATGAGTCGCGCTGTCTCTCGATAGCTTTCCGCGCGCAGAGCACTGCAAAGCCTGTATATTCTACTTCACAGATGGAAAAGCTCTGTATGATTCATATGTAGTTTTGGTTATATGTGGATTATACATGATTTTTATATTAACCATGTACACAGACTACCATGTGAGGCTAAACTTACTCGCCAGGAAAGAAACTCGAATCACTGTTATCTCATTGTCAATGAATTTGTTGCCTATATCGATATAAGACTTTATTGTAGATTGAAATGTAATCTTCAAAAAAGTATTATACATATTTGTAGTGATGGGACTTGAAGCGCTTGAGCTCGTTCGAAGGAGAATGGAAAGGCATCGAGAGAGTACTGCAGTCTCTCCGCCGCCGCTTTAACCAATTTTCGACTTGATCTACTCCAATTTCGAGCGCAAAGTAAAGGGCAAAGCTGTGTAAGAACCCGCGCGCGCAGCGGTCAGACTCCAGCGGCTGGCCTTTTGCCCTTTGTCGCGCGCGCGCGTATACGTATTTCCTTTATTATTTTCCGCCACTGCGCGGACCGGCTGATGTGTGTATACAGTTTCGCCTTTCCGCGCGCGATCGTATTTCCAATATTGCGACGCCAATAACGCCCGCGGCACGGTAAATTTTTAAAAGCCCTGGGAAAACGTCAAAGAGGGGCGTTTCCCTCGCGCGCCAGAAGTTCGCCCCTCTCGCTCGCTCCCTCTTTGCGCGCGCTCTTTTCCGTTCCTCCCAGCCTCTCTCGCCCTCCTCGACATTCGTATCTCTTTATACAGAGATACACGCGGACGCCCACACTCCCGCGGACGGAGTCCCCCCTCCCGTATCTTGCTCTCTTCGCGATGACGAACGTCGTAAATCCCGGTCGTTCATCGTCGTCGTCGTCGTACGCAAAGTCGCCGTCGCCGCACTGAGAGAGATTTTATAGATTGTACGGCAATGCTGGTAGTTTATTAATATAAGAATAAGTTCTAGTTAACCTTAGCAATACTTATTTCTATTTCAGTTATATGTATACCTATAGTTATTTTAGCTACACGTATAGTTATTTCATCAATACGTATTGCTTTTATTACTATTTGGTATTATATAATATTACCTATGTGTGTATACTGTGTACACGGAGAGAAAAAAAAAAGAGAACTTCTAACCTAGAAGATGAGGAAAAAGTGTCATTTTTCTGACTAACTGTGCACCGAATTGACAAACGGTAGAATTTTTCCCCTTTTGGAATGAGATTTTTTCATCAAAATGGAAAAGTAATTTTTGATGAATAAACTAGTAAAATTTAACCCATGTAAATGTAAATTTTTCTTGCTAAACACGACAAATCATAAATTTATTTATTTCTCAATAAAAAGAATATCAATAAGGATTCAAATTGGTCAGGGAGGCTATATTCTCGACGCGTGAGAAATGTTTTTCGTGGACGGAAAGTAATTCGTTAACAGATGTAGTTTCGTCTATCACTTTTGTTAACGATTCGAAAATCCCTTCCAAGATAGATCTCGTCGACGAAATGAATTTTCTCAAACGAAAAATAATGTCCCATACTCCTCTCCCCGTGTTTACATCTCTTAGCAAAACGTCTTCTTTTTAGTATCCTGTTTAATCCCTTAGCGACAAATCTTGTTTAAGATTCCGTTGTGATGGGGTGACGGGCAACGGTATACTTGATCCTGATTGGTCTATAAGACCCAATGTAACATTAGCACTTGACGGTGAAGATTTTCTCCAGTAAAAAGGGAAAAAATCCAGTGCAGAAGAATGTATGTTCACCATAAACAGTAGAGCTACTATTATACTGCTGCGTAGTTTTTATTTTATTTTGCTGGGAATTTGAAAATTCACCGATAATTCCCTTTTTTCAGAAGAATAATTTTCCATCCCTTTGATAATTTCTTACCTATCTCACGGTAATTTCTGATTGATTATCACAATGGTGCAGCGTTACCCATAAAAAAGGGGAATTTTTCACTTTTTTTTTCTCCGTGTACACTGAAAAAAAACATGGTTTAACTGAACTAAATTTTGAGGTTACGAATGGCCAAATAAATGGACAAATATTTAATTGAAACTACTAAATATTTAGTTATAATATTGTACTTCAACTAGATCTTAGTTACTTAAACTACACATTTCTTGAGATAACTGTATATTTAGTTGGCCATTCGTTACTTCACAATTTAGTTAAATTAAACGATTTTTTTTCTCAGCGCAGTCAACCTCACTTATTGTTAGCCTTAAAGTACAGCTGTCACGGCTTATATTAATTGCTGTACGACCTGTAAATTTCTCTCAGCGCGTCGACGAAATCCTCGGAACGCTTTCCGCGCCGCGCGGACGACGGAACCGCCCGTCCCTCTTCCTCGCTCGCCTCGTCGCGAATTTCTTCTTTCCAATATTCTCCGCGAGGCGCGCGCGGCTATAACCGAGTTGAAAACTTCCTCTCGCGAAAATCTTTCGCGCTTCGGACGGCAGAAGAGAGGGCGGGGGTAGAAAAGACGCGAATGCACTCGGAGGCTCCTCCGGCGTTTCGTTAATGCGCCGCGGTGAATCGGAGAATCGGTCGGAAGCGTTTGACGGCTCTGACGCGCCGGGCTAAAGAACGGGCTCATCCCGCGCCGTATCCGCGCTTCTGACGGGCGAGCGCGACGGCGGAGCTCCGCCATTGTGCGCGCGATGGCACGTTATTTATTATTTTTTTTCCCCGCAATTCCAGTCGTTCGCCCGCGTCGGGAGAGCGACACGCGGAGCGCCGAAGAGCAACTCTGCAATTTTCCCGACGTCCCGACGACACTGACGGCGGCGGCGGCGGCGGCGGTTATTCGACGCGGGGGCGTACATATCGCGCGGAGACCGGGGGAGGCCGCGATGGAATAGAATCTATAGCGCGCTCCCCGAGAGGGCGACGCGGAAATTACCCGGTTTTTGCTCCACCGTCACCGATTTCCCTCTCGTCCTCGTTATTCGCGCCCTCGTTAAATCCAGCGGCGCGAGACGTCGCTTCGCGAAAATTCTAGCTCTCTTTCTCTCACCTGCGCGCGCTTATCCCGCTACGTGTCGGTCGCGCTTGTTATACGCGGAAAGCTGCTTTGCGCTACGGGGCGAGCGAGCTCCTTATACGCGCGACAACCGATACTTCCATTTAGCCGTCGCCGCCGCCCTTCGCGCTTTCCCGTTAAAAGACTATTCTTATACGCGGATATAACTGAACGACTCAGGCGTCGATCGAGCGATTCGTAATCGGTCAAAAGCTCCGGCTGGCGGAAGCGGGACTAGTGCTCTCGATCCGCTCGAATATCTCGTTCTATTCCCATCGACTCGTAATTGCGAGGAGTGATCGAAGTCCTTCCGCTGCGCGTGAGCTCTTGCCTGGTGACCTGTATACGCAGAGAAAAAGAATTAATCGGATCTACTGAAAATTACCTCGACTCCCACATTCGCTCGGGCCATTCGGAGCTGGCAGACTACTCGAATGCGGCGTCGCGCGACATTGTGGGACGGTTAATCGGTAACGACGCGACGGTATTCGTTAAACGACACGTTATCCGCGACATCCGCGTCGCGCATCGCGAAGCTGGATCTAATTCAATTTGACAACGGAGTTTGCAAGCTCGTTAAACTCGCCATTCTTCGACCGCGCGGACGTATAACGCGGGTATACACCGGGGGCGCGTCTATAAATAAAGAGACGGGGCGAAGAGACGAGCTACAGGCGATGCTCGCAGCATCCCAAAGCCAACTCGTCGAATTAAATTGAACGAATGCCTGCGTCAAACTTCCGCGTGCCGAGACGATGTACTCGCTGCGTGTATACAGCATGAGTCCAAACTTAGTCGACGGGAAGGAAACTTGAATCACTGTTATCTCATTATCTATAAGCTTTTGGCTTATATTTGTATAATACTTTTTGGAAGATTACATTTCAATCTACAATAAAGTCTTATATCGGTGTAGGTCTAAATTTCATAAATAATGAGATAACGACGATTGAAGTTTCTTTCCCGGCGAGGAAGTTTAAGCTCGTGTGGTTTTCATCCGCACAGAGATTAGAGCCATTTGCGCAGGTCAAAGGGAAGGATCGTTAATATTGGCTGCACACTTGGAACAAAATTTGCTTGATCGAAATAAACGTGTTTTTGGATAGTCCTGTATAAGAGCGCATTTATTCAACTTTCATTTTAATCGGATAAATATGCTCTCAGGGCTATTCAAAACACGTTTATATCCATCAAGCAAACTTTGTTCTCACTGTAAGTTAATATCAGTTAATATACACCCCGTAGTTCATATTTCCCGAAGTGTTATATGAAGCTATAGCTTATAAGAGTATACGTATATACGTCATCCGAGGAATATTTCAACCAGGTAAACAGCGAATAACCCGTGTACCGTTTTCGTATAATAATTACAGACGCCTTATCGGAGTTGCGGCTAGGTCAGGTCGCGCGCGCGCGCGCGCGGGTACAAATTATACGACCTTATCCGCACCGCCCGCCGAATAGAAGCGCTCATGCGCCGCGTATCCAGTTCACACGCGTGTCTACAATTACGACGGAGCTCTCGGTCTCAAAATCTTCTCGTTCGTACGCAATTCAATCCGTGTACACTCCTACGCGTACATATTATGTATACGCGGGGATTCATTTTCGCCCGCCAATCGGCCCCGGACCGTCATCGATGGGATCACGGGTCGCGCGGACCAAACGGGCCGCGGCGAAGAGCAATTCGAAGCTATAATGCTCTCCTCGTACACGCGGGGGGGGGGGGGGGGGGGGGAGCATCGATTTTATCGAGCGCCACTCGCCGAACGGGCGCGGTGACGTCAAATGCCGCGATACGGCGCGACCCGTCGAACTCTCGCGTGAATCTGCTTGATATCGGCGCGCGGCTGTGCTGTGTGGGAAATGCGAAGGGGTGAAGGAGGCCCTGAAGAAATGGGTTATGGTACACCGAGAAAAATAATTAGGTTAAAATGACAAAACGCATTTGGTTAAACATTTTTACAGTTATTCTAACCGAAATACTGATCCGTTTAACTAAATATTCAATTATTCTAACCACAAAGTGGTCAGTCTAACCAAACACACAAATGGAGGATTCATATTTTACCAAACGGTTTGTTCATCGTTTTAACCCATTTAGACCTGAAACTATTTTTTTTTTTTAACTAAGGAATATTTTTTGAATTTTACATTGTATTGATGCTCTTGTAGAACGCTGTTTTTTTAATGTCACTTTTATGGAACGGTAGGTCTAAATGGGTAAATTTTGATTAAATTGACCTATTTTTTGTGTAGTCTGCGCGCTTAAATATGAGAACGATTAGAGAAAAGAGAAAGTGAAATCCTCAGAAATTTTAAATTATTTAATTCTGCGAATTTATTTTTTATATACCTATCATCTCTACAACGACAGTCTTTATTCTAGTAACGGTAACTCTCACGGTTCAATGCTGAAACGATCGAACGATCGATACAACGGGGCGACCGCATCGTCGGAGCTTATAGGTACGCCCTTCGGCTCTACGGCGTATCAGCAACGGGGCAACGACGCTACAGGCTATAATCTAAACGTCGCGTGAACTTGTTCCGAGGAGAATTAGCAGCGCTTATAATTCCGTACAGAGTCGGGTGGAGTTTAGATGGCATTTACGACTTCGGACCTTATAACACCGATATAGTAACGACCGGTAATAACTCGGGGAATTGGAGTTGTATATACACTGAAAGAAACCAATATACGGGTTTGGCCAGCAATACACTCTGATTCGGAATTTCTCTCGCTCTCGCGACTATTCCGTTGATTACGTCTGAAATCCCGGAATTCGTATATTTCGAAAATAATTTGTTCAACTGCTTTTTATCGCTAGCCACAATCGAGTCTCTTCCGTCGATCATTCATATACGTTAGTTAAATTTTGCAATAGTTTAGAGCATTTTGTTTCAAGTAAATTTGAAAATAAAATCGCCCGGACTCTTCCAGTCCTTCCCGAATTCAGTATTTTATGTAAAAAAAAATATGTATAACTCAATGCAATTTGTAATCTGTATAAATATTCAATGTCAAACAAAAAAGAAAATATCTGAAAAAAGAATTGTTCGCAGTTATAAGTGCGTCATCTCTACTGTATTATGACGTCATCGTAAAGCCATGAGAGACATACTTATGCCAAGCAATTGCTGCGAGAGAGATGGACTCACAATGCTATGTGACGTATGCCGCATTTTTAAGTATCGTTTTCAAACCTGAATACGGGCGAAAAAGAAAAATGAAAAAATACGGAGTAAATAATTTGATCAATTTAACCAAAATCTTGGAGACTGATCAAACTGTTTAGCGAAGTATAGATCCTCCGTATATTTGGTTAGAACAACTAAAAGTTAAGTTGGAACAACTAAACACGTAGTTCGAATAACTTGATATTTGGTTCAACTGACCAGTATTTTGATTACGTGTAGGATAACTAAACTCGTTCAACTAGATGCGTTTTGTCATTTTAACCTAATTATTTTTCTCAGTCTACAATATAAAAAAAATAAGCGAGAGAACCGAATTACCAATCGCACTTTGACATCTCATGAAAATGATCGACACATCGCGGAACGTCGTTACTTACAAACGAAGAAGAGAACTCTCCCCTTCTCCTACTTCGCGCAACTATAATTCACACTCCCGCCGAGTCCTAATGTTCCGTTCTAATGACTGTTATGAGTGGCGGCCTCGTTAGCAGGCGAGCCGGTTATTTAGGTACATGCGTTAATCTCACCGCGTGCACTTCGATTATTCTCGTTATGTCTGTCGCTTCCTGTCTCTGCTCCCGCTTCGCTTCAACCGTCGCCGTCGCACACCGCGGTAGGTACATATGTATATACGCGCCGTCGTTGCAACCGGGTTTACCAGTGGTGCGCGCGCGCGCCTCCGATATACGCGCGACAGGAAACCGCGTAACGGTTGTGTCTCCCGAGTGTCTCCTCCACGCGTCGAGGTAGTCGGGGATTCCTGCAGGGTAGCACAACTGACGACATCGCTTCGGCTTCCGTTCGAAACGAGTCTGTCGAATTCACGACGACGTTCGAGCGTCGTATACGCGGGATCGAGATATCCGTATCTTTTCCTGCATGTTGTGACGTAGGGTAAAAGTGGGATAGATCGACGTCCTAGTTAAAGAATAAGTTCAGAATTGATTATCTTGAAATCGGTAGCAGATATCGAAGAAAAGTTTAGATAAGAGATGTTTGCCTAAATTTTTACTGTAAGAAAGGTGCTCTACATTGTTTACATATCTCCACTGCGTTTCGAGATAATCGCGTTGAAAGTTAAACAGAAACTGCGGTATCTATCCCACTATTATCCCCCCCCCCCCCTACACTGGGAAACAAAATTTGCTTCATCGAAATAATTCATTTTGAACCGTCCTAAGAGCATATTTATTCGATTAGAATGAACATCGACTGGACGTATGCAAATATTTATTTAATTTCACATTATTTGCACCAAATCGATTCATTCGAATCGAATAAATCTACTCTCAGGACTATTCGAGAGCACGTTTATTTTGATGAAGCAATTTTTTCTTAGCGCGGTGGACGTGGATAAATGGAAGGAAGTGTTTATTGGCAGGGAAAGGGTCGAGTAGCGCCGATCATCCGAGCTGTTGTATTCAAAAAAATCCCTACTCGATAGTCTCGAACGAAACGAGCTCACGTCGTTCTCCCGCCGATCTTCGCGAAAGGCCTTTTCGTCCGTTCGCGCTCTAAATCGACGGAAGCGCGCGCCGAGTGGTCGAGTGCTCACTCGACCCTCCTCCGCTATACGGTCGCATAGTTGTCCGTCTCGCGCGTGTATCCCCGCGCGATATGTCGAGGCTTCCCGAGAATGCCCAAGGTTATTATCCGCGACATGCACCAATTATCCACAACATCGCACGCCTATGTGGAACGCCGGTACACGGAATGCGATGTACGGCCACGCACGTGTTTCCGCGGGCGCGGCGCTGTCCGGCCGCGTACACGTCCACTTCTCGGATGCCGATCGACGAGGTGGTGCGCGCGTGCCTTTTGCCCCGCGCGTTGGAATTTCTCGAGAGGATTCCGGAGCGCGCGACTTCAAAGCGATTAGATCGTATAAAAGGTCGTCAAAGAGTCGCCGTCGTTCGCGTTCGATTAGAGGGCGAATCGATTATATAGGGTGTCCCAAAATTAACGCAAGATTTAAATTTAATGAAACACAGTTTTTTTATTACAATGTTATTTTTTTATTGAATCGTAAAGTACACAGGATAGGGGGTTATGTATGGAATAACATATAGGGCAAATGGCCTCCACGGCTTTTCTGACGCATACGCACTCTTTTGTCGAAATTTTTCATGACCACTGTGCATAAATGTGGCTGAATTTCGTTGATGCAGCGTTGAATTTCCTGTTTCAATGCACGCGTGCTTGCCATTTGCCCTATGTGTTATTCCATACATAACTCTATCCTGTGTACTTTACGATTCAATAAAAAAATAGCATTGTAATAAACAAAAAACTGTGTTTTTCATTAAATTTAAATGTTACGTTAATTTTGGGACACCCTTTAGTTCTCGCTTTAGATCGATGGATGTATCTTTAATAATTAAGGCCTTATCCAGTAGCGCGAGTAAAACGAGACGGCCGTCGATCTTCTCTTTTTTGACGTGCTGCTGTTCGTGTATTAATGCGACGTTGCGGCGTGTCTGTTTCAGCGAAAATCGGCGTCCAGTCGAGACAATGTCTATTCGTGATAGGTCTAATTTGATTCCTGCAATGTCTATTCGGGATCGCGTCTATTCCATTCCTACCCGGGATTCGTTATTTCGTACCGCAATTTGGTCTTCTCGTAAAAAAAAGAGTATTCGTATTTTTAAATTGAATTTGTAATCTTTATATTTGTTTAATATCGCACACACAAAAAGTGCCCGGAAAAATAATTATTCGCAGTTATAAGCGCCTTTCTCCACGACATCGTGATGTCATCGAAACGCAAGAGAGACGCACTTATGCCAAGCAACGAGTGTGAGAGAGATAGGCTTATATAACACGATGGCGTAGCTGAATTTCAAAATCTTGTTTTCCACTACAAATGAGGCCGAAAATGGAAAATGAAAACAATTATTTTAGGGTAAATAATTTTGTTTAAATTTGTCATGTCTGCAACAACAAAAAATTGTGAGAAAACAGAATTACCCAATGTAATCCCTCAGCAATCCATCGGTAAAAGATTGAAAAACTTCGAATCGTATTACTCGAATTCTCCGCCCGTATTACGGCACACGTATACGTATATAAGTGTACCGAAATCCATTCGCGAATTGTCTATCCCCGAAGTGGAACTCCATTCGAAAATCGATGATCGCATCCCCCCGAAGACTGCCTCGTTACTCCTAGTGTGACTGGCAGCGCGCGCGATTGGCAGGGCTCCGAGACGCACGGACAGGTACGAATAGGCGCCGCGAAAGGATTTCTTCATTACGTATTCCGAGGGAGACCGGTGACGACCTCGCGTCGAAGTCGTTTGTACCAATCGCGCGGATCCTCCGCATCGCGAAGTACTTCGTGCGCGTTGGCAAAATCTCTACACGGAGTTACATCGAAAGAAATAACTGCTGGCACCAAAAAAATGTTTTTTTCCCCACTCATGCCCATTTCGAGGCCTTTTCCAGCCTATTTTTAGACCGTAAGATGGCGTTTTCCTGCGTGACGCCGACCGGGAGTCCGCAGGCTGTCAAAAGATTGTTTAGTCCGAAGTGGGTCCTTTTTTCCAAATTGATAAACGCAACGTGAAATGAGCTGTGTATACTTATGTTTGTTTTGTTTTGAGAAATGGGCATTCGCGCGAGGAAAAATAGTATATATGTCATTCGGCTGAAATCCTTGGATTTTTAAGAATGCGTTTAGGTCGTAGCACGAGGCATGGTGAGGGGATGAGTTTCGCCTTCGACGAGCCTCGTCCTCCCATCATACCTCGTACTACGACCTAATTAAACACAGTCTGAGAAAACCTCGGATTTCCGCCTTATGACATAAGATACTATTTTTCCAATCCAAAACATGCTATAATTCCAGGATCAAGCCATGATTTTTTTCGTATAAACAAATATTTAATAGGCTCGAGTAATCGTTTTGTTTTTGCGCAGAAAGAATTTTTGTTCTAACGAAGGTACTCTTGAATCAAGAAAATATATTCTTCGATCAAGAATCTGTATTCTTAAAGATTTGTACACCGAGAAAACAGTTCATTTGTAGTTAATAAATGCTTGTTTGAAAATGGAGAAATAAATATTTTACCAGACCAAATAAATATTCGTTAACTATTACAATATTTATTTGGCATAATTTTATCCTCAGAGGCAACCGTTTGAATCAAATAAACATTTTAATAATTACATGTTTTCTTGTCTTAACGAAATATTTATTCCGCCGTATTTGAAATTATACTTATTAACTATTAATAAACTGTTTCCTCGGTATGATACGATCATATGTTCTTGATTCAGGACATATTTTTTAACACTCGCGCGCGATTGGTGCGTCGTAAAAATTCTGTCTCATCTTTTGACTTGCTCCCGTCACCCCCCCGAAGAAATTTTTCGGAGGAAATCGCGTTGTAACTGCAATCGTGCGCGAGTCGAGAAGCAGCCAGCGCCACTCTGCGGCGGGTTATTGATCGGCCCCTCTTGCACTCCTCCCAAACCTTCCTTGGATTACCGCCACGGCACTCAGGGCTGGCCCTCGAAGCAATCGCACCCGGGACACCGCGCGCGGAGCGGCGTCAATCGAATCGGTTCCGCACGATCGACGGGCTAATTCCAAGTGCAAATATCGAATTTGGTCGCCCGTAAAGACGGCGTTAATCCTTTAGGGCGTCGAAGGTCGAGAGGATCGCCTCTCCATTGACCCTTCGGGAAATAGAGACGTAACGCGTCCCGTATGTACGAGGTGATTCGTTTTATGTGCCTCGCACTTAACCGGTTTCGCGGTTGCCTTCAGTCAGGCGCAGCAAAACCCGCTAATGCTGCGCCTGGGGAGGGCAACCACGGAGCTCGTCTACTGAAAATTATGCAACGTATCACCGTGTATCAGAGTTGCCACAAATTTGATTTAAAAAATTTCCCAACTTTTCCCGTTTTTCCAGAAGAAAAATCAAATGTTTCCATAACATTTAGTTGACTTATAAAAACACTTCGGCACTGAGAAAAGTAACCTAGTCAATTTAACCAAAATCCTGGTGGCCATAGCCAAAACGAATGGTGAACTATGGTTTCTCCAGCAGTTTGATTGAATTAACCATTTTCTGGTTATAATAACTAAACATAGTTAGACTAATTAAATATTGGCTTAAACTTACTAGTATTTTGGTTAGAATAACTAAACTTGTTTAACCAGGTGCGTTTTGTCATTTTAACCGAGTTATTTTTCTCAGCGGGGAAAGTGAAAGAAGCATTAGCTCGAAGAAGGCACAAGTATGACAAAAGCTGTACAAGAACTAACAATTACAATAGAACATACTCGCTATATGCACGGATCGGAAAAAAAAGAAAGCGTTAAATACGAATTATAATTTAACAAAATTTAAACTACATTCATGTTAATATTGCAAAAACAAAAGTTGTATGCATATTTATGCTGTCACAAAACGTTGATTAAATATTTCCTAACAATAATGCATTAAAAATTAGTATCGCATCGATAACTCAATAAATGGCGCGATGTTCTACTTTTAAGAGATTTTATTGAAATTCTCTAACTTCTCCAGGTTTTCCATCTCAAAAAAATTCTCTGGCTTTTCCCGGTTTTCCAGATTTATAGCAACCCTGGCATAGGCCGGTATAACGACGGCGAATGGCGCAGAATTAGTCTCCCATCGCGACTACTTCGTTGCCCGTGTACGCGAATATTTCCAGCAGATATTGCCCGCGTTAAAAATCGAGAGAAAAACTCATCGCGATATGCGCCCCTCCAACGATCACAGCGACATTTACCACGTGAAAACATCGGTTACGCCGTACCAAAAGCCGACGCCCAAAAGTTGCGATCCGGGGAAGGCCCGAGGTTTCCGGGGTTCGAACGTCCGGAAAGTTTAACCGTACTTTTCGCTCCTCTCGCGGAGTTATCGAAATGGAAACGTAAAAGTACGTCGGTAAGTAGACATTTAGCCGTGAACTCCGAAGGGTTCCGCGCGCGCATCGCGATTCCCCCTCTCCGCTTCATTCCCTTTGAGAGAATCGAAGAGCTCGGCGACGCGACGCGCGCTCTGGAGGTCTCGCAAAGGAGCGCTTCCCGCGGTGCAGGACAATCGCGCGTAACGAGTTTTGTCCGCTATTTCGCACTGTCGCGTATCGGGGTATTATAAATGGAACGCGCTCTCGTAATCGAACTCCCTCGTCGAACGAACGCTCGCCTATTATTCGCCGTCGACAACTGGGGGGGTATACGCGATAGGATTAATTGGTCTTTGAATTTGTCCCATTTAACTTTGATCCCCGTTATCGACCCACTGCGAAAGCGGTCCGTTTAAAGGAGAACGATCCGCGCGCAATTATCGGTGCGCATTTTTCAAGACGAAGAGCCGCAGTTTCCCCGCGCGATTTCCGCGCCGAATAATTAGTTTGGTAGCTATACACGCGGGCAGATGGGTATCCTACGTATCTACGCGCGGCTTCGCTCCAAATGAATTTCCAATAATATAACTGCTCTTTTAAATGCGATAATGCAGTGGTCCATAGAATTTTTATTAAATTACCCGTACTTTATTAATTAAGAGGAAGTACAAACAGCGAACTCAGCGCACTGCTCGCGCAATGCTTAAGCAGGGGGAATATCGGGTACGAGTATCTCGTTACTCCGTCGAAATTATCGGAATACCGAGCGCTGTACGCTGTCTCGAAGTGGACGGACGCGCGGAAACTTTTCCCTTCGGGATTATCGGCTCGAGGCTCGCGCGATTCGCGCGAGTTTCAGCCGCTGCGAGCTCTCTCGCGCGATAAAGAATGGATGGTTATTTCCGCAAATTTTGCAATAATTTCAGCCGATGCATCGCCTCGGGTGCTTATGACGACTGGTGTGAAATTAACGAGTAGCGCAATTACGTCGGACGCTCGGCGCTGTGTGTGTCCGGCCGCGGAAGTAATACGTGGGGACTTTGCATTGGTGTTTACACGGTTCGATCTATATCACCGCGTCCTCTATACACCACTAAACGTCACTCTCTGTGCGAATCAAAAATATCGACGCAGGTCTGCCCGCGGCCCTTTTCCACTATTTCGAGTGTCATGTTCGCTTTGTGGAAAATACACGGAGAGAAAAATCTAATTTGAACAACTATAATTTAACCAGAAATTGTGGTCGAATGATCTGTCTAATCATAAATATGGTGCTATCACCAGAAAAATTCAACCTTTCGATTGTGGTTGATTTTATTATCCAGTTTTCTTTCAGTGTATCCGAACAGATTTATATGATCGTCACGACGTTTATATAATATAAACGATAATAATTGATCTTTCTGAAGTTAACGTTTGTTTTACCGCATGAATGTAAGAAAATAACTATTCTTACATAAAGCATTAAATTTACATTATTTTATGATTTAAATTAATCATCGTATTTATTATAGCAATATTTACAAAAAAAAATATGCTTCTATTGAATACATGTTTAGCGTTTTCTTTGTTATTATGAAATCATTTAATATCACAAATATGCTTACAAAAAAGAAAAGAAATCAGCAATTTTGACTGTTTCATCCAGTCACGTTGAGACTCGAGCTGATTTTCAAGAATTTGTACAGAAGACACATTTCTATTTACTGTTTGCAACTGTACGCTTAACCATGATTCAGTGAGCGCACAACCTTGATGCATCAGAAGATCGAATACTACCTAAGGTTGCTATACAATTTACGTACATTTGTCTATCTGGGTATTTCCTCCAAAATTCATGCTATACCCTTACCCGACTACGACAAATCCGGAGGCGTATTACCGAACGATCGACACACATTTCGTGAATTACTTTAAAGCGCCACCTCGAATCTCCTCCCGGTGCGGACTCCGTCGCGCGGCCAATCTCTTCGACTCCGCGAGGCTTCTCCTCCCCCCGCCTCGGCGAAAGAATCGTAAACTCCGCTTCTTTAAGGGCCACGCGCGCGCCACGGAGCCCCGAGCGAGGGAAATTCTATTCCCCGCGGTCGCCGCAATCTTACCTCGGAATCTAATCACGCCCCACGCCGCGTACAAATCTGCAGAAATTTAGGACCGTCCTTCCTTCCGTTATCTAGATTATTTAGCGTCCCCCTCGGAAGCGGGGTATAACCTATACTCGGGTATATCTGTAGGGGGGCAGAGGCAACCCATACTTCGCGAGGTGGGAGAGGCGCGCGTGGGCGATGGTCGAAGCGCGCGCGCGGGCGCACGCGTCGAGCGTCAAGACGAGCGGCGAGGCTCGCCGGCACACTTTTCTGCATAGGAAATCCGTGCGCGCTCTCTCTCTCTCTCTCTCTCTCTCCCCCATCGCGCGGCGATATCGTTCGTACGATCGGGGAAGTGCGTCACGCACCTTTCGCGCGCGTGCCGGCATCCTTCCCTCTCGCGCGCCCTAGTCGAGAAATGGGACCGGGAGAAAATCTTTGTCGATAAAAGAGAGAGAGAGAGGGTGTGTAGGGGGAGGGGGGGACCTGGCTGAGCGAGACGATACTTTGATAAGATTTTGCCTTTTCACGCCGTCGCGGCTATACATGTACTATGAATCGCGAGAGCCACGGGGGAAAAGGATATACGAATGAGGCACGTCGACTATTCGAAATGGATAAGGGCCGCGGGATAAGGGAAACGCGCTGGGCTGTTTCGCATGTGGAATGATTCAGCAGCGGCTAGCGATCGTACTCTGAAAAAAGAAAGTATCCATTGACTCAACTGAATATCAGTTAAACTACACCGAGAAAAATAATTTGGTTAAAATGCCAAAATACATCTGGTAAAATATATTTAGTTGTTCTAACCGAAATACTAGTAAGTTTAACCAAATATTTAGTTATTCTAACTAGAAAGTGGTCAGTCTAATCAAACACAGATGGAGAGAGGATCCGTATTTTACAAAATGGTTTGGTCGTGGCTTCCAAGATTTTGGTTAAATTGAACAGGTCATTTTTCTCAGTGTAACTACATCGCGATATCAAATACGCGGAACTGAAACGCGAAGTTGTTCCGACTGCACGTCGCGTTTGAATCAAGGTTTTCCATGAACTTCATTGGTGGTTGAGATCATTCGTTAAGGAATTTAGATGACTTTATTGAAGCATCGGATTGATAATTAACTGAATAATATAGTTGATTCAATTACCCAATCATTAATCCAATTTCTACACATTTGTGGGAATTGCATTAGCAATTAAGTAAACTGAACACACTGTAACAAATTTATATTTTTAATATGATACTTTTATATAAAGCTTTTTTTCCAATATGCGATTATAAAATAGTATCTTATGTCATTAGGCGGAAATCCGAGGTTTTTTCAGACTGTATTTAATTAGGTCGTAGCACGAGGCATAATGAGGGGGCGAGCCTCGTCTCTCCACCATGCCTCGTGCTGCGATTTAAACACAGTCTTAAAAATTCGAGGATTTCAGCCGAATGACATATAGGTACTATTTTTTCTCACGAATGCCCATTTCTCAAAACAAAACATATACACGACTCATTTCACATTGCGTTCATCAGTTTGAAAAAAGGACCCACTTCGGACTAAGCAATCGCGTCAGTCTGAGTAAAGTACTTTTGACAGCCTGCGGACTCCCGCTCGGTGTCACGCGGGAAAAACGTCTTACGGTCTAAAAATAGGCTGGAAAAGGCCTCGAAATGGGCATGAGTGAGGAAAATTAATATACTCTCTCTCTGTAATTATGAATATGTATATATTTCCTCATCAAATTACCCTTATCAACTTCATGGCGGAGTATATTAATATTCATAATCACGTATTGGATAAATGCTTTATATAGAATTATATTAAATTTAATATAATATCTACCACATTGACGTAGTTTCATCAACCTTCATTTAGTCATATTAAGCAAAATTCAATTAAAGTGACTGCAAATCCTTTGACCTCGTGGTGCAGTTGCAAGCACAACTATTTTTTTTTCAGTGTATGCGTTTCGACGGTATCGCGCGAATTGGAGATTTGCAGAGTCGGCGATGTCTATTTTTGCGCCGGTGTCTCGAGAGATCGTTACACGTCGCAAGTTCGACGAACATCGACCCAAAGCGGGATCCAATAAGGAGAAGCTCGCCTGCAATCTCCCCTCCTCCTCCTCCTCTTTCTCCTCCACCTTCGCACATTGTGGAAGATTGGACACGTTGGAAACTGCGGCAAAATCGTTACAAAATACTCGGTGGATGCTTGGAAAATCAATATCTCCCCCCCCTCTCTCTTGTGCGAATTCCTCTCGTACAAGACTCCTTCGTCATCGGTGCGAATATCGTGCAGGTCCGATCGCTTGGAATTCACGGCGATCCGCCGACCATTACATCCCCGCGATTGCATCGATCGCGTCCGAGACGAAATCTCCTCTGCGTCGAGTCCCTTTCGAATGTAATATCGGGGCGAGATGTACTCCGCGCGTATAGCTATGAGCGTTCTCGCCGTGGTATCGCACCTTCACCATCGCCAGGCTGTCCAATCTACCGACGAGTGCCCCAGATTTCCAACGAGAAGCGCATTCTTTACGCGCCTTCATCTTGCACCTCATCGCGCGGGGAGGTATTGTTATTATTATACTTTTCACAGGCGTCGAGACGGAATGGTCATAATTAGAAAAAAAAAAAATAATAATCCAAGAGTTGTGTACACACGGATAAAAATAATTTAGTCAATCAAACCAAAATCCTGGAGGCGATGTCCAGACCGCAAGGGAAAAAATGATATCGCCGTTTTATCAGAACTAGATTTTACTGAGAATTCCTCGCTATAATTACAAAAATATTATGTATGGCAGCAAAAGATATGCTCAATTATAGTAAAAATGTTTGCTGGGGTAGCAAATATTTTGATCGAAACAAATTTCACTGTGACTGTAGTTATATTTGCTATTATTGAACATATCTTTTGCTGCCACATATAATATTTCTGTTATGATAACAAAAAGAAAGCGAAATTCTTTTTTTTCCGTGCGTTTAGTGAGATATAGGTCATCCATCTATTTGCTCAAATTGATCACTTTTTGGTTAGGTCAACTGAACGTTTGATTGGAATAATTAAACATTTGGTTAGAATAACTAGATATTTGGTTCAACTCACCAGTATTTTAATTATAATAATTAAATGCGTTTAACCAGATGCGTTTTGTCATTTTAACCTAATTATTTTTCACGAAGCAGAAAAATTGATACGTTTTGCGCGAATTACGACAAGCACGCTACATCGCAAATCGAATTCATAGTCGAGTTGCGGGGGGCACTCCATTGCTCCTGACAGTTGGAGTGCTCCGTAGTGCCACGCGCGCGCGGGTACGGCTTCTCGGATGCACTTGGTTGAACGTGTATACATATAGGAGGAGGAGACTGCTCCGAATGCATCGGGCATCGGACTATCGTCGCATTGAAGCTTCAATTATCCGCCGACGTCGGAAGATTTCCGAAGGAAGACGCCGCGCCCCGAATCTAAGTAGGCAACGAACTCGGACGGGCATCCGGTGCATCTAACCGGTATAACGATCGCTGCAACGTGCCAGTTCCCTCGTGGATGTCGAGCCATCTCTGCAAACGACGTACGCTCTTTTCTCCTCGTTGTCCACGATGTCGAAAGATTTTCACGAGACGAGTGTACGTTTTCGTAACGAGCCGAACGTAGGGTAAACCACCCAACGGATGAACTTCTAAGCAAATGATAAAATTCAGTAGATGGGCAAAAATTAGTATTTCAGTGTGTCTAGCGACTAGAGACAATAAATTTCCATATTTTCATGATTTTCAGACGAGAATTCTGCACGTTTTCATGCTATGACTTTTAAAGTCTTCGTACAGAATTTTCTGCTCAAATATATAGAAATACATTTTTGTTTGAATAATACCGGGAGCAATTTTCACTGTTTTCCGCCATAACTCTCTTTCGCAGGCATCAAAGAGAAGTTCTGACGTATCCGGCATTCCGATATTGCAACAACCTTATTAAATCAATGATTTATTCCATAGTTCCAAATTTTCATATTTAAAAAAAAATCCATGATATTTCCATAATATTCCACATAAAAAATAAAGAATTCCATGACTTCTCCATGACCTCCATAATCGCTAGACATCCTGTATTTAAAAAGCATTGAAGTGTTCATTTACTCGAGGTGTCCATGTATCGGGTAGGTTACCCTATGCGACGCAATGATTTTCCCGCTACGCGCGCGGTAATTTTCGCAGTTAGTACATCGGACAGCGCGAGAGATGCAGCGCAGCGCTCGTTAATCTCTCGAGGTGTCGGGGAGGAGACAGCGCGCGTGCGCCGTGGCTCCGCAAGACGGTGATTCCGCACGAACGCACGCCTCTCTTCGCTACCTTCGCCGCGTCTCCCGCTCCCTTACCTTCTCTTTTCTCGCCGTCTATCCTTATCCCCGTCACCGCGAACAGACACAGCCAGGCGCGGGGGCCGAACGGAAGCGCTCACGCGCGCTTCGTCTCACCGATTACTTCAGAACAATGACGCCGTTCCGCGGTTTATTCAGCGCCTTTCTCGCGCGCGTGTCGGGGAGAAGTCGTCGGCGCGCGAACGACTTTTCCGACGCGGATATCATCGATCCGAGAAGTCGCCTGCGTCGTAGGAGAGTCTAATTTTTCCGGCGCTTTTTTCGTCTGCTCCTTCTGGGGCAGGAGTGGGATAGATCCACGCCCCGGTTGAAGAGCAAGTTCAAAATTGATTGTTTTGAAAACAATTGCAGATATTGAAAAAAAGTAAATCAAAAATGAATCTTTATATTTTTACTGCGAAAAAACTGCTCCACACACATTTTTTGTATAGGTATTTCCACTTCGTTTTGAGATAATCGCGTTCAAAGTAAAATAGAAACTGGGGCAACTTATCCCACTTATGAATCATCACAAAGCAAGCATATTTGTGACATCAAATGATTTCAAAATAATACAAATAAAATGTTAAACATTTATTCAATATGTGCACAATTTTTCGCAAATACGTTGCTACGATAAGTGCAGCAATTAATTCGAGTCACACGTTACAAAGTAAATTTAACAATTTTTTGAAAAAACCAATTGCTTTTCTAAACTTATGTGACGAAACAAACATTTACTTTAGAGCAATCAATTATTGTAGTTTGTATGCACGCCGTGACGATCATACAAATCTATCATACGTTGCTACAATAAATACGGCAATTAATTTGAATCACATTGTAATGTAAATTTAATAATTTGTTGAAGAATAATTTTTTTCTAAACTCATGCCGAAGAACAAACGTTGACTTTAGAACAATCAATTATTGTAGTTTGTATGAACGTCGTGACGATCATACAAGTCTATCTGTGTTTTGTCCTTTTGACAGTCATGCGGAGGATCGGAAAACTACAACTTTTATCGGCGATATATCACCCTTCTCTTACGTACATCGCGCATCACTCGATGCCGCAACCATCCGCACAGCCACGTATAACCGGATACGTGTCCGGCGCTCCGTATAACCGAGGATAACTCGCCGCGGCACGTAGATAGGAGCGCCTACCTTGTTTCGAATGACGGAGTAGCTCTCGCGTCGGTGATGTCCGATTAAATCGTCCGCGACGAGCTTCGTCGACGGAGAGGGCGAAGTGTCGGGTCACGCGCGGTACCCGACAGGCACGTAGGCCGAGGTTTCGCGAGCTATCGACTCTATATATATCGATACCTTACTTCGAAAACCTCGTAAGTACAATTTTTGACAAAAATGCCATTTATAGCTTACTTCGTTATGGTTTAAAATCTGAACACAGTATGCTATAAATGGCATTTTTGTCCAAAATTGTACCTACTTACGAGGTTTTTAAAGTAAGGTATCGATATGTGTATAGTCACGCTTTTTGCTCTTTACATCGATCGTGTGCCGTATAAGTATCCAAATAGATAAATGTACGTTGATTATACAGCAGCTTTAAATATAATAGTATTAACTCATAAGATGTGCATCAAGGTTGTGCACTTAATGATTCATCGTTAAACAAGCGTATTTGTGCCACAAATGATTTCTAACCGATACAAATAAAATACTAAATATTTATTCAATACGTGTACGATTTTTTGTAAATATATTGCTGTACAATAAATGCAGCGATTAATTTGAATCATATAATAATGTAAATTCAACGATTTATTCAGAAATACTTGTTTCTTTAAATTCAAGCGGCAAAACAAACGTAAACTTTAGGACAATCAATTATTGTAATATAACTTGTACGAACGTCGTGACAATCATACAAGTCTGTCTGCACGGAAAAAGAAAATACTAGATTTGACCAAATTGACGGTCTCGAGCAGCGGAACGTCGATTTAATTGCTTCAATGAAATAATTTGATTGTAATGATTAGAAATTGTTTGACGAAAACAAACTGTAGTCAAATCTAACAAATTATTAATTCAAGTAACTTGATCTGCCTTCCCCGCCCATAACTGCTAATTTGGTCAAATCTACCACATTTTTTTCTCAGTACCTATGGGTGGATACAGACGAGTATTCGACACGTGCGCCGCACGTTGGACCCGTGAACTCTCCGCGTATCACGACGAAGTCTGATGCTTATTCCTTATTCGAAGAAAGCCTGGACGGAACGCGCGATGATTTCTTCGCAACTATAACAAAAAAGCGGCCAGCCGCCATCGGCGTATAGTATACTAGTCGCGGGCGTCAGTTCGACCGGAACACACGCTACGGACGCTCCATTGTCCGCGATCTCCCCCGCGCTGCAAGGGCGTCCGCATCGACGTCGATAAACGGCGCGCGCTAAGCTGCAGTTTTTCCCCGTCGCCGTATATCTATACGCCCGCGCGATGTATACATACTCCTATAGGTATAGAAATTTATCGAATGGTCCATTCGCCCCTTTCTCCTGCCCTCCGCCAGCCCGATAACTCGCGGCAGAGGATTCGGCGCGTGCAGAGCGCGTGGCTCGGGATACACGGTTGTTTTTCATCCCCGTATCGGTCGGAGCGCGCGAGGGTAGATGCCTCGAACGCGCGCGCGCGTACGCGGCTGCAGCACTCGCCTTTTTCCTCGAAAGTAGCCGCACTTGGCAGTGGATGGAATTGGGTGCGGCGGGGAAAGGATTGGACAGGGGAGGGACGAGATGCGAGTGCAGGGTGGCGGGCGAAGGGTGCAAACGAGACCGGTGTATTTTTGTCTACAAATTTGAGACGAGGGCGTTTTAAGGGAGGAACATTCTTCGTGGTGGAATGTCATGTACATTATAAACAAAAGATTGTATTCAATTTAATACAATTGTACGTAAAGCCTTTATTCAATATTAACACATCTTGCGCGGGAAGCGACTAAAGTCGTTTTGCACGTATTATTGGAGGCAAAACACCCGCGCAAGATGAGTTAATATACTCCGTTATGAAATTTATGAGGGCAATTTCATCATCATCATCATCATAAAGTTATCAGTCCTAAGACTGGTTTGATACCATTCTCCATCTTTTCCTGTCCTCCGCTAGTCTTTTCATTTCCCTGTATTTCGAACAACCTACGTCCTTAATGATTTGCGAAATGTAGTCTAACCGCGGCCTACCTACCTCTCTCTTTTTTCCCGTTTCTGCTTCTAAGATGTCTCTTAGCAGTCCCTCATGTCTCACTATATGGCCTATCAGCTGATCCCTTCTTTTCTTTATATTTTTCCAGAGCCGCCGGTTTTCCTCTATTTTCCTCAAGACTTCTTCATTTGTGATTTTCTCGGTCCATTTTACTTTTAGCATTCTTCTATAGCACCACATTTCGAAGCTGTCTAATTTTTTCCTTTCTACCATTCCTATCGTCCAAGATTCGCACCCATACAAAGCTGTACTCCACACGTATGTTTTGAGAAATTTTTTCCTACTCTCTAGGCTGACGTTTTTTGAGCATAGTAGCTTCTTTTTCAGATTAAAAGCCTGTTTTCCCTGCGCTATTCTTTGTTTGACGTCTTTTAGGCTCTTTCCATCTGTCGTTATTTGGCTACCTAGATAGCAAAACTGCTGTACTTCTTCTACGCTTTCGTCGCCTATATTTATTCTAGTTTTACTCTTACGTTTTTTCTTACTACATACCAGAATTTTTGTCTTTTTCTTATTAATTTTCATATTGTAGTTCTCTATTAGGATGTTTTCCATTTCGTTAAGCGCCTTTTCTAGTTCTTCTTTGTTCGATGCTAGTAGCGCTATATCGTCGGCGAACCGAAGCATGCTCACTGTTTGCCCTTGTATTTTAATGCCTGAAGTTGAGTTTTCTTTTAATTCGTTCATCGCTTCCTCTATGTATAAGTTAAAGATTAGAGGCGACAGTGTGCATCCTTGTCGTACTCCTTTTCTAATTTTCGCTTCTCTCACTTCTTCTTCTACTCCTATCACTGCTACTTGGTTTTCATATAAATTATGTATGATTCTTCTTTCTCTGTACTTTATTCCTACTCTTTTCAGTATTTCGAACATTTTTTGCCACTGAACATTGTCGAATGCTTTCTCTAGGTCTATGAATCCTATATATAGTGTTTCGTCTTTTTCTAATGTTTCATAGAGAAATGTATTAATTTTCATAATCACGTATTGGAAAAAAGCTTTATATAAAAGTATAATAAAAATACAAATTTTTGTATCAGTGCACCGAGATAAATAATTGCTAGTTCCAAAAAAATCGGCGTGTAACAATTTTTATAATCACGTGTTGGAAAAAAGCTTTATATAAAAATCTGTTAAAATTACAAATTTGTGGACAGCGTAGACTGCCGCGGTATGCCTAACCCTCGAACTAAATGCAGTTCGTACACATCGGAACTTTGTGAGTTTTCTCGAAGAAAACGTATTCTCGCCATTGGATTAATATGAAACTGATCCGTTCATAAAAAGGACATGTCACGTAACACCCTTTCCGACATTGACGAATATTCACGAAAAGGGAAGCCACTTTTCCATGAATTTTATTGGCCAACTTTGGCATACCGATATGATGTTTGCTAATAATTAAATTACATAATTAAATCTCATTTTTCCGTGATTTTTATTAGCTGAATTCGCTATTTCAAATCTGGAATCTTAAAAGCACGAGTGAATGATATTTGCCAATAATCAAAGTACAAAAATCTATGATGTGATTAAAGTAAAAGTAAAAAATGTACATGACGATATCGGCATGAATTTTCTTTCTTCGAGAAATGCAACCATTCTTCCGCAGCGCCCAGACGATGGATCGACGCGCGTCTTCCGCTCGGCGCGCGCGACTGCGGGCCATCAGTGAAACAATTTTCGCACGTTCGCCCATCGACGAAACGATTTGCAACTCGTCGAACGTATTCCACCCTATACCTCCGCGGAATCACCCGCGCATCAACGCTGCAACCCCACTCCCCTTCTCGTTCTCTTCCTCCGCGCTTTTTCCTCGCGAGCCGCATACATCCCGCTTTCGTTCCGTATTCCGTATTTCCGCGGAGAACGAATGGACCGCGCCGCGGTGGTTTATCGGCCGTTCGGGTTCTTTGGAATCCGGCCGAAGGCAACCGGCTGCGCGTTCTCGCGGGGTGGGCTGCCAGCGAGTACGTGATACTCGCGGCCGTTGAAGGGCGGGGAGGGGGGGGGGAGGCCGATAAATAAATGGATAGCCCTCCTCTCTCTTCGAATGTAGCTTTTCGCTCGCCGGGAAGCGGCGACGAAAGGGGGTGGTGCGCGGGTGTGGAAAAGTAAAGAGGAGGTCGAGAAGTGGCGGGAGGTAAGGGAACGACGGGAGCGTGGAAGGGGGCTGGGGGGTTGGCACGGATGAGTCAATTTAAAGGGGCTCTTCCGTGAGCTAACACGAGGGGAGTGCAATACAGTGTTACGCGAATGTAGCGACACGAGAAATCCACTTACCTACTCGGCGTCTAGAACATCCCCGTATAGATAGCTACGGGATGCCCTCGGACCCGTGACTCGGTGGTAGCGCTCTTCGCCTAGCCGTGGCGATGGGTTCTTCCGTTCGCGCGGACGCGAAGGGAACGAACGTTGCCGAGAGATACGCGCACCCGCGAGACCCGCGCTCGTATGTATAACGAACAGGAGACGGAAGCGCTCGACTGGACACGCCGCGCGCTTTACTCCCCAGATAGTTCCACTCGTTCTCCTCAAATAGACTTGTATGATCGTCACTGGGAGAAATGTACAGGTCGCACACAGCGATAAGTATAGCTATGATAGCTACACTTTAGGGGTAAATGAGTTTAATTGGAGAGAGTACGAGTAATATAGCAATACCAAATACATAGTAAGAAGAACCATCCGTATGGCTGAAATAACTATACGTATTGGTAAAGGTAACTAGAACTTATTCATATATTAATAAACTACTGGCATTGTCATACAATCTATAAAATTTCTCTCAATGCGTAAAGACTACGTTTATTTTGTTGCATGAGTTTAGAGAAATAATTGTTTTTCGAAAAAATATTTGATTTACATTACAATGTGATTAACATTAATTGCAGTATTTATCATAGCAACATATTTACGAAAAATTTACAATATAATGAATAAATGTATAGCATTTCATTTATATTAGTTTGAAATCATTTAATGACACAAATGTGTGCTTGCTTACCGAATGATGAAATGATGACTCATAAAGCGGACAACCTTGATGCATCAGATCAGCTGATACTACCTAAAGTGCAATTTACGTACGTTTGTCTCTCTGCATCAAGAAAACAATTTATTTGTAGTTTGCAAATGTTTGTTTGAACATGGCGAAATAAACATTTTATTGGATCAAGTAAATATCATTAACCATTACGATATTTATTTGGCACAGTTTGGTCCCCTTGGAGGCAATCATTTGAATGAAATAAAAATTATATATTAATAGCACAGATTATTTGTAGTTAATAAATGTTTATTTCAATATGGCGAAATAAACATTTTGTTGGATCAAGTGAATATTAGTTAACTATTACGATATTTATTTGGCACAGTTTGATCCTCAGAGGCAATCATATGGTTGAAATAAAGATTTTTATAATTAACGCAATATCTTCTCGTCCTAACGAAATCGCCATATTTGAAATTACATTTATTAACTAATAATCTGTTTCCTCTCGGTGTAGAAACTGGGAGTTTCACGATGACGGGGCCACCGCTACGCACTCACCATGCCGTCTAATTTGATCCGACCGTGGAAGACGCGCCTCCGTGTTCGCACGATCGCTTAACCGCGAGCAGTTTCAAACTTTTTGCAGAGCAAACATCAGCGGAGTTCCGCTTGCCGAGACGCGGTCGTTTACTATACGGCGCGGTAACTCCCGAGGCGTAGTGGGTGGACGCGTCGCTCTAACGAAGCCATCGACGATGACGTCGCGACGCGACGCGGCATAAACAACCCTTGCGATGTAATTGAATCATAAACCATCGCGGTGTACCCGCGTCTACGGTTTACGGCGCAACGATTCGTCATAGCCGAAGCGAGCGAGTCTCGCGTGGAGAGGAAAGCTGTATCCGCGTGCAGGGTGGCGCGTAACGCGCGCGGTCTTCGCGCGTAGCCTCGGTATATCTCTCGACGCTACTCCACCCAGAGACGTGCTGGTCTCACGGCAAAAACGACGCGGCAGGTGGGCAGTAGCACCGGCGCGATAATTATCAGTGAAAAATCGAAGCGAGGCGAATGATGACTATATGGCATCGCGAATCGAAATTACGGCGCGCGTATGGGCTCCTACGCACTTTGAATATTCATTCCTCCTCGTCGTTCGACGTCCCGTATAGGACGTCCGCTCGGACGAGCTTCGTTTGATAATCTCCCCCGTTCTACGCGGCGCGCGGGTCGAAGGCCGCGGATCGACGACGGTGGGATGGTAGACTATTAAAAATGGATTAGGACGCACGGCGAGGGGCAGGGCGGCCGGCGTGTGCGTGCGTGCGTTGACTCGCGAACAATTTTAACGACTGACCATTTCTCTCGCCGTCGTCGACGATGACTCGCGCGATCCTGAGGATTGATTCGGTTTTCTCGAAATGTTTCTTGAATGAAGAACACATGTTACAAATTTTCAGGCATACGGATTCCTGGTCGAGTCAAGAATATGACGTATTCTTGATTCAAGAATACATATTCGTCGTAGGAACAAGAAATTCTTTCTGCGCAAAGAATAATAATTGTCGAGCCTGTCAAATATTTCCTCGCACGAAGAAAACCATGGCTTGATCCTGAAATCATATCATGTTTTTGATCGAAGAAAACTTTTTTTTGGGACCAGCAATTACACATTTCTCTCGGTGCACTGAGAGAAAGAATTACACTGTAAAGAAACTTGTTTTTTAAATATATTGTTATATAGCTAAAGCTTTTTTCCAATACGTGATTATGAAAATTAATATATTTCCCTATGAAATTGCCCTTGTAAAATTCTGAACGGAGTACAGTCATTTTCATAATCATGTATTGGAGATAAAAGCTTTATATACAATTATATATTAAATTGAATACAAATTCTGTTTACAGTGTAGGTTAAAATGACAAATTGCATCCAGTTAAACGCATTTAGTAATTTTAACCAAAACACTGCTCAGTTGAACCAATTAGTGTTTTGTTATTCTAACCAAACGATTAATTATTCTAACCAATAAATGGACAGTCTAACCAAACAGATGGATGTTCCATATTCCACCAAACAGCTTGATCGTCGTCTCTGAGATTTTGGTTAAATTGACTGAACCTTTTTCCCAGTATACCTTCGTAAAACTTTCCACTCCTCGACTGCACATACGCGGCGGACAGGGGGAAAGGCATGCAATCAAGTCGCGATGCATCTTTAATTCGATATCTCCTCGGCGACGGACACACCTC
Organism: Xiphydria camelus; assembly: GCA_963678675.1. Lineage (NCBI taxonomy): Eukaryota > Metazoa > Arthropoda > Insecta > Hymenoptera > Xiphydriidae > Xiphydria > Xiphydria camelus. The sequence goes on from OY783194.1 coordinate 30,881,665, forward strand.
GCGCGAAAGTCGATACCCGATACCCGGCAGTGATTCCTATACGTACCCCGTGTATCGACTTCCGCCCGCCGCGTGTGCGGGATCGCGGCCATTGCGCGCTAAAAAGCCGGGGGAATAACCGCGAGTGTGTAACAGATGTGTGGAGTCGCGTCGCGCCGGACTACGCTCTCACGCCTCGGAAGAAACCGAGTACGTGGTCTTTTTTACCTCGACCTCTAGCTCTCGCGTCGGAGAGCCGCGCGCGAGTGCACGAGAGTTATACGGGTGGCGATACGCGAAGAGGGATGGAGGTGGAGAAAGAGGAACGCGACCGGAGCCTTTTGGGAATTGTTATCAAGAGGGGCGGGGGGGGGGGGGGGGGGGGGCTTTTTAAACTTTCGAGACTCGGTCATCGCGCGCGCGCGCGCGCCTCTTCGAGCGTCGAAAACTCGTAATCCCGAGAGCGCGACGCTCCCCGCGTACAAGTACCTACCGTGGTCGATAAAGTGCAGCAGAGCGAGAGAAGCTTCCACACGGTAGTAATTGATCGCTCGTTCTTTATATACGCGCGCAGCTGCGCCGCCGTCGGCGCGTCGATAGTCGAGTTTTGACTTTTTTACAACTCGCCCATCGCTCTCCCCGCGTGTCCGAGCTGTTACAGTCGCGTCCTCGTAAAATTGTCGACCGCGTTCCGGTCTCGCAATGCGAGCCACGCGTGCGCGCGGTCCTCCGCGAAGCGATTACCTACCGTTTTTTTTTATATCCGAACCGCCGCCGGCGCGGCACGCGTGGCCGTTCCGCACGCGCGCAGAAAATGTATTTCGAGGGCGTACCCGAACGATGAACAGTATAATCGGAGGGTGGCATTGTTTTTTTATTCCCAATACAAAGAAAGTGACGGCACGATCGCGCGACGGCTTTCTCCCTCTTCATTGCCAATTGTCATCGCGCAAGTAGTCGCTCTCCTCCCTCTACTCCACCGCGTAACCACTCGGCGCGGCGAGGAGACGAGAGAGAGAGAGAGAGAGACGCTTAGCTCTCCGCGAGATTTTGATCAAATTAGCCGACTCTGTTGCCGGAGCGAAGGATGCGCAGACGCGCGCAGCTGTCCCGGTGTAATAAACCGGGGTCCACCCGATCGCGCGTCGCCGTACGGGTCGCTTGTGAGTTTCCAGTTCTTTGCCCGCGCCCGGATAAACTTGTGTGATCGTCGCAACGTTCGTACACAGAGAGAAAGAATTAGTCGGATCTGCTAAAAATTACTTGCGGGGTAAAATTGTAGTTGTCGTAACGATAAATTGACCTTGTTCCGAAATTTACTACAAATTTTGTTGATCTTATAATACTACAATTTTTTGTCTGTGTGGATCCTCTATCCGTTTGGTTAAACTAACCACTTTTCGGTTAGAATAACTGAATATTAAGTCAGAATAACTAAATATTTAGTTAGAGTAACTAAATGTTTGGTCCAATTAACCAGTAGGTACCTATTTCAATTGAAAATGCTAAACGCGCTTAACCAGATACGTTTTGTCATTTTAACCAAATAAATTTATTTATCTCCGTGTATGATTCAAATTAATCGCTGTAATTATCGCAGTAACATATTAACGAAAAATTGTGCACATACTGAATTGATGTCCAGCATTTTATTTGTATTAGTTTGAAATCATTTAATAACACAACTATGCTTTTTTTTGCGATGACTCATGAAGCGCATAACCGTGATGCATCACATGAGCTAATACTACCTAAAGTTACTGTACAATTTACGTACGTCTTTCTATCTGAAAACGCCTTTATCTTTGTCCCCTACTTCGCATCACTCGCCTTTGAATACATTGCCACGTTCGAATATCCGTGGAGATTTCTACAAAATTCCCAGCGACGGTAGAACATCGAGATTTCTTTTGTCGTTTCGACGTACCGCGGGGCACGGTTTCCAATTCACCACGCTCTCGCGAATCGACGCCGATAAACGCGAGCGCGCGAGGCAACGAGGGCGACGTCATTCTATCCGGGACTTTTCGCCCCCGCGTCATCGCACTCGCGCGCGATCATCCGGCGAACGTCAAACGTTGCGCGGTAATATCGGTACTTTTTACGGTGATTATCGATTCCCATCGTAGCGCAACGGCAACACATCGCCGATGATCGCAAATGATTCCGGCAAATGGAATTGAATGGGTTGCGGTATTTACGGCGGGGCGCTCGTGTACCGCGCAAACGGATTTTGGGACTTTTAATGTGATTGGCGCAATTTTTAATTCTCGCTTCGACACGGGAGGACGCGTCGTATAATGTCGGTTTCTGTTATTGGTTATCGCTGGATCGAAACTTTGATGTGGGTCTGTCCGTAAATAGAGGTAATTTAATTTAAAGGGATTCGCGTTTGTTGACAAGACTGATTGGTGGTTTTTATTTAATCAACTCGCGTCGCGCAGCGGCGAAGTGTGGACGGAATTTTTTCCCCGCCATCGCCTTGGATCGTGTTCGACGATCCAAATAGATATGAGCATATCGTGGAAAGAAATGATTTACAAATTTACGCGCTAATGGAAAAATGTGTACATGAGAAATATCGATTTTCAGCAAAATGTTAAAGGGTAAAACTTATGGAATCGAACTCCCGGCCACCCTATTCGATGTATTTTTTTCGTACCGATTTCGAAAAGCATGGTCTTATCGAGAAAATCTCAAACGAACACCGAAATATTTATGATTTTTTTATGATCTTATATTTCCTTCAATATATCGACTAAATAAGCGTGCTTTTCGTAATCAGCATGAAGAGAAATGTAAATGATAAGACAGTTCGGTGAGCGATTCCAAAGATTTTTATTTTTGCAATATGTCAAGGGATTCTATAATGGTAGTCGATGTAGAAGGAAACGGTCATTGGACCAGAGATTTAACGTAGCAATTAATTCGAAACAGTTTCCAATCTCACTTATAGATTTTACTTGACGACCAATTTTCTTTCCAGGTGCGGAAGACGTGTTCAGGTTTACGGGAAACGAAACGCACACGGATTACTTTCGACTGGTGCTCCGAGATGGAAACTATCTCCTGGTCGGCGGAAGGTAAACCAAATTCGCATTATTACGCGCAAGTGACCGTTGCGTCCGGACGGTCACGAGTTACATTGAAAATTTGAGCATGTATTCCTCGATGATCCGCTTTACGGATCGATATCCACGACCGAGCGCGCACGCGATGTCTGTATAGCAACCTTGTTCGCAGAACGGATGCGACGCGACGGAATGACTCACTGTTTAGCAATCAGGAAATTCCGGAAAGTCTGAAATCGTTGGAAAATTGTTGAAGTCCACGTACCGGAGAAATGTTTCGGAAATGACACAGAATTTTCTGTAATTTCTATCATTAGGTCGAAACGTCGAAGGAAATACAAGACCCGAGCGATTTTTTATGCGCGTAGCGAACACATTTCTCCCCTATATAAAATCGTCAATATCGCGGTCCTCCGAAGCAAATTTACCTTTCGCGCGTGTACATCGAAGCATGTTATTTTCCGAACCGTCGTCCCAATTTTCCGCAACCAGCGAAAGATAAACCGCCTACAATTACCGTCGCTATCGACCCCGTACGCCCCCCGTTTATTCCTCCCCTCTCTAACCCTCGTCTCGTGTCGTTTCGAACGCAGAAATCTCGTCCACAACTTGAGCTTGACCGACCTCACCGAGCAGCAAAGACTGATGTGGTATTCGCCCGATACCGACGTCAAGATGTGCGTGGTGAAGGGCAAGGACGAGGAGAACTGCCAAAATTACGTGCGAATCCTGGTGAAAACCGGTCCCAGTAACCTCTTAGTGTGTGCCACGAACGCTTTCAAGCCCATGTGTAGAGACTACGTAGTGCACGCGGGCAATTACACGGTGGCCGAAGAGAATCCCGGTCAGGCCGTCTGTCCCTATAATCCCCAGCACAACAGTACGTTCGTCTACGTCGACGGCGAGTTGTATACGGGGACCGTTGCCGACTTTTCCGGCATGGTTCCTATCATTTATAGGAAACCCCTGCAGACTGAGCAGTTCGACTCGATGAGTCTCAACGGTGAGTGCCGCACATACACACGTCGACGCCTTTCCTTTATCGCCCTGGAGTGGCGAGACTTCTCATAAAACATATAGCTAACATGGGATATAAATGAGAAAAAGTCTCTCCAACATTTGCACCTCGTACGCGTATCGATAAAGAGACCAGCTTTCCCGGCCGCGTTTACAGCGTCACGTAAAACGAGGAAAGCGTCGACAACGTCTCAGTAGCGGTGTCGACTTTCCACTAAATCATGTTTTACGTAGCTTCGGCGGTAAATTTGCCGACGTAAACTCACTTTAAACCGCTCGTCGTACGCGCACTCCGCTCACACGTACGGGGTGTACTTTCCTTCCTCCTTTACGTTCATCTTCGCAAATCCACTATTCTCAATTTGTGCCCTCTACGCTACTTTGCAGCGCCAAATTTTGTCAGCTCCATGACGCATGGAGACTTCGTTTTCTTCTTCTTCAGGGAGACGGCCGTAGAATATATCAACTGTGGCAAGGCAAGTGAAGTCTTTTTGTTTGTTTATGCGGTTTTAATCGCTGCATGCGCCACAACGTAAGATCTGTTTCGACCCTCGGCGAGGTGTTCTTCGCAAATATCGAGATGCCGTTCGCGAGTACTGATCTCAGACGGGTGTACGCTCTTTCAGGCTGTATATTCTCGCGTCGCGCGAGTTTGTAAAACCGATCGGGGCGGACCGCATCGTTTTCGCAACAGATGGACCTCCTTCCTGAAATCTCGCCTCAATTGCTCCGTCACCGGAGATTTCCCGTTTTACTTCAACGAGATACGTGAGTACGAAATCTCCCGCGCGGCGCACCCTCAACGACGTCGTTGACGACGCAATCGACGGTACTCACGTTCGCGCCTGATTTTTCGCAGAGTCCACGACCGAGCTGATATCCGGCAAATACGGCACGATGTCCGCGCAATTGATTTACGGCACCTTCACGACGCCGGTGAACAGCATAAGCGGATCGGCCGTCTGCGCGTTCTCGCTGAAGGACATAGCCGATACCTTCGAGGGTAACTTCAAGGAGCAAAGCGCCTTGAACTCCAACTGGCTGCCCGTGCAGAGTGCCAAAGTTCCGGATCCCAGACCCGGCCAGTGCGTTAATGACTCGCGCACGCTGCCAGACCTGACGTTGAACTTCATCAAGAGCCACTCTCTGATGGACGAGTCCGTGCCGAGCTTCTTCGGCCAGCCGATCGTTATACGCACGAGTTTTCAGTGAGTAACGACGATGTTTCCCGTCGTTCGCGACCTCGCGATTTATCCGGACGACGGATACGATGAGCTTTTGTCCCGTTGCAGCTATCGTTTCACCCAAATCGCGGTGGATCCGCAAGTGAAGACTCCCGGCGGCAAGACTTACGACGTTCTCTTCATCGGCACCGACAACGGCAAAGTGATAAAGGCGGTGAACGCCGAATCGGCCGACTCTCACGAACGAGTCAGTCCGGTGGTCATCGAGGAGATTCAGGCGTTTCCCGCGACGGTTCCGGTGCGCGGGATCAAAGTCGTGCGCGCCTCTCAAGCCGGTGACGGTCTTGAGGACGGTCGCCTCGTGGTCATAGCCGACAGTCAGGTCCAAGCTTTGAGGCTTCACCGCTGCTACAGCGACAGGATACTCTCTTGCGGCGAGTGCGTCGCTCTGCAGGATCCCTACTGCGCCTGGGACAAGGTCGAGGGCAAGTGCAGGGCACTGGTGGGCCCCGCTGCGACGGACGCCACGAGGTTCTTGCAGAGCGTCTCCACGGGGCTTCACGCCTCGTGTCCGCCGAGCAAGACGCTGAACAAGGACGCCGGCAGCGTCGGCGCAATTTCGGCCAATCAAAATAAGTTTCCCCAGAATTCGCTCAGCCCCAACAAGGAGAGCCAAGGAGGCGAGATCATCAATATCATGCAGGACGAGGAGCAGGACAATTCGGGTGAGTGAGCTTTTGCGCGCGCGTCTTCGCGGAATGGGCGAACGTGTCTCGCGGCGCGACGGTGTCGTTACTTCGTTTACGTCCCGGCCCGACGCCTTTTGAACTCTTGAATTATTAAGGCGACGCATTGTCCACAGGCCCCGAAGTCTCCGCGGCGGACTCACCACCGCCCCAGTACTCGGTGGAGACTCTGGTGATGGCCGTCGTCGCGGGCGCGCTGGCGGCTCTGCTGGTGGGATTCGTCGCCGGTTATCTGTGCGGCAGAAAGTGCAGGAAAGATGAGGACGATAATCTGCCTTATCCGGATACCGAATACGAGTATTTCGAACAGCGACAAAATGTTAACAGGTAAAGTTGATGCGCGGATACGTTTTTCGTTTCATCTTCGTTTATTCTTTCCACGGGTATCATCTATCTTGCTCTCGTCCGTATTCTTTGTAATTCTTTCGATCGATCACTCCGCTATCAAGACCTCTCCAATCGAGCATTACTGCTCGCAGGAAACTCGTTTTTTTTTTTTCAAAGTACAATAAACTGTTTTATTTGATTTAATTCCCTCCTGCGTTATCCCGTCTCCCCGTCTTCGTCGACCTTCAGACTTCGGAGCGCCTTATCGACTCCGCTCTTCGCGACTATCGCGAGGAAACTTAACGACAGCCAAGTTGTTTCCACGCAGCAGACTGGCGCCGGAGCCAAAGTTGCTCCCGCAAGAGGAGGTGACGTACGCGGAACCGGTACTGGTGCCCCAGCCGCCCAAGCTGCACTCCCCCAAAGGCACAATGCGAAAACCACCGCCCACCCCCGCGGAGACCCTCTTCCAGTTCCCGGATGGCTACGGTTATCGGGGACCCAGGGATAACTTCGGCACGCTTCGATCGCACCAGGGCGACGCGTACCGGCGCAACGACGGCTTCGCCACCACTCGAAGTGTCAAAAAGGTCTATCTCTGAGAAACGAGCGAGGAGGGGGGTGGCCGCCATCGAAGCCTAGGGCGGCCAGCGCGGAACCGCCATAACGCGACGGCGGGTAGGAGTCGCGCTGTGGCGGGAGGGGGACAATCGTCTCGAGAGTTGGCAGGACCGAGGACGCTCGAATCGCCCTCGCCCCCTTCCAGCGTCTCATCCAGCTCCCCGTCACCTCCCTCCTCCTCACCCTCACCCACCCTCGTCCCGATCGCGACGAGCGGATCGCCGCCGCCGCCAACGCCGCCCTGCAGTTTCATCTACCGGTCATAGTCTCCTTCGAGGGGTGAAGTAACGTCATCGAATCGTACCGCGCGTTCCCAAAATGTATAGGTACCTGTCTACTCGGACGCTTTCGAGATGCGGTGACGATCGTGTGTCCATTCGTTGTTCGCGTACACGGACGAGTCGAACGTCCACTTTCGCAACGGACGATGGGACGCGGACACGCGCGTTCGACGTCACAAGACGTTCCGGAAATGTCGCATCCCGTAGCGTTGCCTCGAGCGTGCGCGCGATATCTCGTGCTTTTCCTTGCGTCGAGACGCGAACATTCACCGTGTGAACGACGCGTACGGACGTACAACGAGGACACGAGGAAGGGATGCGTACTTTCGCCAGGTCCCGAGAAGAGGCATTTTTCGACGGAGGTGTGTAGATTTTAATTTTTTAACGTACGAATGCGAATAAATGTGCGGTGATGGTGATGGCTCTGTGCGAATGAAAGGGTATTAAGGTGTCGTAATTGAAGCTACGATCGTTGGAGCCCGTCCTCGACGATTCACGACGTAAAAAAGCCCATTTTATTGATCGGAGCGATACGATTTCACTGTTATTAACTAGAGTCGCCCGCGATCGTCGTTCAAGGACTGTTTCGATCGCCCGTGGGTACGCGTAGTATTTTTCTCGATTCAATTACTCGTGTGGATGTTGGAATTGCGTACCGCGAGTGGCTTGAGATGTAGACGAATCCTCCAATCTGGATCCAATTATCTCATTTCGAGGTCCAAAGTAATACCAAAAATCGTCGTTCGATCAAACGTTTGTCGTCACTGAGCTCGGACCCAAATTTGAGGATCGCCGTTCGTAGCGTGTTTCCCTTTGGGACGAAAATATTCTCGCTTTAAACTTCGCGCTGTATTCGACAAATACTCGGGACGAAAGGGGAACGAGTCGCACGCGAGTATAATTGTTTCGCGCATCTAAATGGCATTCTCCACTTGCCTCGTTACCGTGCCGACATTCCCGATCGGAGGATCGGTGATATCGATTTTCTCAACGAACAGCAATCTCCCTTTTCTTCGCGTAAAGAGTAAAAAGAAAACTAGAGGATCGTAAAAATAGCAATCTAGTTCCGAGAGCCTCGCAGAAGGGAGAGAGCAGAAGAGACTCGAGGCAACCAATCGTATGTACGTCGATGCAATAATTTTTTCACGATCCACAACGCGGGGTCCGATGTCACTGCGCTATGATTGAAATAACGCAGCGTGCACGTCGATCCAGCGACTTTCGCGGTTTAATCGGTGTATTTCAGCAATTCGACACGCATCGAGAACCGCCTCTGTCGATCTTCTATCTGTCAATTTCGATATCGTGCAATTGATGATTAAACGTTGCGTGGAATCGCGTGGGAGAAGCGCGACGTAATGTATGTATCGCGTAGAAGCTTTTTGAGAATCTCGAGGAATGCTCGCTCTCCATCCTCACGTCATAGCGCATAACGAATACTCGAGCAATTTCTTTCATCGAGCGTCACGTTTTCGATAAGTCGTATGAGTTGAGCAGTCGAAGCTTCGCATTGTCACGTAGTCATTTCTTCACTCTTTCCTGCATAGGTATACTAATACCAACCGTACTCGAGAAAGTTCGCGTTCGACTTTGAATCGTGCCACAGCTCCGTAGTACGTGGCGTCGGGTCCTGGTAGCGATATGCCGAGGATCGTTCTTAAAGTCAATTAACTGTGGACGGTTTCCGAACCTAAATGGAATAAGTTTATGCATCGCTGCCGTGCGTAATGTAAGCGAATTATTATATCGCGTGAATGTAATGATTCGCGTAACCGCGTTTAGTAGAATACGACTGTTGCTTAAAGTTTACCGCGGTACGACGAAACGTTAGCAAGTACACGACAGGTTGCACAGCTCGCAATAGGATCAAACGTACCTAGAAGTAGTGTTAACTTCGTAACATTCGAAAGTGCAAGTAGGGCCGTACCGTTTATTCCCAAAAGAATGAAGCGATTTGCCGCACATCCGTTCAACGACACGCAACGGACAAAGCCGCTCCTTTCCATACCTTTTATTTCAGCCTCGTCCAGGTTGCGATAAAAACCCGCTTGGCAGTCGTCACGGCGCATGCATCGTCATTGAACGCATGCCAGTTTGTATACGCCTTCGTTGAAAAAATGCCCTGTGCGTTCCGTCGACGAATCGACTGCGAAACGCACAAGTCGACCGGCAGCCGATTTTTTTGCGAAAATTACGGATGTCGCCGCGTCGACGAGAGAGCGAATTGGCGCGCGCGCGAGTACGCAGTTGCGAATGGTCGGACGATTCGCACGACTATCCTCTGCACGGGAGCATTCGCTGTAAAAAAAAAAGAAAGAACGAGAGCCGATTCTCGGTACTTCGTACGTTCCGGAAACGCGCGTTCCACACTCACGTATATACGTAACAGGCAGCAGAGAGAGGCACAGGGCTTGTATATACATGTTACATACATACAAACATATACAACAGTTAAGAGTTATACGAATGTGGAAGAAAATGAAAACCAGTCCATCTATCCTGGGCCCGATGGTGTATCGTAGACATCTATCTTAAAGTGCTTCTTATTTCGGTGTGTTTAGAAGTAACGCGTATGTGATATATTCTATATGACGAAATGTTTTCTAGGCAATGGATGAGAGGAAACTGGAGAGGGTTTAACTTAAGTGCTCTCTCAGCGATTATGAGACGATAGACACACGCGGTAAGAAACTTCAAGCTCTCTTGTTCACAAAGAATTAGATGCATGTACGAAGCATGCTCTCGAGTATGCCATTATGGATAATAAATTAACAATTACAAAACTCGGTCGCGCTCTTAGCGACATAGACGTAGATCGCGAATGAAGGTTGGGATGGGGGGGGGGGGGGGTGTTTTCGAATGATCGATCGTAGAGAAATTCTAAACTGTAACGCTCAAAGTTACGCGATGTTCTGCCTCTCGACATATATCTTGAATAGTGCCTGCAGTTCACGAACGGAAAGAGGTGACGGGGATTACCGAAAACGCTGTACGTAGAATCGTTGACGCGTCTGCCAAGGGAATTTCGGTAGACCGCGAAGAGATTTTGTTGGTTTCCAATTGACACGCCTCGATGTACATATCTCTTCCCTTTCGACCCGCTGCAGGATGCGGAACCGCATTTTCGTCGACGAGTTGTTTCCCCTTCGTACGTCGTTATCGAAATGTCGATTATTATATACTTTCGTTCGCTTCGCGTCGGTATTTACTTCGGGAGTCCCAGAGTAAAGTCATTGTTCGATACTAAAAAACTCGCGTATGTAGATTCTTTACTCGCGCGCTTCCACGGGACGCTCATCGTTCCGTACACCGAACGCGTTATAGCGTAAAACGCGGTTCGGGCGCCTGTTGGGTGCGTCGTTCTTCGGACGGGACGGGGGAGTTGCGAGCACGTGACACGCGTCATTTTCTGCTCATACTCCTCTTTCTTCCCCTCCAAAAATCGGCTCGTTGGCCGCATCAGACTCGCCTTCGCGCAAACTCTCCTCGGTTCCTCGCGTCGGCTCCCGAATTCACGATCCAAACGCGACGCGTTCGCGGTCTCTCGCCGACGCTCGAACGGAGAAGGACGTTTGCGTTTGACCGGCATCGTTATTTGTGAACAATCGAATTTGAGTCGTGCCGTATACCCCGACACGCACATGTCACACTACAATCTGACTACCGCAACTTGTCACTGCGTTGCTAAGTTTTCTTATTAGTCATTAATTGAGACGGAGGCCCGTCCGATACACACATACACACACCGCCCCGAAACACAAAGACTGAAAGACTCTAACTGGGCGGGCCTCGATTCGTTTATCGTTTCGATGCAGTCGTAAATACGATATTGACTCCGATATTTTTATTTACCGACAGTACAAATTTTCATCGCGTTATTTATTAGAAATTCGGAATGACGGTATCTTTGACCCAAGTTTGGACGTTCGTATTGGCGGCGCGCCAAATTGCGTTCGAGCGAAGGAAATCGACTTGCTTTCACTTCGTCGCGTTACTTATTCCCGGGCGTTGAGAAAGTCACGAATCCACAATCGGAGTAATCGTCGCGAAATTCGACAGACGCGGGTCGCGGTTCGGACAACGGGGAAGGGAAAATAAAAAACGCGAGTTATCCGTTGAGCGCAACGCTCGGTCCCGCTATACATAGCGCGCGTACGTAAAAAGCTCTCCCTTTCCTTTCCAATCGCAAGCGCGCCGGCATTCCTACGAGGATGAAGACAATATGACGCCCCGACTTCGGCATCGATGCGCTCAATACTGCCATAAATACGACTTATTTATTTAGCGACCGCGCGACTGTTTATTTTTCGAAATTAGATAGTTTTCTCCGATCGTTACTTTTTCGAAGCGTATCCTTTTTTTTTACGTTCGACGAGAGACGCGTCTGGATAGCTCTAACAATTTAGTAATTTTTTTAAATGAAAGACTCAGGCATGATACCAAAGATATTAATTATAAACTAGGCACCGTTGGTCATTGTGATGGTTATCGTTAGTGGCGCACAAAATGTTATTCATTATCGATAAGAAGGTGGTCCCTTGCACAAAGCGAAAACTGAGACACGACATATACCGAACACACTCACATGAAACAGGCACAAGGCGTATTAGAATGGAGGTACAAGTTATTAACGAGTTTTAATAATCATGTTGAAAACACACTAGTTGGGGGGACACTCGATTGAAAATGATACATCGTGCAAATCGTTGGGCCCGAATAATGCGTGAAGCGGAATCCGACTGTACGAGATATTTTTTAGAAAGAGCTTTTCGGTCCATTTCTAATGTAACGAGCGCGTCGCCGGACTCGGTACGACCGTTATCCGCGCGCGCGAATCGAGCGAACGAACGACGAAAGGACGAGAAGCGACTTCGCGCATTGTTCCGTTCCAAATGTTTTCATCCAAGTTATTTGTCTGTACATTTAAGGAGAGGTTTAGCCAGTTATTACGATTATAAAAAAAAGAGAATAGATACACGGCTCCTTTCTCGTAGGGGTTTCTAGAAGTCGCAAGTAAGTACGTACGACACGGCACGCGCGCGCTCGATGGGAGCGGAGATTTAGGTATAAGTAGAGGATTAGTACGATATATAGAACGCTTGAAACGTATATTAATAATATTATAACTTTTTATAAATATATTTTTCCGTCGGAGTCTAGCCTAGGTAGAGATGTACGCAGTTACGATTATTAATTTATCCGATCTGATATAACACTATCGAGATCTAGCGTTAATTCATCACTTTAGACATCATAGTTTTACAAGTTAGAGAAAGTTGTACGAATTGTAAGACACTTAAGGAGTTAGTACCTACGATTTAAAATTACTACTAGCGCCGTAACTCGCTCGGGCGGGAGCCACCTTCCTCGCGACGTCCGACGCCACCCCTTCGATACGACGAGGTCGTGCTAAAAATTCCGACGTACTTCTCTCTTGTAACTATAATGATCCCCAGATATTTTTTTAACGCGATTCTGCCGGATCGAATACACCGTCGCTCGAAACGAGCTCGCGTGCGAAATTCTCCCTCTCGACGAGTACCGGCCGGGTTCGGAGGACGTTCCAGGGTGCGGGTGGACGCGAGGAAAAACGTTTCCCTTGCCGCGCACCGACCGGACTCGCGCCCCGAAAGGAAAGGGCCTACCGGCGGCTGACCCGGGGGCGCGCGGACGTCGCGAGGAAGCTCTTCGTCGCGGATTGCAATTAAGCGAAAGACGCGTTTACCTGCTGGAGATTTGGCAGAAATTTCGGGACGGGGAAAGGGGGTGGGGGGGCTAATTCAGGGGCGCGGGGGGAATTTTCTTTAGGGGTCCACCACGAGGGACTGCTCGTGTTGTAAAAAAAAATGGGGGGGGGGGGATGTCTCGAGTACCGATACTAACATTAATATTAATCATAATAATCGTACGTTACGAGAAAACAATTTTTAAAAATATTATAGCATTTATCTCGACGGTAAACGATGAGAATGTAACATGTATTTTGCTTCTTCCTAATACAGTGCCGTTTACGCTATTTTTTACTGTAACTACTAGATTCGGCTGTGCGGGTCCCAGTAGCATGTGCTGTAATGTTGGGGGGCGCGGCCGTACGATTGATACGTTAAAAAAAGCTATACACTCCGAACGCGACTCTGGCGTATTTCGCGCGCCGAACGACACTATACGTATAGCGATTAGTCCTCGCAACATTTCCATTGATCGTCGTACCGATTGCGCAGATCAAACGGTTCCCATGCCGTTTCTCGAACCTCCGTCTTCGCCCCTCCCGTCGTACACTTTTTTTGCTCCAACACATTTTTTATATAATCGCCTTCACCCATCTTTCCAGTCGTCTATCCATAGAGAGAGTCAGTATTATACACTCGCTGCGATCACCGAGCGAATGATACGAACGACGAGTCGCGTCGCGAAGAGCGTGCGATTTCCATTTTTCGGATGCCTCGCCTCTGCGTACACCGAGCGATCGGTTGCACATCGGTGGTGAGTTTAATACTCGCGCACGCGTAACCGCCACCGCGACTGTGTCTTCTTCTCTTTTCCTTTAAACTCACATCCGCACGCACCTCCGCATCCCTATACAAGTACTCCATAGACGAGAAGCCGGAGTCGCAGTTTGGCCTTTGACTCGCGAGATCGAATGCAATTCCGAAGCGGTCGAATTTTTGGGCACGGGGTCCTAATGATAGGCATCGGGTCAAGATATGGAAAATCACGCCTCCGTTCGTTCACGCGTCGGCCCGACGATGACGCCGGGGCGGTGACGGTGCACGAGAAGAGATTGACGCCGAAGTGGCGACGCGTTATTGAGAAAGATAAAAAAGCGGTACATTATTACCGACGACACGATTATACTATAATTATATGAAAATGATATTATACAATACTATTTATAACGTAAGATACATAAAGAGGCGAAGAACGAAAAGTAGTTGGCAGTAGGTCGAGGTAGAGACACACGGCAAGCGCGCGTCTAATATTTAAAAAAAAACGAGTAAATTAAAAAAAAATATCATAACGCGAAAAAGGTACAGTAGTGGATAACTATGGCTGACGTAGAGTGAATGCTGTTGTAGGAAGCATGCTGGCGGGGCGCAATTGAATTTTTGTGGAGTGGAGAAACCGCGACACCTCGATCGAATTGTACAGGAAAGTCCGTTGTACCTCCCCGTGGAACGTCAGAAATGCCTTCGGATTCTGTACGATCGAGGCCTCCGAGTGACTCTTATTCGTGTTATCTCTTTGAGCGGCCAAGAGCGCGCCGCGCTGGAACGGGGAGAGGAGCGAGAAGCGGAAGCTGGTTTCCGGCGTACGTGCATGGAGAAAAATTAATCGTAGCGTGTACAAAGTTTGTGGTAATTTTCGAAACAAGGTCAATGTATTGTTACGATAACTACCAATATTAGTAAAAATTATAGTAAAATTTGTAGAAGTTGCAAGCGTTGCTGTAATATTTACTAAAATTGTAATTGTCGTAACAATGAGTCGGCCTTATCACGAAATTTAACACAAACTTTATACACGGAAAAAGATTTGTGGTAAATTTTCTTGTTATGATAACTACAATTTTAGTAAAAATTATAGCAGAACATGTAGAAGTTGCAATCGTTTGCTGTAATTTTTACTATAATATAATAAAATTGTAGTTATCGTAACAATAAATTAGCCTTGTCCCGCATTTTACCAAAAACTTTGCAAATGTTGCAATCTATTTTTTTTTCATGTAAATTCTAAGGTTTATTTTTTTCTGTGTGTGTTTTTTCTTCCAAATGAAAGCTCGAATTGAAAAAGTTGATGCGCATACCGAGCGAAACGTTCGTTCCGTCGACTAAAGCGTCTGTCCGTGCCGAGAGCGCGTTCGGAGCTTGCAGGACGATGGAATTAACGATCTCAAAAATCCGAGTCCGTTGACAGAGCCCAACGAAAACGCGACGGGCGGTCGTAGATATGGATACGCGAAAATATGAGAATGAATCGAGTTCATTATTCGAACGTTCGTTAGCGACGAGAGCCGCCCGTCATATCTTCGTCGAATCAGTCACCCGACTTAATTTCAACCCGTTTACCCGCGTCGTTTCGCAAGCCCTGCGACGCCCTCGTTCCGGACTCCCCGCTGACTGCGGAATAAATGTTTAATCCGGTAAGACTACTCAACACTTCGGGCTTTTATTCGAGCGAGAGTGCACCGAGGAATTTCCTCCGCTTTTTATCCACCTCCCTTCTGCTACAGCCCGCGCGATGCGCTCGTGGCCAATCGCGAAATGTCATTCACGAGTTTCTCGCTGAGTTCGCGAACAATTTCCAGGTTCGATCTCATTCGTTCTTCCTCCCCCTCTCCACCCTCCTCCCTCGGTTTCCACTTTCATTTCTTCGAAACTCCGTCATTCTCCGTCGCCTCCTTATCGTTCAAACTTCATCCGGCCGCGCGCCGCGGGTATCGTAGTCGGTGAATGCGTTTTTTCTACTATCTATTCCGACACTCGCCTCGCGGCTCGGAGATGTTTGTCCCTTAATGACTCGTTCCGGCAGCGTGACGCTGTTTCGCCCCGTGTCGCGATACGTTTAACGGAGAGAGAGAGAAGAACCCTTTGCGTTCGCGGAAGCTCGAAAGCGCTCAAAGTTAATTCGAACGGCACGCGGCACTCGAACCCTCTATTCAAGCACGCAACGGGAGCGCAACCGCGCGCTTTGCGAGCGAGAGCCTCGCGATCGGCGGCCGACAGTGGCTACACACTCGATATTTTTCTGTATGATTGTGAAGCAGGTGTTCGTATATAAAAGATGGTCTACAGTGTGGCGAGGCGTGTGTGAGCGGGAAGAAATGGAAGGAAAAATGAAAGGGTTGGAATGATTGTAGAGTTGGAAAGTCACTTAGCCAGCAGACTGCTGTTCATAGTGCCCTGTTATAGGGGGTTCCCGCGGTGGAGGGGCGAAGGCTCGTTTGAACGTTCTTTCCATCGACACCCTTCTTCGCTTTCTCATCATCACCATTTTTCGACCCTCGATGTTCCGCCGCGGAGCGAACCTCTCGGTCTCCGGCGTTCGGTATCGGGAGAGCCG
Source organism: Xiphydria camelus (assembly GCA_963678675.1). Taxonomy (NCBI): domain Eukaryota; kingdom Metazoa; phylum Arthropoda; class Insecta; order Hymenoptera; family Xiphydriidae; genus Xiphydria; species Xiphydria camelus. Next base: position 30,897,951 of record OY783194.1, read on the forward strand.
GGTGCTTCGAAATCGGCTCGGGATTCCCGCGCGAAGCGCATCGGCCGGACTCCGCGTCGATCCGCCGATTTGGCGAACATTTCGAGCGGCGAACGATCCGACGACTTTCGTCTCTTCGGGTGACGAGAAGAGGGAACGATCGATTTGGAAGTGATTCTTTTTTTTCGTTAAACGTCCACGTTACTATATGTATAGATGCGTTCTGAGAAGAGCGGCAAGGGAGGAACCGGAGTTCCTCCCGTGGCCCCGATTCTCCACGCGGAATTTCGGCTCTCCCGATTTTAAACGTCGATGCCGTGGTTCCTCTTCGGGTCGCACGATACTTGTTCTCCGGTACGGAGGTTTTCACCCTCCGCCAACGGGACCCTAATCTATTTTTCAGAATACGCTATTGTGATTATTACCTATATAATAACATTTAAAAACTAAAACCACAAAAATATCTTATACCATTGTTTTACGAATTCTATCGATTTTTTATTTATAATGTTAATAATCTGTATTAACGATAATTACCGCATTATACCATTATTATATTTAGTACTATTAGAGAACGAGGCTGCTACCATATTAATGAATTACGTACAATATATACTATTAATTCATTCATTAGAATTTATATATATATATATATATATTACTAAGCGTATTCTCACATCGCCGCGTTAAACGATTTGCATTATTTAACGAACGAGAATCATTGTAACGACTGCCTCTGACTCAATTTTTTCTAGACGCTATTTATTGGGCGTTTCGTTTTCTTACCGACTTGCATTTACCGATTATGTTATTTTGTATATCGTAATAGGTATAGATTGTACCGTGAAATATTAAGTAAAAATAAATTTGATTAGGTAATTAACGCCTCTCGACCGCACGTCTTCTCGTTCCCAGACACTTTGACGTGCGACGCACGTCGCTCCGTTTTATTTGCGGCGCCAATTTCTCGCGTGAAATTCTGGGAGGATTATGAATCAATAAAATGTTATGAAAGGTTTCTCGACCGACGGACGATCTCTTGGGGATAATTATTTCCTACCCACCGTTAATACGACGCGTCGCTGCATCGCCGATCGTATATTATTTCACGATTCTGCACCTTTGGGGCTGTTCAGATATTACGTCATAGCTCGAGGAGCGGGGAGGTCACGAAAATGTGACAAAATGTCACAACACGGGAGAGGGAAGGGGGGGCTTGTATTTATGGCATCACAAGTTTTAGATAAAACGGTATAATATTGCTAAAAGAAATTGCATTTTTCGTGCGAAACGTTCTTTTATAAACTGCAGTAGTTCATTATTTCTCAAGGTTCTGCCATTCTAATCGTTACAAAGCTATTTTGAAGTAAATACGGACTAACAAATTAGTATGTTATTGATATTTAATATCTCGTTCTACTTTCCCGTATGATCACAGGAAATTGGAAGTAAATCAGGTTGAATAATTCAAGCAAATGCGAAACATTAGACATTGTTTTGTTTTGTAAATATGGATGGTTACATACCTATATATTCTTGCAACGTTACAGAAGAAGGATTTCTGCAATGTTTAAATCACAAAGATACTCGAGATTGCTTCATCAGTTGTCGTCTATTCAAACAGACTCAAGTCTTATTCAGAACAGAAATATGATGTATACGAAAAGTTATGAATTATGTATTCTTGCGATCGTTACATGAAAATCTTATATTCGCAGACGGAGTAGAGTTATAGACAAGGAACTGTTTATATATTTGGATCGTTTTACCTGTATTGTTCGTCTTGACGTCACGGATAGCCAGTCACCAATCGAAGTTTTCATGCTGGATATTGTCTGCCGTGGAATTCCATGCCGGTAAACTCGTATTTCGCGTAATGCGACGTAAAGAAAACTTCCTGAAAAAGCCCTTTCTTCGAAATATGTCCTTCGAAGTTCCTGCTGCCTCTGCCCACTCCCCTTTCGCACCTACAAGGTAGCTTTTAATGCACCGGAAGGACCTTTCTCGTCACGGTATTTTCATTTCCGTTCAATTTTATTGCTATATCATCCACAAACAGAACAAACGAAACAAGAGGTCTCACCGATACCGCGAAGGGGTACGTATATTCAGTGATTATTTATTTTAAACAAACAGGTTACATGCATACATGTGATACTGCTTGTTTAAACGTTACAATTATTTGTTACATCCTTATATCTTAGATCAGCACCTCGTGCGTGACTAGTATACTACATCGAAATCGTAAGTTCTTATCGGAGAAAACGCCTGGCAGCAAATGAAAACGAACTAATTCCAGCGACGAATGAATTCCCGGTGGTCACCGTTTGGGTACCGTCGAAACGCGTCGACGATTGACGCAGGCTGAAACGGATCGACGATTCGATTGTTGGCGGATTTCACGGTGAAATGTCGCTCGGACCGAAATGAAATCAATGGTATCCGTCCAGTTCTGCGGGAGACATTTTCCACGACAGCGGTGCTAGTTACGATAACTCGTTATGTCGCTACAAGCATATTCCTCTATTCTACGAATAACGTTGAATGCAGAGTAATCGCGGTATGCGACGCAAACGAAAGTGGTACGATATTACGTATGCGGATAAACAAAACGACGCTCCTGTACCGCGCGTGGCATTCCTAGACGCGCCTTTTATTTCGTAGCGCCCAACACTCGCAAAACACTACGCACCGCCTCTTCTGCCGATCTTCGCGGCTAGGATATACGCGAAGGGATCTACGAGTCGCGGCGGGGTATCGCGTCGGTTTGGTTTCGAGCACCGCGCTAAGCAGCGCATGTCGAAGATGTCTACGCGCCGCTAAATCGGCTGAGCGCAATGAGGATCGAACGAAAGTCGCGATAAGCCCGCTTCGTCGAAGCTGCACGTCGATCGTTCGCGACATTGTAAGTCGTAGGATTTGCGCGTATCAAGTGAGAGAGATCGACGATATTTAAAATACAAGAGACGACACGAGGATTCTCGATGGGATTATACCGATAACGCGATAAGGCAAGCGAGGGAGAGAAATTATCATAGCGCTGCTAATTCTCGAGCCGCTCGCTGAAAACCTCGATAAAACAGAAATGCTTTCGGAAACGGAGCCTTTTTTTCGATTTCCGATATCGTACGGCGCTCTTACAGGAGCAGCCGTTCTCGCACGGACGACGAGTCCTTCGACGGTCGACCCGTGGTCGAATTCGCACACGCAATACCGTCGTTCTTCACGCGCGGGTACCGATAAATCAGAGAATCTATCCATTCTGTTGGAGAGGAGGAGGCACGAAAGATAATGCACCGATTAAAATCGTTGAGCAGAACAAACAGCTGCGCCTAATTGACACGTCGAATGAAATGGGGCCAACGACGTCCGCGCATGGATGGCGACGACGATCTCGTGCGTGTAAATCTTCGCACCGAGAAAAATAATTCGGTTAAAATGACAACGCGCAACTGATTAAATGTTTTTAGTTATTCTAACTAAAGTACTAGTAAATTTAACCAAATATTTAATTATTCTAACCGAAATACTACTTAGACAATTTAACCAAATATCTAATTATTCTAACTGCATGTGTATTAATATCTGATTATTCTAACCAGAAAACGGTCACTGTATCCAGACAGATGGCGAATCCACATTTCACCAAACGGTTTGATCGTGGCCTCCAAAATTTCAATTACCTAAATTGTCTAGATTTTTTTTCTCAGTGCGGAAACAAATTCGAAGCCGTGATACGATACGGCTCGTTGACGGATATCGCCAGCGATGCGCGCGCCTCCGAGTCGACCGTCGAGCGAGCATCAATCTCACAAACAAGCGCAACAATGCGATAACGAACTGCATAAAATTCTTGGGCCTTCTAGAAGCCACGTAAACGCAACAAAGTTCAAAGAAGCGGCGCCCGGTCGAGAACCGAGATCGCATTCGCGCATCCCGAGCGCACGAGGTCGTCGCGAACGCTACTGTACACCTACGTCGTTCGACTCGACCGAAAGAATTGACTGATTGCATCGAGAAACCGAGAGAACGTACAGAATTCGGTTATGCGTCTCGTTGCTCGGCAGCTCGGCTACGGTAACGCATACATATATGTAGGTATCGGCATCGCTCCCTTTTCCAGGAGTCGCGTAACTATCGCAAGCTATACGCGTATAGAATCTAATGCAGAAAAATATATATTTCTTATCGTTGAAAAATAAATTGTCATCAACACAGCGGAACGAACTCTTAATATTATCAATGCAATATACCTCGTTACATGTACATCATAGGTTAAATGTGTGTTCCTTTTAGAGTACGCGCGCGTCTCGCTGGACTAGTCGGTGGAATCGTTTATCCTTACGTAGGTACGCGATACAGTATATGAATTATTCGTATAGTTAATTAGTTTTCAAATCGAAGATCGAAGTTCTCGCACTACTTATTCGTTAAATATTCGCGTGTCGTAAAAGTACGGGTATCTCAAAAAACAAATAATTCTATAACTTTCAAATGATTATCAAATGTTGCCAGTGCTGCGTTATGTATATCGTGTACTTTGTATTTCTTATTTCTTCCCTCCCTTCGGAACGGTCGATCGGCGCCGATGAGTTTCAAGCCGCCGCGAACGTCCGGACGAGTTGTTCTCCATCCCCTAATTCGGTTCGGATCCACAGCTCGATAAAATCCGATCGTTTTCCCGGGTTTTCTTCGACAAGTTTAGCTTATCGCCCTGCGTTCGCGTAGCTTCGACTCTCGCGCGATACTCACCGTCGACGATCGACGCGTCCGTCGGTTCGCTTCGCTGACATCTATACCGATCTTCGAGTCGTACCACAGCGGCGAGGTGTGTAAACGGCAGATACAGGTATGTGTGTTATAGGGTTTCGGTCGGTCTCTGAACCGGGACAGTAAAGCGATTAAATCGATCGCCCCCTGGTCGCTCCGAGAAGCAAAAAACGTATCGGCGAATTTCTCCCCCGGCCTCTCCTCCGCGACGATTCCGCCGTGAGTATACGAACCGTTCCGAGGAAACGCGTGTGAAGCGCGATGGTTCGAAGACGAATCGCGCGCTCGTCACGCGGGCTTGTATCGTGTGCGAGCGGATAACGGAAAAAGCTCTCTTTCGGCCGATCGCGCGCGCCGGCGAACCGCGCGTTTGTGAAAGCTCAACGGAAAGGCTCTCTCCATCCTCGCGTTCTCTCCCCGCTGTATTAATCTAACGACCCTCTGTCCGTCCCCCGGACCCTCTCTCGCGCGTTCGACGGTTCCACTCCCACTCGACAAATGCACTCATAAGCGCCGTTCCGTCGCGCTTCCGTCGCACGGACCGCCGCGCCACGACGAACGGAGAAATACGAGCCGCGCGGCGACGACGCACAGCGGTCGCCCGAAAGCGGCTTCGATGACCAAACGAAATACGACTATACGTCCGCCTCGTCTCTCTCCCCCTCCCGCGACCACTTCTAAACACCGCTCGAATTCGGGCTACTCTCGCTCGCTCCCATTCTGATTCACTTCTCGCGCATTGTCTTCCTCCTCGACGCACCGCGCGCGGGGCGATGGCTTACTTCTTCTCGTCCTCGGCCGATGGCGCGACGGTGACCTCCTGACGAACCTTGTGACCCCGGAAGCTCGCTTGGATCTTCGTCGCCGCCTTGTGCAAGTCCGGATCCGTCAGGTCGATACCCTCGAGCTCGTTCACCGCGTCGGCCATCTGAGAAAGAAAAGGCACCGGGTACAGTGTGTGCGAGTATTTCGGCCCTGAGGATATTATCGATCGCTTCGAGACGGGAGGATTTCGCCGCGAAGCTTTTCGCTTCGGTGGGGCGGAGGCTCCGTGCGGCCGGAGACTTCCTCGGGATACGCGGAGCTCTCGGCTTCCGACGCTCGCGCTGCGGCGCGGGGTTTATATCGGGGATTTCAGGCTCTGGCGATTCGCGAAGGACAAAATGTACGACTTTGACTTACGTATGCCTTTCTACGTACATTTCTCCCAGAGTATACCTATCGCGAGTAATGAACTTCACGCGCTATCGTTCGAGCACTCGTAATGCGTTGGTATATCGGTTCTCCGAGAAAATTGCGCGTTTATGTACGTACGTCGATTCCGCGTAGCTGTATATCGGCGCAATTACGATTGCAGCGGCGGGACATTTTCGAAGAACAAAATTCCTCGCTTACCGAGAAACCCGGGGGTGAGCGCCGCGCGGCCTTATGCCTTCCAACCTTTAACGTAGCCTACTTTCTACAATTATGCAGATATTATTGTTACCCGCCTATTTTTAGACTTAATTACGACCGAACGAAGTACCCGGCATCCCCGCGCGCGGGTCTCCGTAACAAGGCTTCAGCGAAGCTAGAGGCTGAAAGAACCTGACGCGCGCAAAAAAGTTGTATAAACATGTAAATTGCAATTATAATAACCCATTTGCATCGCCCCGTCGTTTCGGCTTTACCGCCCTGCGTATATACTCCGCGCGTTAAAGCCGGCTAAGCACCTTTTTATACTTTTTTCGCACTCGGAAATACATATTTCGCTACACCACGGGTTTACCATATTGCGTCTCTCGCGCAGGTATATCTATCGGCACGAAACAAACGATGCACGAATATGGAAGGACGCGTGTACACGGCTAATTAATCTTCCACGCTTTCGCGTCGGCGGAACGACTCTCGAAATCGTTGTCGACGTGAAGGATCGACCGGCGTCGAAAGGGAAACGACCGTGATAATTTATTTGTCGAATAGACCGCTTAATCTCGCCGACTGAGATATCGTTACTATTTAACATACGTATAAATACGAGTATAATAGTTCCGCATCCACAGACATATTATGTATACATCCCAGAAATGTTAGATCTAATGTGATCTAATTTGATCTGATTAGATCTAAATTTTGGAACAGATCTAAGCAGATCTCATTAGATCTAACAATAAGTCGAAATCTAAGAAGATCTCGTTAGATCTAAATCGAGATCTAAGCAGATCTCGTTAGATCTGGGTATACTCAGATCTAGCAAGCTCTATTTAAATTTAACGAGATCTGCTTAGATCTAGCTAGATCAATCTGTTCCAAAATGTAGATCCAATCAGATCTAACCAGATCGAATCAGATCCAATTAGAACTAAAATACTTTTTCTCAGCTCGTAGGACGTAGGACGTAGGACGTTGAGCGGTCTGTTCCCTTTGATTTATTCCCTATGAAGCCGCTATAATTTTCTCTAGATTTTCTAAATCCTCTCACTCCGAACCAAAGAACATTTCGCTTAAAAACCATGGTTCTTCCCACAAAGGCGACCTTCGAATTGACTCCTTAAACGTCCTCCAGCGAGTCAGTGATTGCTCGGATAATAGCATTCGCGAACTCGAGATCCAGAGGAGGGAAGGAAGGAAGGAGGGAGGGAGCTCGAAACTTCCGTTTCGACACTGAAGCGTAAGTTCCAATTAGTCTCGCTCAAATTCATGGCTCCAAAGAGAAAACGCGTGGGTACACAGTCTACGGATCCTCTTGTATCCGAAACGAAGAGCGAAGGAGCGGCAAACGCTCCGGAGCACCTCGAGGAGCGGATTCGTAACGCGATAGTCACTCGAGTTCGAATCCTATTTCGAAAGCTCCACCCACCGACGCTAATTACGCGCGGCGAAGGGGCGACGTAATACCTTTCGATTTCTTCCGCGTCTCGTCTGCTCTCGGACGGCGATACACAGACACGTGTGGGCCACGCGCGCCACACACGCGAATCTCACTCGACCTCCTTTGCGCGATACTCTCTCGCCCGGGAGAGGCACGTATGCCCCTAGATTATCGGCGGGGTGCTCCGCACCGCCGGCGTGTTTACCGAATCGAGGGTAGTGAGTCAAGGAGCTCTCGCACGCGGGATTAACTGACGTGTCGTCTACGCGTGTGTACACACGGCTACAGGTCTTTTTCAACTAAAGCAAAATCCGCTGCGGAGCATCACGTCACGCCCTATCGAGCAGACGAGGATTATTTATTAACGCCGCGCGTACAAACGTCGGCAAGCCGTTCAAAGTTTAATTGGCACTTCGTTTGCGGACCGATCGGTACGCCGATATAATACGTATACGTTCTCCGATCGATGCGCGGAGTTTGCCCGCGCGAGAGTTTCGCTGACAATGAGAATAATGGAGAACGCGTCTGTAGACGGAGAAAAATAATTAGGTTAAACATAATTGCGATTGGCGGTATTAAAGAAGTTCGCGAAAAGTTCTCGGTTAATTTCTAATGATTTTTTTGCAGCGAAATATTTTGGAAACCATTTGGTATGATCTTTTGCAGGTCGGAAATAAGTTTTCATAAAGTATTATATGATTTAAAATATGTTAATTGATCGTTGAAATTGGAGCAAATAACTTTCGTGACTGAGAATGTTCGAAATCGATTTGACGGGCACCGCAACCTTTAGCTATATTAGACATATTGTGAATTTAAATCGCGATCAAAGCTGCGCTAGACATCACCTCTCCACCCCATTTCACACTCGGTCGACGATGATCGCGAAATAAATCCTCTCCCCGACGACAAGACGCTCTCGCCCCCGGTGCTTCGGACTGCGCGGCAGAGCACGCTTTCACGTACGGGTCCCCATGCCGCCAATTCGAGATCCCGAGAGAAATAGCCGGCGCCAAAGGGAAAATTAGCGCAAAGCCGGTTCTCGCGCGTCGTTAGCGGGACCCGCCGGGGTCGGTTAACCGCGGAAGGATCGACGCGGATACAGCCGCAAGAGATGCGGGGATTCTGGAGAAAAAATACTGGCCTGTGCCCTCCCTGGAAGCTTTTGCGGGACTCGTTTATCTTGCTTTTGCAAGTGGAGGAAGTTATGCGCAAGCGGACCTATTTGTCCTCCCTCCCTCCATCTCTCTCTCATCCCCTTTCCCTCTCCTTCCCTCCCTCTCTCTCCCACTCTAGGGTGGGCCGATGCTTTTTGGGAAAAAAGTTGAAGGAATATTTGCAGCATCTCTCTCTCTCTCTCTCTCTCTCTCGCTCTTTATGCGTTCGTTTCTTTCGCGATCCAAGCTGGAAACTTTGCAGGCAGCAGGAGATGGGATCGAGAAAAACCATCGGTTATCGCGCGCTTCAAAGGGAATTTCTCCGGATATCTGTCGCGAGGCAAAGCCACGAAAAGTCTCCTCCGCGAATGCTAGTACCGAAAACCCGAAAAAAAAGGAGAGAGCGAATCCTTTGCCGTCCACACGAGTTGCAATTTCGCTCAAGCGCGCGCTTCCGCATTTCCAGAGGCGCGTCGGAGCGGAGCAGAAACTCGGGTCGACGGTGGCGTCCGCGCGCACACGCGACACCGCCCGACGCGGAGGCAAAAATTTATAAGAATGGAAATGCAACGGGGGCTAATGCACTGCAGTCAGACTCCAGGGATTTCACGCGGCGACGAGAACCGTGGCTGACGGATGAACGCGCATTTTTCATTTCGGCATCTCGCTCCCTTTCCGCGCCGGATTCGTTGGCTTCCAGAATCTTCTTCGCCGCGGCGGAAAACGAGACGCTACTCATCGGACACACGGTGAGAAATAATTTCTTCAATCAGAAACATGATATAATTCCAGGACGAAGCCAAGGTTTTCTTCGTGCAAGAAAATATTTGACAGGCCCGAGTAATTGTTTCTTTTTTTTCGTGCAGAAAGAATGTCTCGTCCCAACGAAGATACTCTGGAATTAAGAATATACGTTCTTTGTTCAAAAATCTGCATTCTAAAAAATTGGTAAGATCATCTGTTCTTGATTCAGGACATTCTTTGTGACACTGGAAATTATTTTTCTCGGTGTAGACTTGCATGATCATCGCAACGTTCACGCAAAGTACAGCAATCGATTGCTCTAAAGTCTACGTTAATTATGCCACATTAGTTTAAAAAAATAATTGTTCTTTGAAAAATTGTTAAGTCTACATTATGACGCGATTCAATTTAATCGCTGTATTTAGATGCGTTTTGTCACTTTAGCCTGATTATTTCTCTCCGTATTGATGCATCAGATGAGCTAACACTACCCAAAGCTGCTCTACAATTTACGTATATTTGTCTATCCAGGTCGTCTCGACTTTCGCTGGCTCTACACGGTAAAACCACTCGCTTTCGCCGCCCCTCCGCGAGCGGTGCATGGAATCCAAGACACCACGTCACTCTCGGACGAGGCTGCAGGTATAATAATATCAACATGAAGTCGCGCACAAAGCGGCGCTAACAATAGCCCTCGTTGCGCTGAAATTATCGATCACCGCGAGAGCTTCGGGTTTCCTTGCTATCGCCGCATTAATTAAAGAGGCGGTCCCCGTCGTGGATTTGCGAACGACGGGGAGCTCTGCCCCGCGGTATTCAGCTCACCCCGTGCACACACACAGGGGCAAGATATAAAAAGTCAAAACGGACGGCGCTGTGTATCGCGAGATGCCAAGTCTACCTTCTCGTTTCGTATATGTATTTACAGACCCGCGTCGAGGATTATTTACATACCTATTATTACGGGCAATGACGCGAACTCTGCGGAGCTCCTTCGACGGAGTTTTTATTACACGCGCGAGGCGCTCCTTTACTTTTTATGGGCCGTCGAGTGAAATATCGCATGTAATCCCGTTATACCACGATCGTTGTACTTTCTTTTCATAATGCATTTGGAGCTTCGCCGGAAGTATCTTCTTTAACGATGGGCGGTCTCAATCGTACACCCCGTGTTTGTTTTAATACACGCCAGTATTGTATACAATGGTTTGTATAAAGTCTTTATATGGATTTGTTCCTATATGGATTATAAATGATTTCTCTGTATGAACCATATATGGACTATGTATGATTTATTTGAAAATGTTTAAATTGTTGTATAATCCGTATATAGTACATATATATGGTTTATACAGAAATCATATTTAATCCATATGGGAACAAATCCATACATAGGCTATATAATAATATAATACATACAGCACTTTTCCCTCTGGGATAACGGGTTGCTTATCGGTTGGTGCAAGCCGTCCGCTGTAATTCCATGGTAATACTGGCAGCCAAAATCCGAACCAAATTGCATTGCTTACGTTTATTTCCTCGATTATTGGAAAAAACCCAAACAAGTATCGCAATTATATTGGAGCATTTGTTACTTTAACCACTGCTGAGATTATTGATGTTTTTTTAGGCTGATAGTTTCAATTAGACCACGAAATTACAGGAATCCAAAGCTGACGGGTGCACCTACTGATATGCAATCCCTTATGCTGGCGCATATTAAAACAAACACCCCGTATACGATATCGCGTTACATAATTTTATCACTTTCGAATATAGCATTCGGTTTTAACACTATTTTTTTTATTGCAGATTCAAAGAATTCGGACAAAATTATTTATCCTGTATTTTTTATTTTTTATTTCTCGTCTTTTTTAAGCTGTGCATCTCTCTGATTTTTCAATGTCGTTACAATCTTGCAGAGAGAAACGTACCTTTAACTCTGCGAATAATTTTTTTTGAACCATTTCTTTTTCCTTTGTTATCGAATATGTGCACTGATTACAAATAAAATTTCGAAATATTCATATTTTTTAATTTAATTCAGTCTTAAGACCGTATTGGGAGCACTTCGGTTTCTGCAATCGTAGGAAAAATTGTCCATTGCTGAGAAAACTGAGAAATACTCGACGCTGTATATAGTCCACGTATTACATATCTTTATCGTCTTAGAATCGAATGCACTTTGGGCGGTACATCGATATCCGAGCACTCGACGATCACTCGCAATCGCGCGTTACAACGTCCTACATCCGATAAGCCGTACGTCTGCCGCCTCGGGAGAAATGGGCGGCGGAAATTGATGCGGGAGATTTGCATAAAGCGCGCGCGAGAGTAGAGGGAAATGCGCGCATCGCTCGCAACTGGAAATACAGCGTCTCGGTGTGTCGCGCGATTCCATTCAACCAAGTGCTCGCGCTATGCGCGATACGCACGCGGATACGAGACTGTCGTCGGCGTGCGGCGAATGTTTTTCGGACGCATCTGTACACTGAGAAAGATAATTAGGTTAAAATGACAAAACGCATCTGGTTAAAGGTTTTCATTTACTCCAACCAAAATACCGGTCAGTTTAACGAAGTATTCAATTATTCCAAACAAATATTTAGTTATTCCAATAACGTTCGGTTATTCTAACCAAAAATCGGTCAGTCAAACCAGACAGACGGAGGGTTTATATTTCACCAAACGCGATTTGATCATCAGCTCCAGGATTTCAGTTAGATTGACCAAACTATTTTTCTCAGTGTTTGGAAGCACCTCGATGGAAAACTCGGGAAGACGCTGTACACCGCGCATCGATCCAAGGGAGGACGACGCTCGGCGAAAAGTGGCCCCTTCGCTCCTCTTTTGCTGCAGCTTCCGCTCCACTTTCCGCTCTTAATTCTTTTACGACGCGTATAAAACCCTGCAGTCGATACTCCCACGCGACTCCATTTCCGCACCACCTATCGCGGTCGACTCGCTAAAATTGTTATCAGTCGTTGGCAATAAAGTCTCTCTCGCGACTGTAGGTATTATACGACGCGATCTTTCGCCACGACATCGCCGAAGTATCGAGCTTCTCGTCCCCGTCGTCGTATTTCATTCGGCGCGTGTGTTGCTTCGCGCGCGAGTCCCGCACTCGCTTCTCGCTCGATTCAGCGTCGCCCCGGGAAGGAAAACAACGGTAGAGCCTGACACGAAACAAACCCTCCGCGTCCAGTTGTTTCTGCTTCGCTCCGCGGATCCTTTGGACTCGTTCCCGTCGCCCGCGGGCGCGACGTCGCGAGAACCGCACCGAAAACTCATTGTTGCGATGCAAAGCAAGGAACACACCGACTCCCATTTCTCCTCGCGGCGAACTTCCCTTGCGCGCGCGCGCGGATTAAATCTTCGAATGCTCCACTTTCGCGGACGACAAAGGGGAAGCATCAACACGGAGAGCCGCCTGGGGGCTGTTTTCTCTTTCCCCGCGTGCGGTTGGCGCGCCGCCGCGCCTTCCTAATTTCGCCGCGCTTCGCGTCTCTCGCCGTGCGTCGTCGGAAAACGGACTCGCCTCGGCGAAAATCGGGCGTTCCTTCAAATTTAAATTCCTTCCTTTCCTTTTTCGTCTCCATTGATTTCTTTTAACGATACACTCACAAAGAATCACGCTACGTACAAATCAACTGCAAAGCACGGTGTGCAAATGGTGCTAACTGCGATCTGCTACGGTAAACGCTGCGCCGTCAATGTCCCCAACTCGGGTGCCGAATGGGGATAATTCCAAGAAAGTAACGCAGCAGTCTTCTAGGAATTCTGGCTCAACAAATATCATACCGTCTGTACTACTTATCCGTGAAATAAGCGAAGAGTTATTTTTCACTCGCTTTCGTCCTTTCCTTTACCACCGACCGACGCGTATCGACGTTAATTCCGACGTTCGTCCCTCGCGATTGCTCCGTGACTCACCCCCGCGGGTCTCGTGGGTCCTGACCTCGGTCGGGGGATCAAACGACGGCGGGAGAGCGCCGATCCGAGCGCGTGTATGTAGGTTCTCGCTCGGGGGAAGGACCTTACACGGAGAGAAAGGATTAGTGATTTTTACAGTGAATCCAGGGAACAGGGCTTCTCGAGGTGAAACATTGAATTTTTTTAGTACACGGCGTACTCTTTACAGCTCGTTGCAGTATAAACCCGTAATCATCCGACGCATATGTAATAAAACAGTGGTGTTAATTTTTAACACAATTTCACCGGTGTGAATCTATGTATATATACTACATCTGGTGTCATTCGGTCTTATGCCATTGTTATCTAACAACAAAAACGGTCTGTATAGGTCTACATCGCAGAATTTTTACAGTGTATTAACGAGAGATTGGTTGATTTTACCGCTGTGATAAATACAGCGATTAATTTGAATCGTACTATAAATTAAATTAATAATTTATTTAAAAGTAGTTATTTCTTCAAATTCGTATGCAACAAAATAAACGTAGACCTTGGACGAAAAGGACGTTGGACCTTGGAATTTGCACGAACATCGTGACGATCGGACGAATCTATCCGGGAGGCAATATATCCGCGAAATATAATATATTATATAACTTTCACATCGCTGACTCGCTATAATTTCACAGCATGGCTATAAAGTCTCCTCATATCCACGTCGACGTTTCTCGCATAATCCTCTTCGAATATTTAATTTTTCAATTATAATTTCGTATGTCTCTCCTCTTCTCTTCGCAATCCAGTCCATTGGCCAATTCTCGGGGCCTCTAGGATCTCTCCTTCTTTTTCCCCTCCTTCTTCTTCTTTTCTCCAACGTCTTCGACGGTCAGGACCAGAACTATTCGCGATGAGAAAGGCGCGCCGCGATTTCCCAAGACGGCTATTAAATCTCTCCGCTCAAATCGCTTCGAGGTTTCGTCATTAAAGAAATGTATTCCAGGGGCGAACACTCGACGGACGGGATTGCGGTTGGGTCGATAATTCAACTCGGCGTTGGAATTCCGTCTGAGAAGAAGCATCGAAAGCGACCGGATCCACGAGACGAGCGAGCGAAAGATTGCTTCGTGTTCCATCATGGAAAAAGTTACATATCGCGCGCTACAGATTCGCCCACTTTCCATCCCCCTTCCGAGGAGGGTCGAAAGCCTCGATAATTAGACGAGTATCCTTCCTCGGAGAACGATTTATCACTGGCATCCGCGAGCGGCCTCCTCCTCGAAAGGCTAGCGAGCTCGAAATCTCTCGACGTCGAGTGCAGAGAATCGCCTTTCGGGACGGATCTACGCGACCATGATGGATCGAGCGGTACGCCCGTTCGCGTCGCGGATCGAATTCGTCTCTCCGACGCGTTCTCGTTTTCTTTCTTTCGCGCCGCGGGCGACGATTCGGCGTCTCCGACCGCTTCGCGCCCTTCTCCGTCGAACGAGACGAACGACCTCGAATAAATCGCGAGGACCCGCGTGGCGCGGGGGAAAAGCTGCGTAACGCGGTGTTGAAAAATCACCCGCACCCCCATCGACACGACGGGGCTGGCACGCGCGGCGCGGCTTACGGGGGAGCAACGTCGACGCAAGGGAAGCGCCGAGACGTGGAATCCGCGCGAGACGAACGAGGCTCGCGTGTTCGACACTCGTCGTACGAAAAAACGCACTTTTAACTCTGTGGGTAATCATTCTTTCGGGCCGTTTCTTTTTCACTTGTTAATCGACATGTATACGGATTGCATATTAAAATTAAAAATATGAATATTTTTTGTATATTAAGATCGAATCGAACATTTGTTGTGTTAGAATCGGTGCATCCACGTTTACATGTTAAAATCAGCTGATTCGTCGTATTAATTTAACATGTGTTGAGGTTTTAACACAAAAACTGTTATATTAACACAAAGAATTCGTTAAGTCTGACGTATAAAAACAGATGGACCAATTTTAATAGAAAATGTTCAACGCGCTGAGTAGACAAATTCATCACATATAAATTATATTTTCTACGAAATCATTTCTTATACGTTGCGAATTAAAAAAAATACCTTTCGCAAAAAATCATTTAGAGTTAGCGCCGTCCGTAAGTCATCTACTCAGCGGTGTAAAAAGCGAGTAAGTATAAAAGTTTCCCCTTAAAACGATAATTACCATAAATTACAGGGAGATAGACTAGAGGGAGGTCAAACAGAGCTCATCCTACACGTCATTCCTGTTTCTAGTTACTTATGCGGAACTTGCTCTTCAGCCTTCCTCTCATCCTCTCCTCTACAACCGCGAGGTCCGTGAATATTTCATTCCGTCTCGGGTTTTATTCCAATTTTCCAAAGGCTGATGAACCACCCACCCCTCTTCCGCTCCGCGGTGCATTCGGCGATACAGCGATGTCGTCTAGAGCCGTGCGTGTGCACGGAAAAAACTGCTTTTGCAGTCTTGGTAAAACTAGGTTTCGCTGGGAACTTTTAACTATCATGACTGGAATATTACAATATATGTGGCAGCAAAAGATGTGTTCAATAATAGCAAATATAACTGTAGTCGCAGTGAAATTTTTTCCGGTAAAAATTCCGTTTGCTATCTCAACAAATATTTTTATAATAAATGTATAAAGTAAAAAGTACGCTGTTTCTATTAAAACATTCAATGTTTCACCTCGAGAAGCTCAGTTACCGGGATTCACTGTAAAAATGGCAAATCCTTTTTCTCCGTAATGGAGCAGTGATAATTTCGCTTCGCCTCTTCCCACGGATTCCTTATCGACTTTCTTACAGTCGCAACCTTCGCGCACGGCTCTCCCCACGAGAACCAAACGTCTGGATCCACATCGAGATCGACTCGCGGCGCTCTCGAAAACGCCGAACCGAGCGAATTCCCGAAAGCCTTGCACCGGGAGGATCTGATAATTGTTGACTGGGTGCGGCGAAGCACTTCGACGGGGAACAAAGAGAGAGAGAGAGAAAGAGAGAGAGAGGGGGGGGAAAAAGCGTACGAGGCCGAAACGTGATCTTCCGCGTGAAAGAAAGGCAACGAAAGCATCGAGCGAACGCGATCGAAGCCCAGTTTTTCGCGAGCAGCAGATAGTCGCTCCGCGAAATATTCTCACGTATACGGCGTCCGGATGGTCCCTTCCAGTCGCGAACTGAATTACAGACGGCACAGATGTCTATCCGCGTCGAAATCGCGTGCGGTGCACCGGAAAATGCCGAGCTAAGCTCTCGCACCCGTGCACCTACTGTGCGCGGAGCTCTTCCCGCACCGCAGCTGAATCGAAGGGTTCGATTCGGTCGGCAAAATGTAGCGAACCGGAAACGGAGTTCGATAAGGCAAGCGGAAGAAAAAAAGATAAGTTCATCACATTGTACATGACGATATTATACAAAACGAAGAACAGTGTAAAGAAATAGCATGTGCAGATCTGATAGATGGAGAAAGAGAACGTGTATTGAACTCAGAACGAAGATACACAGAGAAAAAGGATTAGTTGGATCTACTAAAAATTACTTGCGTAGTCGCAATTAGTAGTAATTATCCATTCAGGTCAATTAATTCTTTTTTCATATATTAATTAGCTATTTCTTTCTTGTCACATACTCACTATTTTACCTGACAGTGAGGAAAAGATATTTAATTTAATGCATTAACAAATTTAATTGGTACAAGTAAATAATTACTCGCGACCCCACAAGTAATTGTCAGTAGATCCATCTAATTCTTTCTCTCTGTGCACATTTAGGGATACAAAGATCTCTCGCCGCAAAAAGATCAACAGAAAGAGAGGTAGGAAGAAATTAAAGTAGGAGAGTTCTCGCGCGAAATAACGTCGTCGAGCGAGAAGGGTGATCGATCATCGACAACCCAGTTTCGCGTATACCGGTCGAGATCGCGGCTCGCAGATAGACTCGGGATAGCGCGCTCGGCCGACGCGAGGAACCGACTCCACTCCCCGCGGAGCCGCTCAGCGGCGCGGCTTCCTCGAGAGAACGACGAGGCGGGGACTCGAGAAAATTCGAGAGCGATTGTCTTCGTCCCTTTATCCTCGCTATCTCGTTCCCCCTCGACCGATTCTACGTTTAATTACGGCGAGAGTTTCGCGCAGCGGTATCTCGCAGTAGGTACGCCAACTTCGCAGCAGAGGAGCGCGCGGCTCGAAGGAACGTCCGAGTTCCCGTATGCGGCGCAACGGTCGTACGTCGGGAGATGTTCTTATCTCGCCGCTCTCGCTGACGTTTATCCGCGTTCCGCGCAGTCGGAATACTCGCGACGAAGCCGAGTAAAAGCAGAGCGAATATACAAAGTACCCGTTTGTTCTTTGAACTTCGTCGCGCGATATTTCGTATTCCGTCTTGCGCTTTGCATTCGCGTCCCGCTTTCCGTATGAGTAAAATCGTAGGGGCGGAGATAAAGGGAGCGCGTGCGTCCGCTCGCGTAATTCCATTCGGAATATTTGAAAATCCTCGAATATGGAACGAGAGAAAGAGTCGCTCGAAGATGGTTTTCCCGTTCCGAGATGTTTTTGGAACCCCGGTTCGTTTCTTTTCGCGTAACTCGATACTGATCGCCGGATCTCCCGAAGAATATCACATGTGAGCTACAAAAGTTTGCTCCAGTCGGTGGAGAAAAGCTCGCAGAGTCGCTGCGTAGAATGTAGTCATCGGTTCGCGGAAGACGTTCGTGCCTTCCTTTACGGGAATCCGAAACCAACCGAGTGCCAGGTCGTGCCCGAAGCGTGACACGCGAGGAAGTGGTAGGTGTCAACTGAGCGAGGATCGATATCGCGAAGCGTGCGGGTCGACCAACCCGTGGTATAGAGCATCGTTAAACCATGTCCCCTCACAGAGCGTCGGCATTTAATTCTGCTGTTTGGCAGTTTCAGATATATGTGCGCACATATATTTACATACGAGTCCATACGTATCTGAAAATGCCGATCAGCACGGACGGTTTCAGATCTGCGTGCACATGTAGGGGTCCATGCGTAATGAAGGAATAAAGAATAGCGCTTCACATGTGCGTGTAACATATGCGCAGCGCTGTTCCTTATTCCTGTTCCTTATTTCTTCCATTGTGCACAGACCCTTAATGCACTTGCGGCTAATGATTCTGATCGACCCGTTTCGAATAATGTTACTCTATCGGGTCGACCGTAGCTAAACGAGCGGATCTTTTCGTTTTGCCATAAAGGATCAATCATATTTAGCTCTCACGGCAAAATAATAAGATTCCCTCGAACCGCTTAGCGCTAAGCGGGTCGATCAAAATCATCAATTTATTCCTGATGAATAGGAATTTGTTCACATCGAACGAAAGTCTATTTCAATTAGATCGACGTTCTACTCGATTTGAAAGACATGCAAAACATTTATCGAATTCAAACAGACTTTTATTCGACGTGAACAAATTCCTATTTGTCTGAAAGAAATTTTTCTATCAGGTTTGTATTCGACTAGACCATTTCCCTCGGCGCGTACCACGTGGTTTTCTCCGATATCAGTCGACATATCAGAAATTGCAAAAAGGCCGTGCCGATCGTCAAGTGCTGACGCAGCGAAGATACGATTCTACGTTCGCAACGACGGTTGCGTCAAAACAATTCAGGCTCTCGTGACCTCAAGGATGGAAGGCGAGAGGAGAGGCTTACAGAGACGCGTTCGCCTTCGGCCCGCGACGAGAAGCTCCGCGGTGGTACACACGCAGCTTCCCTCCTCGACGCGGACCAATCTCGCGATCTCGTCGCACCTGACGCCTCCGGAGAAGCCGAAGCGAGATCGATGCGCGCGCGCGCGCGTTCGCCTCACCCCCGGCGCGTTCCGCGTCGATACGATACAGCGATCGTCAGCCGCGCGACGCGCGTTCCCGCCTTTCATTCACGACGACGTCCGCCTTCCGACGGGAAATCGAAGAAGTGGAAACTCGAGCGACGAACGTATTATCTTCGAGTGGCATCTACGTCGCCATCGCCGTGCCGTTCGACAGCGCTTCGCATTTCGCCTCGTCTCCGTTCGAGCGCGAGTAGCAGGTGCGACTGGTGTCCTTCGAGATCGAGATATATCGCGACGCGGTACGAAGCGGAGGACGCGACGGGAGGAAGGGGGTGGATTTTGTCCCGCGGAACGGGAGAGATGTTATCCGAGACGCGGTCAGCGATGAGAATCGAAGGTCTCGCGCGGCGACGGGGTGAGAGAAAGGACGGGGGGGATCGAGGACGTTCGAGAGGGCGGTCCCTTCCTCTCGCAATCGTCATCAGCCTCGGTCGTCCCAACGAGGTCTGCCTCGAAGAGTTTATTCGCCCATGTCCTCAGCGGTGGCGAATTCTCCTCGCGTATTTTTCCGAGAAATGGAGCAGAGGTGGACTGCCTCGCGAGATTGCGTCCCTCCTCCCTCGTGCATCGCGAGACGTGATCTTCGCGAAAGTACAATCACGTCGACTCGCCGCGAAAATTCGTATAAACTCGAGCGGAGGATAGCGAGAGAAACGATCGCGCGCGGTTTCACGCTTCCGGGCGAGAAACGACGGCGAGATCCGAGCGGATCGCGACGTTTCTTTGAAGAATCGAGACGCGCCCGGCACGGAGCAACGAGGAGGACGACGAAGAACCGCGCCGTCAAAGGAACCGAGCGAAGGAAGTATAGGTGGGAGTAACAGGTCTCCCCGTACTGTGCTCGCGCGTCTCGCGGTGCCAAGAACACGTCGCGCCGACGATCGTTCGTCACGCCCGTTGTCGTTGTTGGCGAAAATTCACGCGCTTCCTTGACCCGCTGAACGCGAAATGCGAGGCGCGGAGAGCGTGCCAAACGACGTCACGCTCGAACGCGAAATGAACTCCGGGGGTGCCTATGCATCGCGAGAGTGGACCAAAGTTTCTCCGTAGTTCTTCGCGTCGCGATACGTATGTACGTGTACATTCGTGTATCTCGACTGGCCGTTTATCAGTGCACTCTGTCCTCTCTGCGGGAATCGGTGCGAACGCGCGAATGTTCCGCCGGACGAAGGAACGATTATCTTTGCACGGAGAAAAGGGATTAGTACAAAATCACGGGAGAAAACCTATGAATTTTTACATTTATTTCAGTAGCAGGTCTCTACGAGATGAAACATTGAAATTGTTAATAGACCACAGCGTACGTTGTACAGTTCGCAATAGTATAAACATCAATTTACACGGTAAAATTTAACAATATCTCGTTAATACCTATGTGTGTCAGGTGTTTACGAATTTATACTTACTGCAACCAACTGTAAAAAGTACGCTGTGTCCATCAAAAGTGAATATTTCACCCCGAAAAGCCCTTGTTGCTGGGATTTGCTATAAAAATTACTAATCCTGTTTCTCAGTGTGCGGATATCGTTGCAGTTATCCCCCATTCCCCCCATCACCCGAGTAAACATCTCCGCTAATTCCGGAGCGAGTAGATCCATCCCCGCTGTCGTCAGACTGGCCGGCTCCGGTAACCAGCCCGCCTGGCGCGCGGGCGCTCGCGAATTAGATGAAGGCACCCCGCGGACTCGTTATACTTACGGCGCATCCCGCGAGACGGATATTGCGCCCCGCTATTGGGAATTAACCCCCGTGCGAAAAGGACACGTAGGTATAACGAAGCGCTGTAAATTATTTATCGCGCGCTGCACGCGTGCACAATCGTGTATTATGTGGGAGGGGGTTGCGCGTACATATTTTGCCAATTGCAGAGAGAGCCCCGCACGTAGCTCCGGGCGGTGCGACGAAGCAACAACAACACGAGTTCGCGAGAGGCCTACGGGGAAAAACTCCGCTCCGCAACGCGAGTCGGCCGCCGCAGGATGGGGTGAGCGAGAAAATTGGTCTCTCGCGTGTGTCGGGTTGCGGAGGTCGGGCTCTCGATTTTTTGCGGTACAGTGAGAATAACTTGGTCAATTTAACCAAAATCTCGGAGACGGTGACCTGACTGTTTAACGAAATATGGATCGTCCATCTGTTTTGTTAAATTAACTAGTTTTCTTGTTAGAATTACTAAACATTTCGTTAGAATAACAAAATATTCGGTTCAATCGCCAGTATTTTGGATAAAATAACTAAACGTGTTCAACTAGTTGCGTTTAGTTATTTTAATATAATCCTTTTTCTCAGTGTGAATACACAGAGAAATAATTGCTGGTGCTAACAAAATTTGTCCTCAATCAAGAACATGATATAACTCCAAGATCAAGCTATGGTTTTCTTCGTGCAAAAAGATACTTGATAGGCTCGAGAGTACACCTAATTGTTTTCTTTTCGCGCAGGAAGAATTTCTTGTTCCAATGAAGGTATTCTTGAATCAAGACTATATGTATACTCTTCGACTAAGAATCTGTATTCCTAAAAATTTCTAAGATCACAATATGTTCTTGGTTCAAGAAATATTTTTTTGACACTAGCAATTACTCCTCTCAGTGTAAAGCGCAGCGCGACTCACCTTCTCCTCTATCTTCGCGGCGGTATTGTCCACGAACTCCATGGCGGACTTGCCGATCGCCGTGGCTTGCTGCTCCTTTCTCGACATGTGGCCGCGGAAGGACGCCTGGATCTTCGTCGCCGCGTTGCAAAGCTCTGACGACAGAAAACGGATAAGCGTTATCCTGGGGCGCGGAGTAGGGGGAGATAGCCGGAATCCACGGATTTGCGCGGGGAAAAACTTTCCAAGTTCGACGGCGCGTGCGAGGAAACGCGCGTTTGTGGTAATGGAAGCGAAGATTTCAGGGGGATATGTACCGCGATAAATCGATATTTAATTACGGAGTCGCCTATCGGGCTTCGCATTTATACATCCCGCTCCACTTTTTCGGTCTCAGAGAGAGGGGCGGAATTTTAACTGGCACGCGATGCGAGTGCATCTGGATATATTGTACATATTTCATTTCGGCGGTGTCTGCGGTGAACGAGTGTATGTATATATATATATATATTTATTTATTTATGTAAAAATAAACCTGCCGGAGATATCCGTTCAATTATTGGCTTCCCGATTTCGGTGTCCGTCCCGTTTAAAAACGTGACTGTCTCCTGATTCATCGAATGACGTTGATACTCATATATAATGCACGCCAGATTAATAGCGAGACGAAAATAATTGCATAATTCGGTCTTCTCAAAAAAAAACATTAATATTAATATTTTTAAATCTAATTTGATATCTGTATACGCATTTAATATCACACGAAAAAAAAATAATTATAAGCTGAATTATAAGCGCATTTCTTTCTACAATGATGTAACGTTATCGAAATGCAAGAGACCAAAATTAATTATACTAAAACGTCCTACCGTTACGCGTCGGGGTGACTGAAGGGTACGAGTATAACCCTTAGCATCGTTATCCACCGTAGACGCATTTACCGCCGTTGCATTCCACAAGCAGTTTACGGATAACGATCGATATAACGGTCGTGACAATTTGATCCTGCCCGGACGAGGGTTTATCGGCGTCGCAACGTCAATAGGGTGGAAGTAGATGCGTCCCGGCGGGGATGGCGGTGTACTTCGCGAACAATATAATTAAATTCCCCCACGCGAGAGAATATGAGAAAGCCGGGGGCAAAGTTTTTCTTCATTGAAAAAATGAATAGGTACACTGGGAAAACATTTGCTTCATCGAAATAAACGTTTTTCCGGATAATTCTAAGAGCATATTTGTTCAATTTGAATAAATACCGATTTCATCCAAATAATATTCAATTAAATCATTAATATTTCTATACATTCAAGCGATACTCATTCTAATCAAATAAAGATGCTTTTCGGACTATTCAAAAGCACGTTTATTTCGATAAAACAAATTTGTTTCACAGTGCACGATTTCGACAAGCTCGTCATTCGTTCGTTACGCGACAGGTTTCGAGTGCGACACGACGAAGAACGGAAACTCACCCTTATCGTCGGCGCGGAATTCCTCCTGCAACTGTTCCTTCGACGGTTCTGGTTCTGAACTTGTCTCCGGCTGTTTTGTCGTGGTTTCCGTTTCTTTCATACTCTTCCTAGCGTGATGGCCCCGAAACGCCGCTTGTATCGTGGTAGCCGCGTCCTCTTTGCTTTTTACTGCCGAATGGCCGTCCTCCCCGTCTTCTTTCGATTCCCTCCTGGTCTCCTTCTCGCCCTTTTCCTCTTCCTTCGTCTCCTTCCTCGCCTCCTTCTCCGTTCCCTTTCCGGACTCCGCTTCGGATGTTCCGCCCTCGCCCGACTTGGGAATGTCTGAAAGTTCGGGGCCGGAAGGTTGAGGGAAATTTATCACAATCCCCTCGCGGCGCCTGGTCGAATGACGAGAATGAGAGAGAGAGAGAGACAAAGCTTTCGACCGGGATTAGCCCTATCGCTGCTATATCGAGGGTATTATCTGCATATTATCGAGACTCGACGGAGGGTGACGAGGTGCGTGGCGCTTTCGTTGTTGCGAGATATTTCGTGCATACAAAGTGAATCTCTTAGCATGCGTCTATGTATATAATATTGATAGTTGCATGATCGAAGGGGCTATAGTTTTACAACAGCTGTACAAAACAAAAACGAATAGCGGACCAAAAACGTATTTATTTACTTGGCTCTTCAATCATGCAACAATCAATATATAGACGTATGCTAAGGATCACGCGATATACTGTATAAGGGGCATAAATTACGTAAGGCGGCTAAGGGAAGGGAGGAGTCCATACAAATCTCCATAACTTACGCTACAGGAGAATGAGGGGAGGTACACATTTTACGTAAGAAATATATCACAGGAATTCTTCTTTTATTCCTTAAATATACATTGAAAAAAAAATGAATTTCACTTAAAAGTTGAAAAAGAATCAACAATAGTTTTTCGATAGTATTTAACTATACATATACGTATAATATACATACAAGTAAAGAAAGAAATCGGGGACGCATATGACAACGACAAAAGGTCTGGTGAATTATTGCCGCGGTATCGGGGGCGACACACGAATGATACGCCGGATTGTACGTGTGGTCTTTGAACGCGTGTGTGAGAACAGCGGCGCGCATGTTTGCGTAACCGGGTATGTACAATGCAACGGCAAAGTACACTGCAAAGTTTGAGCGTACCTACGTCATGGACCTCCGCGTGTACTTTCAAATGAAAAGGGGGTAACGGAAAGCAGTCCCTCGACTATATGTAGGTATACTGATAAATAAAGTTGAGTTGATTCGAAATAAATTATTCGATTCGATGAAACACTGTGGAAATCGGCTATCAAATAGCTATGGTTAATTTAATGAAATATATGAACAATTGAGAGGTATCCATTGCCTAAATCAATACGTGTACTTTGACATTTTGCCAAACATTGAAATCTCTGAAATTTAACTGTCGACCACCCTATCCGATGTATTTTTTTACGCTGATTACGAAAAGCGCGGTCAATATCTCAAAATAAATGTGAGAATCACCGATTCAATGTACGAGAAATTTTGTCCGCTCAGAAAATCGTCGATATTTCAATACTTCTTTGAAATTTTCTCAATAAACCCGTTATTTTCGGAATCACTACGAAAAAGTATATCGGATATGATGGTCACAAAGTTCGATACCAGAGATTTCAATTTTTGCAAGATACACTCCAACATCTTTTCAAATTTCTTTCCCAATTTAAAATTCCCAATATTTAGCGAAAATCAAAATCTCTGCGGTCGATCGTTCAATCACCCCCATCCAATATATTTTATCGTTCGTTTCATTGATTCCGTTCGACTGCATTTTAAATTGCACTGTGAATGTAACGAAGCGACACCGAACATTCGATCAAACTATGATTACTGATCATACATGCCCCTATCGACACGACGATGAAACCGACCGAAAGCGTAATTCGATTTTCTCTTTGCTCGTCAACCGCGTCCGATTCCGAAACCTAGAATCCGCCGGTTCGCGTTTACGAATAATTAAGCAGTCTACACACCGCGGTGGAGAATCGAATCGCGTCGGTCGATCGAGCGCGCACAGCGTTTCTCGGTCGCGCATCGTCGATGGAGGCGCTCTCGAATAAAATATAACTCTTCAACGCGGAGTGATAAGTAGAGCGAAAGAAGGAAAAATCGAGGAAGCGAGAGAGGATATAGCAACCACTGTGAAACACAACTTTGAAACCCTCCGCGTCGTTCCCGACAAGAATGAGAAACCTACCCTTCGGGAGGGACTCCCGAGATGAAATTTATTCCGCGGCGGGGGAAACAATGCGATTGTGTAAATGAAAACGGAAGGAAGGTAAAGAGGGATGGAAGGGGGAAGGATTCGATGTGCGCTCGACCGAGCGAAGATAATCTTCGTAATTGTCCATTGTGCTTTGTCGTTATATAATTGGTCGCCAAGTCGGATTAAAACTAAAGGACGACTCGAGGAGGCGATTAAAGTTAGTTCGCTCCGAGCGGCAACGTCGGGATCGCTTTTCGATCTTCGCCTGTGGGATCAAAGCCGCTCGGCGGTTGTACTTATATACTAATTAGTCGAAGATGCCGTGGAGCGAACAACCACTGACAGTGGTTGCTGAGGAGATTTTGTGCAGCGTTATCGAAACAACGCTAGCTTATGGCTAATACGAGTAAAGTATTTTGAAATCGAACGCCAATACCGCTCGCGCAATAGGCGATTTAAAGTTTTCAATGATCTCGGACGATATACACTCGCCGCGCGAATTACCGAAACTTTTACGAATGGGAGATACGCGGTGGGAATTCTACACGAGAAAAAAGAGTTAGTAAAAAACTATGGGAAAACCCACGAATTTTTACAATTATCCCGGTAACAGGGCTCCTCGATGTGAAACATTGAAATTTTTAATAGATAGGCACGGAAAAAAAATAAATCATAGCATTTACCAAGTTTGTGGTAAATTTCGAGATAAGTCTAATTTATTATTATTATATCTACAATTTTAGTAAAAATTACAACTACGCTTGAAACTTCTACAAATTTTACTAAAATTTTTACTAAAATTATAGTTATCGACCGTAACAATAAATGGACCTTGTCTCAAAATTTACCACAAATTTTGTAACTGCTACGATTTCATTTTTTCCGTATAGCGTGTACTTTTTACAGTTACACTCGACTCATATTAACGGGAGATTGGTCAATTTTACCGTATAAACTGATATTTATACTATTAAGAACTGTAAATTGAATCTCTTTTAAAAAATTCCATGTTTCACTTCGAGTTCTGTTACCGAGATACACTGTAAAAATTACTAATCGTTTTTCTCCATTTATAGTAAAATTTACCAATCTCCTGTTGATATATTGTGTCGGGTGTTTACGGGTTTATACTGCAACGAACAGTAAAAAGTACGCTATGTCTATTAAAAAATTCAATGTTTCACCTCGAGGAGCCCTGTTATTAGGATTCACTGTAAACATTATTAATCCTTTTCCTCAGTGCATCGTCAGCAAAATTTCCTTCAAATGTTCCCGACTCTTCGACATTCCGAGCCGGTTTTAATTGGGTAGGCCGAGGATCGATTTAAAAAATCGTTCCAACGACCTCAAAGACTGCATGCTCCGCATATTAATAACTAGAGGGTCTCCCGTTGATTTTGTTCCGGCAGCGTGTATACCTACGAGTATAACGGGGTAGAAATTTTCTGCGGTCGGGCCGCTCTATTTTTCGGGGCTAACGACGCCCGAGCGAATTTATTTTAGCTCCAATAGAGCTGCCACTTGACCGACTTTCAAAAAACACGACCAATTGTATCCCGTCGAAACCCCCGGGGAACGAGTGTAACGCGCCGCGGTATGGTGTGAACGCTGTGGCTCGCCGAGTTCGGTTGTGTGACGCGCGCGCGAGCGGCGCTGACCTCGTCGCAAAAACGCGTACACGCGCGAATGTGTGACGTCGATAAATGCGCGGTTGTAAGGTAAACGAGTTGCGTGACGGTTACGCTAAGGGGTGAGAAATAAGGTAAATAAATTTGTCGTGCGTAAGAACCCGTCTCCCTGATAAATTGAACGTATTGCGCCGCGCGTATCGGCAATTTCTCGTTCGTTTTCACAAACGACGGGCCAAACGAATTGATCGGAATCGTTTTTTACGCGCTTACGTATTACACATATGGGGCGTTCCGTGTGTGCCAACTCGATCAACGTCTGACTCGCAACGTCGCGGATGTGATTCATAATTTTTTTTTCTCTCTCTTACTATAATATATTTCCACTCCGATGAGGTTTTAATATTTCTCATTTATTTGTTATCGCTTCCTTCGACAATTTGACGTATTATATCAGCTCGCAATGACTCAAAACACAACGAAGAATCTTTATTCGCAAGTTATTTCAGCAAAATCCCGACCACGATGACACGAGGCCCGACGAGCACTTACCGATACATTTGTTAAATCGACCGCTTAAGCGTCGTCGAAATGAATTCACGGGCCGATCAAACGCGCGCTTTCAATCGAACGTGGGGCCGGGTCGTTTTTATTTCGCTGGCCACTCCATCGAGTCTCCGCCGCATTCGACGCAATGAGGGACTTGCATGAAATTTTTATTTCCTGGAAAATTTTACTGAATGAAGCTATCGTGTTATAAAAACCAGGGAGCACTGTATTTTTTAATAATACGTAACTATATTGGAGAAGAAGAATTAATTAATCGTGCCTCAACCGCTTAAACCACGCCCCGACCTAGAACGCAGTATGATTGGCCGATAGCGCTTTTACTGTTGCGTGACGTCACACATTGCTTCTCGCTGTTTGCGCGGCTCTTTCAAACGCTACATTTTTAACTCCAATTTGTGAAGGTATCCGACATGTTAACACCATAAGTTTATATACCGTTGAAATTGTAATTTTTTACTCTATTTTTTAAGGCAATAAAAAAAATCATGCAAGTTCCTCATTCGAGCGCGGAGCAATCGAGCTCATAACTACGCAAAGCGCCACGCGAATAGATGCCTCAATTTTTTCGACCATATCGCCCATTCGTCAACCACACGCGATCACGTCTCGACAAACCGGCGGTACAAAATTTCAGTACGGAATATCAATGGCAAGGCACAAAACGCGCGCATCGTTAATCTTGCGACAAAGGACGCCCTGTAGAGAGCATGGCAACAGCCGGTCCTACAAAGTACGTATAATACGCACCGACACGGGCACACCCATCACCCACGACGTATACCCGTTACATCGTTGTAAAATAATATTCCGTAACCTGGCGTTTTTGTGTTAAGAAAATTAATGACGCACATTTTCATTCAGATCGTAATTTCAGCCGCGCGCAGCCGAAGAAGTACAGCGGAAAAGATCGGCTGTACACCAGAGGGTATAACTACTGTCCCAATAGCAGGACACGTTCTAGTAGCCAGACATATTTGAAGCGGCATATGCGAAAAGGGTTCAAGCGACATGGTAACGGCATGATAGTTGAACCCTTTTTGCATATGCCGCTTCATTTGAGTATAATTCAGATTATTAAGCAGGATAAAAAGGAACGACTGTACAGAGAAAAAGGATTAGTAATTTTTACAGTGAATCCCAGTAACAGGTCTCCTCGAGGTGAAACACTGAATTGTTTAACAAACGAAGCGTACTTTTAACAATTCGCTGCAGTATAAATTCGTAAACAGTCGATATACGAGTATATTAACGGGAGATTGGTAAATTTTACCGTATAAACTGATGTTTGTACCATTAGTATACGTGCTGTAAAAAGTACGCTGTCGTCTATTAAAAACCTCAGTGTTTCACCTCGAAGAGCCCTGTCACCGGGGTGACTGTAAAAATTCATGAATTTTCCCATAATATTGTACTAATCCTTTTTCTCCGTGTAGTGAACAAATTTTCAATAAATTAAGGATGTATACGAGAAGTGTCACTGGTAAGAACCCCGAGTAAAATCTGCTGTATGAATTTTTATGTCCGGATACTGGGCTTAGCCGTTCGGCTATTGGAACGGTTACCTTACGGCACACGCATGGAGTCGGCGCGGAGCGAAGTCGATATCTCTCGGCGGGGGGAGAAGCGTTCTCGAGAGCGTTGTATACGCAGAAGTGAAATATTCCCTCGAAACTCTACAATTCGCGTGTACGCGCGCTCGGTTCGATTCAGAGGACCGCGCGACCGCTGACGATGCGCTGACGTCCCTCCCTGTTCCCATCGATCATCCGGCGCGTTTACGCGAAGTTGTTAAGGCGACATTACGTGGCGGAGATATATCGAACGACCTTGGAACAGCGAAGACGGGTGTCAAATAGCCAGTGACATTCGCTCGAATCGCGCGATCGGTTTATCGGTTGCGCGATCTTTCGGTCCATAAGCGACGCTCGCGCGGTAATGATTCGCGTCACGCGAGGTACACGAGGCACTGTGCTACAGTAAGCGTGACGGGGATTGTACTTGCGCGAGTACACGAAGACCGTTCGCTTCAACCACACAGAAAAAAAAATCGCAGCATTTTTACAAAGTTGTGGTACATTTCGGGGCAAGGCTAATTTATCGTAAGATGACTACAATTTAGTAAAAATTATAGTAAAATCTGTAGAAGCTGCGAGTGTTGCTGTAATTTCAACTAAAATTGTAGTTATCGGAACGATAAATTGGGCTTGTCTCGAAATTTACCACAAACTACGTAGATGTTACGATTTCTTTTCTCTGTGCAATAAATTGGTATCGATGAAGGTCAAGGTATCAAATATTTGTTTATTTGCTCAGTGGATATAAAACTGTAGCATTCAATTGATCGAATGTAGCACTGTACGCGTGAATTGTAGATCAGCGCCGTTATTTCTGCGTTCCCCGTGAACGTCTTTTTATTTTGCAGTAAAAGCTTTAAACCGAACCGGTCCGAATCGAAATTCGTGCGATCGGCCTTATTCTCCGAACCGGAAGTATCGGAGCGTGAACATCTTCGAGGATCGCGACGAAAGGGTGCGGAGAGAAGAAAGTCAACTTGGGAAAATTAATCCTACCTGTACAAAGGGCGGGGTCGTTTATACGGGGCGCAGCAGGGTTCGTTCAATCACGGTGCGGTCGCCAATAATGATCGACGTTCACGAAAGGAGCGCTCTCCTTCGCCTTTATCAGAAAGCAAATTAATTACGTTCATTTTATTGGATCAAAGATTATCTCTCACCCCCTTCCTCCGACCACTCCCCTTTCGCTCTCTTTTTGTTTCTCCGTCGGATTCTCCCTCGTACCACCCCACCGCGCTCCCCATCTGCCGCCACCACGCACAATACGGAATCCAATTTAACGTAAATGCATTTGACATCGATCCTATTAGGATACAGAAGATACAAGTGACGAGAGAGGAGGAGCTTGTGAGCTTCCAGAAAGCTCGAGCGGATGGATTAGATTTATCGGTCACTTATCAGCCGTATAGATTCGCGCGACAAAGCCCGATCGGCGAATCCTTATCATCGCGGCTGTGGGGATAGCCATGACGTAATATTCGTCGATGATACGAGGACACGATGGGATAATTTTGTTACGATCGAAAGCTTCTCTAATTCGTCGAAAAATTGCGAATTGAGCGCGGAAAGTGCACGGAGAAAAGGGATTGGTAATTGTTAGAGTGAATTTTCCAGTAACAGGACTCCTAGCGGTGAAATATTGAATTTTTTAATAGTCAAAGCGCACTTTTTACAGTTCGTAACAGCATAGAATCCGATAGTGAAAAGATACGCGCTTTTTTCGGGTACCGGTCGATTTGAATTTTGTATCGACATTCAAAATCACGCACAGAGAACAAGAATTAGTTGAATCCATTGAAAACTACTTG
This sequence comes from Xiphydria camelus, assembly GCA_963678675.1. Classification (NCBI taxonomy): domain Eukaryota; kingdom Metazoa; phylum Arthropoda; class Insecta; order Hymenoptera; family Xiphydriidae; genus Xiphydria; species Xiphydria camelus. The sequence continues at coordinate 30,929,135 of OY783194.1, forward strand.
CGGGGCCGCAAGTAATTATTTATTCATATCAATGAAACCTTTTTACAAATCCATTAAATATCTTTTCCTTGCAATCATATGGAATGGTATATGACTGCGAGAAAGAAATATCTAATTAATATATATATATATGAAGAAAGAGATTTAAAAAATTCATGTAAATAAATATAATAATTACTTGCGACACCGCAAATAATTTTTAACATGTCCAACTAATTCTTTTGCACTGTATACGCTTTCGCGAGACGCGAAATTTTCGACTCATCGGACATTTCTTTCCAACGACTCCGAGCGTTCTCCATCCAACGCGTGCGAGCAGCTCGTCCGATACCGTTACTCGGAAAACGACGATCGCGAGGATCCGTAACCCCGCTCCCAAACGGAACTGCCACACCTTATCTCCGGAGGGGCCAAGGATTTACTACGCTCCGATTCAAAGTCCATTACGTGCATTTCAGAGCGAAGTGCCCACATTCCGAGCAGGCCGTTGGTGGCGGGAGAATAATTGCTGTAATTTCTTCGAGTCGCGCGCGCCCCGCCCCCCTCGCGTTTTCAGCCCGAGTGCGCCCGAGAATACGTACCGAGTTTCGCGCGGGGAACCCGCTGGCCGAATAACGAAATTCCGAAACTTTTCTCGCTAAAAGTCCACGCGAAAATCTGCGCGGCTCGGTAATTCGGCACCGCGGCTTATCGGACGTCTGGAATTGCGAGTAGAAATTTATACGGCGCATGTGGCGCTCGATCGAGAGACAATGTCGTTGTTACCGACAATTTTTTTCATCTTCAGCGGTATTTCCTTATCTCCCGGCGGGGGAGGGAGAGCTTAAATCGTTATTCATGTTTTTCTCCTGCTCCTCTCGTTCTTTTTCTCCTTCCTCCCCCCTCCCGCCGCCAATCCCCGATCTTTCGCCTCACTCCCTGACCTCGGACGATTTTTCGCCGAGATTCAAGCTGGCACGTTGTGTTTGCAGCCAAGTCGAATCCGATTACTTATCGTTCCCCCGACACAGTAGTGATTGCAATTTCTCTCCGGCGTCGCTAGCCTCACTCTGCCGGCTGAGATTTATCGCCCGAACCCGCTGCTCCTCCCGCGAGGAGTATTATGACGCTCTAAGATCTCCGATCGGAATCGTCGTTTCCTTCGGCACGGCGCAAGAAAGATCGGACTGCGGATGACAATCTCTCGCGCGGGCGACACGTTGTATTTAGGGGTGGCCACTCTCGCGGGGGGCGTCGCCGAGAAGACAAGATAAATAATTGAACTCTAACGGCGTGCGCGCGTTTCTTTATTTCCCTCCCTGGGAAATAAATCTTTCGAATTAAAATTTCAGACGATACGCGTAGATCTCCGGTATTTCATTTTCATATCTGAAGGTATCGTGTATCAAATAAGGATACGCGCGAGATATCGCTGCTCCATAAATTTTGATCGCACGTGCTAAAGGTATTCGAGTATCGAACGTGAGTCGAGATCGCGTCCTGGTATATGATTAAAGTTATTTTAAGAACAACGTAATACAATGTTGACCCACCATCCGGAATAAAGTTCGATTCCACCTTTTTTCCACCACGTCACCTTCGGCAGACAAGTTGTGTCTATTACACAACTGCGAAAAGAACTTCGTCCCGAAATTTTAAACTAGTTTCTTTTTTCCACCTACGCTCGATATGTACACCGCCTACCTGTATCGAACTTCGTCAAGCTATACTCCACCTGTCCCCTAATAGTCTGACGTGGCGTAGAAGTACAGGAAGTTGGCAGTAACGTTGAAAACAGGCAGCCGAAATCGTATTTTACTGTTGCATACGTTCTAACTATTTTTTTAAGTATACAGTGTATAAAGGCTAAGTCTAGAGGAGTGAAAGAGAAGAAGCCTAATTCTATTCAGAGTTAATACATTGACCAATGGGATTACTTTCTACATAGCCTCACTTTGACAAAGAGTCGACAGCCGAATGGATTCCGAGGAATGGGAATCGTGCACGGAGGAAAAGAATTAGTAATTTTTATAGTGAATCCCAGTAACAGGGCTCCCTGAGATGAAACATTGAATTTCTTAATAGGCACGTCGTAATTTTTACATTTTGCAGCAGCATAAACCCAGAAAAATCCGACACATATTAACGGGAGATTGGCAAAGCTTACCGCGCACGGAGCAAAAGGATTAGTCATTTTTACAGTACCATATCCCAGTAACAAGACCCTCGAGGTAAAACAATAAATTTTTTAGTAAACACAGCGTACTTTTTACAGTTCGTAATAGTATAAACATCAGTTTATATGGTAGAATTTATCAATCTCCCGTTGATATTTGTCGGATATAACTGTAAAAAGTACGCTGCGTCTATTAAAAATTTCAATGTTTTACCTCGAGGAGCCCTGTCAGTGGGATAACTGTAAAAATGCATAGTTTTTCCCATGATTTTGTACCAATCCTTTTTCTCCGTGTAAGAAGTTATGTCACTGGTCAACGTACTAACTCTGAACAGAATTAGGCTCCTCCTATTTTAGCCCTCTCAGTAATTACACCCTGTATAATCGACCCATCACATCCGTTCCGGCTTACGATATCATTCGCCGGCTTATCGATGGAATAGACCCATAAAGGGCGATGTCGTGCGGGCAGCTCGACAATCTCGGCAGATGCGCGGGAAGAACGGAAGCCGCGCGTTGCCAGGAAGGCGCGGTAAATATTTAAACTAGATGTCTCGCGATAAAAGCACGTCGCGTAATAGCTGCGGATTCTTCCGCTTTGAATTACCGTATACTTACGTGGCTCTACGAATCCGAGAGCTCGCCCGCGGAGCTTCGTCGCTCCGGAAGACGCCGGGAAATTTTACGTGGTCCCGTAAATTTGCGCGTGGCGCTCGCGTGTACATAACGTACGTATATGTACACGCGCGAGCGCGACGAGAAATTGAGGATAAAACGTACAAAACCCCGTTCCTCTCGGATAATCTCTAGTGAAATATTGTCCTTCGTTAGCGCGAATTCAACGGTGCTCTATATTTACTTAGGCAGTCACGGGAGAGGAATTCTTCAAAGTCGACTCGAAGACGAACGCTCTTACGTGTATTATCACGTTGTCGCAGATTTTACGTAATGGTAATACATTCTTGCAAATTGCAGATTTAATGTGATTCCAAGGTTTTGACGAAATAAGTGTAGTCCTTCAAGCCACCCACTCGGCTTCCTTAAAAGGATCCGATTTAGGTTGGTGAAGCCCCGCTATGTTTTACGTACACTCTTCCATGCAGAGTTTATCCGGATAATGAACACCAGGTGGTGTTAGTGAGAATTTAGATTCCTTCTCATTTGCAAATAAAAATGATTTCACTAGCGAACTATATTGTTTCCGGTAAAGGAGGTCGTCAAATTGTTACGCGTGGTCTTCGTTTTTCACGGTAAACTATTTCAGTCCAGTAAATAATGATTTGTCCATTCCGGGGAGTGCTAGGGACTTTTCATGAAATTGTGTTTCTATTAAAGGAACATTTATTAACAAAACTAAGACCATATGTAATAATTTAAAGGTCTCCTTTAACGGAAAAACCATGGTCATCAGTGAAATATTCTTTATCTGGAAATGGGAAGAGATCTAAAATCTTGGAAAAAACATGGCAGCTTCCCTACTTAATCCAACTAAGTATAGGACGGAATTTTTCAATGTATATTTATGTACATTTGATGTATATCGGTGATTGCATAAGGCAAAGCAACACGAATAGCGTTCACGATAAAATCCAGTTTCCAAGAACCAACAAAAAACGCGTCGTCTCGTTTAGAACCGCTGATACAAAGTTACGCTACGAAGGAAGAAGCCGGCCGATTCGCGAAGTCACGACGAAAAACCGATTTGTCAGCATCCTTCGACAGTTTCGCTTTATCAAGCCTCGGCGTTCCAAAGAGCGCTTCTTACTTTTCGTATCGGAGAGTGTGCGAAAGAGATATTCAGGAGAGAGAGAGAGAGAGAGAGAGAGAGAGAGGTGAATAATTAATTAATTACTCTCGCCGTGGTAAATATAGCCCGTACCTTTATACCACGAAGCACTTTCATTCGCGATTGTATACGCGAGTACAATGAACGGGCGTTTTCGTATCGATAACTCCGACAGCAACCCTCCACCCCCATAATGCTCCTCCCTTCCATTAAAGCGAGAAAATGTTTTCCCTGTGCTCCGATAACGGCGCGAGATACGAACTTTGACCTCGAACCGAAAACGGACTTCGCTCGATAGGGGCGAGTCACGATCACCGATTCTGACCTGGCAAATTTCACAGTGTTCGTGTGATTATAGATTCGGTACGGTGCGTCGGGGGTGGTGTTCGTCTATATGATTTATTCAACGCAAAGTCGTTCGCACCCCTCTCTCGCACGCGTATACGGATCGATGAATTTCCGGCGGAATTGAAGCCGAATTGCAGAGCTACGACGAGGATCAGGAGACAAGACGTGTTATTTTATCTTCAATCGAGCTCTTTACTTCATCGGAGACATCCGACGCGCGTACGGCTACCGCGATCTCTCGAGTTCTTTACCCCCGACACCGATGACTGACGACGCTCGGTTATTTTTCGATCGATCCGGAAGAAGCCCCCTAATTATTAACAATCCGAACCCCGCGTCTCCGAGCGTGCGATAAATCCCACGCGTTTACAATCGCGCCCCCGGCTTTCACAATTCGACGAATCCCCGGCCGGTAATTTAACGCGATCCATCATCGAGTCCGTCGACAATCCCCGCCGCGCTTCCACCGCCATTTATAACTCACCTCAGCTCTATCGTCGCCGAGACCACCCCGTATACACCTGGCGCAAACTCCGACGTGTAACTGGCGCCGCGCGGGAGCTTCCACCCCCTTTTATAAGCGGGGCCCGTTCGACAGCCCTGCGCGCGCGCCACGCAGTCTCCTTCTACGTATATGTCGTACTCGCGGAGTATAGACCCGCGGCTCTAAAGGGCTGGATAAACCGGAAGATGGAAAAGATCTTTTTACCGTCGAAAATCATCGTAGAGATGTTTTAACGGGGCAACTAAAACGATGAATTAGAGGGGCGTGGAAGACACCTCTCGTTCGCTCTGTAGATGTTCTCGCACGACATTGGATCTTACATCGAACGCTCGGAAAATTGTTCGTTTGAAATATGAGTGTCTCGTGAATTTTCTTTCCTTCCGCGAAACCTTTCTTCCATACCGAGAAAAATAACGTGATCAATCTAACCAAAATCCTGGAGGTCATGACCAAACTGTTTGGTGAAAAATGGATCTTGGATGTGTTTGGTTATACTGACCATTGGTTAGAATAACTAGACATATAGTTAGAATAACTAGATATATGATTCAGCTTACTAGTACTCGTATTTTAGTTAGAATAACTGAGTTCGTTTAACCAGATGCGTTTTGTCATCTTAATTATTTTTCTCAGTGCAGTCTCGTGATTTCTGGCCGATTTTTCTAATGACAAAATCACCCTCGAATAACTAGACACGTAATTAGAATAAAAAAGCATGTAGCTAGAATAACTAAATGTATAATCCAATTTACTAGTATTTTCGTTAGAATAACTGAACACGTTTAACCAGATGCGTTTTGTCATCTTAATTATTTTTCTCAGTGCAGTCTCGTGATTTCTGGCCGATTTTTCTAATGACAAAGTCACCCCCGAATGTCTCCTCTGGAGAAGGAGGAACGCCTACGCCGCATATCACCTTCTCGCGTATGTATCGCGGAGAAAGGCGTGGAAGGAGGAGCGTACAGTTGAAGAAACTGGATTACAATTTTATTCTCCTTCAAAGCGAATTCGAAATAAAAATTGTCTCGGAGACGCGCGCGATATTTTCGTCCGGACGAAAACGAGTGGGAAGATTTAGTCAATCGAAAATTAATCTGGGTGGCTTTGGAGTTTGCTCGATAAAAAAACTCGCCGCGTAAGAACGATTATATATACCGCCTGCTCCGCGCGTTATCTACGCTTTTCTTCATCCGCGTCACTCGCCGGACGAGCTCGAATAAAATAATTATAATTCCCGCATTCGCTTGAAAATCGAGTTCCTCGTGACATTTTTCCGCACACCGTGCACGCGACTACGGACGCCGGTGGTGCATGCTGCCGATCTCACCGCGATAAACCGAGCTGTATAAACCTATAGCCCCCCCTCGTTGGCTGATAAGAGTACAAAGTATCGCAAGCCAAGGTCTAGAGATCACGGGCGTGGTCTACGACTTCTCAAATATTATAATTTACGTCATACACCCAAAAAAAAAACGTTTATTCAATTACGAACCTAGCAGAAACATTTATTCACAATGAATGAGGAATTAATTTACGAAAAGCAAACGGAAGTTTGAAGTAAATAAGCGTTTTATATTGTACGCAAACACACATTTCTTTTATTTGAATAAGTCTTTGTTTGATGTGAAGATTCCTATCTGTGACTGATAAACTTTCTAATATAGGTTCGTATTCAAGTAAACTTTTCTCTGAGTACAGCGATCAGTGAAAACGATAATCGGCCAACGATGTTCGGGTGTTGCGAGAGACCCACGGTGCCTTACAAACTTCCTCACCGGTATAACCGCGATTAGCCGTTACCACTGGCCAGTGGGAGTAGCCCGTAGTCTGCTTGGCAAACTCGCTCGCTGGTCTGACTGCGATCGACCGTTACTACTATTGGCGTCAAGCGGGAGTAGTTACGAGCGGCTGCGATCAGACCCGCGGTCCCACCAGGCGAGATTGCCGGTCCGATTGCACACGGCCGTTACTACTGTCGCCGACCGACTGACCGTGGATGATCCTCGCTGTTCTCCACTGCAACGGCCTGTATGCACGCCGTACGCCGATCGTACCTACACGAAGCCTCGGTTCGCAGATTATCATCTCAATTGTCGCGAATAAACTATGCAGCGCTAGCGCGCGAGTCCTTGAAAGCCTGGAAGGGGGGAGAATCGAGGTGCCGCGCGCGCGAACACGTAAGTTATTCGCGCGAACCGCGCAACTCACGGCGCGATTCGTGCACTCGGAGCTGCACGAAACGGGCGGGGTATAGTTACGCAGATAAGTACGCGAGAACGAATAATACATCAAGATCCAAGATTCTGTCGCGGAACTCGATGAGACTGCGAATTCCGCGCTTTGAACTCGCGCGCCGTCGTAATCGTCGAAAATTCTTTTTCGCTCGCGGTGAAAAGGCCGGAGCCTTTCACGCGAGGCGCGCCGCGGGTCGAAGGGGGCGCTTAAAAAATGTGATGAGCTCGCGCGGGGGACGCGCAATTATCTCGCGGACCCCCGAGGCCCGCCAATTCGACTGTGTCAATATTGCCCCGAGCTTTTGCTCGCGGCTTCCCTGTCCCTGGCAACTGAAGCGGCGACATCTCCGGGAACGTTCTCTCAAATTGCTCGAGCGACGCCGCGGTACCAATTGAACGCGCGCTACGGGGTAACGGAGTTACCTCGCGAGCTTTCCCAGTTTTACCAACGATCCGAACCACCCTGGAGGTGGCAGCACACGGTCGACCGTTTGCGCGGAGCGCACGGAGGGTGGCTACCTATACCCAGGATAAGCCAGGAAAATGTGCACCGAGAGAGAAATAATTACCAGTGTCGATAAAATAGTTCTTGAAGCAAGAAAATACGATTTTACGAATTTTCAAGAATACGAATTCCTAATCGAAGAATATAATAGGGTAAGGTGGGGCAAGATGACGAACGGGGCAAGATGACGAATTCGTTATTTACAAAAACCGAGAGAAGATTTCTGCAAAGCAAACTGGCTATGACAACCTTCCTAGGACGTAACTATACCATACGAACATAAATGGCGCCAGTGTTAATTTAGCCGGGATTACAGAATCGAGCGTGTTTTAACCTATAGTGTTATAAAATCGTTCTCAATCAAAATAACGATTTACAAAAAAACAAAGGTAAGAATTTTACTGGCAAATAGCTAATTATATTAAGTAGGATTAGTATAAGTAGAGTACAGTTAAACTTCGACATAAAAACATGTGTTTCTATTAAAAAAATAATTTTCTTTAAAATCCTACTAGTGGGGGCAAGTTGACGGGGGTAAGATGACGAACTCGTCATCTTGCCCCTTATTTTATAAATGTTATTTCATGAAAGAAGATAACGTCTGTTAATTAAAATGAAATGAGAAAAATTAATAGCTAGCCACTAAATTCTCTCATTTCACATTAATTTTATATATTTTTTGGAGATGGTAAGAAATTATAAGAAAGAAAGCAATCATCGGTCTTGGTCGGAATACAATTTAATCGCTGCCATCCATGCTGTTCTGGAAGAAAATATGACAGTGAATAATGCCAGTGGACTCTCTGAAATACATACCAGAACCTACCCTTCGTAGGTTGATTGAAATTAGACCCTTTCCAAAATATAATCACCCTCTGTAAAAAAACTAAGAGAAAGAAACACAAAAAGCCTCTATACTAACTGCTACTTTAAACAAAGAAGAACTAGAACAGAAAGAAAGAGAACAAAATAGCAAAGATGTTAAGAAAGCAAAAAAAGTTGAGAGAGTAAAAAAGGACGTGTTTCAGAAATCTTCGACTAGATCGTTAATTCATTCTGCTAAAAACAAAGACATTTCATATCCAGGATATGAGCCTCCATCCGAAGACTGGATAAAGCGTGGATTGTGCGAATCGTGGTGGCATGAAGTTTGCACTGGATATGAAAAGCATGGCCCGTTTAAATGTGACTTTTGTGTATAGTCGTCATCTTGCCCCAATATGTTCGTCATCTTGCCCCGTAGATGGGGTAAAATGACGAAAATGCACAGCAATTGTAATGTTTCCTTTTTGTACCCTTTTTGGATAACTTTTTTTATTTTTATGGTTGCAAATAATAGTTGAATCATGCATCTTTAATAATATACTCCTTTGTTTAAAATTAAAATATTGTGTTATTTTTTGTAGGCTGTTTTCGCTTAACCTCGTCAACTTGCCCCACCTTCCCCTATATGCTTTACCCAAGAATACCTTCGTTGGGACGAGAAATTCTTGCTGAGTGAAAAAAAATAATTACTCGCGAGCCCATGAAATATTTCCTTGCGCGAAGAAAACGATGGCTTGGTCCTGGAATTGTATAATGTTTTTAATCGAAGAAAAATTTGTTTTGATACGCAGAGAAAAGAATTAGTTAGATCTGCTAATAATTAATACCTATATGCTTGCGACCCTGCAAGTGATTATTAGTAGATCCCACTAATTCATTTTCTCCGTGTACCAAACAAATTTCGTCTTCAATCAAAAACATTATTTACATCGATTCAATCTTTCTTCATATTAATTAAATATTTGTTCCCTGTAATCACACATAATACTATTTCACATGTTTGTAAGGAAAAAATATCTAATTGATATATTATAAGACTGTATTGATACGAATAAACAATTACTTGCGACCCCGCAAGTAATTTTCAATAGATTCAACTAATTCTTTTTCTCCGTGTACCAGCAATTATTTCTCTCAATGTGCTAGTGAGAACTCGATCGCAATGCGTCAAAGGTAGGAGGCTGCAAACACGTTCTCCGTGTCCCTGGAGACTTTTCCACTCGCGGGGTGTGAAACCGGAGACGCGTTCTTGCGCCTGTCGAGAGGACGGATCCCCGCTCGCCCTCTCGCATCTCCCGTGCCGCACGCGCGATACGGCGTACACCCTCTTCCTTTATCTCCGGGGATAATTACCCGTAATAGTTCGCCCGCCTATCATCGTAAAACGGCGGTAACGATCAAAAAGGTTCGCCGGATTGAGAGGGTCGAAATACGAGTAGAATTTGTTGCGCGAGATTTCACGAACGAACGATCCGACCCTGCACCCCCGGCGTTAGTGGGTTGGAAGTTCTGGCGGAACTCGTATAACCGACGGTAACAATCGGCGAGTAAAACGGGAGAACTGACGGAAACCTTGATCGCCGTATTACCATCGAGCTCATGCCTACGAGTGTTCGAAAGCGGAGAAGTCTCGAGCGATCGGCCGCGCTACGAATATCGTGCCGTGCACGGTCACGCGATTGCATCACGGTTGCATATTAAATGGGAACAATCACTGCCGATGCATCGACTACCAATTTTAGAACGATACGTTCGGCGCTTTGCTGCAGACGCGACGTGTGACTCGAGCTTCGGATTGTAACGAGATGACGGATGAACGACAGCTCTCGATAATTTCAGTTTAAACTCAATTTCTACGTTTTCTCTTTCTATATATCTATATATCGAAGCTTTCGTACGGACAGCCAAATCCGGGAGGAATTAAATTCCACGTTACTTTTTAAAAGCTTTTTCCCCCTTCACACTCCACGTCTGCCCCGTTTTAATATTTCTCCTTCACGTTTAAAGACCCGAGAACGTTACACCGAGTTATTTGATTCCGCTTTATTTCCACGGCAAAATAAAACTATGGAAAACTGAAATTCCGCCACGCACTACGGCGAGGAGCAACGAGGGATGTGAGGCGTCGTTCCGCACAAAGAATTGGCTGATACTGCAAAATCAATATTACTGGAGGCTCCCTTCTCGACCTTTCTTTACTCCACCGCCGCGTAAAGCTCGACTCGAACTCGCCCGAGCTTTGAAGCAAGTGCAAACGACCTTCTTTGCTCTCCACCACACCGATCTCATTGTTCCTCCCCCGTGTTGAGCAGCGACTAATAAAGCGAAAATGTTTCCCCCGAAGCGTCTCCTTTAATCGTTCCGGAGCGAGGAGTCGCCAGTTCAGAGCGTTCACCTGAAAACGCATTTAAACGCCGGCCAGCGGAGCGAGTGTCACCCGCGAAAGATCAATAAGCGAATAGCCAACACACTGGCCGCGACTCTGCGAATTCTAACGCGCGCGTGTATACGCGCCCACGTCATCGCTGTATGAAGGTTGAACTGAAAAAACGCGAGCTACCTACCGACCATACGCCCACTTGAAGAAATAATTGCCAGAGTCGAAAAAATGTTTCTTGAATCAAGAACATACACGGAGTTTTCTCGGAAAAAGGATTGGTAATTTGTACAGCGAATTCCAGTATCGGGGCTCCTTGAGGTGAAACACTGAATTTTTTAATGGACACGGAATACTTTTTACAGTTCGTAATGGTATATTGAGAAAAAAATGCGGTAGGTTTGACTAAATTAGCGGCCCGGGTGGGTGGACGCAAATCAAGTTACTTGAATGAATAATTTGCTAGAATGACTACAGCTTGTTTTCGTCGAACAGCTCTTTATCGTTATAACCGAATTATTTAATTCAAGTAACTAAATTGGCATTCCCTCGTCCGTGACCGTCAATTTAGTCGGATTTACTATTTTTTTCCTCTGTGTATAAACCAGAAAATATGCGATACATATTAAACGGAGATTTGTAGATTTTACCGTATAAACTGATGTTTATACTATTACAAAGTGTACAAAATACGCTGCGGTCTACTAAAAACTTCAATATTTCGTCTCGATGAGCCCTGTTACTGGGATAACTGCAAAAATTCATGCGTTTTCTCATAATTTTTTACTAATTCTTTTTCTCCATGTTTGATGTTACCAATTTTTATGTATACAGATTCTCGATCGAAGAATATATATTTTTGATGCAAAAACATCGTCGTCGGAACAAGAAATTCTTTCGGCGCAAAAAAACAACTACTCGAGCCTATCAAATTGTTTTTCGCACAAAGAAAACCATGGCTTGATCCTGAAATTATGTCATATTTTTAATTGAAGAAAAGATTTTTTAGCACCAGCAATTATTTCTCTCAGTGCACTGAACAGTCACAGTTTGACTTCCTGTCATATCACCGTATAGTTACGGGAGCCAGTCGTACGCGAAACCCAATGCGAGGAGCGAAAATGTAATACGAATTTTAGCTGCCCGCCGTTAATTAAATCTCGAATTAAAAACCCTCCCTGTGTGCAGAACGAACTAACGAATACACAATACGAACAGTCGTTCTTTCAATTTCCCCCACATTTTGCGTTCGATTTTTATACACCCACATCCATCTAATTCGAACATAAATATTCAAAAAAAAAAACCGCAAAAAAGCAGAGCTTCCTGTGGAAATACAACATGAAAAGGATTGAATAAATACCAAAGGATTTCCAGGGGAGGTAATTCCGTCATAATTCGATAGCTGGAACGGTTACCGAATCATTTCTTCGATCGATACCGGAGCACACGCCCGACTATAGAATCGACCGACAGTCAACGACCTCGCACGAATTCAAAGATTACTCGATAATACACTCGTAGCTACGTGCAAACGAGTATTGCCGCCATTAGGCGCCGGTTGTAAAATTTATTCAAAAGAAGAAGCACGCCGCGCCGTCGGACAGAGCGCCTGTAATTTTCCCATCTTCGCCTGCATGCCGGTAAAGACACTGCCAACGATAGTCGTAAATATATCAAGTGTACAACTTTGCTTCCGCCGTTTTCCTTCCGCCGTTCGCTTCAAAAGATGACCAGTTTTTTTAACGCGGGATTCGTACACTGCCAGAAAGATGGGAGAAAGTAGTGGCCAACGATGAACAATACTTTGAATCATAATTAATGTATAACCAATTTTTTTACAATGAAGCCTCGAATTTCGAAAAAAACGACAGAAGTAAAGTTGTATACACAAATACCGGCGCTCTCTCTCTCCCCGGATCAGCCAATATATTCGCGACGAATTTGAGGAACGCGGTGGATAATTGTAATAGAATATTTATGTCGAATTTATGAACGTACCGCTCTATCTACCCCGATGTCGCGAAGGAGGTCAGCTTTGCACGCAACCTGTAGGAGGTGTGTGTCTGTGTGCGAGCATCGTAAAGAATAATTTATACGTATTCGTTCGTTTATTCGAATACCACGTGGACGGAATTTCGTGGCTGTACATGTGGGCGTGTGTACACGATGTAACCGAGAATATTGTGCATTCCGAGAATCACACACGTCCTGTTTCCATACACCGTGAAAAAAATCTTATATTAAATTTAATATAATTGTATATAAAGCTTTTATCTCCAATGTGTGATTATGAAAATTAATATACTTCGTTATGAAATTTATAAGGACAATTTTTTTGCAGTATACTCTACTCTCTTTTAGCTTTTTCCTTAGGATTTTTTAAATTAAATTTTCAATTGTTTAATTAGCGTACGATACACAAGAGTGATGTATGCATGAATGTCCTCAGTTGTGGTACTCGACGCGCGATGTTTTTTCAGTCGAAAGTGCTCATGCGTCCCCGAGGGGCGTTTCACTCATTCTTGAATTCAGTTAGCCACTTCGGAGCAGAAGGGCACTCTCGATGTTAATAGCGGCTTCGCGGTCCAACGACCTCGACGATGCGAAACACGCGTGCGCGTATATCTACATTCCTAGCAGTCGCAGGAGTCTGCGCGAAGTTCTCTTTTTTCTGCGACGCGAATTACATGGAAGGAGAGCGAGAGGAATAATTGCACGGAGAAAAATGATTAGTAATTTTTATAATGAATCCCAGTAACAGGGCTCCTCGAGGTGAAATGTTCAATTTTTTAATAGACACGGCGTACTTTTTATAGTTCGTTGCAGTATAAATCTGTAAACATCCGACACATATAACCAGGAAATTGGTTGGCGCACCAAGAAAACAATTTGTTTATAGTTAATAAATATTTGTTTGAATATGGCGAAATAAACATTTTTTTGGATCAAGTAAATATTCGTTAACTATTACGATATCTATTTGGTAAAATTAAATCCTTAGAAACAATAGTTACTTGAATTAAATAAATATTTTAATAATATCCACATATTTCCTTGTCTTAACGAGATATTTATTTCGCCGTATTTGAAATTACACTTATTAACTATTAATAACTTGATTTCTCGATGCGTATAAACTGATGTATAATATACTATTATAATCTATAAAAAGTACGCTGTGGTGTATTAAAAATGTCATTGTTTCACCTCGAAGAGTCTGGGTTACTGGGATAACTATGAATCCATAAATTTTTACTCCTTACTTTCTTTAATTCTACTCCTTATTTAATTTTTCCCCTTAGATTCTTAATTCTTCTTCTCCGCATGGACGAAGGGAAATGGTATAAGGGAACCCATTTTTTCCCACCTTTCAGAACTTCGCGAGCGAAGTGTGCGTTCTAAACGACGAATTTTCTCGCTTAGAACAACTTTTCTATTTATCGTCGCACGAATATTACCGCAACGGTTAGATGTGATCGCGTAATGTAATATCCGGTCTGGGGCCTACCTACCCCCTACCCGCGAATCCTTCCCTTTTTCCACGCCGCGTGATTGTACCGCGAATACATCGCCGTAATGGAAAAGTCGCAGGCGAATACGAAGATGGGATATTTCCCTCGTCATTCACTGGGCAAGATTATTGATTTCACAACAAGTGGGGCGCGATGCATCGTCCCGTTGATATTCTGTATCTGAAAAATTCGGGAGGTGGGGAAAGATGACGGAGGATAATTAGAGAGAAAGCGAAATCTCCCGTTTGGGTCTAACTTTTAAACGAAAGCAATAGATGCATATGTACAGAGTTTAAGCGTATAGATATACATAAGTATATGGAATGAAAAATTCGATAAAATCAGTTAAATATTAATTCAATAGTCGCGATTAAATATTTCATTAGCTCAAATAATATTAATTCGTCCCGATAAAATATTTTCTCGGCTCAAGTAATACATTTTCTTGGTAAACATATTTTTAAGCCGAAGAAATATTTTATCGGGGCAAACGAATATTGTTTGAGCTAGGAAAATATTTAATTACGACTATTCAATTAAATGTTCAGCTGATTTTACCGAATATTTTCTCAGTGTAGATATCTATTATACATAAGTATAATGCGTTGAAGCTAGCGCCTGAACCAGAGCAGCCAGTAGCTACGGTCGGTCACGCGTCTGCCACCTCGCCGCAAACGATACGGCGGCGGACGCGTACGACGAGCCGTATCTACTGCCCGCTACACCTCGAGCCGCCAGCCCCGGGCATCGCGTGCGAGATTCACGCGAAAAATAATCCACGAACGATAACCGGCGTGCAATTGCATCGTTCTAAAGGGCGAGCCGGATCGATATAACGTACGAGCGGCGGTATAATCCGATTCCTTGTTGCCGAGGAGGGGGTGGCGCTCGAAAATTCCGACCACCGTGTCCTCGCCAAAGCCGGAAATCGGTGGAGACGACGCGGCGCCGCGCTTGAAATGCAATAGGCGATCCCTTTCGCGGCGCGACGAGCTACTTTCACGCACCGCGCCACCCGTTTTCAGACAATCGATATTACGTATTAACGCGGACGCGCGCGGAGCGGTCGACGGTTTTTTTCCAGTCGCTCGTATCATCCGCCGCGGTTAGCGTTCATTGAAATTCAATAAAAATGCTTCGCGCGAAACTTCGTAAAAAATGGCGTCGCGCGCACGCTTTCCATTCACGACCGAAGGTCATTGGACGTGCGACATGTAGATATTGGGGGAAACCCTCCGACACGTCAGAGATTGTTCAATTAAAGCGTTCCGAAGGGTATGAATTTTTAATAACTGGCGTGCTCGCAAACTCCTGGAATCGACGGCTGAACGTTATACGATCTCGAATCACTCCGTCGCGTGCGAAACCCTTTCCGGAGAAAGTCCGAGGGTTAAGAAAAACGTATCGCAAACGACCAGCAGAAAAGTGGAGGAACGAGGCGCGAGGCGTCGCATATAAAATCAATCGAAATATCGTAAAAGAGTCTCACCGCCGTTTTTGACGTCCTCCTTTGCTTCCTCCGCCGCCGGTTGCACGCTTTCCTTGCTCGTGTTGCATCCCATTTTGAGAACTAGCGATCAAGCGCGGTGTTCCCGAGTGTATTCGCACCCCCCTGATCCGCGCGCGTGACTCCTAGTCGTCCTTTGTCCCGTGCTATTCGCGACCGTAGTAGGAACAATTCTCCGCCGTCAACATCAGTTCGCGAAACGAAACGTCTATCGCACTGATCGCGTACGCTTCGTCGCGGCTACACTCGCGCGGACGAAAGGGGAGTAGAAAAATTTCAGCCAGAAAATCACAGAGCGGTTCGCGGCGTCGTGTATAGCGCGTGCCTGTAGAAAGCGGCGCACCGTACGTCAATTCCTTCGTTTCTTCGAAAATATGTATGGTATATCGAGTGCGTTAATGTATATTCGAGGCGATGAAATTTGTGCGCGTTTTGCTGGACGTATTGCGATAAATTCTTCCCGTAAAAAAGGACTCCCCGAGAGTTTCGAACGCGTTACATCTACGTATCTATCACTAGGAGACCAGTATGAAAGACTAGTGGCTAGGCTACCCTACGACGACCAACCTAGAAATCGCGTCGACGTCGCGGAGCGTACTGACTGTCGGCTACCAACGACCCTGCCCTTGCGTCGCGACGGCGGCGTGAGTCGATATATGTATATCTGTACGTCGCGGACCACTTCAGTCGGCTGCGAGTAAACCGATCGAAACTCTTTCGAGTCGTGTGGCGAGGCTTAATCAGGCCGAACCCGTGGCCTTCCACCTTCCTGGAAGCTCTTACCCGACTAGCGGAATATTCCTGTCGTAATGCTCACCGTCCGAAGCGGACGCAACCCCCGAGCGTCCTTCTCTCGTTACGACGCAGCCACTCCCTTCGTTCGAATTCACCGTCGTTTCGAGTCGAAGGAATGCACGTTCGAAATGCAGGATCGATCCGCCCCGCTGTCTCTCGCGTCCTCGGGCGACGCGAGTACAGCCGTCGCCTGTTGATACTATTTGCCGTTTAACGTCTGAAAGGGGCAAATTAAAGTGGGTTTGCAAAATTGGAGAGACTGTGGAAATAGATATCGTCGGCTAAATATGTTAACCTGCTAACGCACATGCAGTCAGATTTTCAGGAGCGAGAACAAAACTGTCTTGATCAATACAAAAGTTCGTATATGACAGCGGATTTTAACACAATAGTTGTCAGTATTTGTCTAACCTTTTTTTAAATAAAATGTATGTAAATTATTTATTCTAGTTTAGCCATGAAGCTGCCGAGTATCAAAACATCTTAAAATCGTAAGATATGGAGTTAGCAGGTTAACACATTTAGCCGACGATATTTCACCCTTGGCTCTCGTATTTTTGTAGGAGCGGGGGTCGCGTGAGTGGTATTTAAAAAAGATGACGCTTCGGCCTGCGAGCGAGGCTGGGTAAATGGAGAGAGTATTAAAAAAAACGTAAATTTGAAATAAACGGTGGTGATTATCGGGTGTACGATTACGGGTTTTTTTTTGGCTTAAGAAACCAGTTTTCGGTAGACGCGAATTATAGACAGGTATTAAGAATTTTAGGAAACGCTATCCCGTTGATGGAAAATTAACATCGCATTGAATTGCGGGATTAAATAAGAGGAAGTCGACGTGGAAAATGAATTATCGTTACTTTATTTCCCACGATAAAAATAATCCGTGCATACACGTAATCACAAATTCAGCGGTATATTATTTTACATGTCAGCAGTGCTCCACTTGTAAGCCTCTTGTTGCAGAGCTTTCTTGGCGTTCCGAGCCTCGAACCATTTTTTTTCGTATCCATTGCTCCGGTCAACACCGTCCCAGCGGTGACCAGGCCTAATGCCAAAACGATTCGGCATGAAATTGCCGGCGAATTGCGGAGGATCTGAAAAGATACGAATTATTTTTTATTGGAGTTTGAAGACGATTTCCACACAAGCTGAAACAACGAATTCCATACCCCGCTTCCTCTTGCCCTCCTTGATCTGCTTCTTTTTAATGCCTTCCAGCATTGGATCCCCTTCTCTATCCTGCGCCCTGAGTTCTTGATCCAAATCTTCGTCATTCGCATATCTTGCGAGAGGCTTCGACATTTCGTATAACTCTCGCTGGAGTTTCTCTTGCTCATCATCCACTTGTTTCAATCTGAAATATTCAATCGCGTCAGCTATGCGCTTGGAAAACAAAGAGCTTCTTCCGTAGCGACGACACTCACCCTTTTCCCCATTTTGCATATTTTTCGTCCAACTCTTCTTGTTGCTTTTCCTTTTCTCGCTTCTCTGCGGCTTCGGCGGCCAGATCACGTCTTCGTCCCGTTTTGCGATCACGGAGCACGGGTGCCTGACCGAGCCCGCTTACGTCTGCGCTCATCTGAAATGATACAAGCATTCTCAACTGTAATAAATCGATGGAATATTGACGGGTTTACCAGGCGCGACAATAATACACGCGTTATTTGTTGATCTTGAATTCAATTTAATGGCGTATAAGTATACTACCTTCTTAAATAGCTCAGCTTCACGCTTCTTGTGTTCTTCTGTCTCACGTTTCAGTGCTTTCGCGTCTTGCAGTCCTGCAGTTTTACCGTCCAACGTCTTTTTCATTCTCTTGTCGTGATCTTTGGAACTCTCCGGATCGTTTGATTTCTTACGGGATCTTCTAGGTGGCGTCAAATCGACGTCGGAAGCTCGATCGGCGCTACTGCCGGGCAGATTGTCTTCTTTCGTCGCCCAACGTGTGTGTTTTCGATCTTTATGTTTGTCTCGCCTCCTCGGCGGACTTGAATCGTCATCGTTGACTTTTTTTGTTCGACTGTCCCGAGATTTGTCTTTCCTCGGGGGACTGGTATCGTCGTCGGTATATTTTTCTCGTCTCCTCGTCTTTCGTTCGTCTTTAGATCTTGTCCGCCGCGGAGAATTCGAATCGTCATCCGAATGTTTTCTCCTCCTCCTTTGCAGTGATAGGTCGTCTCGCCTCGATCTTTTGCGATCGTCTTTGAACTTCGTTCTTCTTGGCGGACTCGAATCGTCTTCCGAATACTTTTGTCTCCGATCGTTTCGATGATTGGATCTTCTGGGGGGACTCAAATCATCATCGGAACGATGTTTACGCTTTCGCGGTGGACTCGAATCATCATCTGAATACTTTCGTTGCCGTCTCGGCGGACTGAGATCGGCGTCTTCTTCCGATATTTTTTTATTTCGTGACTTAGTTTTTCTCGGCGGACTCAAGTCGTCGTCCGAAGCTTTCTTCCTCCTATCGGACGGACTGGTGTCTTCATCAGAAGAATTTCTCCGATTGTTGCAGGATTTGGATAGCCGTGGAGGACTGAAATCATCGTCCGAGTGTTTGTCTCGCCCTCTCCGAGGACTCGAATGTTCAGAAGATTTAGCTTTTCTTCTCGGCGGACTCAGGTCCTCATTGTCACAGTGCTTTTTACTTTGTCCGGAAGAGCTGGAATGTTTCTTTGTTTTTTGCTTCCGAGCGGTATTCGAATCGTCTCTGTCCAGTAGATCGGATATTTCTGATTCGTCCATGTCGAAATCTCTTTTATTCTTATTATTTTGTGCCACGGCTATGTCTCCAACCCCGTCATCCGCTATGATTTTCCATCTTCTTCTGTCCGAAAAATCAACAGGCCCACGTTCGTCCACTATACCCACAATTTGCGGAGCATCCTCCGTATTGTTAAGGATATCGAACTCTCCATCTTCTAGCGGTCTCATGTTATTCAGGTCTATATCGTCGTCGACGATCGTTACTCTGGAAAAGATATCTTACGGTGTGTACGACGGAGAAAATCAGTTACAATTTTAATTATGCCATAACGAATAAACGGGATTGGTGGTTTATTTTGATCTACAACGTTAGGATTTTAATCATGGCTGTTTTCGCAACCTAAGTCCGTAAAAGAACATTTCATTTCCCAGAATTCGGGAAAATGTACAGAAGTAATGCATTGTGAACGATTTACATCAATTAATCGTGTATTTGAAATATCCTTTCTGTTTTATCGGACCGAGCCATCGACGAATCGAGTAAACAGTATAACCTAGAAAACACAAGGGACTCCTGTAGGTGGTGAAAGTATCGGGAATAGGTTTTCGAAAAGATTACTTACGATTTCGCGCCAATTTTCGATTTCTTCTTTTTCTTCTTCTTCTTCCTATCATCACCAGAGGATAGATATTTCTTCAAATAATCTTTTTGACTGAGCTTCGCCGCCTCCATTTTTAAAACTGTGCACCTGCTACGTATTTCGACGTTTGTGTCGTACGCAAGAATGCACCACTGGCAGCAGCACTACTCACGGCTTGTTACGACCCGGCCTCGTTTTACCGCGTGAACTATGTGTGTGTGTGTCTGAATTTTGTTAATAAATCGGTGGGATGCTTTAGCTTCAAAATGTAAAAAATACTTCAAAGCATGTCCATTTACATGAGGTTAAATGGGAGAAATGCACATCTTTAAAATTTAATATCTTTATTTTCCGACGGTAGATTGTTTTTTTTTTCACTAACAAAAATGTTCTATTTTGTCGAAATCTACGTCTGAACAAAATTTCAGAATTTCCGTAGATGAATCGATATTGTGATATAGTACTACTTTAAATTTCATATTATCCAAAAGATGACTGTTGAATAACCCGAATTTTAAATGATCAAAAAGTGAGACATTAGACTGCCTACGGAAGACTAAAAAACAACTTTCTGGCTTGTGTTATCTGGGACGATATTAAAATGATCGAGATATATGTATAGGCATATTTGTAGAGAATTACGTTATCTACAAATATGCCTAACAATTATTAAGAACAAGAAATATCGATTAGTTAAGGCGGCATTATTCCGACTAACTTTAAACACTATTATTTTCTTACCTATAAACTTTTGGACTAAATTGGTAGAATACTTTTTTAAAGATTACTTTTCGATGTACAAAAAAGAATTACACCAAAATGCGCGAAAAACATCTCAAATGGATATAATATAGCTATTTCGATTCTTTTATACGGTACAAAAAATTTAACGAGACCCTAAGTTATCTTTTAACGTGGGAAATCACTAATTTAGATACCTTGCGTAACGACATAGGTAAGAGGTCTAAAAAAACGTGTATAGGTGATTTTATAAGATCCTTTACTCTGGAATGCGAAGCTAGAACTCTGCGGAATGCTTCTCGTTTCTCGTAGGACAAAAATAGTTGCTCAATTATAGGTAAAAGACATTAAAATTATTGTAATATTAACATCGATTCACCTGAATATCATTATTAACCACAATTTCCGGACAATTCCGTAACGATTATATACCATTGGTCGGCGCATGCAGGTATCAGCTACCTTATACCTGCGTTCCCATTGGGGAACGAAGTTGCGAAGGTGGTAGGGAGCGAAAGTGAACTCAGCTCCAAGAATGGGCAGGAAGAGGCAAGGTCTTGGAGTCTCGTACAGAAAGTTATAGACCGTTAAGACGCGTCGAGGATGTTGATACGCGGATTCATCCGCAGCATCCGGTAGAACAGATCAATCGCACGCGTTTCGAGGGGATAAAATGACCGTTAAACGCGACTCGCGCGTGCGACAGTGCTAAATTGATAAGAGTGAAGGTGTTTAATTAACCAGCGTGGGTATTTCGATAGGAAGGCATTTCTATTCGCGTGTACCACGGTCGAAGCAACGTCAACCAACGGTTCTGGTTGACATGTCTCTCGTAAACAACTGTGTTCGCTCGTCGATGCAATTACATTGACCGTGACATCTTTATGACGTAAGCAAATACCACCTGTCGCTCCTGTACCGCTGAAAGTCGAGTTAAAATGACGCGAAAGCTGAGCAAATTTTTGATCCTCTTCGACAACACGAATCTGCTGTACTTCCCCGGCCATTTCTTGTCCGGGAGGGTCCTCATCGAATTGGACGACGAAGCATAGTAAGTATTATACAATGACGTTTTACGTAATACACAATGTGCGAAAATATTTTGCATTCCCTTTTTCATCGATCACACGATTATATCCTGTACGGCGGTCACTCGACAATACTCGCTGCGCTGTTTTCTCGGCGAAAACGAGTTTTGCATTCTGCTGCATTTCAAGTTATACCGACACCGGGGGAATGCGGAATTAATGATACCCACACACGCACGCGCGCGCGTTTCATTATCGAATCACGCGCGATCGTGACGAAAGTTTGACCGGTTTTTATCGGTTTCTCCTCGCGCCCGAGACAATGTAAATGCGCGTTTTCTACGTGGGAAACTTTTTCGAATGGGAAAAGCAGGCCATCGCTCTCGAACGGTCGACGTAATTTATTCAACGCGCTGCTTTCTTTGTCCCCGCAGCGTCTCCGGATTGCATTTTCACGTGGTTGGCGAAGGGGTGGTCAGGGTGCGCAGCCAACGCGCGGAAAGGGTGTACGATAAGGAGAATTATATAGACTTTCGAATGAGGCTCCTTGGAGAACCTGGTAAAGCTTTTCATTCGCTCGTCGAAATTCTTTCACGTACACTGAGAGAAGTAATTGCTGGTGCCAAAAAAATGCTTTTTGTCACTCAGTGTCAAATGCTCGGTTTCATGGGCGTCCTCGACGCATGTGAAATCATCTTTCACACACCAATTCGTGAAAAGTTGCGCAGTGCGTGAAATAACCTGCGCAGTGCGTGAAATCGTCAACCTCGTATTTGACACTTAGTGACAAAAAATAGAATTCGTTATTCGGTTGTTTCGCGCCGTTCTAACGAGTGTGATTGCCGTACTCGCTTCGCTCGTGCGGCAAACTTCACACTCGTTAGAAACAGCGCTTCACGCCCTAATAACGAAAATAACTATTCTTCACCCAGGCGGAAAAATTCTATAGGTATATTTTCTATATAATCCATATGTGATTTTGGTATTATAGGGATTATATATGATTTCTGTGTGTGTGTATTAACTATATATGTATATGGATTACAGAAACATTCACAAATTTGTATATAGTCCTTATATGGTTAATATAGAAATCATATGTAATCTACAGTATGTTCCATTGGTAACGCAAGAGTATTTGAATTTCCCTGACATTTAACTTTGGTAGTGCTTGGAACGGTGCTGTAGTTAGTTGGCTTCAGAACAGAGCGCTGCGTTCTTACGAGCCGTGTTTCAAAACCCGTATGATTATTTCTCATCACTTCTACACATTATTTATCATTATTTACAAATTCAGTTAATTTCGAGGTTAGACGCTTCGATCTCCCGAATTGACAGTTCTCGGGAAATCAGAAGTTTTACACTTTTCGCTCTCGAAACACGACTCGTAAGAACGCAGCGCGCTCTTCTGAAGCCAACTTTAACTACAGCACCGTTCCAAGCACTACCAAAGTCAAATGTCAGGGAAATTCAAATACTTGCGTTACCAATGGGACATACTGTATATGTTACCAAAACCACAAGTGGATTATATACAAAATATATATAGCTTTTCCGCCTAGGCAAAAAAACATGATATAATATCCGGATCAAGCCACGGTTTTCTTCGTGCGAGAAAATACTTGACAGGCTCGAGTAATTGTTTTTTTTTCACACAAAAAGAATTTCTTATTCCCACGACGGTATTCTTGAATCAAGTATACAATATTATTCTTCGATCAAGAATATGTATTTTTTTAAATTTGTATGATCATATGTCCTTGATTCAAAAAACATTTTTATGACACTAGCAATTACTTCTCTTGGTGTATATGACATTGAAAACTGCATTTCTGTTTTAATTATTATTCGTCACCAGGAGAAGGCCCGTCCCTGTTATCGCCCGGCATACACAGCTTTCCCTTCAAATTGGGGCTACCATTGGGTCTACCGTCCACTTTCCTTGGAAAGCACGGATGGGTGCAATATTATTGCAAAGCGGCGCTCAGAGAGCCGGGAGGCTTGACCCACAAAAATCAGCAGGTGTTCATCGTGATGAACCCGATCGATCTGAACCTGGAACCACCGATTCTGGCGGTAAGCCCACCCATCGTGAGTAAATACTAATTCGTTCTTTCGAATTGACCAAATCCGCAATTCGAAGCTTTAGATGTGAGAGAATACTCGTTTTTCGTTACCTCCCCAGGCGAAAAAGTTTTATATATTTTGTATATAATCTAAATGTGATTTTAGTCATGTATGGATTACATATGATTTTTATATTAACCTTATAAGAACTATATACAAATTTTTCAATGTTTATATACGATAATCCATATATCATATGAGACTAAGCTTATTCAGCAGGAAAAAGACTTCAATCACTATTATCTCATTATCTATGAGTTTTTAGCTCTTATATTTATATAATACTTTTTTGAAGATTACATTTCCATCTATAACAAAGTTTCATATCGATGTAGTCCAAAAGTTCATTGATAATGAGATAATAGTGGTTGAAGATACGTTCCTGGCGAGTAAATTTAGCCTCATATGGTATAGTTATTATATGGTTGATATAGAAATTATATATTATCCATATATTGCCAAAACCACACATGGATTATATAAAAAATATTTCGAATTTTTCCGCCTGGGCCGTCGGTCGCGCTCCACGCATAATTCGCTGGTATCCGAGAGGATCAAACAGCAATCAACGGGAAACCAGTCAAGTCTCTCGCTCCGATGCGAATTAGCATTAATTTCTCGACTGGTTTTCTCGCGAGTTACGCGCTCGCGTGCGTTTGAAGACGATTTGAAAAACGACTAGAAGAGAAACTTTTGCCGACTCTTACGCTCATCGACTTACGCAATTATATGCGATCGTATAGCAACCGGCCAGATTAGAGGTGGAGCAACGCGTAGGTGTATCCTGTGTCTCGGGGGGACCGGTCTTCTGCAGAGTAAGCTTGGACAGAGGCGGATACGTGCCCGGCGAGACCATCGGTATTTCGGCCACTGTCAGCAATCGCAGCAAGGTGCATATCGCGTTTCAATTGCGCGCACTATTTCGTGTGGGTTACATCGCGCTACAGCTCCGATTCGCGCGAGTGGAAGGTCAATTCTTATTATCACCATTCGACAGGTGACGATGAAATCGACCAAGGCATCGTTAACGGAAACTATCCAGTATCTGTGCAGAGGTAAAGTACTCGCCAGTGAGACGAGGGAGTTGGCGAGTGTCTCCCGGGGAAAGATACGTCCCGGCGAGGGGGAGGAATGGTTGAACGAACAAATGTACGTCCCCCCTTTGCCGCCCACGAACCTGAGGGGATGTCATCTGATCAACGTACTCTACCACGTATATGTACGAAATAAGCGCTCCTGGTCTACACTGAGAGAAATAATTGCTAATGCCGATAAAAGTTGTTCTTTAGCCAAAAACATGATATAATTCCAGAATCGAGTTATCGTTTTCTTCGTAATTCTGCAGTTCGTGATCAGCCCGAAGAGTCTGGATAAGGAGATCAAGCTGCAAATTCCAATCGTACTGGCCACTTATCCGCTCAGGCAAGAAGGCGCTCCCGCAGGAACGGCTCCGTCCAAGAGAGGCGCGCATTACCCCTCCACGCTGCCAATCTTTCGACCGTGGCTCGACGATAAGGTCTTCGAAGTACAAGAGTAAAGAATCTTCGCGATCACAGAGGCGTTCCCGGTGCTGGGACTAGTCCGGAATAACTTTAGTCGGAGTATTATAACGTGGATACTCCTCGTTGCTATCTAATTTATACCGAAATTGACGTGGAAACAGTCTTTCGAATTTCGAGAATCGATATTCGATCGAAACTGAGATCCACTGGGGCCTGGCTCTTTGTCTTTTTCTAGAAAACTGGCTAGACGAGGACAGGGATTGTTATTTCTCAGTTTCAAACTAAGAGTATACATACACCCTCATCATAAATGAGGGAAATAAAGTTTGTAAAAAAACTCACACCGTATTAACGCGTATCAATACTTCCCGTAATAATTGTAGCCGTTATTGCCATATGTACTTTATTTTTTAAACGAAATAATAACGCGATATTTAATCTTTGTCAAACTGCCATAAAGATATGCAAGATGATATTCTTTACGCTTCGTAAATAATTCGAATACTAATTTATTACGAAACGTACAAAGCGTATCATTTCGTATAACAGTAGGGAAAAATGGGGAGTGAAATGAAACAAATTTGAGGCCCTCATCAACCAATACCTAGCATGACAATCGAGGGCCAACTCAGCATTTTATTTCGTTTCATTTTCCCCGCGGAAAAAGTATTTAATGAACGTACAACGTATGAATACTACCAACGACATTATAAGCGACGATTGTGCGTAATAATAATCAGTAATAGTGTGATGATGGATAATGTAAAATTTATTAAACAATTCAAAATGCGTTTATAACAGTTTTATGCAATATTAAGCGTAATATTATGTGTCAGCTCTGCATTTCCGCCCTCAACTTCTCTAAGACGTACTCCACCGTGGACCCTGACACGAGAACTACCTTTTGCCGGCTTCTCGATCCCTAGTACAAACAACGAGCTTGTCTCAATTAATCTCGCAATAATTTCCCATTATTGACGCGCGTAAGGACACTCACCCTGTCCAGCGAAACATCCGATTTTTTAACGCCCAACGCGGCAGCTAAATACTTGACGAGTTCCGTATTCGCCTCTCCTTCGACCGGCGGTGCCGATATCGCGACGCCTACAGCTTCTGGTGAAATATCTAAAAGATCGGTTCTTCCTCGAGTACGCGAAACAAAGGATTCTTGACGACTTTTAAAAGTAAACACTTGAAAAGTTCAGCGATATTACCTGTTATATTATTATGTTTAGCGCCAGGTTTGGCTTGAACCTTTATAGTTACGATTCCGTCTTTGTTAACGGTCACCGGACCGGTAGAAGTTTCCTGATGAGGTACGAAGTAGAAAAGAAGCAATTTTAAAAACCTAGCTCTACGCCCCGCGCTTAAACCTTCTACCGGAAGCAGAGACTGGCGAAGTCAAAGTGCTAGCGATTTTTGTCCGCAAAGTTGTCACCGAGGTTATACTTATTATCGACCGACACTTCCAGTCTCGCGAGTTTGACGGAAAATGTATTATTCACCCGATAGGTGATCGAGTCAGGAGCACGTTCGAAATTCAAGCTTACTCGACGATTCTCGGGTGAGTCTTTGTGTTAAGATAAATACCAACCTCGACTTTCGCCGCTTTTTGACTATTTCCAGCTTTCTTCGATTTTTGTTTCGACATATTTCGAACAATGACCGATCGGTTCGCGAATGCTCTGATATTTTTTGCGCTCTCGAAGAGCCACGACATCCGGTAACGCGTCGTCAAATACACTTCAGCTTGCCCTCTATTTAGCTGTCTTTTGGCAATATTTACTGATTCGCGCTAACCTCTACAACAAAGTATCGTGGATAGGGTTTCTAGACAGGGGCGGCAGGATTACCAACGGTTGCGCACCAAACACTCATCGAGCACCGCGAAGTTTAAATTGGTGTCGGTTGCTCGGAAACTTTGCTAGTAGTTACATTACACTTACCGCCGTACAACTGCAACTGTCTACACCGAGAGAAATAATTGTTACCAAGTGGCAAAAAAATGTCTTAAATCAAAAACATATGATCTTACAAATTTTTAAGAAAAAATATCCTTGGTCGAAGAGTATCAATTCTTGATAGAAGAGTATCTTCATTGGAACAAGAAATTCTTTCTGCGCAAAAAAAACCATTATTCGTGCCTATCAAATATTTTTTTGTACGAAGAAAGCTGTGACTTGATCCTGGAATTTATATCATGTTTTTAATCAAAGAAAACATTTTTTTTGGCACCAGCAATTATTGCTCTCAGTGCACCCGCCTTACACATTATCAAACATGTATCATCGTTCTGTTAAAGTCGATATTACCCATACGACGTTTCAGATCAAGATGCCTAAAAAATTCGTCGGCGAAAATAGCAAAGCCGTCGCGGCCAGAGCGCGCAAGGCTGCTGCCAAAGAGGCGGAAGTCTCCAAAAAGGTTCAAGAGGCGGAAGACAAGTCTTGGGAAGATAACGATAAACAGATTTTGAAGAAACAACAAAAGCAGGTAAGTCGCGGCGGACTAATATTTTCAATAATTACATAAAACAAGCGATACGCGAATAAATAATATCCGTTCGCGTAGAAAGAACTGGAGAAAAAGCGTCAGCAACAATTGGAGAAGAAAGCGGAAGCGAAAGCCCTTCTCGAGCAGGAGATGGCTAACATAAAAATCGGAGGGAAGCAGCCCGCGGCGAAGGTCACGAGAGCGGAGATCATGTTGGAGAGCGAGAAACGAAATCAAGTTGCATTGAAGAAGAAGGAGGAGGAAGAAAGGCCTATCGAAGAGAATCTGAATAGGATTATCCTCGAAGGTGAAACGGCTCACGGAATAGACGAAGCTTTATCCGTGTTGAGGTGAGCTGCGCGGAAGGAAGTGTCCTGCCTACGATAAATATTCCTTATGATCCTGCTTGTGATTGATCTTTTCAATTTCATTTTTTACAGTACAAAAGAGGCCGAAATCGACCGTCACCCGGAGAAACGGTTGAAAGCGGCCTTCACCAGTTTCGAGGAACGAATGATGCCAATCCTCAAAGAGCAGAATCCCACGTTGAGACTCAGTCAGCTGAAACAGCTTTTGAGGAAAGAGTGGATGAAGTCGCCGGATAACCCCCTGAACCAGAGGCTCCTCGATCATTGAACCCAGTTTCGAGAAGGTGAGCCGATCGCGCGTTCAAGTGACGAAACACCGGCGACGACCGGCGCGCTCTGGAGGAATAAGTCAATTGAATACGTACTCGCAGTCGATGGATTTCACGTTCAAGCACATTTTAATTACAAATGAATAAGTTATATTCCGGTGCCGTATAGAATATTTAGAATAACATCATATAAATCATCTTTGGTAAAACTTACAACATGCGAAACCCAATAGCCTCTGATCGATAACAAAATATTTAACAATGAGTAGGGAGATCGTCGTTAAGGCTATGTCGTGAGCGGCAGTGAATTCCTCAACAATATCGAACGCTTTTCGGCGCGATCTTCGCGTGAGAAAAACCGCGCGAAAAATGCGCGCCAACGAGCCGTAAAGAGAGTGGCTTCGTCGGTGCACTCTCCCGTGGCGCGACTTTCTACTTCATTCCGTGCATTTCGTTAGTCGCCGGACCAGTTGCCCGGTTGAAAAATCGGCTGTTCGACCCGTAAAAAAACCAGTTGAGTCGATTAGCGACCGATTACATCGACTCGGTCACCCGCCAATCGCGTCCGCGTCGGCGAGTTCGGCAGTTCGAACCGCTCGACACCACTTTCAACTGTACCTACATAATTAGTCGTCGCGCGCTGACGTACGCGCGCGGCCCCGACGTAACGGTCCTACATCTATACACATCGTGCGACGCGTGCACGATTACCACCAGACGCAAATGCCGCAGCGAAGTCGCGAATTCGGTCGCGGGGTACCGATCGAATCAGCGTAGCTCGAGACGATACGTAACTCTCCAAGAACGACCGATCAAGGTCAACACCGCGTGTTACCACTCCTTGTTCTTCCACAAGTCTATGAAACACTGTATCATGTGGTTCAGTTGGTCGGGACAGTCCGTCATCGGACAGTGACCAGCTGTTGGAATAGCTTCGAGGAAGGCCTTGACCATGGTCTGGAATAAAAAGAGACGTCGGATCAGTGATAGAAGTGACATTTGTCGGCGATCCAGTTGAACGACGTACGATCCGACTCACTCTTTCCATTTGGCATTCCTGCACGAGGGAGACCTTGTTATCGCGAAGTCCGTGCACGAGGAGCGTCGGCGTGCAGATTCTCCTGTAGAAGACGTAGTCGCCTTCCGGCCAGACCATGCCCTGCTGTACGTACTTCATGTGCGAGGGCCACTGCTCCTTCGGCTCGGTGCCGCAGTAGGGATGTTGACGTCCTCTCGCGGAGTACATGATCTCTCGGCGGAGGCCGCACATGAGGAGGGGCGTGAAAACCGCCCTCAGGCAGCAGTGGCCGGCGTTTTCGGTGCTCGGAGGCGCCAGTGGTGTCGGACCGCCGCCGGAAATTAATACGAGTTGGTGAATGCTGCTGTCGTATTTGCACGCCAGAGCCGTAGCGAAGCTGCACCTGCGAAGAAATTGAAGCTCAAACTTTACGTCGTGAAATGAAATGTATTACTGTTACAAACTGATTCAGCGCTGCGACGTATCACAGCGATCGTCCGGCGTTCGGATCGATACTCATAAATGGGGATCCCGTAGGTTCTCGACGTTGGCGAGGCGACCTACGCGCGTCGTGTCGCAACCGCGGGGGTGTAATTCGGTTCGTTGTGTTGCTTCGCGTAGGTCGCGAAGGAGTCGTTCACCGATACGTGGTCGGCTTTCGTTCGTAAACATCGAATGATCTCTGCGATCGCGATTTGCTTCGAAGAAAACGGCAGTAGCACCTTATGTGCCAGTCGATATAATTTCGCGTAATGCAATTCGCTTCTGCATTTCCTAAAATTGATCGTATCTACTCGCATTCGTACTTATAAGTTGCGTAGTTCTGCTCATACTCGTACTCCTACGCGGTTTGACGCAACACGATGAAATCGTTTCGATTTCAACACTTCGATATACACCGATATACATATTCGGCCGGAAATGCTCTTTCTCCTCGCATGGAAACGTTGAGTGCTCGCGTACTCGTCGAGGAAACTGATCGATCTCGTCTGATTACAGCCTTATACTCGCAATCGCCGAAGACTACCGCGATGACTGCTACTCTTGGAGATATATGTAACATATGCCCGAAGTCCCGAACGTTTATTTAAACAGAAAATTTCGACTTTGAAAGATCATGGTTACTGTTGTGTTTGTGATAGTAACCCAGTTCGCAAAAATTTGTCTGTAGCGCTACACGGAAAAAAAATTAATCGTAACCTTTAATGAGTGTGATAAATTTTGGGACAAAACCAATTTATTTTTACGATAACTATTATACAATTTTAATAAAAATTACAGCCACGCTTGCAACTTCTATAAGTTTTACTGTAATTTTTACTAAAATTATAGTTATCGTAACAATAAATTAGCCTTGTCCCGAAATTAACTACAAATTTTGTAAATGGTACGATTTATTTTCTTCCGTGTAGTAATCAATAAACTCAACACTGGCCATAATCTTTTAAAGTCGAAATTTTTCGTTCAAATGAACGTTCAGAATTTCAGGTACCTACATTATTTAATCGGAATCTTTAACGTCTTATCTTCCCTTGACCGAATTATAGAATTTCTCGCACGCGTGTGTTACTCAGGGCTTACGACACGCTGCGAGATAACGATCCGTATCGAAATTCCTAAAATCAATCGCGGAGACTCGCGAGAGCGTCTCCGAGATCCGCATCGAGTACAACGCGCTAGCGAGATGAAAGAACGCATCGTTACCCGTAATTGTGCGCGACGAGAACGCACTTCTGGCCGGGCTTGAATGCATAATGATGCAGGATCGCGTCCAGATCCTTCAGCAGCTTCTCGAAGTGATAATCCCGCGAGCGATCCGGCGCCGAGCTCATCCCGTGTCCGAGCAGATCGGGCGCGATGCAGGGATAGCCCAGCCTCGAGAAATATTCCAGCTGATGAGTGAAGATCTCCGCGGACGAGCCGAAACCGTGGAGGAATACTATCGTCGGCTTTCTGTTCTTCCGCATCATGACGAAGTTCCGCGAGCTGGCCTGCTCGTGCAGCGGTGGGCAGAACTCCTCGAGCTCCGACCACCTCTTCCTGTAATCGTCCAGCTCCACGGGTCGCAGCTTCGTCGCTCCTTTCTCCTCCTTCCCGCCGCGACCCTTCCCGCGCGAATCGCCGAATCCGGAGATCAGCTTCTCGCGCAGGATCGACACTCCGCCGTGACGAGCCCGCCGAACGTTCTCTTCGTGGGTGGACTTCTCTCGCTCGAATTCCAGGCGCAGTTTCTCGAAGCTCGGATCGTTCGTCGCCTCCTCCAGTTCCCCGGAGTCTCTGCTACCCGGCATATCGCTGCGGAAGGACGCACGGGTCGCGTCGAGGACGTCGATGGTCTTTTCGCTCGCCGCGTCCACGCGAAGTGTCTCGAGGGGCGCGTCTTCGAGGGAGAAATCGTTCTCGCTCTCGGCGACGGTTCCCCTCGTCGCAGCGGCGCTCAGCCGACGCGTCGCCGATCGCTCGGGCGTCGCGTCGACCTTCGCGAGCTCCTCGCCGATCTCCTCGATGCCGTCGTCGAGCTTCTTCTCGCACGGCTCCGCGCTCGGAACGTCCCAGCTTTTCTCCGCGGGAACGCGTCCCAATTTCGCGTCTATGATCTCCATGAGCGACTGCTCCAAGCTGGGTTCCTGTTCCGGCTGAAACTCGACGGTCTCCACGCTGTTGATGCCGGAGTCCACGCAGTCCAGTTGCTGCTCCAGCGTGCGGCAGTTCGCCGCGCCGGTGCCGACGGGTCCGCGCAAGCAGAAGCCCAGCGAGTCGGGATCGCTCGACGAGCCGAGGAAGGCGCGATTCACGTAACCCTCTTCCTTTTCGGTCGCGGAGTCGCTTCCGGCGTGGAAGGCGAAACTTATGCGGTCGAAGACCTTATCGTCGTCCGCCGCGGACGTTTCGTCATCCGGAAATTCCGATAACGTCGCGTCACCCGGACGCTCGGCGTCCTCGGCGGTCGGGACGTCCAGTCGTCGGAAGTTCGCATCGGAATCCGCTGCTGGACCGCGCTTCTCGCGGGCGGAACCTTCCGAAGCGGCCGCGAATTTCATCGAGTCGCTGAGAATCTCCTCGAGCAGTCGATTGATGTATCTCTCCAGATCCTTCACGATCTTGTCCTTGATCGCCTCGTCCTCCGCGGTGGCCCGGTCAACCGCCGCGACCGGCTCGACCTCGAGGACTTTCTCCTCGGTCGCGTTCCGCTCCGCCGTGACCGGTATCAGGTTCTCCAGGTTCACCGATATCGTCTGCTCCAGTTTCTCGATGTCCTGCCCGGTTCTCTCCGCCTCGCAGAGGCTGGTGCGTATCCTGTTGATCTTGGCGGTGATGATCTGCTCCTCCGTGGTGCTGAACCTGTTGGACTGCCGGAAGGAGCAGCGGCAGTTGCCGGACGGATGCGGCCTCTTGGACCATCGCGCGAAGAAGTTGTCGTCGACGGACTCGGGCAGGTCGCCCGTCGTTTCGTAGTACCAGCCGCTCTTCAATGACGGCTTGAGAACTCGGAGGGTTCTCCGGCGCGCGACGATGAAGAAGTCGCACTCCGACAGCTCGACCTTCCCTGGGAAGACTCGGTTGTGATTCTTCAGGTACGAGAAGAACCTCGCGTACCAGGGCGGACCTGGATCGGCCGAGATTTCGCTCGCCATTTCACCGAGCAGTGACTATAAATAGAAACCGTGCGGGCGGACGATTCACCGCGGGAATTCATAAACTCGGCCCGACGACATCGGCGCGTTATCGACATCGACGATGACAATGATTCACCGCTGCGCGATTTCGCGCGAGTACCTTGCGGAGAACTTGACAACTTCGTCCGCTGCGCTTCTGCATCCTCCCGAATGTAAAGTCGTCTCGACTTGTCGCGCGCGAAGAGTCGCCGCGTTCCAGTCACGAGTCCTCGCGTCGGATTCCGGCGTCCGTCGGGGAGAGCACAGTCGTCTCCGGCACCGGCCGTCCGGTCATGATTTCGACTTTGTTTACCGAAGGCGACGATACGTTTGGACGCTATTACAATATGTATGTACTCGCCTCCTCGAGAACTCGACGCGTGCGCGTGTTCCGCGCGAAACACGTAGATTCGTGTGCCGTGATATCCACGCGGCGAGTGTATCACGCACGGCGCACACGGGGACGGCTCGCCACGAGAAATCCGAACGACGCGGCGTGTCCGCCGCTCGTCTGCTTTGTACTTCGATTGCGACTGGCGCGCGCGTTTCACCGCGTCAACGTATATAAGTGCGCGTGCACGCGTCGCCCTTGAACCGAGGTTGGTCTCTCGAATTCGCCTGCAATTTTCGGCGCGTCCGCCCGCCGTTGCACGCGCTCGCGCGCGTGTCGTCGGCTCGAAATACCACACGCACCGATCACGCACACCGCGCCCGACACACGACCGTGTTTATTTCTCGGACAAACGAGCCGTCGCGCGATCCCGCGTCTGTCGTTCGCGACAGGAGACAGCGTCGCGTACCGCACGGCACATCGCACGTTTCACCACTGGACGCGCGACTCGCACGCTTCTCCCCCATACAGTGGCCACGCGAGACGTTGTTCGGGCGACGTCGAACGCGCGATAGGTGTGCCCCGCGACTGCTAAGGCTCCGGCGAGCGCACGCACATTTTCGAGGGCGTGGAGCGGAATTAAGACGGAAAATTAGGGACGATTGACACTTGGTGTTTAGGTCACGGCGGCCATTGCGCGGGCTGCGTCTCAATACCGAGCGCGGTGTGCTCCGCGTAGCGTGCCCCGTTACTTTCGCGCTATACTCGCACCGCGCTAAGAACCGAGATTTTCTCTTAGGTAGTTTTCAGCCGGAAGGGGTTAGCCGAGCGCGTCTGTGGATTCTCTTTCGAGCCGCCTGGACCTGACCGTCGAACCGTCGCGGTGGTAGCACGCGGTGCAGGCGCTTTCATATCGTACCGACGCGCATTCTCGAGGATCGTATTTCCTTTTCCAATGAAATAACTCGTTCGCAGGGAATATCATTTCGCGTGCCTCTGAATATAGAGGCATTTCTATATTGACGATATTCTGCTAACTATAATTACTCTTGCGTGTCTGTACCTATTTTATTTGTTTTATTTTGTTTTTCACAGTCAGTTATGCTTCATTAGTCTGTTAGCTTTCTTTGATATTTTCGTTCCTTTTGTTATGCGCCGTTCCGACTTCCCTTATATTATGCTTTCTCTTTTTATATTAAGCTTCCGTTGTTCGCTCTCAGGGGACATCCGTCCCAGGGTTAATAAATTGCTTCTTCTTCTTCTTCTTCTAACTATAATTGTAGCTCATGATCCAACTATCTTTCATTTAATGGACAACTAACAGAATAGTCGAAATAGGGATATTTTCTTTCGATCATACAATCTCAAAAAAAAAGATATTTCCACAAATGTATCGCTCTATTCATAAGATTTCTATAGGTATAGTACGAAAAGAATTCTTGTTGCGATAAGAAGATAGGTTCTCGCTGCAAGCGGCGAGAATTCTTGCATCAAGAGGTAAATTCATAAAAATGCAATAAGTTTTTGGCAAAAATAGCCAGCAGGAAACGTATTGCCGTCTAACTCTATAAGGATATTTTTCAGTGAAGAACACGAGTCGCGCGGGGAGTGATATCGCTCCAGTAGGAGATTCGGAGGCGATTCGATTTGCGGCAACCAACAACGCGTCGTCCCCGCAGCCACAGGTGGAACGGATCTCCGTTTGAGCGACGGAGTCGAATTTATTTTCGCGTCAACGCGTACGACGTATAGATAGCGGCAATTGATACGGCCGCGGCAGCTTGCCGCCCTAATAGGCGCCGGCGTATGGAATCGAACGTGACTAATTTTGACGATTGCTTTTCCGATTCGAATTGAGCGCGGCGGCGCTGGTCTGTACGCGGTATACCGTAAGGACGAGCTCGCCCCGTTAGACGAATCTAGAATGTAGGGTACGCGCGTATTTTGTCGACGGGGCGCGTATGTATTATAATATAACAGTTACGGTACTTTGTTTTTATGCGCGCTAATTACCTAAGAAGGATCGTTTCCCGAAAGGAGACGCGCGTTGCTCCGGATGTACTTTCGACGTCGTCCCGCTGTATTCGCCCGCGCGATTCGCAATATAATAGCGCTGGCGACCGTGTGAAATTGGGCATGCCTCGTGTTTTACAGTACGCTGGATCGGTTAACCCCGCGTATACCGCGCGGATTTATACTCACCTTACAAATATTTACGGACGGATCCGCGGAAGGCGGCGACTCTGTTTTCTATTGGTTCGGCGAGCGACAAAAATTCGCGCGGGGTTATTGGCACGCTTCGGTCGCTATCGAGTGGCGTGTCCGATACCCGCGCGTGTACCTTCTACCGAAGAGTGAATTAAAGAAGCGTAATCGCGCGTCTTGAGGAATCTCCCGCGAGAAATTATATCGCGACGTTTTGGTTTACAAAAAAAAATTAAGCAAGAGTAAAAGATAACCGGTTCCGCTCACCGAGCGATTTCACTATCGCTGAAACGCGTACAGTTCGAATATCGCGTATTTACGTACTTTCTTCGATCGAAAAGCAACGCGAATCCTAATGCAAGAAGAAAACTCAGTCCCGACCGAATACATAATTCATTCTCAAAGCGGCGTGGAAATGAACTACACGCTTTTTCTCTCTCTTCCCCGAGAGAGTGTCTCGCCGTGTTATGTCTGCAGCGCGTTAACTCGACAGCTCTCTCGTAAAGCGATCCGATTCTTTCATAACCGATAAGACGCGCGCCTCTGCGCGAGATTTTTCAGGAGTAAATATTTTATAGTTGACTCTACCGAACGTAAATTATTCCGTCTTCTTTCGCATGCGTCGTTTTACGGGAGATAAGTACACGGTCCGCCAGCATTTTTACGTTTTCCTTCGAGACGCATTTCTCGCGTGCCGCAGGCTTTTCGGGATATTTCGCTCGGCTAGGTGCGCTGCTATTTCCGTAACAGCCTCATTTATTTCTCGCAATAAGGAGCATCTTCCCGTTTGCGCCGATTTATCGGAGCCACCGCGATCGCGGGACGCGTGCGGATTTACTTTAGTTTCGGATTCGCCTCGAAATAACGTACGAAATTCTATTCGAGCCCCTACACCGAAAGAATGAATTGCTGGTGCCAAAAAAAGTTTTCTTCAATGAAAAATATGATATAGTTCCAGAAACAAGTCATGGTTTTCTTAGTGTAAGAAAATATTCGATAGGCTCGAGCAATTCGGTTTTAGCATTAATTTTTTTGTGGCCGATTCGAAAATTTTTGAGAAAATTGTCGATCCTGTATTTTTTCATTTTCCATTTTCCACCTTATCAAAGCTGGAAAACGATATTTAGAAATGCAACTACGTCATAGTCTAGTAAGGCTATCTCCCTCGCACTCGTTTGGTATAAGTAAGTGCGTCTCTCTGCCTTTTCGATAACGTCACAATCTAGCAAGAGAAACGCACTTATAAGTCAGTGAATAATGATTTTTTCAAATGTTATTGAACATGTATACGGATTACAAATTAAATGTGAAAAAAATGAATATCTTTTTACATTTCTTTTCACGCGAGAAAAGAATTTCTTGTCCCAACGAAGGTATTCTTCAATCAAGAATATATATTTTCCGTACCAAGAATCTGTATTCTTAATAAAAATTCGTAAGATCATGCGTTCTTGATTCAACGCATATTTTGTTGAAACCAGCAATTACTACTTT
The DNA here is from genome assembly GCA_963678675.1 of Xiphydria camelus. Lineage (NCBI taxonomy): Eukaryota > Metazoa > Arthropoda > Insecta > Hymenoptera > Xiphydriidae > Xiphydria > Xiphydria camelus. The sequence continues at coordinate 30,966,266 of OY783194.1, forward strand.
CAGTGTATCGCAAATCACGTCGGGACGCCTGGAAGCGCGAGCAAACGCGCGCATAATTATCTCGGCGTCCCTCGACGCTCACCCTTCGTCCCATCTTTTAGCCGCGCTTTATATCTTCGCGCCCTCTTTATCGCAGTCTCTTTCGAGGTGCGCAAACAGAGGTAGGGTTATGCGCGCGGACGCCGAGAGATAAGCTGGATAAATTTGCTCGACTCTCGCACGCGCTACGGTCACGAAAGAAATGTGAGCGTTACAATATTAGCCGAGTGCATTACCCCGCGTGGGATTTCCTACGCGGCGCCCGGCTCTGGGATAACGTAAAGACGAAATGCAACGGCCGCGGCGCATCTTCTGTGTAACTCCTGCACACGCGCGCGTCGCCATGCGGGATAATTTACGTTAGACGCGTGACCAACACCCTGACGGTATAAATATATGTGCGCCAACCCTGCGAGGAGTCGTAACGCGAACTCTCCGCCATGCAGACGAGAAGCGCCGCGGCTCTTCTCGTTGCGCTCGGGTTGACTTGCTTTTCCTCGATGGTCGAGGCGTCCACTGCCGATATCGCCGACGAGCCGGAAGTGCGCAAACTCCTCGCCGAGTGTCGGGATCCGGACTACCGAACTTACATAAAATGCCTGAAGAGGCACAAGCGGCATCAAGGTAAAGAAAATCGGTGACATCGGTCGCGGAAATCGGGGTTGCGAAACCAAAGTGGATCGAGTCTGGTTTCTCGAATTAAATGGAAGACGAGCGACATAACCGGGTTGGCAGAAATTGGTAGCCAAATATTTGTGGGCAGTATTCTTGGGAAAAAAAGAAATATAATTTACCTTTGGAAAAATTGAGTTAAGCGCATCTTATTCGAGATAAAGCGTTGCAAATTTGTACCGATCAGAGAGCACCTTTGCCTGTTCGCGCGTCCGTGAGTTGTTAACATAATATTACATAGAGAAAAGAGTATATTAATCGCTGTTATACTGGATAATAGATTTGTCATTTTGGGGAAAGTATTACGTTCATGATGGGAATTGACATACGTTTAGTAAAGTTCACTGGATCTATGTCAACTGTTGTCATGCAGTAAAGCAATGAATGCAATACTTTCTCCAAAATTTCAAATCTATTATCCAGTACGGCCAATGATTCGAACTTCGATTAATGCAAATTACCAATATTTTATCTCGAACACGGTGCACTTAAGTAAAAACTGTTTAAGAGGATAAGTTATTCTTCTTTTTTCCCAAGGATACCACCCACAAATTCTTGGCTACCAATTTCTGGACATCCTGTACAGCCCGCTTCCGCTTGGGACCGGTAGTATTTCGTCTTCCGAGACGCTCGACCCGCTGGAAAAATCGTAGGATAGTACAGTTTCAACCGGCTCGAGTACCGCGCGCGCGCCTGAAGTGTCGTTCGATGTTTTCGGGAGCAGCAAGAAGCGAGCCGTTCGAGGAAGCCAAATCGAATTGTTTGAACACGTGCGGCATGGAAAAGTGTACGACGCACGCGTGCGCCAAGGACTGCTATTCCCGCTGCTTCAAGAAAACGAAGGAGGTCCATCAAGTCATCACGGAATATGGAAACGAATGCACAGCGGGTGATTGCCTCGAAAGGAGCGTCGGTGCCACTAATATAACTACGAATATAGATATAAAAAATGTCATCAATACCAATAGTCCAACCGAGAAGTCCGTCTCCGGTCGAAATTGCACCTGCAGTGAGTAACTATTTCTTTTATTTCTCTGCAAAACGATCGCAAGGTTTCCGTATTGTTTTTTTCGTTCCATTAAAAAAATTCGAGACTTCATTTGGCGCAACGAGAATCAGTTGATACTAATTTATTTTATATTCATATCACAATTTGCACGATAATATTCCACTCGATTCGTCCAGGACCCGGTGGGATCTGCGAAGATGTGTCGAATACAAAAAAAGGATGCATCAATGAACCCTGCAAGAACTGCAACCCTCCCGTTTCACCCTGGCGACCCTGGCCCGGCTTCAACTTGGTGCCGCAGATACAACTGGTACCCCAAATCACCTTCGGCATCGGCCTGGGATCGGTTAACTTTGGCTGCATCTTCCCGTCATCCTGGTCATGCGTTAACCAACCGCAGGTACGCCGCTTATATTAAAAATATGTTTTGCCCGTCAAGATATCTTATTCTCGTAAAAATAATCAATTAATAATAACCTCGTCTCACTTTCAGTACGGTGGAGTGGACTGTTCGGGATGTGGCAACCCCGTCGTGCACAACAAATGCGACAATTCTTGTTACGCCCCGCAAAATTCAAGATCGCCGAACTTTCCTCAATCCGGTCCCGCGGAGAGGACGCATCAGTGGGGCGATGCGACGGGCGATGCTTCGAGAAATGCCGATCTTTGCAGGAGTCCTTATTGCATCGGTGGCACGTAACGAACGGGAAGGAATAGAAAAGCATTCGCGATATGCAAACACCGACGAGATAAATTCGTGAATGTATTATACCGTTAAATAAATAAATTAAATATATGCACTTTACGAGGCTAAACTTATTCGCCACTCTGAGAGAAGAGTGTATTTGTAGTTAATAAAATGTATACTTGATTATAACGAAAGGGCCAATTTCGTTGAGCCAAGTAAATTTATGTCAATTAATAGAATGTCTCTTTTATGCAAACAGAAATAGAATAATAGCTAATGAATATTCGCGCTTGGCCCAAAGAAATATTTCTTTCGCACTAATCAAATACTCATATATTAACTATAAATAAACTGTCTTCTTAGCGTAGGAAAGAAACTTTAATTACCATTATCTCATTATTTATAGACTTTTGATCTACATCAACATAACGAAAGACGTTCAATTCCGCCTGCAATATGCAACCCGATCGACGCGAACGTCAGACGGGTCACGCGACTTGCCTCAGCTAGTAAAGACGGAGATGACTTTACCCAATCGAATGCAGATGACTCCACCTCGTCGATAATGAAAATGAGAAACGAGATTTCGGCCCAAGAAAAAACCTATACGTCGGAATTATCGATACTCTTATCTCTTGTATTCATTTATCGCGGCTTTGCGAATGAGAAACACGCATGTCGAGCTTGGATTGAAAATTTTTGGAGAGAATTTTAAGCCCATGTTTCTCTCGAAAACTCGTAACAACATTGAAGTCATGAAACGTAATTTTATTTGTAAAATTAATTTTACGAATTCAAGAAAATCATCACGGATCTTCATAGCAATTTCTTCTTCTTGACATTTTGACGATTTTGCAAGTGTAATACCAATGTCTGCAATAAGTGATTATATTACCCAGCCCTAGAAAAAAGAATTTAGATTTCGATGGATTTTTTTAAGCCGAATTCGATTCCGTTGGCCGAATGACTTTATTACGTCAGGTTCCCGAGATATTCCTACCGAAATTGTCCTAAAATCACCTTTTTAGCGCTTTTACAATACGATATCCCGAAAACCTCACGTGATAAAGTAATTTAGCCAACGGAATTGAATTTGGCACACTAAAAACCCTCGAAATTACATAAGACAGTCTCTGGGTCAAAATTGATATAAGCCTGTGTATCAACCTTTCGATAATTTTTGCATTATTCGCGTAACGAATATTGCGTTGAGCGTCTCGGGAGCAAACAAAGTCTACCCTCCTTCGGAACGAGAAAACCCCCACACGAAGAACCGCCTTTGGGTCTCGCCGGAAGAACAGGTGTTACCCGAATGCGTCGGGTATATGGCCCACTACCGGCGCCGGCGCCGTCCGACGGCGTCGCGAATGCGAAAGAAAGAACACACGAAACGCGGGAAGAAGCTCATTCCCAGATCCATCTTTCAAAGATTTTTCCGACGTCGATTTGCGAGGCGTCTACGGTTTGGCAATACGTATATGTACGGCTGTACATCGTGTTATATACCTGCGTCGGATAAGGTCGAACGCCCGACAGCGAAAGTGGTTGCGGCTTCTCGCAGACGCGTGGGAATATCAACTCCGGTCCTCTCCTACCGACGCTTATAACAGAAGCGAGTGCGAATGCACATACATATTTCCAGTCACGACCTCTGCCACGAACAGAGAAGCGCGCTCGGCCGATCCTTCTTCGGATTTCCACGGGAGTGTCGCGTTCAATTTATATTATATCTATTCGGGGTGTGAACGCATTGGAAGAACATACGCAGAGAAATACAGAAATCGGCGAGAATGCGGAAAGGCGCTCGCCGCTTCGCTCCGAATAATTATATACCTCAAATGGGGCACTTTGAAGCACACCGGTAACACCTTTGCGCCATTTATTGAAATAAGCATAAACCACTCGATGTTAGATATTTATAATTCTAAATTTAAGACTATGCTTTATTATCACGAAGGAACGGTGAGCTTACGATCTTATTACTTCCCAATCCGGAAAGATTCCCTTACTTTACAACCGGGGAATACCCGATTGGCCTAGCCGGCCTGGTGTACACCCGGGGTACAGTGTGATGACCAGCGGTCATTCACTCTGTCCCTTCGAAGGGAGGTTTTGCAATACCCTCAGATTTTGAAAATACAGTTAGTTCAGAGACAGCTCTCATTGTCAGAGTGTGAAGACATCGAAGAATAAATACTTTGCTTTTTTATTCCGAAGCCAAGGCTTAACTTTTATTTAATAAGCTACCTGGCTTCCTCTTCGCATTTCCAACACCATAACCATCCGACTTGCCTCCGCTCGCCTACGGTCAGCCGTTGCAGCGAGGAGCCGACTACCGGAGGGAGATGCGCGTAAAATTGCCAGTTCGTATTTACCGTGCGCATCCGAGAGGAAAAGGCAACGCGAGTCGAAGAACACGAATCGGACCGCGAAGAGGATAGGAGAGGAGCGACGATAACGTATTATTCCTCGACGATCGGCGATCGAAGGAACGACCGGACGGCGTGGGTCGTTCCGGCGTCGTCGAACGATAAAATTGCCCGCTTATCTTTCCGCGCTCGATTGTCCTCTTCTTCCTCCTCCGTAAACGAAGGTTTCGTCCGGTTACAACATAGCGCGGATACTCGAATTATCCCTGCTACGTCGGGTTACGTCTGTCGCGGTGCGGAAAGACGAGTGCCAGGCTCCGGTTCTGGATAGCGTCGAAAATCGAGGAAACTCTTGCGCGACACCGAGGGTGGTCCTGCTGCCAGGAGAAAAGGGCCTCTCGAGGAGCCGAAGTGCGAGAGCCAGAAATTCCGAAGACTTTCCACACGGAAAAATACAAATCGTAGCATTTACAAAGCTTGTGGTCAATTTCGGAACAGGGCCAATTGATTGTTACGATAACTACACAGAGAAAAAGAATAAGTTGCGGGGTTGCAAGTAATTATTTATTTATATAAACGGAATTTTTTAATGCGTCAATTAGATGGATATCTCTTCCTTACAATCATGTGGAATTGTACGTGATTGAAAGGAAGAAATATCTAATTAAAAATGAAAAAAGATCAAAATGGTGTAAATAAATAATTACTCGCAACTCCGCAGGTAATTCTTAGTAGATCCAACTAATTCTTTTTCCTCGTGTAAAAATTACAGCAACACCTGTAACTTCTATAAATGTTATTATAATTTTTACTAACAATTGTAGTTATCGTAACAATAAATTGACCTTGTTACGAAATTTACCATAAATTTTGCAAGTCCTACGATTAATTTTCTTCCGTGCAACTATATAAACGACCACCGCGGCACAAATCGGTCGACGCTCCGTTGTATCGCGAGGCGTTTCGATTCCGGCACTATTCCACGCATACATTACATGTGTTTCTCCTCGCACGCGGCTTCCTCGTCGTCACGTGGGACGAGCGATCCTACGAGCGATCCGAGCGAGCGGTAGGCGTTCACTCGCGTGATTCGGTCCCACGGCAAAATGTATTTCTCTCTCCGTGATCCGACGTGTCGATACGCGTCGATACGCTCGTTTTAACTCGCGTCTCTCGCATCCTTCGTAAACGTCGCCTTTCCACAAGCCGAGCCGCGATGTCGTCCCCTCGCGAGGACGCGAACTTTCGAAAGCCCGCTTCCGAATCGGACGCGGTTCGATGCGCGCTTCGCGCCGCGGCTCTTCCGCTCCGATGAAAACATCCGACTTTAAAGACACACTTCGAGGACTCCCCGTAAAAACCGGGTTCGCTTCCGCCGCGCGTGCACGCGCACCGCACGGGAGTCGCAGCGTGGTCTCAACGGACTTCGCCCCGTTCCCGCGCGTAGACGCCCTACTCCGCGCACTTCCGCCGCGCTACGTAACAGTACACCGACGTCTTCGTCGGTCGTCGTCTAGTCGTCGGGGCCCCGAGACACGGCGGTGGACATTAAATTTTCACGGTCGGCCGATCGAATATGAACGGGCTGGCGGCGCGCCGTGGGGTGCGACGGAACCCCGGAGAAGACCGCGGCATGTGGCACGCGCTCGGCTGTTCGTGGAGGGCCCAATTATTACTTCGGACCCACACATGACTTCCACCTTCCTTCGGGTTCTTCTTTCTCTCGCCTGCAATTTAGAGGCGCGCGGCGCGAGGGAAGTAGCGCGGAAGCGCGCCGCCACCACCGGTAAGCGCAAGGGGTGTGCAACGGGGTGAAGCGACAACGTTGCCGCCCGATTCTCGATATCCTGCAGCGGCGCATCGGGCGATTCGCTGGGCCGTGAAATTATTGCTCAAATTGCCGAGTCGAATATTCGACTGCGTTGTGTAATAAATGAAAAGGAAAAAGAGGGAAGACACCGCGGCGAAAGACTCGTTCGCGGTGGTTCGACGAGGGCGCCGGGGGTGAAAAAATTGCGCGGCCCTCGGGGCGACGAGGCTTGCGAGATCTTTAATAACGGTCGAGACGCGTATACGGTTCTTTATATGGCACGTCGTTTTGCCTTTTAATGGCAATCGTTTTAAATGTAGAATGGAAAATAGATTCTTTTTTTCAAAGAAAATAAGGAATTGTGTTTGGAAACATTCTCAATATGTCACCTACAGCTTTTAAAAGAGTTAGTTAAAATTTCGCGTGAGCATAAAATAAAATCCGAATACAGAGAATATCATAGGAGTTATGCTCAATTATTATTATTATGCGTAGACATAAATTTAACTTGTATTATGTCCTGGCATAATATTATGATATTTTAATTGACAATAATATTATTATACGATGAATTAAAGTTATGCCACGACGTAATAATAATTCATTGAAGTGAATTATTATGTCTCGATATAATAATAATTCGACGAATAAAAATTATGTCAGGGCGTAATAAAAATTCGGAATTAAAATTATGTTCCGACACTGATTTTAATTTATTGAATTATTATTATGACGGGACATAATTTTAATTCATTTTTATGAAACGTAATTTATATTTGGCGAAATTTCTTTTGCGCCGTTAAAAAGCAACACGACGTCCCACAGTTCTTCTCCTCCAGGTGCGAAATACCATTTACGCGTTCGCGGAAGCGTTTTCTCGAGGCGTCGATGCCAGCGTGAAACCAAGATAATTTTATATCGGATGCTAAACCGCGACAAGCTTATTGTGGAAAGCTTGACGAGCTATTATGAACTCTGGGAAGTTTCAGGACCCCCGACGGATGGGTTTTGACAGCTCACCAGCGGTGAGAACAGCCGGACCCCGTAAACTACTACACGTGCCTTCCGCGCGTCTGGAAAGGCCACGCGGAAAGAAAAACTCGGAAGATCGAAATCGATGCGCGCACCGTGTCGAATGGTTACGCTCGGCGATTCGACTCGGAATGACCACTCTGCGTCGCGAATACCTAATGTACGAGATGAAGAAAAAATTGTTTGATCAGAAACCAACGCGTTACGTACATATTTGGGCTCGCGTGTTTTCGTCGAATTTGTTTCGACGAAGCGTCGATGGATGGGTAAATTCAACCGATCCACCTAATCGCGTTTCTCTCGAAGACGAATAGAACTATACATTTCAAGATGCACTGTTAAGAGGATTGGTAAATTTGATATACAGCTTCTATATACAAAATAAGTATTATATTATAAAATTACAAGTTAAGCGCAGTAATGCCAGCCACTATGAATAATTAATAATTTTCGAACAGAGTTTTGAATTTTACAGTTTTTGCTGTAAAGATGCCTCAATGTTGGTACAATTTGAGTGGTTTCGTGGTAAATTTAAATCAACTCTGTGGTAAATTAGATTGTTTCAATCGCGTATAGTAATTTTAATGAATAAACTTGTACGATAAAAACTTCATAAAAGTAATATGAAATTTACTACAAAAACTTTTCACAGTGCGAGCTTCGTCGACGAGGAAGGGCCGGTTCTTATGCAGGAACGAGGAACTAACTACGCGCGATGTAACGGTGTCAACGCATGGGGTAGGTACAGTTATTATACAATGGATGTGTGTGGTCGAGTCCAAGAACCTCACAAATGCGGGACGGCAGTGGGTCCGATCACAATGAGGTATAAATTTGGCTATCTACCTGAGAGTGGTAACGCAGAGGAGGCGTCGCGACGGTATACAAATGACTGGAACAGTTAGGAGCTTAGAACGAAATTCTCCGACCAGTTTATTTATACCAGTGCAACGATCGAACCGCTTCGGCCGTCTTTTCGCTTGGCCAAATGGAAGTTTAATAAAGAGCAACTTAGCCTTGTTAGCATTCGCGTCACCGCGCACTTCCAGATCGATATTCCCATTGACAGGCTCGGCCGACGACGGATCGATGACAATTCACACTCGGAGAAAATTTTATTCGAATACGAATCTACTAGAAAGTATATTAGTCACGAATAGGATTTTCTTCATATCGAACAAAGATCTATTTGAATGAAATAAATGTTTGAGTACATCGTACAACGTTTATTTACTTTAACACGTAGTGGTCACACCTTCTAAAAATAACGTTGTGGTACATAATGTAGAAAAACAGTTGCCATTTGCGTTCTTTTTAATGTATCGACTCAAACCTTGAACTGGAATTTAGTTGAAGACTTCCTCTTTATACTCCAGTAATTCTGTTCTCCTTTTTTAAATTTGTTTAAAAAAGGAGAACATAGACTCAAAAATTACCTTGGGTCATCTGGACCCAGTGTGACCACTACGGGTTAAACTTCTGTTTGTGCTCATTGTAAATAAATTCCTCATTTATCGCGAAAAAATGTTCAAACCAGAATCGTATTCGAAACAACTTTTCTCCGGGTGCAGACGAATTTACAACTCGAGTAAATGACTCGCACACCGGACACACACATCGGAGTCACGAACACTGTATTGTACTGATTCTCGCGTCTCTCCACATTTCGGCTTACTGATATACGGGTTCGGAAGCTCCGCCGAATGAAATATCGTCGTCGCGGATTGCGAGATCCCACATGGCGATAGAGAGGCGCGCGACACCTCCGCGCGATACGAGAAACCGAGAGTTTGACGTGCCGCGGATAGTTGCATCCGTTTCGGCCCGCATTGCCGCGTAGCGCGGAATACGGCGACGACGGGCGAGCCTTTTTCATCGCGCGATTACGATCGGCTCGCTCTCCTATTTCGGAGACGGCAATTTGACGACGCGTATATAGGCGATTGCGAAAGGAAGGTTTGCCAATCTGAAATTACACAATTCGCGCCTCGGGGAGCCTTGACAGCGAGGATCTAACGGCCGCGCCGCTCGATCGAGCGTATTTGGTTTGGGTATGCGTGGAACCCGATAAAAATCTCCCTCCGTCGTCTCCTTCGTAGGCTTCCGTAATGCCATCGTTATATCGCGAACGTTATCGCGTATCGACGATCGCTTCGTTGATTTTGCCTTCCCCCGAAAAAGAATGACGTGCGCGTGTCGCGTGTATGCTGATAAAAAAATTAATTTTTTGTCACTCAGTGTCAAATACTCGGTTTCATGGGCGTCCTCGACGCATGTGAAATCATCTTTCACACACCAATTCGTGAAAAGTTGCGCGGTGCGTGAAGTAACCTGCGCAGTGCGTGAAATCGTCAATCTCGTGTTTGACACTTAGTGACAAAAAATAGAATTCGTTATTCGGTTGTTTCGCGCCGTTCTAACGAGTGTGATTGCCGTACTCGCTTCGCTCGTGCGGCAAACTTCACTCTCGTTAGAAACAGCGCTTCACGCCCTAATAACGAAAATAACTATCAATAGAGGTGCACGGAAAAAATTTGATGGCAACAGTACATCGATTGCTGCAAATTGTAAGACATTTTGCGCACGGAGAAAGATGGAGCTGAAATTATAAGAAATTGCACTTGAATATTTAAGTCAAAAAACACTAGTATGTAATAAAGCTGAAACAGATTGGCAAATTACAATTTACAATAAATCATAGATTTCCGAAGTGAGCATGAAAAAATACATCAGATAAGGTGATCGAGGGTTGAATTCCAGGGATTTCGATTTTCGCGAAGAAAAAATAAATAAAATGCTAATTGAATTCGATGCGAATGCGAAGCCTCGCTTTTTCTCTCTTGACGAGTCGTTAAATATTCTATTCATCGATTTTCTCATCACTATTGCTTCTCAGCGCCAAATGCACGATGCACGTGCTTTCTCGCAGTGCAGATGCGACTCGTTGACCGTTGACGACCCTACAGTCACGAATTAATTTCAGTTTCCTCGCAGCTGAAATGCTCGCACTCTGCCACGACCAATATACGCGCCGCCGGTGAGTTTAGTTTCGGAGGTGAGCAGCGAGGGTGACGAGGTGGCACGTTAATGCAGCCGACGACGGGGCACTTCACCTGCTCGTTAAAAAGTGTCGGTACCGACCTACAGCAATACATTTTTCCACGCACTTTGTGTAATAATTTCGAGGAAAAAAAAAGTGGATACGACGACGTGATCTTTGAATAAATCACACCAAGAAAACCATTTATTTATAGTTAATAAATGTTTGTTCGAACATGGTGAAATAAACATTTTGTTGGATCAAGTAAATATTCGTTAACTATTTATTATGACATTTATTTAGCACAATTAAATCCTTCGACTTAACTATTTGAATGAAACAAAGGTTTTAATAAAAACTATATCTATTTTTGTTCTAACGAAATATTATATCGCCGTACTTGAAATTACATTTATCAAATATTAATAAACTGTTTTCTCGGCGCAAGAAAGATAATTTGCTAAATTCATGTAAACATATTTATGTACCTATATGACTGACGAACACCAATTTAACTCGGATAATGTTCTATCGAATGAACAACAGTTCATATCAGTTCGTATCAGTTTCTTCACACGATAAATACCTACAGAAATTGACTCATTCCCCGCAACGCCGTTAGTGACTCTAGATAAGCGAGCGCACGAACGGTAGCCGTCAATAGTTCAGCATTACTATCATTAGCGTTAACCCAAATTTAATTATATGTGGATATTATCAATAAGTAGGCACGCTAAATGGAAATTGATGCGATTCTTCCGAGAACGGTTTTTCGTCGTGGCAATTATTTCTACGGATATCGCAAGCGTCTATCTCTTTGGCGTGTGTACACTGTAGACTTTTTCGCTAGATTTACTCTCGCTAGAGCTGTCCGACACTTATCTCACAAGTGGACACAGCCTAGCGAGAGTCAGTCTAGAATCTCGCTAAAGAAAAAGAAAGATAGCTAGATTGTGTGGAGTGGACACACGAGAAAAACTTGCTGCCAGAGAGATTTTAGTCTATTTGACCGACTAAATAGAGCAACCCAGTCTAGCGAGAGCGACAGGCGCCGGGTTCCTCGAGTCACGAGCGAAGAGCCTTTGCTTCGAACACGTGCTCAAATTTCAGGAGCCTCGCGACGGGGCACGGAAACCCTCTGCCTTTCGCTCTCCTCGGACAAAGTGCAGACCCGCAATAAATTCGACTATTGCGGAGCACATGCGCTTGTGCGGGGACGGCACCAATCGGACGGCGCCGAATATGCGTACTCTCCCGGCGCCTCATGCTGCAGCTCGGTGGTTTCGAAGAATTTCCTTATCCCACCGTACATAGAAAAAAACCAGCCCTTATTTTACCCCCAGCTCTATACCTCCGCTAGCCGCTTTTTATTTTCAAATTAGTGTTCACAATTCTTCGTGTAAAAGACCAACTCCTGCTCGAGACTTCCTAGTTTATGCCTCTCCTCGATCGGAGTCTCCGTTCATTTTATACTCTTCAACTATCAACCGAACTTTATTTTCTCTCCCCAACTTATCTCCTTATCTGTTTCCTTCCTACGTCCTACCAGCGACCACGGGTGTCCGACATTTCACAAAGGTTCCACCCTACGTCCACGCGTTCCCAGTGTACACAGCTAATAGAGAAGTCTAGGAGAGATCAGTCTCAAGCAGCTCTAGGTCACTCTGGCTAGAGAAAAAAATGTCTGTAGTGTACACAGTCGGTAAATTTATCTAGCTAGAGTCTCTGCGATCTAGCTAGATTTCGCTCTACAGTGTACACGCACCAATCTGCACACAGAAAAAGAATTAGTAGGATCTACTAATAATTACTTGCGACCCCGCAAGTAATTATTTATTTACATCAATTTCATATTTTTTCATATTAATTTTACATTTCTTCCTTGCAGCCACGTGCTATTGCACATGATTGCAATGAAGAGATATCTAATCGATGTATTAAAAGAGTTTGTTAATGCAAATAAATAATTACTTGCTACCCCGCTATAGTAATTTTAAGTAGAGCCAACTAATTCTTTTTCTCCGTGTACTCGCTAGGCGTGGGTCGCGTCGAGAGGCGTTGGAAATATTCATCGATCGCTGCGCGTCGAGGTGTACCGTGATTGTAAATCACAGAAGAGGGACCGATAATTATATACCTGGATCGCAATGTTTTACAATCGAAACATCGTCTACCGACCGCAGCGGGGAGCGGGAAACCCCGCGCGATGTCCCGCTACGCGCATAATCCCGGGCGAGTGGAGAACACGTTTATAGAATGTTCTCTCGATTCTCGAAATCGACCACAGGTAGGCAGGTACTATTATAATATTTTCACCTCTTCCTCTCTCTCGCATACAAATCGTTACCATTGCTCCGAGACTCACCGTGCGGATTTCTCCGTGCATTATTTATGGGCGTTATACCTCCATCCGCATGGGAAGGTGGTACCCGAGAGAGGCGCCGCGGATAGTCGACCCTGAAACTTTCGGAAATCTTACCTTTCCGCGAGAGAACTCGTATTACAGCTCGGACGAATGTCGGAGTTTCGCATAAATTAAAATAAATTTAAAAGTCGACGACATTGGTAAAGACCGGCGGCCGGTTTCTACGTATAAAATCTACGTCCATCAGCGGCACAAATCGAGATGTTTCACGGGCGATCGAACCAGCCGTACACGCGCGCGCGCGCGTCCTTTAGTTCGACGCTCGAGCTTTCGAACGTACGGATAAAGGTATACAAATTCATGGTGACGCTCGACGCTTATTTTCAGTGTCAAATAGGTCACGTGACCAAGAGTATTCGCAAATAAGCAGTCATGCTTCAAGTGCGTCTTATTTTTCGAATGATGCAAATTATCAAAAATGAATTATGCAAAATAGTAACTGCTTATTTGCGAATAATCTTGATCACCGATTTGATCACCTATTTGACACCGAAAATAAGCGTCGAGCGTCACCGTGAATTTGCTTTCGATTTCACGACGGCGACTGTAACGACGACGCGGTGACGTCCTCGCGCACGGCGATGAGGAACGAACCGAGTCATCCCCGGCCCATCGTAGACGCGGTTATAGCGGCGCGTTACTCAATTCAGCTCCGCAAGGCCGAAAAATACTTTATTCCCGTCCTTTCGTCGGCCAATTATGAATTGCACGTAGGACGAAATTGGTCGAGAGGACGTAAAAGCACGCGCCAAGAGTATACCCACTTAAACGCTCTCCGAACGCTTTTAAATCGCGAAGGCCCGCGACTGTATATGGAATGATCGCGAGTTCGACGAGAATGCCAAATTAATTTTAATTCTCCCATTCGGCGGCGCGCCCGAAAGGCGTGGGCACTTTGGGGAGTATTTCTCAAGCGCCGCCGCGGTGCTCGCGACTGCGACCCACGTAACCCCTGTCGCCAGAAGTGCTTTGGATTATCGTCCTCGGGGATATACAATATACCGAGGAGACAATTTATCAATATGTAGTTAATAAATCTAATCTCAAATACGGTGAAATAAATATTTCGTTAGGACGAGAAAATATATGTTAATTATTGAAATGTTTATTTCATTCAAATGATTGTCTCGAGGAATTTAATTGCTCCAAATAAATATCGTAATAGTTCACGAATATTTACTTGATCCGATAAACATTTTTATTTCCGCATATTTACATAAATATTTATTTACTACAAATAAACTGTTTTCTCGGTGAACGAAGTTAAACTTACTCACCAGGAAAGAAATTTCCATCGCTATTATCTTATTGTCTCCGAACGTTTTGCTGATATTTATATAATACTTTTTTGAAGATCAGATCTTTATCTATAACAAATTCTTATATTGATGTAGGCCAAAAGTTCTACAGTGCTACAGTGTCTTCTACATAATATAGGTATATATATTATATGTGTATGGGTTATCGTGCGCGAGCAGACAATTGATAGGCGTACAATTTGTCACGGTATCCTTTTACTGGGGAAAAAACATGCTATTCTTTTTGCTATCGCGCTATGACACATATCCGCGGCGCCTCGGCGCGTTTCTCGGTGGCGGCTGCAGGGATATCCTGCGCGAAGAGGGAGAGATAATGATTTAGCGACTCGTTGATTACAATTTTATTCTACCGAAGAATACAGTGCTCGCGAGTACGGTGGTAGATTTTCGTCGATACCATATTAAACTGAGAGAAATAATTGCTGGGGTGTCAAACGAATATTTCTTGAACCAAGAACATATTATGATCTTAACAATTTTTAGGAATACAGATTCTTGCTCGAAGAATATGCATTCCTGATTCAAGAATGCCTTCGCTGTGACGAGAAATTCTTCTTGCGCAAACAAAAATAATTACTCGAGTCTGACAAATATTTGTTTGCTGGAAGAAAACCATGTCTTGATCCTGGAATGATATCATATTTTTAATTGAAGAAAACCTTTTTTTGATACCATCAATTATTTCTCTCAGTATAAGTTTGCGATAAAATCAATTCCGGATACGCGTGCAAATTTGTCAAGCCACTGTTTCCTTTTACTGGAAAAAAAACGTGCTTTTTTTTGCTATCGCGCTATGACACACATCCGTGGCGCCTCGGCGCGATATCCGGTGGCTGCAAGGATATCCTGCGTGAAGAGGGAGAGATAATAACGAAGATGATAATTTAGCGATTCGATTGATGCACAATTTTATATACACCCAAAGAGTACGGTGCTCGAACACATGCGGTCGGAATTCTTCATTCTAACGTTTAACGAGCGTTAGATTTCCGTCGGCGCCAAAATTGCGCGATAAAATCAATTCCGGATACACCTGCGAATTTACAGCGGACATCGAGAACTCCTCGTATATATACTTCCGACCGAGCGGATCCCACCTTCCAAATTAGTCCGGCAATTGGAAGAACATAAATTAGCGCGAGACACTCGGCGACGAGCTCCTGTAGACACCTACGTGACGAGTCGTACCATTTAGCGCGGACTCGCCGGCCGCGCCGTTTTTACGCGCGATTCGGCGCGCGGAATGCTTATAAATTTTTTTCCCCCGTTCCACACGTCCGATCGCGCGCATTTGAATATTTACGACGGGACGTACAGAGCGCCTACAGGACTCCGGCTCCGATCTTGGTCGGCGTCCACACGGTGCAGAAACTCGGGATGGTTTTTGCCGGGCCCAAGGCCTCGCCTCGGCGAGACGTGAATGAATCTAGAACCTGTTCCTCCTCCCGGCACTTTTTTAAATTCTCGCGCACAGCTCCTCTCGCGGGATGCCGTGAGCTTCGCGCGCGGCGCGATGTAGTGGCTGCGCTCCGCTTTGCACGCGGCCGAGTCGTGCGCGCGCGCCGGAGAGCCGACCGACGCGAGAGAGAGCGTGCCGATATTCGAAATCGCTTAGACCGCCGCGTAATCAAATTGAAAATTAATCGGGGCTCTGCGATTTAGTCTCCGGATTTGCCTGAATTCGATATGTAGCGATTTATAATCGCCAGCCGTTTCGAAATCGTTGCTTCGAGTGTAACATTCGAAAGACGTCACTAACGCGACTGTCGCCGTGCATCCTGGAGATCCTTGTATACGGAAAAAAATTGATCGTGGCATTTGCAAAGTTTGCGGTCAATTTCAGGACACACTGAGAGAAATTTCGAGGTCGCACAGCAATTAGTATATAGCTGTGGTAGCTATATTTTAAGGCTGAGTGAGGTTAACTAGACGATGCAGGTAGATAATATACACGGAAAAAAATTAATTGTAACATTTACAAAGTTTGTGGCAAATTTCGTGACAAGGCCAATTTATTGTTACGATAACTACAATTTTAGTAGAAATTACAGCAACGCTTGCAACTTCTACAAGTTTTACCATAATTTTTACTAAAATTGCGGTTATCGTAACGATAAATCGGCCCCGTCCCGAAATTTACCACAAATTTGTTCTCCGTGTAACAATACCAAATACTAACAAGAGCAATACGCATTGCTGAAATAACTATACGAATAGCCGAAATAAAAAGAAGTAATTGCTAAGGTAACTAGAACTTACACTCATATTAATAAATTACTAGCGTAGGTACAATCTAGAAAATTTCTCCCAGTGCAATGCCAATTTATTGTTACGATAACTGCAATTTTATTGAAAAATTACAGTAAAATTTGTAGAACTTTCAAGCGTGCTGTAATTTTTACCAAAATTATAGTTATCGTAACAATAAATCAGCCTTGTCCCGAGACTTACCACAAACTCTGTAAAAATGCTACGATTTGTTTTTCCCCCGTGGGGCGAAACCCGCTAGGTATACCAACGCGCCACCCCGACGATAGTCCTGGCGATCCTTCGGCATCGAGCACTCCCCCCACCCGAAGCCCACGTGTACACCACCGCATTGCAGCCGACTGCCGAGCCAGTGTCGGAAGAGGAACACTGGCGAGCGGTCGTGCGCGCACGCGATCGGTCGACGATTAAACTCGATTTCGAATCGCTTCGAGACAAACTATAGGTATCAGTTTATCCGGAAGCACGCGGGACACGTCGGTTCTTTCGTACGCGACGAAGTTCGTGGGATTAAAAGTTCGGTCAATTTTACTTCGACTCCATCGGGAGGTGCAGTCCGAAAGACCGGTTCCGGGGGAGTCCCGCGGAACGTCTCAGAGCATGCGAGAAGTCGGAGCTTTCTAGTCGGAGAGAGGTGAGCTTTTGGAGTGTACTTTCTTCCGCGCGTGCGATCCCAAGCCGGGTTTACGTAATGCGGAAAATGTCCAATCGGTGCCAGGAATCGAAAGTTGATCGACGATGCTCCATCGTCATGACGACGCGTCACGGCGAGACGTTCGTTTATTTCGCGGAGGAGTTGAAAATCGTACCTAGCACCGAGTGCAGCGCGTATTTGCCTCGCCCGCGATGTCGCTGGCGTGCCTGGCGCGGGTTTTTTATTCGAATTTTCGGACCCCCGCTTTTTGCAGTGCCTCACCGGAAGATAATTTCTAGAAGGAAATTCAAGTTTGCTCTCGCTCGTCACTTCGTGGATCTCACGGTGGATGCGGGGTGTCTCAATTTTTGTTTCGATGCCACGGATTCTGTCGCTGATAAATTTCGAGTTGTAATTTTTAAGCGTACCGACCAATAAATAATCGGTTCACACGCATTCGTCAGCCAAGGCATATACTGCCGGAGCTAACGAGAGCATGAGAATTGTCCATTAGTTGGTGCGTTTAAGGATGACATTTTAAAAGGTCACCAGCGACAGAATTCGTGACGCCGAGAGTACATCGATTTTTGCCACCAGAAAAGAAAATAAAGAAACGTATCGTAGGAATTTCCAGCAGTCGAAGCACCTCTAAAGGCGCCCACGGAGCTGAAAACGTGCGAGCGATATTTATAGCCCGATTTTTCCCCATTGAGAAATCGTAAAACCGAGCGACAGGGCGAGCACTCTCGAGTTCTCGATCGGTACTCAACCGAGCGATTCTCTATGTACGCGCCAACAATATGCGTACCGACCCACACGCTCGTATTATATTACGTACGGACGTGTCGATCCGCGCGTAGTACAGAGAAGCAGATTACCGGTTTCGGGAAATCGATTCCCCGGCGCGATCGGTGAAAGCTTTACGCTCGATCGTTCGAATAGAAGCAACGGGTTCGCCGGAAATTTCCTGGAAAGATATCAAAAGCGATGCCTCTCTCCTCCGCATCGGAATATCAACCCCCGTGGCTCGATCAGGTATACCGGTCAAATGAGGGTATTCATTATGCGGTCCCTTTACCTGGAATCTCACGATAATTCCCGTGTACCGTTCGAGCGTACCTATCCGTATTCACCATTCGCGTACAGGCATCGTCGAAACTGGCAATTACGATCGATCGGTATTCGCGATAAAAATGGACGCGGTCGGGCGAGTCTTCCGCGATTTTCTTTGCGATCCCCGGTCGCCTTCCGCGCGAAAAAACAACCCGCTTCGCGGAGGCGGTAGACTCATCGCGTTGCGCTCGCTTCGCTCCTGGCCGAAGGCACGTAACGGGCGAGTCCCGAGAGGTGGCCGATTCGCCGATCAATGACGTCACGCCTCGCGAGACTGGTTTCTATATTCGACGATACCCCGGTGCAATTGCGCGATTACCTCGCATCGCGGTGCAACGATTCGACCTCCGAGCGTAACGGGCGGAAAAATGTCGTCCGCGTCGATCGAGCTTTCGCCGATCTCTTCGTTGCGAATCGTTAACACTTGGTGGACAGCGGTCGAATCTACACTGGGAAAAATAATTTGATTAAAATGACAAAACGCATCTGGTGAAATGTGTTTGGTTATCCTAACCAAATGTTTAGTTATTCTAATCAAAGAATGGTCAGTTTAACCAAACAGTTTGGTCATCGTCTCCAAGATTTTGGGTAAATTGACCAAATGTTTTTCCTCGGTGTAACACGAGGTGTAACATCAGCGGACAGAAATAAAGAACTACCCAGATTCTCTGGCGTTACGTAACCGATTGTGTGGCACTGGAGTGAAAACTCGAATTTTTGCAAAATATCGCCATGCAAAATAGTATTTCATTCACCTCGTATGGCAAAAATTAGTACAATATTGCATATTTTTGAATAATTTGGTATTTTTTACAATACAGCCAACGGGCGCACGGAGAAAAATAAGAAATAGGAATTGAAAAATAAGAAAATCAGTATATTACTTTTCTCTGTATGCACGTTAGCTGTACCTATTGCAAAGATGCAAAATTATTCAAAAATATGGTATGTCGTACCAATTTCTACCGTACGAGGGAAATGAAATGCTATTTTGTATGGCAATATTTTGCAGAGATTCGAGTTGTCATTCCAGTACCACGCAATCGATCACACAATGCCAGAATCTGGGCACTCAGTGTCTTTCATTTCAAATCCATTTTTCTCCTTATAGATCCAACTACGATAATTCATTTCCTCTGCGCAACAACATAACAGAGCGCGTTTATTATGTTCATTGAACGCCTCCGCTTCGATCGCCGTTATCTCGTCGTCCACGAACTTTGACCAAAATCAATGTACTCTTTCGAAGACCGCGTGGCGATCTGCGAAAAATTTCCACGCCAGAACAAACGTCCCAGGCAACACACGAGGCAGCGACGACTACACCGAAGCGGACGCCACTGCGAGCGTAATAGCCCCGCTCCGTTCCGCTATATTATTGTCGATTTGTCGATCAATGACGTCACGCGCCCCGCGACGCGTTTGTATTCGGCGATGGCGAAAAAAGAGAGAAGAAAACCATCGCAAGTGGTATGGTGAGGCTGGCAATCGGGCAACGAACTCGACCTGCCGGTGCGCCCCGTCTCTTTCCTCTTCCTCGGCTCCCTCCAACCGTCTGATCCTCTCCTTCTCTCTCTCCTTCATTCTTCGAGCCTCCAGAGGCTCTCCTATCCCGCCTTCTCCGCCTCGCTCCGTCCTTCGCGCTCGTGTCCGCGCGTACATCCCTCCGCCGTCTCCGTCTCGCCTCCATTCGCATCTTCGCGAAAGGAGCCCCGTAACGATATCGTCTCCACGCCGCGTTGTCGCGTCGGTGTGGAGAGACACAGGCGAGACGTGACAACAACGGATTATTCTTCGGCGAAATCGCGAAAGGGCAACGCTACGTGATTTTTGAGAGGTGGGAGTGGTTTGTTTTCCTTTTTTTTTTTTCGTCCACTTCGAGTCCCGGTCTCGCGCGCGACGCGGCCGCCGAGGGGGAGGAGGCGGATAGATGTTTATTTTATGAGCTCCGTTGGAGAGAAAGAGAGGAAGCATCGATGATAGAGACGAATGGATTTTAATAGCGGTCGAGCGGGAACGGCGATCCTTATCTGCGGAATTTTCGAGCGCACCCGTGGAAAGTACAGTTCGACGCGAGCTACAATCGCCACCCCTCCGCGGTGATCCACTTATCGTAATTAGGTACGCGAGAAGCGCCCACAAAGGAAGTCCCGTAGGACTTCGGGAGCCCACCTGACCGCAGGAAAAGAGCGCCCGTATACCTGTCTCGATCCCGGCGGAGGGTCGTCGTCCCGCTCACGGGAACCTGCTGCACCGTACGGACTCCATGGTTTCGCACCGCGTGGTCGTTGCGCATCGCCGCCCGCGTCGAACGGAGGGCTTCAAAAATCGGAACAGATGTCGGCCGATGCGCTTGCGGTCGTTCTCGGTTATCCTCGTTCTGTTCGTAGGTCTCTCTTCCACCCTTCTCGCTCGCTTATTCAGGCGCATTTCACTCCCACGCCCCTCGAGCAGAACGACTTCGACGCACTCGAATTCGGGGAGTCCCGGAATTTTCCATCATCGCGAGAGATCAACCTCGAGAGACCGCGGCTTGATGGGTGCGTTCGGCAAGCCGCTCGTCGACTGGGTTTTGCCGATCTAATCGGAAGAGCGCCGAGTGCGCGGATAAACGCGCGCAAGGAATTAAAGAGTGTAACTTCTAAAGGGTCTAAGTGCCAAAAAGGCAAAGTTGGGGAAATCGGTAAAAACAGGCAGATGCTTTAAAGGAATATAGTGGAGCATGTCTTGTAGATTTTTCAGTTTCGAGCCTCTACGTATGCTTTTGCACATAGACCCTTTTCAGATGCATTGGGGTTTGCACTTAGAACCGTTTTCGAGCAAAATATATATTTTTGCAAATATGGCACTGAGACCCTTTAGAAGTTATACTCTTCAATTCAAGGACCATTGATTGCGCGGATCCTATTCGAATTCGGTATTTGTATCAAAACAAAATATTGTCAAGTTCTTATTTGTTATCTGTGTACACACGTGTTGTACGAGAAAGAAAATAACCGAAAATACAATTATTGGCAAGATTACAAGTACGTTTTTTTTCCGCAAGACTGTGACGTCATCGAAAAGCCAGAAAGACGCATTTATGCCGAGCAACGAGTGCGAGAGAGATGGTCTCAAAAGACGATGACGTAGCTGCATTTCAAAGTCATTTACCAGCTCAAACGAGGCCGAAAGAGAAAAATGAAAAAAATACACGATCAATAATTCCGTCCAAATTTGTCGAATCTGCAATAAATGAAATTCAAGAAAACCGAATTTACGCAAAACCATCCCCGTCAAAACTTCTTTTCACCCCCGTGAGGAAGGGGGAATTATCCCTTCCAAAGGGAGATATTTGTATCGCTGCTTTAATTTTCAATAAATGTCGTTTGTCCGTAATAGGATGTTAAACGCACGCCGGGCTATAAGGCGAACGCGCGCCGGCATATCCATATATGCGCGCGCCTCTCAGAAAGTAGGTCCTCCTCTCCCCGAGACTCTCTCGTGCACTCGTGGACTTGTCGACTGTTCGCGAGCAGCAGCGATTAACGGGCGTAACGCTAAATTGTATAATTTATACTCGGCCGAGCGGGTATCCGGCGCGCGGTTTTTCGGAGCATATCTCCCTTTTTCGCGCGGCCGGTCCGCGCGAGGCAAAAATCGAAATTGCGGTCCGTTCGCCGCGAGAGAAGAGGAGAGGTACCGCTATATTCCTCGGTTTTACGAGGACCTCACGACGGCAGTCACCCGTGCATACGAATTCTTACGGGATGAATCGATCGCGCGCAAGCGTACAATGCGTGTGGAGTCAGTTGGCGAGGCGAGACCCGGTCGAGGGGCTAACTACTTTGCGGGGCTTCGCGCATGTAAGAACAGATCGTAATTCTCTCCGGAGCGTATACCCGATGTGAACTTCCCCCGGAGGGTAGTGTACAGTCTGCACGATCCGACGCGAAGGGGCCATCGCGAGGCACGAAATCGGTGTCACGGTATTTCGGTCGCCCGGTTGCCCGCCGACTTTTTTCCCTCTTATCTTCCGATATCGTATAGAAAGTAAAACTATAGCCTGTGCCACGCGACGCGAGATCGGGCTCCGACACACATTCGCACTCGCGATTCGACCAGGTGATTCTGGAGCGAGATTTCATCTGCGTGATATGCTGAGAGAAATAATAGCTAGTGCCAAGAAAAGGTTTTCTTCAATCAAAAACATGATATAATTTCAGGATCGAGCAAAGGTGTTCTTCGCGTAGGAAAATATTCGATAGGCTCGAGTAATTGTTTATTTTTGCACAGGAAGAATTTTTATTTCCACGATGGTATCCTTGAATCAAGACTACGTATTCTTCGATCGACAATCTGTATTCTTAAAAATTTGCAGGATCATAATGTTCTTGATTCGAGAAACATTTGTTAATACTAGCAAATCGATTGTAAAGCTCATTTTTTTTTACTACATATTCAACAAATTTCGGCAATATTATTCACCCCGTATTTTTATATTTTTCATTTTCCGCATTATCTAAGCTGGAAAATGATATTTTGAAATGCAGCTACCTCATCGTCTGGTAAGACTGTTTCCCTTGTGTTCGTTGCTCAGCATAAGCGCGTCTCTCCGGCTTTTCGATGACATAACAATCTTATACGAAAGCTCTGTACAGCTTTTTAATTGATATAGAGATCGAAACGTAAAATCGACTTTTCGACCCGTCCGCCGAGGACCTCGGAGACTTTCGATCAACTTGCATAATTTCAAAATTGTTATTTGTGAACCCTGTAAACAGTCTACTGCGATCCACAGGCAGGCGTATCCCGCAACCAATATCGGACGATAATTCCCTTCGTCCACGCGTTCGCGCTTCGAGAAAGCTTCGAGGTTACCCGGCACCGCCTTCACCTCGCCCCGGTAGATGTACAGTCCCCCGGTTCAAAGTCTCGAACGAGCGCGGCATTCGCACTTACGTACCAACTGGAAGAACCAACGAGACTATCCCGCCTCGCCTGTAGCGCTCGGTACTCAACCTACTCGGAGAAGAGCGGAGAGTAACTGTAGTGCATCTCGCGGCGCGCGTCACCTGTGATCTCGCGCCGTTAGACGAAGCGAATGGGTGACCGGCATCCGTCGCGACGCGCGACGTCTCGACAATAGGAGAGGAAGCGACAGCTCGTCATACCGACGCGCGCTCGTCGAAATCGACGAAACCAAAAATAGCCGCGACCGGAAGTCCGCGCATCCTGCGCGCAAGGCGTCGTCTATTCTCGGTGCGGGGTAAAAAGCTCACGGGGAAGAAGCCGCGCGAATGGAGTGGCGACTGCGTGAATTACTTTTTGTCTGGTGGACGCGCGTCGACGTCGATGATTCGATGGTGAAACGCGGGGATGTATACGGAAAGACTGACTGGTACCGGTAAATTTTACCGTATTTACGATAAGAAGGGTACATATGAGGGTTTTGGGGTGTTCCTATCGTGCTGGAGAACAACTTTTCCTTAGAAAGTGGTAAATTGTAATGCCAAACTGTTGCGATTTAATGTTTTCTAGAAAATAATTACTGCACTGCATTGTAAAAACATTCGAAAATCATCAGGTGTACCTCTTTTTATTGCAAATACAGGAAAATTTACCGGTGTCAGTCTTCACGGGAAAGAATAAATCGTAGCGTTTACGAAGTTTGTGGTAGATTTCGGGACACGGCCAATTTATTGTTACGATAACTGCAATCTTCGTACAAATTATAGTAAAACTACCAGAAGTTGCAAGCGTTGCTGTAATTTTTAATAAAATTGTAGTTATCCTGAGAATAGATTGGCCGTGTCCCGAAATTTACCACAAACTATAAATTTACCTACGATTTATTTTTGTCCGTATTGCTGCGTAGGACGATATACCTATTTCAGTTTATCTCGGGTAATTCATCTATTTTCTTCCTTCCCTACGAAGCAGAGACACGGTGCAGTCTCCCTGAATGCATAATTGGGAAAAGGGAAGTGGACCGCGTCCGAAACTTTTGCATAGGTTGTTGTGCGTTTAAAGTACGTCGTAACGTTCTTCTTGAGGAAAACGAGGTCGACCCGAGACTCGGTCCAGTTCGGATTCGTAGCCAGTCGCATGTGAAAGACGACTTCTTAAAAATCCCACTCGTTTCATGGAAAAATGCTCGTCGAGAACGTACCAGGAGGATTCGTTATCGTGATTATCGGTATTCCCTGCGGCAGGGATTGAATTTCTCGAGCGAATCGACGACTCCTCGCGGGGACGAGCAAAGTCGAGCAATTCTATTCCGCGGTGCCACAATCGGGAGTACCTACCTACCTATCTTCGAAATGCTCTTCTCTGCATCACTAGGAGAAATAATTCAGGGTGTTTAGCGATCATGGAAATCGTGGAGGTCGTGGAAAAATCATGGAATTTTTTTGCGTATGCAATATCATGGAATTTTCAAAAAATATGAAAATGGAATTATGGAATAAATGATCAATTTAATAAGATTTATGTGATCTCGCTTTAATTATAATGCTCGCGAACGAGATCAATAGCAGGAAATTGTGAGAATTACTCCCGGTATTATATTGAAACAGAAATTTATTTCTATTTGAGCAGACAATTCTGCGTAAACACTTTAAAAGTCATAGGTTCGATCGTGGAAAAATACGAAAATCTCACCCGGAGATTATGGAAATATCACGGAAATTTATTATTCCTCATCGCTAGACACCCTGTAGTTGTTAATGTCAAAAAATGTGTTTTGAATCAAAAACATATGATCTTACAAACCTTTAAGAATATAGATCCTTGGTTAAAAAATATACATTTTGAATTCAAGAGTAGACTTTCGCTACAACGACATATTTTTATCTGCACGAAAAAAACAATTACTCAAGCCTATCAAATAACTTCTCACACGAAGAAAACCATGGCTTGATCCTAGAATTATCACATTTCTGATCGAAGAAAACATTTTTCCGACACGAGCAATCATTTATCTCAGTGCGTGAAGAGAACAATAGCGAACATGTAGTTGTGAACAGGTACACCGTATACAGAGTGCTCCGGTTGAGATTCTCCGACATTCCAGTTCCAGGTAGTCGAAGCGAGAGAGGCAGCCCGCGCGGGGTTCCTCCATTCCCGAGGGGGGAAGGCTATCGCGAATTTTCTCGCGCTAGGGAAAACTTCTTAGCGCGAACCGCGTCTAGTCGTCGGAGGCGCGCGTATTGCGGCCGATATGCGCTTATACGGCCTGGTGGGAACACACGTGGGCACGCGGCGGAGATTTTTGTCCCGTCTCCACACCCTATTCTCGCCCGGGAGTCCGGGCTGTACGTACGCCCGACCGCCGGTCGCGTACCGGGTGACTCCTTTCGAGAGGGATCGCAGTCACGGTAGCCGCCGCGGGGAAAGGTCGATCCCTCGCGGGATCTCGAAGGTCGTTCGGAGAGCATCTCCGATTTCCCACCTCGTATACGTACATCCGAACGCGCGCGGGGGGGCGATAAAATCTCTACACCTTCGATCGATGCTCCCGAGAGATTTGATTCGAACTCGAGCTCCGCAACGGTGCCCGCGGGGCTCGTATCACGCGTGTGGCACGTGACGGGGGGACCGGAGTTTCCAGACGGTCGAGAATCGCGGGGCGCTCGGCGATCGTCGACCTCAAAGACGCGAAACGGAAGGATACGGCCGATACGCGCTCGTCGCTGCTGCGGGGTACCTATCGCGCGAGTCCATAGTGGGTCAGACACGAGTGCCGGAGCTCCGTTCGAGGATTGTAGGAAGCATCGTTGCTAAACCGATGGAATGCTTAGAAAGTGATCGCGCGCCGGAGCTACTTCTCCGCCGTGGACCCCCGAGCTCGGTTACGCGGGATCTCGTCGACGGAGAGCGTGCGTGCAGACGATACGGAGCCTTCGATCGACGCGGAGGATCGTCACATCTCGAGTAGATCTCCGTTGCTCTCGGCCGATGTGCGAAGCGCGTGCGTGCGTTCGAACGGAAAATGTAGGTAGGATGCGCGTGGGATTCGAGTGAAATGTCCTTTGTACACGGAGAAAACGAATTAATTGATATCTCTTCCTTATAATCACGTGGAATAGTATGTGATTGCAGGGAAGAAATATCCAATTAGTTAATATGAGAAAAGATCAAATTGATGTAAATAAATAATTACTCGTGAATAATTGTAATGTAATGTATAAAAATTACTTGGCAAGTAATTTTTAATAGATCCAACTAATTCTTTTTCTCTATTCACAAATATTTAAGGTCGAGTCGTGCCACGTAAAAACGTTTTTCTCCTTCACACCTCAATTCTACATGGATATTTCTTTTTTCTCCAGAAAACGACAGAATGCGCCTGTTCAAGAGACGCTGCTCGGACCCCAGTCCGCAGCTGGTATCAGCCAACCGGCTTCCTCAGGACGGATCGCCCGACACCGCCGCCGATTCCGAGACCACCAAAGTGTCGCGACTCCACGACGGCTCGGCGACGAAGACTCCCTGCAACGAAAACTTTCGCCCGCCGGAAACGGATCGAGCAACACCGATACATTCGGCGACAGCTTCCGCCCGCAAAGGTGCGCCGATTTTCAACGCTTTCGCTCGCGGTTCGTCGCTGCTTCGCTATTTAGGAATTGTCTTCCTCCGATTTAGGAATCTCAACGTGGGGACGCAAAGTGGGCAAGCGATGGGACAAACTGAAGAGATCGGACAGCTCGGAGTTGCTGTCCGTTTCCGGACGGAGACGTCGTTGGAGTCCCAACCGGAAGAGCTGCGGCGACGTCACGGATGAGAAAAACGAGGTAACGTCGGTTTCGCGTCTCTTGATACTCGCGCGCGGAAAACCGAAAATAAATGTCTTGTCACCAAAAAGGTCTCGAAGGGCCCCTCATCGCCGGAGCTACCGAAGCCAAAGAGAATCTCCAGGGTGGAGTCTCTGAGGAACCTCTTCAGGACCACCGGCGAGAAATGCGGAAACTCGTCCGGCGCCGCCGACGCGTCACGCAAGAGCGTTACCATTCGCGAGGAGGAAACGAGCGACGACCTTTACACGATGGACAAGTCGCTGAGCGAGGGGATGCTGAAGAGCGTGCCCTGTCGCGACGCCGCTGGCAATTTCACCGGGCGCATCGCGCTCGAGTGCAAGAAGTTGGAACTGAGTCGCAGCATTCAGAATTTGGAAGAGCAGCAGCGCGCGCTGGACTATATCCTGCACAACCAGAGCATCCTGATGACCCGGGAGGGCGCGGAATTTGCCCGCGAAACTTTGGACTTCATCAGGCGCAGCGTCAGCCCGAAGCGTCGCGACAGTTTCTGTTCCGTGGAACTCGGTCGTTGCGGCTTGAACGACGTATCCACGCAAATGCGAAACAGTCGAGCCAGCGTCAAGAGGAACCTGTTCAGTGTGCGAAGGGGCGGCAGCGATTCCGACAGGTAAGCGCGTTGTCGTAGCACGATGGCAAAGTCCGAATGTGAACTGAATTTCTGGCTGCGTTCTTTCGTTTGGCAGCGTGAATTCCAAGAAGGAGCAGAATGAATGACGACTATTTGTTTTTGTGGTGGAAATATCTTTTTTTTTATCTTAATCTATATATTTTTATCCAATAGTTATGTAAGCTTCATTTCAAAATAAGTCAAATTGAGGATATGACAGTCATGTACGCGAAGGCGGTCTTCTTGAAAAAAGTTTTCGCGGTGCCTCGAATATCTTCATTGGTATTCATCTGAAACAAAGAACAAAAATGTTGCTCTTGACTAGATAAAAATAATTAATTCTCGACGTAACCGATTTGAATAATATTGATTTCTTGCATAACGGCGGTAATTTTAATATAGACGTGTGGTTTTGACTACATAAATCGTTCATTTGTAATGTATACGCAATAAGCTATGATGTATATTATACAAATCGTATGACAAGAAGTAGATAATTCTATCGAGAATGCCTGTAAAACATTTCAGCAAAATCGGTTCATTGGTTACTGAGATATACGGGGCACCGTTTTCACGAAGACCACTTTACTCATATGACTGTCATATCCTCAATTTGACTTATTTTTAAATGAAGCTTACAGAACCGTTAGATAAAAGTATAAAGTTTGAGACGTGTATAATGATTTTTTCCTAAAAAAATTTTCTACGAAAAACAAATAGTCACAATTCATCCAGCTTTTATTTGTTCTAGGTGTACATCATCATCATCATAAAGTTATCAGCCCTAAGACTGGTTTGATACCATTTTTCACCTTTCCCTATCCTCCGCTAATTTTTTCATTTCCCTGTATTTCGAGCAACCTACATCTTTAACGATTTGTGAGATGTAGTCTAACCGCGGTCTACCTACACCTCTCTTTGTTCCTGTTTCTGCTTCTAATATGCCCCTTAGCAGTCCCTCATGTCTTACTACATGGCCTATCATCTGGTCTCTTCTTTTCGTTATACTTTTCCAGAGTCGTCTGTTTTCCCCTACTTTTCTAAAGATCTCCTCATTTGTGATTTTGTCGGTCCATTTTACTTTTAGCATTCTCCTGTAGCACCACATTTCGAAGCTTTCTAATTTTTTCTTTTCCGCGGTTCCTATCGTCCAAAATTCGCACCCATATAAAGCCGTACTCCAAGCGTATGATTTGAGAAACCTTTTCCTACTCTCTAGGCTGATGTTTTTTGAGCATAGAAGCTTCTTTTTCTGGTTAAAAGCCTGTTTCCCCTGCGCTATTCTTTGCTTGATGTCCTTTACGCTCTTTCCATCTGTCGTTATTTGGCTGCCTAAGTAGCGAAACTGTTGTACCTCTTCTACGTTTTCTTCCCCTA
This sequence comes from Xiphydria camelus, assembly GCA_963678675.1. Taxonomy (NCBI): domain Eukaryota; kingdom Metazoa; phylum Arthropoda; class Insecta; order Hymenoptera; family Xiphydriidae; genus Xiphydria; species Xiphydria camelus. The sequence continues at coordinate 30,995,466 of OY783194.1, forward strand.
TATTTATTGTACATTTATTTTTGCGTTTCTTCCTTTTCTTTTTCTTTTTCGTTTTCTTTTGTACATAATCCCTTAAAATATGTGTATCATCTTCTGCTCCAGGATCGACGTACGAAGGTCCTCCGCGACCACCGGGCTCGAGGACTTGATGAGGAATCTGCGATTGGGTTGCGACGAGAGCGGCTACGATTCGGACAGCACGAGAGCGGGAGCCGATTCGCCGGACAGCGGGCAGTCTGTATCAACGATGCTGAAGCCGCGCAGCTTCTCGATAACTTCCGACGACTACCACGACGTTGACTCGTCCCTGACCTTGAGCACACTGGTGAAGGCAGACCCGCCGACTCCGGAAATCGAACAAACGGCGCCCGTCGACCACGATGAGACGGTAATCGCGTCAAACGAGGAGACTTCGAACGACTCCGCCGCGAGGACCGACGTTATTTCGCCGATATTCCACGACGACGATGCCGACACCGACAGCTGCGACGAAGACACCTTCACGGAGTTCGAAGACTCTCAGTTTAGCAGCTATTTTTCGCGGCCGCCCTCCGCGCTCGAGGACTCGCCGTCAGTTTCCAACGACTCGACGACGATGACTTACGTCAGCACGGGTACCGACGATGTAAATTCGGCGCTCGAAATCGCCGTATCGAATGTCGAGATCCAGTGCACCACTCCTCCCCCGAAGAGGCCGCCGGCCAGGATCGAGGACCCGGCATCGTCGTCTCGGTGCGCCAAGTTGCGCTATCCGCGCGAAAACGCCAGGACGATCGTGGCGGCGAAGGGTCGCCAAGATTCAACTGCGAGCATAGCGAATCTTTTGGAGAACGCCGCATCTCCCTGCAAGGACAGTCCACCTGCGAACAAGGTGTTCTCCCGAGTGAACGTGGATTTCATTCGTTATTACAGTCCGAAGAGAACGCACTCGAACATGGACGCGGACGCGTCCGAGGGTCTCACGATGAGCAGAAAGATGAAGAGAACCGTGTTCACGTCTCCCGTGCCGCCGCCCGTCCCGCCCAAGCCCCTAGTGCGACGGGAACTCAAAACGATGAAGTTGTTCGTCGAGCACCCGGGTAGTCTGGGCGTCTCCGTGGAAAAGCGCGAAGCTGTGAGGCCGTTTTACGTGGTTTCCAAGCTGGACGCCGACGGCGAAGCGGCAAAGTCCAAACAGATTCGCCTTGGAGACGAGGTCGTCAGAGTCAGCGGGCGGAGACTGAGAGGCATGTCGGTGGCGGAGGCGAGGACCGCGTTGCGAAACTGCGTCGGTTCCGTGGAGCTGCAAATCGCGAGAGAGCCCACCTTCGCTTTCGGCGGCGAATTCGGCGATACTTGGGGCGACATTCCCACGCGCACGAGAAGCGACTCCGAAGTATGGACGCTGCAGGATCCCAGCCGGAAGCGATCGACGGCCCCTTCAACCCCTCCGATGGTCGGGGGAGCTCGAGATGTCGCGAGCTGCGAAGTAGTCGGCGCGCTGACCAAGGACGGCCAGAACGTGTCCGTAAACGCCATGGATCTCTCGGAGGATAATAGCACGCGAACTTCGCACGTCGAGGACAGTTGCCACAAGATGACCGGCATGAAGAAGTTCCAAGTGGTGCGGAAGCGAAATTTAACTCCGGCACCCTACCAGCGCAGGGCGACGAGTCTCTCTATGGAGCTGCTGACGGTCACCCTGGAAAAAGGCGCGAGCAAAAAGTTGGGCTTCTCCATTGTCGGTGGCTCCGACAGCAACAAGGGCAGCATGGGCATTTTCGTCAAGAGCATTATAGCGGGTGGTGAAGCAGCCGAGGAAGGAACGCTGAGGGTCGGCGACGAAGTTCTGGCGATCAACGATGCTCTCATGGACGGGCTCACGCACGAGAAAGCTCTGCAGATGTTCAAGACTGCCAAACCTGGGAAGCTTATTCTGCACATCGGTCGAAGGGGCCTGACACACAAACGGTTATACACCAGACGATAAGCACGGTTAAACGATAATCCTCGGTTAGTCCGCTTGGCTTGCATTAACAATTTATAAGCTTGGCAGTGCCAGGAGTTCCGTGATCCTACGAAAGCTTTGGCGTGAGGTGCCGAGAGAGCAATACAGTTGAAGCTAGCGACCTATACACTGTGAAAAAAAAATGTATTAAATTTAATACAATTTTATATAAAGCTTTTATCCAATACGTGATTATGAAAGTTAATATACTCCGTTATGAAATTTATAAGGGCAATTTCATAAGCAAATATATTAATTTTCATAATCACGTATTGGAAAAAAGCTTTATGTAAAAGTATATTAAAGTTACATTTTTTTTTAATAGTATAGGTACAGCCTGTCATGTACCTGCCGCTTTATTGCGAATAATACGGTGGTGGATATATGACGGATTGTATTATATGTACTGGTTGGCTATAACTTCGACTGGTAGCTTAAGCATCATTCATATGTACATATAGACCGGCCTCCTCTGTACTACTTCGTCGCGAGTTTGTTGAATTTATAAAAGAGTAACGTTGAATTTGTTTCTTACAGGTACATAGTCCAATCGAAGTCGTATGATTGCCTTGATAAGCTGACGGACAGCGGAGAAGAATGAGAGAAGGTGGATCGAGACGTTATTGACGAAAAACATCAACGAGGACGAGTGGAGAAGTTTCGATTGTTTTGCGTCGAAGTGAAAAAGAATAGAGAGCCTCGTTGATCGCGTTTGGATGAATAAATCGTATACGTGAACATGTTTGTATCGATAGAAATGGCAACTAAAAGCGATAAGTAGGTGTACATAAGTCCTAATAACAGATTTGAATTAAAATTGTGATATTCGATTAATATTTTCTTTTCTTTTACGTTGAACGACTCTCGTAACATTTTTGTTTCATTTCATTTAGTATTGACTACATTTACTTTGTACATTGTAACGACGCATCGATCGATCTTCGCGATGACTGAAAAATTTTGTCGTCTGTATTCGTTGAATCACCGCACGCCTTGGAAATTTCCGATGTTCCTTTAATTATTTTTTCATTCGTTCGTACATTTCATCGGCATATTCGTCGCGAGGTATGAACGATTCAAGAAATAAAAGGGCAGCGCACCGCTGTTGAGGTATGCATGATTCGATCGAAGGGCGATCGTATATTTTCAGTTTTCGGGCGATACCGAAATTATGTATTTAAAGATTTCTCAATAGTATTAAGCTAATCATAGAATAGCGGTAAGGTTGTACATTTGCGCGGTCATTTCCTGTTAGACGTAACGAGCTAATATTTCGGAAAAATGACCCATCTTCCATCGTAGCGTAGTTTACGTTTAACATGTTTTTGCGTTGAAACATTATTTTGTTTTAATCGGGCTACGCGTTACGTATTACTTTACGAAGATTCTAAAGTCAGCGAGCACATAACGATTACTCATCGTCCGAATTAATCGCGATAACGTTTACAGTAGTCAGTGCATTAACGCTATCGAGACTGACACTTACAACGTCTACCTGAAAAAAATGCTGTGATACGTATTGTAGTCACATTAGCTGATAACGTACAAATGGTGTTCGTGTGATTTTCACACTGCAGAATGTATAATAATAAACCCGAACTTCTTTATACATTTGTCATTATTAATGTGGTTATCGATACCCGTGGCGCAACGCCTTCTCGTCACAATCTCTTTCGACGTAATTCCATTTCCAATTTCACCGACCGCGTCGTGTTCTCGAGGAAAGGTATACTTAGCGCAAGCCAAGGGTTTCGCCTTATCCCGGCGGTGGTAGGTATCTTCTGCTCTGTGGTCGCGCTTGTCTTGGCGGCGGTAGATATTTTCTGCTTTGCGGTTGGGTCGGTGAGACTGGTTGAACTCTGGTTGCAGCTGGTTGATACGTTGGCTGAGGTTGGGGTGTAGGTGAAGGAGAAGTTGGAGGTATATATGTTGGTGGCGGTGGTGGTGACGGTGATGGCGGCGGCGGCGGAGGAGGAGGCGGTGGTGGTGGAGGAGGAGGCGGTGGCGGTGGTGGAGGTGGAGGTGGAGGCGGTGGCGGTGGCGGAGGAGGAGGTGGTGGCGGTGGTGGAGGTGGTGGAGGTGGTGGCGGTGGTGGAGGAGGAGGTGGTGGCGGTGGTGGAGAGGGAGGAGCAGGAGGAGATGGCGCAGGGGTTGGACTCGGGTAGCTGTAACTAGGTGTAACAGGAGGCTGAGGAGGAGACGGTGCAGGGGTCGCAGTCGGGTAGCTATAACTGGGTATAGCGGGAGGCTGAGTAGGCTGAGGAGGTGCTGGATAATTATAAGTCGGCGCGGTGGGTCCCGTAGGACTTGGTGATGAAGTTGGATAATTCTGCACCGAGATAGAAGGTGTTGGACTCGGAGAAGGACTGAATGTCGTCGGTGAAACCTTAAAGCCGGAAGAACTTGAAGAAAATGCGGATGACGACGATGCCGAGCTGGAAGCGCTTGCAGTAGAGAAGGCACTGGGACTACTGTAAGCTGGGGTGGGGTTGGCAGAAGGGGTAGGTCTTGCTCGAACTGGTGGTAAATATGTCGGTGCTGGAGTTGATACTCTTGTAGGCGGCCCGGAAGGTGAAGTAGGTGGTATATATGACTGTGGGGGTGGAGATGGCGGTGATGGACGTGGAGGAGGGGGTGGCGGTGGCGGTGGCGGTGGTGGAGGAGGAGGAGGAGACGGTGGTGGTGGTGGTGGTGGTGGCGGTGGCGGTGGTGGTGGCGGTGGTGGTGGAGCAGGAGCCGGCGGTAAATATGTTGGTGGCGGTGGCGGCGGCGGAGGAGGAGGAGGAGGTGGTGGTGGTGGCGGCGGCGGCGGTGGTGGTGGTGGTGGTGGTGGTGGTGGTGGTGGTGGTGGTGGTGGTGGTGGTGGTGGAGGAGGTGGGGGTGGCGGAGGAGGTGGTGGAGGAGCTGGCGGTAAATATGTTTGTTGCGGTGGCGGTGGCGGTGGAGGAGGAGGAGGAGGAGGCGGTGGTGGCGGTGGTGGCGGTGGAGGCGGTGGAGGCGGTGGAGGGGGTGGTGGTGGTGGAGGAGGTGGCGGTGGTGGAGGGGGTGGTGGTGGTGGAGGTGGCGGTGGAGGTGGTGGTGGTGGTGGTGGTGGTGGAGGATAATTATAGTACGCGTTATTTACTGGCGGCGGTGACGGATATTCGGGTGGCCCGTACTCAGGTGATGTCGCAGGAAAACTGGCCTGCTGATTCGGCGAGGGTAGAGAAAATGATACTCTCGGCCTTTCGTAATGATATCCAGCCTGCCGGACTACGCGCGGGCGAAGTCCAGTGCAGTATCCGAACAGTATCAGTATGTTCAACTATAAAATAACTCCGGATAAAGTCGAGTCTATTTCATTTTAGAAACGTTTAAGGAATATAGCCGTATCGGCGACTTACCCATCGCAATGCCACCATAATAATTTCTCGTTTACTACCGGGCTAACATCGCGACGGCTTTTATACAAAAGTTTCGCATTTCGAGTACCGCGTACCATCTCACCGTTAAACCGCATGCTTAATGACATTCCATTAATGCTTATTATCAAGTTGCAGACGCGACTGGCGGTTGCCTAAGATCATTCGTAATTGCCTTGATTGCATCTTCCATAAAATTGCAGGATCGCTCCGTCAGATTTTCCGTCTTCGCGAGACCGTCCGACGGTTACGAGATACCGCGGTATGTGGTACAAAACGCCGTCAATTCACGGGATTTTTTCTGCGAGATAGCGCGCCACACGAAGCAGCGTTCGTTCGCATTCGCGTCGACACGACCGAGCGGATCACGTGTCGCGTCACGTTTTCGACGGACGAGCATGAGTAAGAAACGATACACCGCTCGTAATGAATCGAAAAAATAATCTACTTTAATGAAAAACATCGAGTACCGCGGTATTTCGTTTATCTCAACGAGATAGCCATCAGTTGTAGAGTTTGGCACGCGACGAAGCGGTCGTTGAGGAACGTCCGCCGCACCGATATACGATTCCCACCGTCTTTCCGGCTCATCTGTAATTGACGCGGGATACAGCGCCGGCCCGATACTCGGGAAAGTGACGGAGCACTCACGGATCACTTCGTCCGAGAGGCACCTATCTCTCGGAATCTTTGCCCGGCAAGTCTAATTGGTTTAATTTACTTAATGGCGGCAGCATTACCCGAGCTTTTCTCGGAACGTTGCCACGGCGCGGCTCGTTAAACGTCGTGTCCCCGCGCGCTTCGCGCGTATGCCTCTTGCCCGCTGTAACTGGAAAATACAGCGTCCACACACGGATGAAAACCGTCCGTCGGTCGTTGCCGCGGACAGCGCGGGACCGGCTGCGATACCGTATTACACAGAGAAAAAGAATTAGTTGGATCTACTGAAAATTACTTGCGGGGTCACAAGTAATTATTTCTTTATACCAATGAAATTATTTAATGCATCAATTAGATATCTCCTCTTTACAATTACGTTGAATACACTGAAAAAGAAAATGTACTTCATTCAACCATCGTTGAGGTTGAATACAGCGAACCTCACGGTGCAATAACACAGGTTTACAAAAAAAAAAGTCCGGACTATTTGACCGGACCATGGTATTCCGAGGTATTTTTGCGTCCTGAATCCGATCCCGAGGTCATCTGAGCCCCATCACGTCAGAAAAATGAGATTTGAAGGTCATTTAGAGGTTAAAATGACTATTTTGTCACTCAGTGTCAAATGCTCGGTTTCATGGGCGTCCTCGACGCATGTGAAATCATCTTTCACACACCAATTCGTGAAAAGTTGCGCAGTGCGTGAAATAACCTGCGCAGTGCGTGAAATCGTCAACCTCGTATTTGACACTTAGTGACAAAAAATAGAATTCGTTATTCGGTTGTTTCGCGCCGTTCTAACGAGTGTGATTGCCGTACTCGCTTCGCTCGTGCGGCAAACTTCACACTCGTTAGAAACAGCGCTTCACGCCCTAATAACGAAAATAACTATTTTTTGGAACTGGATCCGGGACAATTTCTCAAGCGACCTGTTGAGTTGGAGGGTAGCTGTTTAGGTCTTGAATACCTTCCAAACATTGGAATGGAGTCCTAAATCTCGACCGGGACTATCACAGAACCATCCCAGTGGATAAAATGTTGCCATGATCGTTGTATCTCGCGGATTACGATCTCCCTGTCACAAGGCATCCAATTCCGGCGATCCGTTCACTGTGACAGTGGACCCAGCACTGACTCTAATGGCCTTAGAACCTTGGAGTCATGCTCTGGGTGCTGCTCAGGGCAGTCCCATTTCCTTATTTATTTATTTCGAAATCTCGTTTTTCTGACGTGATGGGGCTCAGATGACCTCGGGATCGGATTCAGGACGCAAAAATACCTCGGAATACCATGGTCCGGTCAAATAGTCCGGACTTTTTTTTGTTGTAAACCTGTGTAATTATCCCAATGCCATAAGAGTGTAAAGCCGGCCATACACACAATGGTATACCTGACAAATGGACCTGCTCAGATCGCCTGTTCAGACAAACTGGAGCGTGTATGTGACAAAACTTACAAATATCCGTACCTTTACAGGAGCCCAAAAAAGAAACGAAAATTTACATTTTCTACTTGAACAGGTACACCTATCAGTTATACCGTTGCGTGCAGGGCCGGCTTAAGGAAAAATAAGTAGAGTCGAAGCAACCAATTTGAAGTTGAAACAAGTAAATATCTACTTGTGAAACGTTTACACCGTGAGGTTCGCCGTATTCAACCTCATCGATCATTGAATGAAGCAATTTTGTTTTCAGCGTAGCATGCGATTGCGAGGATGAGATATCTAATTAATATACGAAGAAAGATTCAATTGATGTTAATAAATAATTACCCGCGCAACCCCGCAGGTAATGTTTCGTAGATCCACCTAATTCTCTTTCTCCGCGTGCACCTACGAGCGCCAACGAATAACAAAAAGCGGAAGAGCGCGAGAACTCGAGGACGACGAAGGGGAACCGATCCGAAGAAGACAGGTGAGCGAACAGTTTGTTCGTATTCCGACTGCCCCGCCGCGTTCGCTTTGTGGTACCAAGTCTCACGTGCACTCTGTAATCATTGGCACGAGAGAGCTGAGACCCCTGAGACTGCACGCCGCGAGACGGGATCACGCGAACCACCATTATCCGCCTAACCGGAGTTACATGTGCCAGATGGCGAGGCGTCCGTGCCTCGAGAGTCCTCTCTCTATTTTAGCCGTACGACGCGCGAATCCCGGCAGCCTTGAACTCGAACCGAAACCTTCGTCGGTGTCGCGCTCCGTTCCGTCTCCCGTAAATCCCGCAGGTTGCGCGAGAGCGGCGAGCGACGACTCCGCGGAGGCCCTTTGGAAAGGTGGACGAATCATCGGAGCGGCATGCGTTTTCGGACGTTCGACAATGACCGCGAGAAGTAGGCGTCTGCGTTGGCTCGCGAGCGGCTTGGCGTGGAGTGAAAAAATGAAACGATAAAAATTCTATTACACCTTTCGGTCTTCTCTCGCTGCCGAGCCGTGGAATTCGAAATCGCAGAGGGGTCCGACCAGTCGCTCGTCATTTTGGTACCGCCGGCTCATTCGCGAGGGTATAATGCAGTCGGCAGAAATTACTCAGCGCGCGTTGTAATATGCGTTATCGTTCGTGTGCCGACGAGAGTTTCGATCGCATCGTTGTCGATGGAGGGGAAAACTCGACGGATCGGTCGATCGATCGGAAAGATCGCGTAATATACCCCCTTTTTTCGCACTTGTCTTATTCGCGAGGGAAACGAGGGACGCATCGCTCCGTACCGTAAAAATAGTACGAAAGAAATGAAGTTGTGTTTGAAATGGAGCTTTTTTGAGTCCAAATGCGTTTCGAATATCTGTGCTTGACATCGCGCGCTCGTATTAGCGGGCTCTGAAGCCGGTCGCCTGACACGCACGTCGGAGGAAGAACGCTCTCAATAAATGTCGCGTCCGGTCTCCTCTTCTGCGTAAATGATAGAAACATAAGTACTGGAAAGCACCGGTGTACCGACACGCAACGACAATTACTGGCAGTGCGAAGAGACAACACGATAATTCGAGACCGTAAACCGGAACTGCTTGGACGATAAACACTAGTAAACATACGTATGTAGATGTACCCAGCCAGAAATTTACGGTTGATCGACATCGAAACGACGTTGTATCGACGTCGATGAACAATTCATTTCTGGAATCGAACCCTCGATGATCCATCCAATGTATTTTCTCGCGCTCATTCCGAAAATCATCGATTTACTGGGGAAATCTCAAAAGAACGCCGAGACATCGATTACTTTCCAAAGAAAGAAAATCTTTTGGGCATAAAATCGCTGATACCTTACATTTACTTCCCTTGAGATATCGACCTGATAACTACGCTTTTCGTAACCTGCGTGAAAAAATACGTAAGATTCCAGAGATATCGATTTTTGACAAAACGTCAAGTGATACACAATACGCAATTCAGTTCTCCAATTACGAGTATAATTTCCCTTGCTTCATCGCACTCTGCAATGTAAAAAGTATTTCTATTGAATTGAACATAATTTTATACAAAGCTTTTATTTAATACGTGATTATGAAAATTAATATACTTCGTTTATGAAATTTCATAAGTTGATCTATTAATTTTCATAATTATGGAGTATATTAATTTTCATAATTTCGTATTGAAAAAAAGCTATATAGGTATATAAAAGTACCATTAAAAATACGAATATTTTTATAATGTGATAAAATTGCGAAAAGAGTTTTCCTGCCCACCCGCGAAGGACCGGAGGATAACGAGATGCCGCGCGCGTCCGCGCGCAGCTCAACCGATGAGGTCGAGGTTCGACGTCCCTGTACATACATATATACTCGTACAGCGCGCGCGAGAAATGATACGGGAACGAAACGACCGGCGAGTACTTACGTTTCATTCACCGAGTTGTTTGCGGCGACACGCAACGACCGACTCACCTCTCCGGGAGAGAGAGGATGCCGATTATAATTTCGACCTCGATTATTTCCTCGATCGTATTCTCCCGACGAGCGCCCGCGCGCGCGCGGAGAAAAACTATGCGGAGACTGGTGGGACATCACCCCGTTGCACCGCGTAAAGAGATAGGAGCGAGAGCGAAAGAGAGGCGCGGGACGTATAACTAGAGAATGAAAAAAGGCCGAGTGGCGCGGTGTAGACCGTCCAGTTTTTGCCCCGGAGCTGCGGAGGCTCGGTTCAGGCAACGTTCTCGCATCGCGGCGACACGACCGTATCCTACTCTGCTGGAAATCGAGCGAAGCTTGGTAATAATATCGTAATGACCGGCCAGTCAACGTCCCTTATTCCCCGATCGCGGCGTCCCGAGCGGAGCCTGGGACGCCGACGTGCGGTAGCTACGCGTGTTGCGGTGACGGTTATAATTTCGAGCGCGAGTACCTTCGTCGACGTGGTACCGCGCGCTGGTCTACCGGAATCGCCCACGGTTGTCTGGATTCGTTACGAAGGTATCCGCTCGCTGATTCGAAATTGGCTCTCGCTGAAGAATTAAACGCTCCTTTTGATTATACAAATGTATAAACAATATTATAGATGTTGAATGCTTAGTTTAGGGTTTCTTTATCGCGAAATTCATAATTTTTTGACTGCGTACGACCAACGGTAATTATCGATACGCGTTTATGACTGCGCGTCGCGAAGATCTGTTAAAAACGCAATGAGAAAAAAATATGCAAGCGAATTAAAGTCCCGAAAGGCGATATGAGCTTGGATACGTTCGAACACCGCCGCCGGCTCGATTTGCGACGACGTAACGCGCGACAATAATATATGCCTTCCAAAATTTCGAACGGATGTTTAAATAGTAAAAAATCTGAATGAAGCAAATCGTTGTTCGGAATAGAACGTTCGGACGAAGCAAGTTGTGGCTTGGATAATCGAGGGTTCGAATAACAGAAGTTCTGCTGTATACATGTATATCGCGTAAACCTCACTCGCGTACTTACAATTAGCCTACATCTCTGAATCAGTGGTTGCATAATCGAAGGGGCAAGTAAAGAAGTACGTTCTGGGTTCGCTATTCGTTCCTGTTTTGATAAGCTGTTATAAGTGTACCGTCCCTTTGATTACGCCACCATTAATACACAGATGTGTGCCAAGATTCACCGCATATATACACGAGGAAGGAAGCAAGAATCGGCGAAGCTCGTTGACGAGCGAGAGATCGCTCGGTCCTCGACCGACCGGCGGACGGGAAACGATTAGCCGCGAATCCGAGAGGAAGAACGGTCGATTCCCCGAGGAGAGGGGAACGGGGAGCCGAGTCGAGGGCTAACCAGCGCTAATTCACTTTTTCCAATGGGGGACCTCGTCGAGATTCCGCTGAGTTTTTGCCGCCGATCCGACGAAATGTATATAAGCCGCCTCGAAGTGTCGGAAGGGCGGATCTCCCTCTCCGGTTCCGCGATCGCCTCTTCGTTATCTCGCGACGTTTCTTTTTCTCGCGCGGCAAAAAATGTCCCGTTGAGCCGTTCGCTCGCCGACGTCATCTCTCGCGCGCGGCGCCGGCGACGGTCGGAGATGGACCGCGCGCGCGCGAGAGGCGGAGGAGTTCCCCGAATAAAACGCAGCGGGACGCGCGCTCGTGCACCCGTGCACGAAAGTTGAAGCGAGCGCGCGCGCGGGGGTACGAAACGAGAGAAAGAGGAGAGTCGCGCGCGACGAGAGAGGGAGGAAAGCAGAAGAGGAGCGCGGGCACGACGCCGCGTCCGAAATTCCAAACTACGTCGTCGCGGCTGCCGCGCGTTTCGCCAGCTGTACTAACGGCGTCTCGCTGTACCGCGCGCGAGAGAGCGCGGCGGCGTCCGACGGCGAGAGATCCCCGCGCGCGACGAGTTTCCGGCCCCGCGACCGAAAAGAGACGAGCACAAGTAGTCGGGGCGCGCGGAAAGCGGGATCGGTTGAGAGTCTCGACGTCGTTGCTTTCGAAAAGACGATAAGCGACGCGTTAATGGGCGCGCGCGGATCCGCGCGATAACTCGCCGTCGAAACGACCGCGGACACGGGGGACCAGTTATCACCGTTCAATTATTTTATTGCGAGAGCGGCGACCAATTTGCACGTTTCGCCGAGCGCGCGAACAGCCTCTCTCGTCCGCCCTGCGCGCGTTACAGCGGCTTCGCGCCGCTTCCCGTCTCTCGAGGAGCTGCCGATGAAAAACTCCTCCCACTCCTTTTTTTCCGCCCGTCCCGCCCCGCGTCAATTAGACACGCCAAGAGTGTGAACGCGTCGAGTGAAAACTTGATTACCCTTTCGAATTCCTAAAGCCCCGCGGGCCGTTCAGGAGGCACTCGAAACCACGGCGAACAATGGAGAGGTGTACACGCATCGCGCGAGCTGGCGAAGTGCGGAGAGCCCCGCGCGATGGCGCTTTACTCGTGACGAATCCGAGGCCGGAGCTCACAACGACGACGCGGTAACAACGAATAGAAGCGGAGCGACGAATACGAGCGACGACGAAATCGCCTTCTCGTTTCCCGAAGAAGTTTCTCGCTTACGAGTTTATCGGGCCGCGCGAGAGGAAGCGACGATGGGGGGAAGCGCAAGAAACGTCGAGCAAATTGGAAAGGAAGAGGCGCGAACGCCGTTCGAACGTTAAAGAGCGCGAAAGATCCGAAGATTTGCCGGTCGCGCTCGAGGGAGATCGGAAGCGTCACGGGCCGCGAATTACAGGATCGCCGCGCGCGGCTGCAGCAGGGGAAACGAAGTGAGTCCCGCGGACGTTGCTCCTCTCGATGCGGATTCGCAGTGCACGGAAACCGTGGAGGAACAGGATCGCGGGTATACCAGCTCCTCGAGCGCGTAGGAATCGTTCTTTCGCGCGCGTATCGACGACCGCCGTCCCACGCGTCGCATTTCCCGAGATTGCAAAGTACCGAGAGAGGGACTGCGTCTCCGTAGGTATGCGTACGCGCGCGTATAATATCCCTGCCACGTTACACGCGGCTTTGTATGCAATTATCGACGCGGACCGTACGTTCCTACGCGTGTAACCGCATGGTGTATGCACTTCGGAGTGGGTACCGATCACCCACCTATTTTTTGCGAAATCTCAGACATTCCCGTCGCAGTGATACACACCTGCATCCTACGACGGACGGGCAGGTGTGTCCGGCGCGTTTCCACATTCTCCGCGCGTGGGAGACGAAAAGAGCGTACGCGTAATGACAATTCGTTGGGGAGATCGGAGAAGGTTGCAACAAATTTTTCGTTAGAAATTTTTCCCCATTTTATTGAAAACGAGAATTAGTTTTCGAGTGATATGATACAGTGTAACGCATTGGGTGTAAAATTATGAAGCAAAATTGAAGTTATTTAAAAAATTAAAGGAGTTATAGAGGAAAACGATAATTTACGCGTCAGTGTTTGTGTCAGTATAACACTGACACACTATTAAAAATTCGTTTGTAAATTTACCAAACATTCGTAGAAAGCATATATACAATTTAGCAATTTTACGAAATAATTGTGCAATGAATTTACTTCACTGGTGCAGTAAAATTACGAATACAACATTTTTACTACACATGTTAAATATTCTTCAAAAAAATGTTTGTAAAATTCATTATTGTTTTATAGAGTTACTAATCGTTCATAGTAATCAGAGTTTTCTACGTTGAATTTGTAAATTTACGATATTTTCGTGCAGCAAATGTGTAGTAAGTTTACTAAAATTTTGTACGGTGCCAGATTGTTCCGATACCGTAGTGCTTTCTACCAATAAGACGCCAAACTACGACTCAACTGAACTTTTAATTCCTCCTCCGCTGGAGAATTCCTTATCAGAAAAAATCGATGTGTTGCAACTTATACTCACCTTGCAACCCGCCCCATTTTTCTCTACAATTTTCCCTCGCGACGAAGTACAATAAACGACGCTACGAGACAGTTTCTACAGTCGACACGGCTCTCGGCGTCTCCGCGCGCGATTCGGATCGGAAGCTGCAGCGGGTTAGTCCCGGCGAATCGTTCCAATTAACGGGTCTCCTCGCGCAGTTTCGTCGGATCATCGCGGAAACCGCATTACGCGCCCGCGGAGAACAAAGAGTGCGAAGGGTGGGGTAGGATGCTCCGCATTAATCGTCGTCGTCGGGACAACGTCGCGCGGTGGCGCGGGCAATTAACGGGGTCGCGCGGGTGGGAGGCCAAATGAGCAAACGTACGGCATCAAGTTTTCAGTGGCGTAGAGAGAGGGCACGCGCGGGGACATGACGAACGCGCGCGCGGGGCCTACGGCTACGGAGGAGGTGCGGGCAGTCTGCGCACAGACATCGATCGAAACCCACCTCACGCTCCGTTCGCTCCTCGCGGGACCCACCGGTGTTTTCGTTCAGGCCGCACCGTCCGAGCCGCGCGTTTGGGACGACGCGCTCAAGATTCGCCCGGGAGACGATTTTGTCCGGACGATAGTATAATTACGGTTGAAATTTCGCAGTGCGACGAAGTGAATTGCGCTCGGGTCGGCGATCGGCGTCGAAGATCCGCGGAAAATCGCGCCTCGCCGATTGCGACAGATGACCGGCGAGCCTGTATAGAAGGGAAGGCGATGTCGAGGTGGTAATCTCTCGCGGATCGGATCGGTAAGTGTGGATGCTGGCACTTATTGGGCGCTTATTTCCGATTGCGGGGGGTGGTACGCGTCGTTTACCGCATCGGGGGTGGTGGTGGTGGTGGTGGACAGTGGTTGGTTGCGCGAGCGTGGTGGTATGAGCTGCAGGCGGCGATGTCGGGGAGACGAAATTGATCAATTTACTCGGACGTTTTGTATCTCGTCCTCTCTTTTCTCTTCGGCGGCTATTAATTCGTCTCGATTACAAGGCGTTGGTTCGTCGAGTATTTACGGATTGTTCGATGACGCGCGATCTCCAATTTCTAACGATACTTCTTATAGAGTCCAGCGAAGTGGGATTTAAACTAGATTTATTTATTGTTCTTATACCGCCACAAATATTTCGGACATTCTCCGATAGTTTTTGCTTTTCTACGGATTCTCGTGGTTCTCGAGCGAAGAGATGATCCGCCACCCTCAAAGAGGGTGTCCTGCCGACATGCGGAAAAAGGATTTTGTACAAAGCACTCGATAAATGGAGTAATTAATGATGTTTCACATAGCAGAAGTTGTCCTCGGGAACGACATAGCGCACACTGTGAGAAATAATTGCCGGTGCCAAAAGAATATTTTCTTCAATCAAAAACAATGTATAATTTTCAGATCAAGCCGTGATTTTCTTCGTCCGAGAAAATATTTGTTAGGCTCGAGTAATTGTTTATTTGCGCGGAAAGAATTTCTTATTCCAACGAAGATATTATATTGTGTGAATCAAGTATATATTATAATATATTCTTCAATTAAGAATCTGTATTCTTAAAAGTTTGTAAGATCACGTGTTCTTGATTTAAGACATATTTTTTTGACTCTAGCAATTATTTCTCTCGGTGCAGAGTACCTTCTATATTGTAGATGCTACTACGTCAAATAAAAATTGACGTAAAAGATATAAATAAATAGTTAACTGCGACCCCGCAAGTAATTTTTAGCAGATCCGAATAACTCTTTTTCTCCGGGCACATTTAATTGTATAACTTGCAGTGGAAGATGGATATTTACGTTGTACAACGGTATTCTGTGCTGTGTCGCTCCCGAGAACAACTTCCACCATGAGAAATATCACTAACTAATCGTCCTACCCTCCGCGTTTCCCAGGTTTTGGTCAATTTAGTAAAAGGTTTCCGTAGTAATGTGATGATAATCGTCCGATCGAAACCGGTCCCAACTCCATTCGACGGGAAATTGTATCGGTGTTCAAAATATCAACATCCATTTTCGCCATTTCCTCGCCGTTTTTGCGATATTTCCGAAAAACTGAAAAGTTGCGCGTGTAAATTTCGCTTGAAGGGGTTTAAAAGGGTAATGAGGTGGGAGTCAGAAGACGCCAGACTTTCTTTATCTCGCGAAGGAGAGAACGGAGTAGGTACAAATACAAGTACCGCGCTGGCCTCGTTATTTCTTCCCGAAAGTCCATCAAATTTTTCCGCGCCGCCACACTCGCGAGTCGCTGCTGTCGACGATGTCCTCCGGAAGATTTTCACGCGCGCGGCATCGCCGGGATGCGCCTTCGCCGCGGCGCCGCCTCGAATATTTCGGATACGCGAACGCCGGAGCGTCGCGGCCGGACGAGAAAGAAAAAAAGGGGGGCGCGAAACTCGCGCGCGGGTCTCCCGTCGTAAATCATTCGCGAAATACAATAATATAGGAGGCGTTCGCGCGCCGTAAACCAAATCGCATCGGCCGACCCCGCTTGACCCGCGCGCGGCGCGTTCTCGGGACGCTTATTTTCGTTTATTTACCGAACTCTCGCGGTCGGACGGCGCCCGGGAGATTTTCAAGGTTCGCCAACTGCGGACGGGTTAGACGAGAAGATCCTGTCACCGTGGCGCGTGATGGCCTTGCGCCGCGCAAAATAATCATATAACATGCCTGACTGCATAGCCGCATACCGTAATGCCGTCTCGTCGTTGCGCGCGGCCGTCCGAACGCGCTCGATATACGGAAAGAGCCGCGGGGTGAGTCGTCCGCGTATATCCGAGAAAGAGAGAAATCCGAATTCGTTCGTGTCGCTGCGCCCGCGTCTCTCCCACGCGGCGTATATCGCGCGCATACATTAGCGTTATACCGGTTATCGTATATTTTTCCAAGGCGTGAGCTGCCCTCGCGCGTAAATCGTCCCCCGGCTTTGGAACGCGTGCCACTGCAGCCCGCGTGAGAGTCAACGACGTCGCGTCGTCGACTAGGTAGACGCTAGGAGAAACGCACCGATATTCGCTGCACGCGCAACCGTGTTTGTTATCCCGGTTCGTATCGGCTGCCGATACGACGCGGGACTTGTATGATCGTCGTGATGTTCGTACTCGGAGAACAAAATAGTAGATCTGACTAAACATGGCGATCACGGGCCGGGGAACGCTAATTTAGTTACTTGAATTGAATAATTTGATTATATTGATTTGAAATTGTTTGAGGAAAACAAGCTGTAATCAAGTCTAATAAGTTATTAGTTCGAGTAACTTGATCTGTGTTCTCCCGCTCGTGACCGCTAATTTAGTCAAATCTATTACATTTTTTTCTCACAATCAGAGTGTACAAATTACAATAACTGATTGCTCTAAAATCAACGTTTATTTTGTCGTATTGAGTTTAGAAAAATAATTGTTCTTGAAACCATTATTCAGCTTATATTATAATGTATTTATGGTAGCGAAATATTTGCGAACAATTTGGCGATATATTGAATAAGTGTTTGGCATTTTATTTGCATTAGTTTGAAATCATTCAATGACACAAATATATATATATATATGCTTGCTCGGTGATGACCTGATGACTCATTGATTGTACAACCTTGATGCGTCTAATGAGCTAATAATTCTAGTTACAGTTGCTCTACAATTTACATACATTTGGCTGTCTGAATCCTCTTTGCTATAGACGCATGGGAAAGAATGCTGATGTTGGATTCACAAATTCAAAGATGTAAATATACTTATAAATGCAACGAAATTATGCACTGAAAAAAATAACACGTTCAAAATAAAAAACGTATCTGTTTAAATGAGTTCAATTATTCTAATAAAAATAATAGTAAGTCGATCCAAATAATTAGTTATTCTTCTTACATATTCAATTATTCAAATTACATGTTCAGTTATTCTAATTAGAAAATAGTCAGTATAACCAAACAGATGATGAATTATATTTCATCAAACGGTTTGGTTATGGTCTCCAGAATTTTGTTTAAATTAGCCAAATTATCTCAGTACGCAACTCGATACGTAGACTGTGATACAATTTGTAACAATTGGTATACTGTTTAAATCAAATCTTTTTCCGTGATAGCGCGTGATAGGTATATATACGCTTCAATTTTATCCGGTCTTCCGGTGTGGGTTCCTCTCAAGGCAGAGAGAGGATGCGCGTCGACCGGAAACGATTCCTCGGAAAGGAAGGGCTATCAACACGATCGGCTAGTGACGTCTACGATGAAATATGCGAAGGTCGAGGTTTGATTTACCTAAGCTAAATTCTCCGATCGCGCCCTTATATGTTCGCGAGTATCGGTAGTGGCCTGCCTCTATTCCAACGGCAATTGTTTTCGTACACGCGAATTTTACACCCAAATTAGCTCACTCTCTCTTGCCCCAATTTAAATCAAGAGCCTGCAAAAGGCTCTTTTCGTTCTACACGTTATTGTTGACACAGCGCGCTCGCTTACTCTCTATTGTATATATTTTTCCTCGACGTTTCCCTCTATTCGTCGCTCCTGTAAAGTCGCAGCGGGTCGCGAGACGCTTTCACTCGGACTAGCGACTCTTCGACAATGTCAGTTCTGTATACTGGGAAAAAAATTCGATGAGAAAAAATCAACTAAATATTTAGTTCAATACTCGCAATTAAATACTTCACGAACTCAAAAATAATATTATTCACTCTTATCCCGATGAAATCCTTTCTTGGCTTAAGAAATATATTTTCCCAATAAACGCCTTTTGTGTTAAATCGAGAAAATATTTTATCGGAGCAACCGAATATTATTTGAGCTGATAAAATTTGTAATTGCGATTATTACTCAATTAAATGTTCAGTTGATTTTATCGAATTCGTTTCTGAGTGCAGACTACACGTCGTTGCCCACCGAGAGAACTCATCCGGTAATTCCAGAAGCAAAACAGCAAGTGAAGCAATACGCCCGATCGCTGAAAGCACTCGCGATAGGCGTTGATGGCAATCGGTCGGAAGTACTTTCCCATGTACGTGCGTCGAAGAGCAGCCAAGATGCTATCTCCGCGTTTTGTTTCCGAACACTAGTAACGCTCCTGCGCGCTGCAAAGATAAAACACGCCTTTCGCTCTCGGCGTCCGTGCTCTCTCCTTCTCGCTCTACGTTCCGTTCCACTCGCTCGCTCTTTCGACTTTCGTGAAAGTGACTCGCATTCCCGAAGCTAGCGAATTCGCGGTACGGGGCCTCTCGCTCGCCTCGACGAAAAGTCCCGGACGGCATTCCGATTGATATACACCGCCGATATATATCCGGTACCCCTCCGCATTCCCTTTCATCCACCATCCGATAGAACGGAGCAACGTAAAACGATCTCGCCGCAATCGTCGATCGCCTCGTAATCCGCGCAGCAGGCCGATCTCCTGTGACTCGTTAAAGCTCTAACGACGACTTTCGGTATCATTGCGTTTATTTTCTCATATTTCAAAAAGCATGCGCAACGATATCGAAATCAGTCGTTAGCGTTTTAACGAGTTACAGAATGAGCCTGCGCTGAGAGAAATAATTGCTGGTGCCAAAAGATGTTTCCTTCCATCAAAAACATGATATGATTTCAGGATCAAGCCGTAGTTTCCTTCGTGCGAGAAATTATTTGATAGACTTGAGGAATTCTTTTTTTTTTGGTACAGAAAGGAATTCTCATTTCCACTACGGTATTCCGGAATCAAGAATGAATATTCTTCGATCAAGAATCTCTGTGTATTCTTAAAAATTTGTAAGAGATCATATTGATTCAAGGAACATTTTTTTGACACTGGCAATTATTTATCTCGGTGTACAATGAGTATTCGATCGATATATTGGCGCATAGATCATTTTCCCGAGTGAAAATTGAATCTTCAAAGAAGCGTCTCCCGTCTGTAGTCGCGGGTCGAAAGTTCACGGGACACCGCAGCGGCTCGCAGGGGTGGGCGGGTGCATAGAATGGTTTGGCGCAGCGAGCGCATTTGGACATTACGCCGATCGATTAACCACGACACTGGCGCCGCCGCCGCCGCCGCTGCCACCGCCTTCTCCTCTTCCCCTTTCCTCCGCCACGCGGTCTATTTTAGTCGGAAGGGGTTGACGCACCTTTTTCGTACGTCAACCTCGCACCTATCGAGAATTCCCATCGATCGGGATCGCCGTCGTTCGATGCCGCGTATATTCCGTTCGGCCGAACGCGACCGCGTCTGACCGGTCGATCCCTTCGTTGAAATTCGCCCGGGCATTCCGCGCGGGTCTCTCGCACGGCGAGTTCTCTCCGCCGTGGTAAAACGAAGCAGTACTGTGCTCGAAAATGATGGAAAAAATTACGTAGGCGAGTATCGCCTTTGAATATTTCACACTCTGAGAAGAAAATTCGCTTTATTCAACCATCGGTGAAATTAAATACGGCGGACCTTGCGGTGCAATTGTTTTATGCCATAAGAGTGTAAGGAAAAATAAATAGAGTTAAAGCAGCCACTTTGAGGTTGATACGAGCGAATGTCTATACTTGAAACATTGACACCGTGAGGTTCGGCGTAATCGACTTCATGGTTGAGTGAAGCAAATTTTTTTTGTCAGTGCAGCAGTCTACTTAGGCACGTTTCGAATTGAGCGCGAATCGCGCGATTATCAGTCAATTCCGAGACGCGAAGATCCAATCGAGGGGAAGACCCGCTCCTGACGCTCGCCCCGTTGCGAGTAACGAGCCGATAGCGAGAGGAGCGCGGCGCGTTAGTTGTCGCGGAAGAAGCGCTGACGCGTGTGGATGTTTTCCCGTGTATAGGGTAAAAATGAGATAGATTCGCCCCCTAAGGAATAACAATTAAGTGTACAGCAATATTCTTTGTTGATAGAATGTGAATACACGATCTATTATTACTAGAACGTAACAATTTCAAAAATAAAAAAATATCATTTGGATATGAAAAGCCAAGATATTGAAAGAAATAAGAAATTTCGTTTCCGGCATTTTTCAGGATAGATGCCCTAGGTGTCTGTACTGAGAGAAAAAGTCTAGTTGAATACGAACCTCTCATCGAACAATTTATTAGAGATAAATAGGAATTTATTCACCGAGCAAAAGTCTATTTGTACGAAATAAATGTTTTTCACGCTTTTTAATTCAGTACGAACCTAGTAGAATACCAGTAAAATTTAAATAAACTTTTTTTCGATTTTGTTATAAATTCCTTATAATCTCAAATAAATTCGACTATATAGATTCGTATTCAACTAGACCTTTTCTCTGGGTGTGATAAGACGAAAAAATTATTTTAGGCGAAAAAAAAACAAATTTCACAATGAATATATACCTAATATCTCGCATATATTTTAAAATACGACAATAAAGAAAATACAATTATTGATAAATAACTAAACAGAAATAATTGGAAGTTCATTTTAGAACTATTAATGTCTGACAGCAGTTATCGTTCTTCGTCAACTCTACCGATTCACAAGAATTATTTTCACATCAAATTTCTTTGCAGAATACCCTACAAACATTATTTTAGCGGAGGCAGTCTCACCTGAAACTAACAACGAAATAAAGAGGGGTGGGCATCTATCCCACCTTTACTCTATACGGCGCGAGAAGTGTCGGACGTCGCGAAGGCCGTTGAGATCGTATACGCGGTTGCGATACGGTTCACCGGAGATTCCGGAGGTCGCGAAGCGTGTCTGGAACTTATCGGGCGCGTCTACCGGCGACCTCAAAACAATACGAACGCCGCACGGTTTCTATCGTTCCCTCGGGATCGCGGGGCATGCGAGGCAGGCCTCGTCGCGCGACGATACCGCTCGAATCTCTCCCGTGTACCAGGATGAGGGACGATCGGTGAGAATGTACACGAGAAGAGACGATACCCTCCGAGACGTCGCGTTACGCTCGAGTGGACGGTTGGACCGTGCGGTACACTCGAGTCGATTCTCTCGGCTTAGAACCCACCGATCACCAAATATAACCGGACAATATTGAAAGTATTGTGTCAGTTTTGCGTTGTTTTGTGCTGCAGAGGAAACGTTTTGCGCCACTACGATTTTCGGGATATAGCGAAAATAAGAATGGAGTTCCAACTTAAGATTAAGCTGGAACTCGCCTGCGACCAAGATAAGCTGGATCCTATGTGTTTTTATAACAATAAATTACTTCGATTATACAAATATCAATCATTTTCCTTCGATATTATTTCCTCCAAACCTTGTCGAATTTATTGCAAACACTATTCGTAACGCTCAAATGAGGAGAGATTAGTAATTTTTTTTAAATCACAAGGAGTCACCAAAAGCCACTATTTTTAAACATTTGACTGAACGGGAGCCATGTATAATTTCGACAAAGGAAATCTTCGATATTTCCGGCACTTCTCGGCGCGTCGCATGATATATCGAGCCTTCCATCTCGGAGCAGCGACCGCCGGACGAAACCGCGCGCGGAGGACGAAGCGCAATTCCCTCGTTCGCATCTCGACACGGCTCCGGGACGCGGAATCGATAATGCCAATCCCGGCGCGAGGAGACGTTTCGTTCGAGGGGTCCCGCGATGTAGCCGGTGTATCGCGGGTGTTATCTTATACCGCGTCACGGCTGTCCGTATTAGTAACGCGTCGCATCGATGCGCCTGCACCGGCGAGCGGTATCGAGTGTTGTGCGCCGGTATAAGGGCGAGGAAAGGACCGAATTACACGCGGGAAACGTGCTCCGCTCTCTCTTCGCGTCTCCGATCGCCGTATGGTCCCGTACTGAGATGAATAACTTGGTTAAAATGACAAGACGCATTATGGTTAAACGAGTCTAGTTATTTTAACGAAAATACCGGTAAATTGATCCAAATATCAAGTTAATCTAACCTCATGTTTGCACGGAGAAAAATAACTTGGTCAATTTGACCAGAATCCTGGAAACGACGAGCAAACCGTTTGGTAAAATATGGGTCCGTCATCTGCTTGGTTAAATTTACCACTTTTTGGTTAGAGAATAACTAAATATTAGATTCAATCGACCAGCATTCCGGTTAGAATAACTAAACGCGTTTAACTGGATGTGTTTCGTCATTTTAACCCGATTATTTTTCCAGTGTATTTATTCTAACTACATATTTAGTTATTCTAACCAGAAAATAGTCAGTTTAACCAAAGAGATTGGATTCGAGTGAAATTTTCTTTCTATGCAGAGAAGAAGAAATAGTTGGATCTACTGAAAATGACTTGCGGGGTCGCAAGTAATTATTTATTTACATCAATGAAATTTTTTAATACATCATTTAGATATCTCTTTCTTACAGTCACGTGGAATAGCATGCGATTACCAGGAAGAAATATCTAATTGATATGAAAAAAAGATCAAATTGATGTAAATAAATAATTACTTGCGACCCTTCCAAGTAATTTTTAGCAGATCCAATTAATTCTCTCTAACCGTGCATGTTCACCAACATTTTGGCTAAATCGATCAGGTTATTTTTCTCAGTGCGAGCTCGACTCGAAGACGAACATCGCGGCGAATCTCAACGCAGAAACGGTACCACGATTTAAGAAGTCGCCGTCGATGATTTTCGACGAGACGAGACCGTCGCGCGCGACTGACGGAACGGAAGCCCCGCGCGGAGGTCGTCGAGCCTGCTGTACACGCGATTCTCTCTCGCATCGAATAAATTTCATCAGGCGCACGTGCAGGCTTCTACGCACAAACCAAACAGTCGCGCGCAGCGCCGCGAGTGCGGTAAAGCGCAACGGCGTACGCAGCTGCGATATCTATAGACGCGTACCCGCACAACGTACGGATGTACTCGTATACGTCTCCATAGAAAGCGGAGCTCGATGGGCCGGCTCCGTATCGGGAGGGGGCGCGGTTTTCTCGTCGAAACTTTTTTCCCCGATAGTACAGCTCGCGGCCGGTTCGATCTTTCTCTCTCTTCTCTCTCTCTCTCTCTCTCTCTCTCTCTCTCTCTCTCTCTCTCTCTCTCTCTCTCTCTCCGTTCCTCCGAGCTCGCGTGCACGACGAGTCGCGCGAGCACGCGCCCGAGACGCGAGTACCCCGCGCGGTTACATACGTACGCGCGCAACGAGGCGCGACGGCGACGCATCGCGCCGGCGATCGAACGAAAATGTCGAAGTGGAAAGCCGAGCCGGAAAGGCGCGCTCGCTTGTGCGCTCCAACCTCGCGTCTCGTCGCGACGCGCGAGCGCCGTTACCGTCGCGTCGTCGCGACCGCACGAGGGAAATAATCGTATAAGGCGGAGGAGATACGGCCGGCGGCCCTAGATGGCTCGAAACGCACAGTGGCAACAGCCCGCTCCGGCCAGACTGGTGTGGCCCCCGACCAACCGGACCAGGCAAAAACTAGGATAGGCCTAGATGACTCCCGGTTGCCGCGCGCGCGGCCGCTAACCCGCGACAGGGCCGTGGAACTGCGCGCGAGGGAGAAGCCCTGGCTTTGCGAGAGCAGCGCCGTGTACACCTCCTATCCGTATACACGCGTCCGAGCTCTCGTGCGCGCGGCGGTCGACGGACGCGGTGCACTGAACTTGGCAAGAAATCCAAGGTTGCGCGCGGCTTAATGATCTAGTTTCTTCGCCAAAGATACGATTCACCATTATGCATTCATTTCGCGCGGCGCTCGAGACGGGCGGCAGCCTCTCACTTTCGGCGCTCGAGTCGACGTCGTCGCGAAGGTGCGCGCGCGCGCGTCCCGTTGCCGCGGACAATTCGAACTCCGTTCGCCGTCGCGCTCGACGCCCACGGGCGGTGCAGGGCGCGTCGAACGACAAGGCTGCCTGGAGGACGCGTGCAGGAAGTGCCGAGCCCTTCGGAATGCAGTTAACACTCGTAAAAGCATCACGCGGACGAACGAAACGCCGCATCCTGATGCAGCCGCGCGCGTTGTACAAAGGGCCCTTCGGAGTCGCTCGCGCTGTTGTCGCCGTCGGTACTGTACGCCGCCGCCTGCCAGCCCGTAGCGCGCGCGCGCGCTGTGTGTGCGTGGAGACGCGCCGAGCGGAAAGAAGACCCCCGCGGACGTGCCGTGCTTTCCGATGCGAATTCTAAGCCCGCGGGGCTGACGGCCTCTGAGTATACGAGGGGGCTTCCGAAACCTATGCGAGGGAGAGAGAGAGGGCCCTTGCCCGTGTATCAATAGAGCCGAGCGCGCGGAGGAAGCTCCGAACGGTTTCTTCGTGCATCGTCACGCGGAACACGCGTTGCGTCATCTGCTGCGCGCGCGAGAAAAACTGGGAGAAACAGATGGACGAGGCGTTTTTGTCCCGCGCGCGCGGCTCTCTCGCGAAGAGACTCGCTTCGTGTAGGTGTACGGTGCTCGAACGCGCTGCACACGAGCGCGAGAGGATAAGGCGAACGTCGATGCGAGAGGATGGCCTCTCGGATGCGCTCGACTAAGGGGTAAAGCCTTATCGGGATCGGACACAATTCCTGGACATTGTCAACTTTCTACTCGTGTTCCTTCCTATGCAACTTCTCGTCGTCCGGAGGACAAAGATGCTCCGATTTCTTCCTCGGAAGTGACGAACTGGACGCGCGTCGAAATACGCTGTCGATTTGATTCTGATGTTCTGCGGCACGCGCGCGGATTCGTGTAGGCGACCGCGGTTCGGTTGCACTGAGAAAAAATGATTAGTGATGCTTTTTAAACTATGGGTAATAGGGGAGAGTTGCCTATATCGAACAGGTATCTAAATTGAACCTCCTGGCTATTTTAAGTGAATGAGCGTTTCCATGTCATCTATCAGTAGAAATTCAAACCTTTTAGTACAAAGTGGTCAGTATGTCTACAAAAAATACATAAGATAAGAGATTTTAATTTTTAACTCCCTTGCAATTTTTTCAATCAAACTCTCGACCGCCCTATTTGATGTATTTTTTCACGCTGATTTCGAAAACGGCAGATATATTGACGATATCTCAAAGGAAATATAAGATATCGGCGATTTCATGTACCAGAAAATTATTTTTTTTTCACAGAAAATCATCGATATTTCGGTCTTCCTTTGAGATATCCTCGATATAGATATAATTTTCGTAATCAGCACGAAAAAATACATAAGATAGGATGGTCGAGAGTTCGATTCCAGAGATTTCGATTTTTGTCAAAATCTTAAGGCATTTACTCAACATTTTTTCAATTTTGCGCGAAAATTGAAATCTCTGAAATCGATCTCTCAACCACCCTATTCGATGTATTTTTTCATGCTGATTCCGAAAATGGCAGATATATTGACGATATCTCAAAGGAAATATAAGATATTGGTGATTTAATGTACCAGAAAATTATTTTTTCCACGGAAAATCATCGATATTTCGGTCTTCCTTTGAGATATCCTCGATGTATGTATAATTTTCGTAATCGGCGCACAAAAATACATAAGATTGGATGGTCGAGAGTTCGATTCCAGAGATTTCGATTTTTGTCAAAATCTTAAGGCATTTACTCAACATTTTTTCAATTTTGCGCGAAAATTGAAATCTCTGAAATCGATCTCTCAACCACCCTATTCGATGTATTTTTTCATGCTGATTCCGAAAATGGCAGATATATTGACGATATCTCAAAGGAAATATAAGATATTGGTGATTTAATGTACCAGAAAATTATTTTTTCCACGGAAAATCATCGATATTTCGGTCTTCCTTTGAGATATCCTCGATGTATGTATAATTTTCGTAATCGGCGCACAAAAATACATAAGATTGGATGGTCGAGAGTTCGATTCCAGAGATTTCGATTTTTGTCAAAATCTTAAGGCATTTACTCAACATTTTTTCAATTTTGCGCGAAAATTGAAATCTCTGAAATCGATCTCTCGACCACCCTATCCCGTGTATTTTTTCACGCAGATTCCGAAAATGGCAGATATATTGACGATATCTCAAAGGAAATATAAGATATCGGTGATTTCATGTACCAGAAAATTATTTTTTTCACGGAAAATCATCGATATTTCTGTCTTCCTTTGAGATATCCTCGATGTATGTATAATTTTCGTAATCAGCGCAAAAAAATACATAAGATAGGATGGTCGAGAGTTTGATTCCAGAGATTTCGATTTTTGTCAAAATCTTAAGGCATTTTTAGGTCTGACCATGTGCTAATGTACATTTACGCATCAAGTCGTAGATGGCGTTATTTATTATGAAGATGGATGGGGGGCCCATATTAAAAGCAGGGCCCATATTCGGGTCAGTTCCTATACCAGTAATTGTTATATTACACTGAGAAAAAACTTACTTAATCGAGATAAACTTTTTGAATAGTTCCAAGGGTACATTTATTCGATTTGAATGAAAACCGCTTTGGTCGAAATAATGTTTAATTAAATCAATAAAATTTATATCCATACCTACATCCATTGATGATTTGGTCCACATAGTATTCAATTAAATCAATAATATTTATATCTATACGCCCCTTCGATATTCATTCTAACCGAATAAATGTGCTCTTACCCGAGTTAAATTTTTCATCACATTCGGATCAGATTCCGAACAGATTCCACGGACTACAGATCAGAATGAGATCTAAAGTGCAACGCGATTTGTACCTAATCTGGATCGCATCGAAAAATCCTGATGATATATATATGAACATAATATAGATTGGATATTCTAATTGAGACTACATCTGATCCAAATCCGTTCAATTTCGGATCGGAACAGTATCAAATCCTAATCCGACCAAATTTTGGTCAGTTATAACTGACTTCCGTATAAAACAATTTTACGTATCAGAATCGCATCCAAAAAACTGATCATAAATATCGTAATATCCATTTCTCATCCGTCATCAGAAGTCTCCGATGACATTTCTACCGGGGTAGGATTATCCAAAAATACGTTTATTTCGACCAAACAAGTCTCTCTCTCAGTGTACGTGCACAGGTAACACGCGTCGGCTATCGGATCGCGCGTGCCTCGCTCGTGACCTTCACTGGACACACGGCACTGTTCGGAGGTACCGCGACCCGCCGGCTCCGGAAATAAGAGGAATACCGGATTCCCGTCCAACGAGACGACCAGCGAATCGGGAGCTCTCTCGACACGACGTACATACGCAGGGAAGGACGTGGCGGCGCGTGCCGCGTGACCCCCGCGCGGGTTATCTGCGAGCTACCATCGACTCGTACGACCAGCGCGTCCGCCTATAGATATATCCACTCGATCTCGCGCGCAGATATCGAGGGATCGAGAAGTCGACGAACAAAAAGACCGCGATATTCCCGCGAGCGCGCAGTCGCGCTTCCCGCCGAAGCGCGACGGCGGAATAAACAGTCCCGTTTGCCTTCGCTACTCGTCGTTCCTCTTTTCCCGCGACGTTAGCCGACCGCGCGCGTTTGACGATCTTAACCTCGGTTCGCGCGGCGAGAGCGGAACGATTTCCTTCCCGCCGCGCGCCGTACGAACACTTTCATTGCTCGCCTATTTGCGAGCGCGTTCGATCATATAAGTACGGGCGCTCTCCACGGCACCCCGAACGGTCCGTCGGAAAGAGGAAGCTGAGCGAACGGAGAAAGAGGACGAGGTGCGTACGGTACACAGAAACGGGACGAACGAGATGGACTCTCCCGTGGACTCCTCGGATTATCCGAGACGAGTCGGCCGGCGAGAGTAGAGGCGTCCCGTACCTATATAGACGGCCGTAGAGCGAGATACGGGCGGGTAAAATACCTGCCCGCGCGCGCGCGCGCGCACGGTAGTCGAACGCGAGTCGTCGAACAGGTGCACGAATTGGTCCATCGATGCGAGGCAAGGTCTCGCGGAGAGTGCCCTCGCTCGGCCCTCCCTCCACCTGCGTTCCCCTCTATATATACATCCCACCTATATACTCGTCTCTAATTCTCAAGCGAGCAAAAACTTAATCGGCCGCTTCCTCCGCTCGAGGTCTGCTGTATCCCGGGGGCGCGCGATTGCAGGAGGAAAGAGGAGAGGCGGCGCGTATAGCCCGAGGCGTCGAGACTCCGTACGTCCGGCGGATTACCCCGGGTAATCTCCGTATCCACACAGTAGCAATAACCGTCTGAATTCATTTGGGTTACCGTGTACGCGCGCGGGCATAAGTGCGTGGTACATACGTGGCAGCCGCGCGCGGGAAGATCGGCGGAGCGGTCCTGCGGGCGCGTATGCGCGCTCCGCGCGTATAGTAGCAGAGCGGCGAGGGGAGCCGGCGCGGTGGATGACGAGGAGAGTGAGGAGGATGGTCGGGAGGCACTCGTTTCGCATTCTGCGAGTGACTAGTCAGCGGCTAACTATAAGAGGAGCTAACTATAACCTAAAGTCCCTACCCCCGGCTGCTATTTCCAGCGGCGGGCGTTTGTCGCGCTGCCAAACCCCCGCCTCCTCGCGTTCCACCGCGGTCGTCCGCGCGCGCGCGTTCCAGTCCGACGAGTCGCCGCAGAAAACTCGATTTTTCATAGCGGACGTCGCGCGGAGAGAAACACCCGCGACGCGGCTTCGTCGATACTCGTGTAGCGATCGGCCGCGCTGTGCGGTCCGGCGCGGCGCGCAGGGGTTCTCCGCTGGGCGACGTCTAACTACCAGTGGGGCGGGTGGTTCGCGTAGCGTTGAATTTCTAGAGCGTCGCGGGGGAAGGTAGATATCCCCTGGTGGAAATACTCATCAGACTCGATTCGTCTCCGTTTCTCGCTATCGAAGCCGTCGAACCTCCGGGATCAACGATAATAAGAAGTGAGATGCGATTTCTCCGATATCGATGGACCGATATCGTTCGGTTTAACAGTAATGGCCGCGATAATTTCTACCGCGGGACGTCGTCGACCCCGTTAACAAGATTTCGAATAGATTCCGCGGACTACAGATCGGAATCTGATCCAGACTTTTGATCATCCGAATCGGATCTGAAATTTAACGCGATTTGCAATCCGGGTCGGATCGGAAAATCCTGATCTGATACGGATATGGCAGGTTCGATATTCCAATTGAGACTACATCTGATCCGAATCCGATCATCTTCGGATGGGAGTTTCTGACCAGAATTAAATGCTAGTGATCTAACTAAAATTTTAAATCCTAGTGATCTGACCAAATTTTGGTCAGTTACAACTGACTTGAACGTAACACAGTTCCACGAATCAGAATTGCATCAAATCCGATCATAAATATCGTAATACAGAACCTCACAGTACATCTGATTCGTCATCAGAAATGTCTGATGCCATTTCTACTCGGGTCGTAGGATAAATTCCTGTTCCGCCGCATTTGGAAACATCTTCGGCTCCCGCCGACACGATACGCCGGGATGAAAGAATTCGACGAGGATACTCCGGAGGGTTTTTGTAATGCGCCTGTAAATCCTGCCGATACGGAGACCAATCGGCGTAACGATACCCGCGACATTTCGTGTGGCGATACGTAAATCCGATTCACGCGACGGGGGAGAACGTAATACGCGTACCGGTTTTGCCTTCCGCCGCTCGCCAAAAGAATACAACGCGACGATCGACCGCGCAATCCACGATGACGGCTCGCCGGGCCCTTCGCCTCAATTTTATACAAAGTAGCGCGTATGCCGGCCCATTCGGCGCGCGCCGCCGGGGCCCCCCGGCCGCGGGAGAGGAGTGAAAGTACACGGAATTCTTGCGTCCACACTCGCGCGGCGCAGCGAGCGAACTCGTGCCCGAAGTTATGCAATTCTTCATTGGCAACAGGTGTGTTGACTATGTAACAACGCGTCCGACGCGGCCGCGTGTGGCGGCGATCGAATCGAGGTTCGTTCGCCAGGAGCGCTTCCGTTCTCCGCGCTGTGCGACGGAAACGCACACGCGGTTCGGAAGGGCGTTGCGAGGAAATTTGAGCCGCGCGTCGTTTCGCGCGGAGTGCAATGCGACAGCGTCTTGGCGCGTGCCGCAGCTGCAGGCAAGTCTAAATTCATCGCTGTGGCACATTGGTTCGGTAGCTTCAGCGTGTATGTATGTATCTACGTACGTAGAGGCTCGTACGTATCCCAACAAATATTCTCAATTCGGTCACGCACTGAGGAGGAGAAGAACTTGATCAATTTAACCAAAATGCTGAGTACGATGTCCAAACCATTTGGTGAAATATGGATCCTGTATCTATATATTTGGTAGGAATGACTAAACATTTGGTTAGAATAGCTAGATGTTTGGTTCGATTGACCAGTATTTAGTATAATTAGATGCGTTTTGTCACTTTGACATAATTAGTTCTCTCGTTGCGATAATAGGTTCGCGTTGAATCAAGGACACCGCACCCAGATAGATTTGTGTGATCGTCACAGCGTTCATAATTTATTGATCGTTCTAAAGTCTACGTTTGTTGTCTACTAAAAAATTGTGAGATTTACATTACAAAGCGATTCAAATTAATCGTTGTGTTTATTGCAGCAAAATATTTACGAAAAATTACGCATACATTGAAGAAATGTTTTGCATTTTATTTGTATTAGTTTGAGATCGTTTAATGGCACAAATATGCTTGCTCTGTGATGACTCATAAATCGCACAACCTTGATGCATGTGTACGATCTAATACTATCTAAAGTGTACAATTAACGTACACTTACGAGTATCCATCCAGGCGATAACGAGCGACGGGATAGACACGAAGATCGATACGCACGTCCAGCGCGAATCGCCGCCGCCCCTCGATGAGGGCGATACCGGTCGTCGTACATATTGTATATAAAATACCGCGTACGTGCCGTAACGACCGTCGTTATCTCGGGGCAATCCGTGCCTCAGTTGGAATCCCGGTCCGTCGACGTTATTGGAGCGCGTGCATTAAAAACGCCGGGGAATATATTTTTTGCCACGCGCCATTATTTATCTCGCGTGGGAAAAAAAAAGGCAAAGCAGGAAACGCGCATTACGATTGAAATTAATATCGCGCAAGCTGGAACGGCGCGATGAATCACTCTCCTTCCACGTGCAAACCCAAAGAGACAAGTGTCGATGACGTAAAATCCAGCGCATTATCGCGCGGTAGCCCCGGCAATCTACGATATTACTCCGGAGATACGTATCGATCGGAGAGCGCTGCAGGTATTATAGGCAGGCGCGCGCGATACGTACATACCTACCTACTTACGCGTACGCGGACAGTGTCACTCGTGCAAGGCTGTCTCCTCCCTTCGACAGCGATCCTTTCTCTTGGCCCCAATTATCTCCGGCAGATAAGACGCGCGCCGATCGCACTCCAGTTAAATTTCAACCGATCGGCCGTGCCTCTCCGAGATTTCGCGTTTCTTTCGAGAAATGCTGCCACCGCGCCGATCTTCGCGACGTCGCGACGTCGCGTTCGATTCGCCTCCGTTTCTCGCTCTCGGAGCCGTCGGACCTCGCGAGGATCGAGGATAATGAGAAGCGAGATGCGATTTCTCCGATATCGACGGACCGATTGCAATCGTGCGACGTCGTCGACTCCGTTGTTTTTTCGCATTACCTTGACAAATTAATTATCTTTAAATAAATTGTGGAATTTACATTAAAGTGTGATTAAAATTAATCGCTGTATTTATTGTAACAGCACGTTTACGAACAATTGTGCTTTTTAGCATTTTATTTGTATTATTTCGAAATCATCCGGTGCCACAAATATGCTCGCCTTTTGACGACTCGTTGAGCGCACAACTTTGACGCCTCTGATGAGCCAATAGTATCTAAAATCGCTGCACAATTTACCGGACCTCGAGCATCGACGATAATAAGAAGTGAGATGCGATTTCTCCGGCATCGACAGACCGATATCATTTGTCCTGACAGTAATAGCCGCTGTAATTTCCACCGCGTGACGTCGTCGACCCCGTTGAAAAGTATGTCGTACGATTTTCTCGAGTCCTCCGCCTCGACGGCTGTAAAATACGTAGACGGCGATTCTCGTCGAACGAACGGGGATGGCCGTGCTTCGAGAGTTTGCGCGCGTTGAGCGAGAACGCGCGGTTCCACGCTGTTATAGTAGGCACAATATAAAATGTGCGCGCGACCATGCGGTTCCTACATACATGCACCGAGACTTTCTCCTGCCCCCGGGCACGACGCTTCGCGTTTATAGATACCTCGTGCCTCGCGCACATCATTGCAAGGAGAGTTCTGAGTGTTTCGATAAACTTGCGGGTATCGTTAACGCGTTGGGAAATGCGACATTCAAAACACGACGATTTTCACGAAAATCGAAATCCCTGGAACTGGACACGCGACCTCCATAGCCGATTAATTTGTTCATTTCAGTTCCGAAAATCATAAACTTATCGGGAAAATCTAAAGAGAACATCGAAATATCGATGACTTTCCGAAGAAAAAAATGGTCTCGTGCATACAACCAATAATTTATCATATTACTTTCGAGTAATTGACCTAATAACCATGCCTTTTGTGACGAGCGTGAAAAAATGCATGATATAGGGTGGTCGAGCGATCAATTTTGTAGATTTCGATCTTTCGTAATATAAAATGTCAAGGTTATGCACTAATTGAGGTAATGGTTACCTATCTACAGATCACATCTTACATCGAATTAAACATTTCTTCCGATCGACTGCTTCCAGTTCGTATCTTTCAATAACATCAGTAACTCCACTCTGTCAAACATTCATTCGACAATCAATGACCGCAACATTCAATCCGGTCAAATAATTTTTCTTTTGATCAACTCAATATTTCAATCGGTACGTCAGTATATGTTTATAGACGGGACACACCTCGACCGAAGAGACAACGACATCACGATCAACGATGCGATCTGCCAGAGCGCATAGCTCAAGACGAATTAGCATAAATCTAAGGGCGGGTCCCACTCGTTACCGAGTCAACGCGCGCGACAGGTGCGCGTATGCTCCCACGCCCCGCGGGTATAGCACCGCCCGACCGCCGAATTTTCAAGTGCGGCACGCGTAGGAAGGCAATAGGTATGCACCTGTCCGTGCTTCCCGCGTGACACGCGTCCATTCAACGATATGAGTCCTTCGTTATAGTCTCATCCCTTTCGTGTACAACCGTTCTACGTATTCCATCCGGCGAGCCACGAAATGACAGATCGAAAACGACGTTCGGAAGGACCAACAGGAAGAACTCCGCTGGGAAGATCGTTTCAGGCGAGGCACACGGGGTATACCCCGTGTTTGATTTGATACGCGCCATGGCAGTGCAATGGATTGCATATCGGTTGATGCATCTCGTCTGCTATGGTTTTCTATTATATAACTCGGTTTTAACATTAATTTTTTTATTGTAGATTCGAAAAATTTAAACAAAATTGTTTATCTCGTATTCTTTTCATCTTACATTTTCCGCCTTATCCGAGTTGGAAAACGATATTTTGTAACGCAGCTACGAAATAGTCCGGTAAGATTGTTTCCTTCGCACTCGTTGCTTGGTACAAGTGCGTCTTTCTGCCTTTCCGATGACGTCACAATCTAGCAGAGAAAAACGCACTTATAACTCAGTGAATAATGATTTGTTCGAACCGCTTCTTTTTCATATTTTACTGAATACGCATACGGATTAGAAATTAGATTTAAAAATATAAACATCTGTTTATGTGAAAACCGAATTCGGAAACAACAGCGGACGTGGCGCACCAACCGACATGCAACCCGTTGCACTGGCGTGTATTACACGAAACACGGGGTATACACGGATGG
Organism: Xiphydria camelus; assembly: GCA_963678675.1. NCBI lineage: Eukaryota > Metazoa > Arthropoda > Insecta > Hymenoptera > Xiphydriidae > Xiphydria > Xiphydria camelus. The sequence continues at coordinate 31,029,900 of OY783194.1, forward strand.
TCTTTCGGCCGTAATCGCCAGGCGAGAGTTTCACCGATTATCTCGTGCTTTCGTGATCCGCGATCGGCCGAGCCGCGGCGAGGCGTCTAATTGGCAGTCGCGCGTAGACGATCCCTTTTCGTGTTCTCCTCTCCTTCTCGTATACCAATCCCATGTATATCCTGGCTTCAGCGATAATACATTCAAACTGCAGTGATATTCCATTAGCGTAACGTATAGCGCACGAACCTAGAATTCTCCGATCGAGAATCTCTCTGAAAAGATAACGCACACGAACTCGTTCCAATATTTTACGCGCCGCTCCGCGTCTTATCTCCCGGAGCGGAGAACCGTCCACGGCCCGTTCCGTGTACCGTATATCCGTCTCTGTACTGGCCAGTTTCAAATTTACCTTCGGATAGGCTTGGTCGGTAATCGAGACATTTATACCGTAATTATAATTATTTTCGTAATTTCCATTATTCACAAATTCACAATTTCGAAGTTAGACGCCTCGATCTTCCGAATTGACATCAACTCTAACTGCCGACTCGACTTCTACCGTATTAAATGACTCGAGTACCGACCAAGCCTATCCGAAGGTAACTTTCAAACTGGCCAGTACAGAGACGGACATACGGTATGCGGCCTGGACCCACCGGTCTCCTCGTCGCGCGACGGATACCATTTTCCGCGCTCTACGCGTGCGTGTACGTATGCGCGGGGAAAGAGAGCGAGGAAGAGAGCGAGGAGACGGAGAAAGAGCACGTTAGAGAAATATGAATTTACGACTCATTAGCGCGGTCCTTGCGCGGCAGGTGTGCCGGACTCCGGTGCTCCGCGCGGCAACTGGCTCGTGAAATCATAATCATAACGACACACGTCCTTGCTCCGCTGCAAACGGAACGAATGGAAAAAATGGTGCGCATTATACAGGCGTCGCCCCCTCGCCTCGCACCCCTCTTCCACTTTCACGAGCCGAGGAACCCGCAGCAGCGGCCGAGGAGGCGCGGACCTTGGCGAGGGTGAAATGGGGTTGGGACGTAAACAATTTTTTGCTTATGGAAAAACAGTTCATGTCTATACTGCCCAACTATGGAGAAAGGCAGTAACTGCCAACCCCGACAAACTGTGGAAAATCAACTGTAACTTGGATGCCTTTACCCGAAGGGTTTCCAAGACAGATAACTAATGAAACCTAGCTTTAACGTTAAAAAAGGGTACAAAATTTGGGTACAAAATGATTCAAGATAGTCAATGGTACCAAAAAACGCATCTCGGTTTGTTTTGCTAGTTAATGCCTTTCTCCATAGTTGAGCAGTATACTGACAATTTTGTAATTTCCTCTTCATTTCCCTATTTTTTAAAGTTTCTTTTTTTACCCCAAAACTCGCAACTTTCCTCATTTTCCCTTATAGCTCGATATTTTTAGTAGATCCGATCAATTCTTTTTTCTCCGTGCATTTATATGGTCGGTTGAAACATTTCCTCCGGATGTCCCAACCACACTGATCCCCGCGCCGCGTGGATCGCTCCACGCATCGATCGGCCGATCGTCGTTCGGTACTGTTACACGCGAACTCGATAAAACGCGCGTTATGCCACTCGGAGGAGCGTCGCGACTCTCTCCTAGCGTGCTAACAACCGCGGCCGGCACTTAGGCCGGTGTAACAGATAGACAGATAGGCGAAGCGGTTAATAAACACCACGAACCGTCGTCGCGCGACGTTGTCGGGACGACGCGTCGGTAGAGGGGGGGGGGGGGACGTCGCAGCGAGTCGTGCGGTTACGTATACACGAAACCAATTAAGCTCCGCGCGCGAGTAGAGTCTAGCCGCCCGCAGACTTCCACTCCTCGTTCATCCTCCCCTTCGCGCCTCATTCCGTACGGCTATTCCCCGCGCGGGAGTGCCGACGCCGCGCCGCGCGCCTCGACTTTCGAGCGCGATTTTCACCGCGCGAAATGTCACGCGCGCGGGTGTACGCCGTATCTAGAATTACGCCGGGTTGGAGTTAGCGATTTTCGTGGGTAATAAGATCGTCGAGTTAAAGGCGCTCGCGAAAAGGATATCGCGTCTCGCGCGCCGCCGGTTTTTACTTCTCGGGATCGGATTACGCGGGACCTGGTGCGCGCGGATCGGGGTCGGTCGATCGGCCGCGCGCGCGAAACGGGTTTTCAGATTTTGCAAACTCCGTCGCATCGTCTTCCCCGAATTCGCGTCCGACGATGATTTCCGAATCGAAATTTTCATGAGATTCTGAACAGATTCCGTGGGCTAGAGATATCAGAATCCGATGCGGATGTTTGATCGGGATCGAATTTGAAATTTAACGCGATTTGCAATAGGAATCGGGTCGGAAAATCCTGATCTGTGATGCGAACATAGCAGGATATACATATATTCCAATTCAGTCATAACATAAAAATATATACATTTTTTAATGTAATTTGTAATCCATATACATATTCAATAACAAACGAAAAAGGAATGTGGTCCGAAAGAATAATTGAGGGGGTCAGAAGCCAAGGGGTCCAAGTAGAAATACAAGTTTTCCGAGATGCTCCACATTAAAGTATTCTTGTTCTTTAAAAATACCTGCAATTTCTTTGCCTCAAATATATAAGCTGTATGAACTATTCATACACCTTATACACTTGAGGCAAAGGAAAATTGCAGGTATTTTTAAAGAACAAGAATACTTTAATGTGGAGCATCTCGGAAAACTTGTATTTCTATTTGGACCCCTTGGCTTCTGACCCCCTCAATTATTCGCAGAGTTATAAGTGCGTTTCGCTCTACAAGATAGTGACGTCATCAAAAAGCCAGAGAGACGCACTTGTGCCAAGCAACGAGTGCGAGGGAGATAGTCTTACTAGATGATGACGTAGCGCTGCATTTTAAAATATCGTTTTCCAGCTTATAGGTAGATAAGGCGAAAAATAAGAAATGAAAAAACACGGGATAAATAAATTTGTCCAAATTTCTCTAATCTGTAATAAAAAAATTAGCCTTAAAACCGAATTGTGTTGTGAGACTAGGTACATCTTATCCGAATTCGAAGAGCTTCGAATCGGAATCTCTGACCAGAATGCTATTCGAATTCCCAGACGAGAATCTGATCTGGTACTCCGATTGAGATTACATCTGATCCGAATCCGATCAGCTTCGGATTGGAATTTCTGACCAGAACTAAATCCTACTGATCCGACCAGATTTTGGTCAGTCACAACTGATTCCAACGTAACACAGTTCTACGGATCAGAATCGCATCCCAATCTGATCATGAACATCGTGATACAGAACCTCGCAGTGCATCTGATCCCTCATCGGAAGTCTCTGACGACATTTCTACCCGTGTTATTCTCCGTTTCAGCGCGCAGTCATGTTCAAACGGCTGTCGAAGGCGAGGCGCCACAGTGTCGACGGAGTCGGGAGCGCAGCGGCGACGACGCTCGACGATCCTCCCGGCGCGACGCCGACGAGGAAGCATGCCGACGGCCAGTCGCCGTGTCCGAACGCCTCGTTGAGACTGGCGGGGCGGTCCAAGCATGTCAGGAGGAGCTGCGGCGACTCGCCCTTGGGCGCGGCGATTCTCTCGCCCGGAAACGAGCGAGCGGACGAGTCGCGCGTCTCCGTCGAAGCCGACTATCAGATGGTCACCGCCGTGCCGGCTTACATCGTGGAACACGAGCCCGAAAAACTCAAAGGTACACACCTCCCTCCCGTTAATTAGGAGCGAGAGAGCGCACCTTCGCTCGGCCGAGCGCGCGCGGCGGTCTATCGGAAAACGTGGAATGCTCGTTTTACGCGGCGTTCGAAGTTAACGGAGCGCCGATTTCGAGGTCGATCGAGCTGGAATCACTCGTGACCCGCTTAGGATCGAGTTTCGCGCGGGGGAATCGGCTCGCCGCGTATCGCTCGGGTTCTGCGAACGGTTCGAAATTTCTTTCCTCGCGCGATGCCGTTGCGGCTGCCGGCAAAAAAGCTCGGCGCTTCTCGGAACGGAGTCGGAACGCGCCGCGCGTCGCGAGGGGATCGATTCGCGAGACGCGGCGCGTCGATCGTGCGGTATTTATGAATTATGGCGAAACGTCGGCCCCGCGCGAGAATGCCGGAAGCGTGCGGCTTGCCACGATGCGCGCGGATCGTTATACTCGAGCGTACGGATCGATTCCTGGTCCGGGGAGGTTGTCCGCGCGAATGAGCGAAACGGTCGTGTCGCGTCGAGCGACGCTTTCGCGCCCGGGTATCTCGCGTTGCGTCGGTTGTAGACTGAGAGAAAAATTTGGTAGAACCAACTGAACGTTTATTTGTAGAGATATTACTGACTAAATATTTTATTGGTTCGAGTTATATTTATTTGTGCCAATAAAATGGTCTATTGATTTAAGTTGATTCAATTTAGTGAGAAAAATGTTAAGTAGATAATGAATATTTCAATATTAAAATTTAGTAGAAACAATTAAACGTTTATTTGTATATTACAAACTAAATATTTTATTGACTCGAGTAATAATTATTTGTGGCAACACAAAATGTTTCATTGATTCAAGTTGATATGGTTTATTGAGAGAAATATTATATTTTGTTCGGATGAATAAATATTAAATGAGCCGATAAAATATTTAGTTAGTAATATACAAATAAACGTTTAATTGGTCCTATTAAATTTTTCCCTCATATCAGTGTACCGTGAGGTAGACCAAGGCGAATCGGATCATAGATCTATATTTCTCAGATCGTAGTGAAAACGAGTATTTCGATCGTCCGTATTACTTCACTGGAGAATAACGGTCGAAATGCTCATTTTCAATACGATCTGAGAAACACGGATCTACGATATCCGATTCGCCTCGGTCTATCACATCTCACGTGTCTCTCGGAAACTCCTCGCCCGCTCCATATTTCATCGCGGCATCCGCGCGCTCGAATTACGTGAGAAAATTTTAATCGAGGGACCCGACGAATCTCCGGGCGGCGAGTGGATATAACTTCGCGGCCTCTTTTAATCGACAAAGAGTGGCAGTAAATATCGGAAACGCGCCATTAACGTCGGGTAACCCTGGTACTAAATTAACTAAACGCTCGGTAATAACCATTAGGCCGGATTAGCCTCGGGAGACGCGGTCCGACGTGTAAATCTATAAAAATTATCTCTTATCTTCCCCGTAACACCTGCCGCTCCGAGTGTATCCGAACAGGAGCTATTAACTTCCATACATTAGCTTAATCAACGTCGGGTATACAAAGACAGAATTATCGTTCTCGGATAGTCGCGAGGTGCCTCGTGATAATTAATTCGTCTTCGGAGACGCGGAGGTTCCGTCGATACACCGGACTCTCACGCGAGATACCCTTCGAATTAGCGTCGAATTCCGAGGAGCGCGGGACACGCTCGCGACGCCTCGGACTCGCGAGCGTTGCAGACCGTACGCGCGTCCCGTTTTAACAGTAATGGTCTACGGCGCGACACGATTCCCTCGCGAACAGCCCGTTCGAGTAAAGTGTCGATCGCGAAGAGCCTCCCTCTTATAAAATCGGTAAACACGCAATTAGCGTTAAGTAGAGTTACGACCCAATTCCCGCCCCCTCGCGAACGACCCTCTCCGCGTTTTTTCGCCCGTGAGAAATTTTCTACGCACGTGCACTAAGAGAAAAGGTTACTGGGAGAAAAGAAATTGATTTGAAATAAATAGGAATTTATTTACATCGAACAAAAATCTACTTGAATTTGATAAATGCTAGCATATCTTTTTAGTCGAGTACGAACTTAGTAGAACATCTACCTAATTCATATATATGTAATATTGTTCGATGTGAATAAATTCCTATCCACCTCAGATAAATTTTTCTATTATATAGGTTCGTATTCAACTAGATCTTTTCTCTAGGTATGCGCTGAGAAAAAAGATTAATAATGTTAACCGAACGTTTGGTTGATACGAGAACAATGAAATATTTTTATTGCGACAACGAACTTTTGGTTATGACGATTAAATGTTGGTTGTGGCGATGTAATGTTTCTAAAATGTCTATTGGCGAAAATTGCAGTATTCCAGTTATGTTCCAATTCGAATGTAAGGAAAGGAAAAAAGTTTCTGATAAAAATTGGACGCCGTAAGGAAAGGCTTCGTCGCGCTTTCGATAATGAACGTTTTTATGTATTCGTGATCTCGTATAGTTTGTAGTATACCGAAAGTTTGATGTCGCGATAAAAACATTTCGTCGTTCCCATATCAACCAGGGGTTTGGTTAACATTACTAATCGTTTTTCTCAGTGTGAAAACGCGGACACGCGGGCGTTTATACACCCATTCGAACGGAACAAATAAAACTTCTACCACCGAACACGCACCGTCGCTACGCGTCTGCCGTGCCTTCCCTGTTGAAGAAGTATCATAGATTCTCATAAAAAAACTTGTAAAATCCCCATAGAATTCCCATGGGAATTTAATGTGCTTCAGGCACAGCAATTCCAGAGACCCTCTAATAAAAATCTGAGAGAGGTGAATGGGAATGTATTGGATTCTCTGTGCATCTCTTGAAACAAATGGGCGTATACCTACAGGTTTTTATTACACAGAGAAAAAGAATTAGCTGGGTCTGCTAAGTATTACTTGCGGGGACGCAAGAAATTATTTATTTAAATCGATTTGATCTTTTTTCATATTAATTTGATATTTCTTCCTTGCAATTACATACCATTTCACATAATTATAAGGAGAAAAAATATCAAATCGATGTATTAAAACGTTTCATTGATATAAATAAATAATAACAGTACTTGCGACTCCACAAGTAATTTTCAGTAGACCCAACTAATACTTTTTTACCGTGTACCTTTATGGGATTTTACTCGTTTTTACGGATACGTATAAAATTCGCTATAAATCCCTATTTATCATCTCAGATCCTACACATAGAATCCAATGCATTCCTATTCGTCCTTCTTAAACTTTTCTAATGGATATCTGGAATTGCTGTCTGAAGCACATCAGATTCCCATAGAAATTGTCCATGGGAATGTACGGGATCTTTTCAATAGGGGGTTTTACGTTTTTTCCATTCACGGCCAGCCGCGCGCGGCCACTGGATCTTACGGGAGTCAATTACCCGCGCGCGAGGCCTACCGCTACAAAGGAGACCCGTATAGTGCCCTCTGCTGTGTACACCGCGTAGGCTTCCCTCCCTTCTGACGACTCGTCTCGCTTTCCCTCCGACGGCGAGATAATATTATCACGTGGCGAGTCTAAGTGCGCCCTCGAGGAACGAACCATCGAGTTACGCCGACTCTCGCGCCGGAAACGCGGATGGACCCGAGCTCGCGATTCCCGGATAGATTTGTACATATGATCGTCACGACGTTCACATACAAACTACAATAATTGATCGTTTTAAAGTCTACGTTTGTTTTTCCGCGTTAATTTGAAGAAATAGCAATGATTTTCTTTCAATGTTATTTCCTCCAAACTCTACCGAATTTATCACAAACACCATTGGACCGCTTTCCTTATCCCTCCGTAATACTCAAATGAGGAAAGGTTTGTCATTTTTTGGTCATTTCTTTAAATCACAAAGAGTCGTTAGAACCCACTATTTTTTAACATCTGACTGGACGGGAGTCTGTTAATAACACGACTCACAAAGCGCATAACCTTGATACATCTCACAAGCCAATGTACCTAGAGTTGCCGTACAATTTAACGAACATTTTTCTATCTGGATCTCTCTCTCTCTTCGCCTCTTTCCCCTTTTTCGCTCCGCTAATCCGCGAATGTCGCATCCTTTCACTAATAACCATCCGAGCGTCCGCCTCGTTAGAACCACGACGGCTCAACTCCACGGGAAGGTCCGGCGGCGAGTGTCCTCGCGCTCTCGGCAGGAACGGTACGGCGTCGTTAAGTACTCACTCTGCCGTGACGCGCCGCCGGTTCCCGGGGAGACTCGCCTGCCGTTGCACTCTCGCGCGCCGTGACGGTCCACGGGGCGCGCGCACTCTACACGCGTCGCGCGAGAGAGGGCGAGGAGAAGACGAGGAAGCGGTATTTATTCCGGACGCGTAATCGGTTGCCCCCGCTTCGATCGCGACGCCGTATAATACGATACAATCGAAGCCGTACGGCGGAGAGTAGCGCGCGATGAGCGGAAGCGCCGCGCGATCGTTCTCCCGCGCGAGAGGCGCGCCGTTCCGAATCGAAAAACACGTGTACCCGGCGGTACACGACCCGCTTGACAATCATCTCCCCTCCCGCGAGTCTCGAACGGGCCCCGTTAACCGTACACCGCCGCGACGACACCCCGAAAAACTAGTCCCAAAATACGCGGAACCAATTGCGCGCGCGCGCAGGCCGCGATCGCGACGACATTTCCCGGAGGGTTGACCATATGTCGCGCGGGGCGCTCGGCACGGTGAATGCCCGGTTTTTCGGCGAGACCTCGATTCCGCCTATTCGGACCCTCCTCACCCGTTCGCCACTCTCGGAAGTCGATCCTCGCGCGCTCCTCTCGGCCCCGAGTCGAGTTCTTGCTCGAGTTCGCCGAGTCCGAGGCCACGCCGATCGCCCGGGGCGCCCGTTCATCATTTGGGCCCTTTTGTCGCGCGCAGGCTTAGGCGTCTGGGGCAGGAGGATGAGCAAGAAGATAGACTCGTTCCGCCGGGCCGGCTCTCGCGAGACGCTCTGCCAGTCGGAGGATGCAAACAGCCCGCAGGCGCAGGAGCGACGGACGGGCGTCGCGGGACCGAGTCCTCGGCGATCGCCCTCGCCCTTCAAGTCCTTCTTCATCCGCATGGGCTCCACCGGGATGCTCAACTCGGCACGGCACAATCGTCGCTCCCGCAACTCCGCGGAGAGCAGCGAGCGCCTGCGCACTCCCGAGAAGGAGCACCTCTTCAGGAGCTGCAGCACGAGCCAGCTCAACACGAGTCCGACCTACGTGAAGGGCGACGATCCGTCCGAGGGTATCGATCTCAGGATCAACGAGAAGGACAAGACCGCGTCTTGCGACAATCTCGCCGCGCAGCGGCAAGGCGAACGCGAGGAGGAGGAGGAGGAGGAGGACGAGGACGAGGAGGCGGAGGGAGGGGACGACGACGACGACGACGGCGACGATGACGACGACGACGACGAGGACGAATTCGCGAGATCCGCGCCCCCGCGTACGTCCGTCGTCGCGAACTTCGACCCCTGCGACTTTGCCGTGCCGAAGAGCTGCACCGCGGACGCCGCCGCGCTGCTGCGCAAGTCGAGCAGCTGCGACTTCAAGGAGGCGAAGAAGTGCAACTTCCCCTACGCCTTCCTGCGCTCCAAGCTGACCGTTCTGCCGGAGGAGAGGCACGGCGGCAGCGGTGGCGGCTGCCAGACCACCAAGGACGACAGGTTGCTCTTCAAGACCGCGTCGGAGGAGCACTTCCCCGCTATGAAGATAGAAGAGTCCTACAACGGCACCACCACCCTCGGCAGGAGACGCTTCTCGCGACAGAACCACGCCAGGGACTGCTGCCGGCTCTCCGACGTCGCCAACTTCGGCAGGAATTCCTACTGCGACTTCCGCGAGAGCCGATCCTTCGACGCCGGCCACCGCGAGCGCGACAGGTACAGCCTGACGAATCCCACCTACCTGGAGCGCATCGACGACAACTTCCAGCCGGAGGACGTCCCCGACGCGTCGTACGACGCCCGCGGTCCGGCGTCCCTCGACGGCGCCACGCGTCGCGCCTCCTCGCGCAATTCCACCGGCGAGTCGCCGCGCGAATTCACGGAATTGCCCGTCACTCCGGGAATCGACTCGGACGTCCGCGCGACGTTGCGAGGGGATCGCAGGAGGAACTCGGCGCCCAGCGGCACCGAGCAGAGGCTCTCCTCCCACTACGTCAGCTCGAACGAGTCCGGCTACGACAGCGACGGTCCCCGGGGCGAGTCTGCGGCCGCTTCCGAAAACGAAGCGCCGAGTTTGCGGTGCACCGACAGCTCGGACACCAGCAGCGTCGTGGACTCGGAGATAGAGAAGCCCGCGAGGAGCTCGACACCCAGCGATCCGCAGCGGGAAGTCGAGACGTCCGAGGGAAGCGGTCGGAGTTGTCCGTCGCGCGAGAGCGGCGCGGACGGCGGACTCAGGTGGCTGCAGAGCAATTCCGGGAGATTGCTGCCCAGCATCCATCTCCGCGCTCCCGTCGCCGGGACGCCGCAGCGGATGAAGCGGAGCGACGAGACGACGTCGCTCGCTCGCACCTTCCTCGAGGATCCAACGGAGCCGCCGCCGCCGCCGCCGCCGCCACCGCCGCATCGCGCCCGACTGCAGCAGGACAAGACGAGGTTCCTGAGCGACATAGTGCAGCCGCCGAGGCGCGTCAGGAGGCGCCGATTGATCCAGCTGAGCAAGGAAGACCCGGAGGAGAGCCTCGGGATCAGACTGGCTCAGCAGAGGCTCGGAGAGCTTCGCTACGTCGTCGTCCAGCTGGAGAATGACGGAATCGCTCACAGGCGAGTTTGCGCGGACGACTCCGCCGCGATCGACGTTTATTCAGAGCGCGCGCGTTTTATCTCATCCCTTTCCGCGTCGTCGTTGCAGGGACGGACGCTTGAGGGTGGGAGACGAGATAGTCGAGGTGGAGGGCAAGGAACTCAAGAGCCTCGCGACGCTGGACGAGGTCCAGGATTATCTCAAGTCCTTCGCCGGGAACAGGGTGCAGCTGATGACCGCCTACGAGGAGACGATGCCGCAGGTATGCGTCGCGCCGCCGAGCTCCGCCGCCGAGGACGAGTTCCTGGAGAACGCGCGGAACCTGTCGAACGTCGCGTGTCTCCGGGAGGCGCGACCGCGACAGGATCAGTGCTCGGCGACGAAGCGGCCGGATTTTCTGCCCTTGGTGGCTTCGCCCGCCAACGAGGAGCGCGCCCGTACCGCGGAAGCCGTCAACGAGGATCGACAGTACCTCGCGCGGCACCTCACCAGATTCGAGAAGGGCTACGGCAAGCCGAGTCTCGGGTTCAGCGTGGTGGGCGGCAGGGACAGCCCGCGCGGGGAAATGGGTATCTTCGTGAGGAGGATCTTCCCCGGCGGGCAGGCCGACGCGTCCAAGTCTCTGGTTCAAGGTAGGATCCGGCGCGATCGCCGATATCTTTCCCGTTCCTCGGAGGACGCGACCTCCGCGCTTCTCGAAAGCAGCGCGTCGTTCGTCGAGTCTCTCGCGTATTCACGCGGTGCTCCCTGCGGAGCCGCCGACACACTTTGAATCTTTAAGCCGACACCTAAACGTCGCGCGCATCTCTAAACAGTCGAGGCCGCGGATACGGGGAACCGCCGCGCCTCGCCGCACTTCACTCCTTGCCCTTTACGACGTTCCGAGCCCGCGCCGCATACCGCAACCGACCCGAGGGTCCTCGCGCCCCGTTATCGGCTCGATATCGACGAGAAGCTTCGATTTCGCGTCCACCTCGCGTGCGCGCTGGCTTCGGGTCGCGCGCGGCGACCGCGCGACGCGTCTCGAGTTTCAACGAACTCGAGGAGCTCGTGCGGCTTTCCGCGCCTGTCCAGCGGTCGCGAGACTGACGCGCGCGCGTTCGAAAGGCGGTCGTGCAGGCGCGGCCGCGCTCCCGATTGCCGTGATCGTTTTGCGAGCAACTTATCGCGACGTGTCCGACCTTGTCGCGACGATTTGACACGTCCGAAGCCGCCGAAGCGTGTTACGGATTCCTGCGCCGCGCGATCCGATTTTTCTCGTTCGTTGCAGGTGACGAGATTCTTAGCTTGAACGGAAAGGTTCTTCGGGGATACACCCATCGTGAGGTCATCGAGCTGTTCAAGGCGGTGCGCGAGGGACCGCTCGAATTGGAAATAGCGAGGAGGCACAGGTATGAAAAGTCGACGAAAATGAAAATATTACACTGAGGAAAATAACTTGGTCAATCAAACCAAAATCTTGGAGATGATGACCAATCCGTTTGATGAAATATAGTTTCTCCGTCTGTTTGGATAAATCGACTAATTTTTGGTTAAAATAACTAAACGTCTGGTTGGAATAACTAAACATTTGGTTAGACTAACTTGATAGTTCGTTCAACTGATCAGTATTTTGATTAAAATAAATAAACGCGTTTAAATAGATGCGTTCTATCATTTTAATCTAATTATTTTTCGCAGTGTAGAACCTTCACACAATTGGAAGATTCAGAATAAGCATTCTTCCGTAGAGTCACCTAATGGCTCGGTCATCTAGTGATTCAATCATCCAGTTACCAGGATATCATAATTCCCAATATGATCAAAACCTGGAAATATAAAAAAAAAATTAAACACGAGAAAATTAATTAGGAACTTTTGATGCTCGTAATTTTAGATGCAGTTGAAGCTGCTATATTGGTAATGATCTCATGACGTAGGGAAGACATGATCGAAAAAATCATGAGAAATGGATAAATATTGATTGAACAATTAGCTGGATCTACGAGACAATGCTTGTTTTTATTCTAGTGTTTATTTCTATTCTTATTCTCCCAATTGTGTGTGGAAGCCTTTAAAGGATTAATTATTTGACAATCACTCCTTTTAGGTATCCGAAGACCGCCTTAAAGTCAGCGCCGTACTAACGACGAAAAACGAAACCCACCGTAAGTGCTCTTCGTTAAGCGGCTATTATCTAGATTCTAGTCTCCTGTAAACAGACTCGTTAGCGCGTCATGGCCACACATACACTCTCCATAGTTTCGGTTAATTTATTCCTCAGCGCTGCGATTACGTGTTTATAAATATTTACCGGGTTAAAAGTTTTATCTTCCTTTGATATATGTATACAATTTTATACGTTGCGTTAGTGATATGCTAAATTAATTTGTACGATGTGACTTTTGTATAGTGGATTATAATAAAGTGGAAATATAATTTTTAGACGACTCAACTTTAGCTCTCGCATGATATTCGCTTCAATCTATATATGTAAAAGAATATGTCCCGACTGACACATAAACGCCGAGCCGAAACCGCTGAAGCTAATTACGTGGAATTTGAACAGTAAGTTTCCTTGGTGACGTAAGCACCCACTAAAAAAGTATTTTATAAAATTCTTCCCCTAAGATCGTAAAATAGGGAATGTAAGATTTTTTTCGATATCCACGCCGACGAAGTCGCGGACGGAAAGCTAGATATAACTATAAGCTTCGACGTAGAGGATGGTGTCACGATCGGAATCGGAAAGAGTATCGGTATTGCGTGAAATTATCAAATAACAGATTTATTCATACAGGATTCGTTCTTCATAGACGCGACAAATGTACAATATATACAAGGCGAGTTCCGTGAATATCTGTACACGGAGATTCAGGATTTCTCGTTTTCTCGTTACAACATCTCGACGCAGAATCGTTCAGGCATCCGTGAGCAAGAGATCCGCACACGATTTCGCCTTGGGTGCTCTGAAAAAAAGAAGCAACAAGTAAAAATGAGGATCGAGCATGCACCCGCCTCTTGCGAAAAAAGAAGGTTGACCTTCCGAAATAAAATGCATATCTAAAAGAATTTAAACGGACTCGTCGGAGCACAGAACCGCTGCCATCGACGCGGAACCGAGGTCGAGTCCCGTTCGACGATCGACGGGATCGCAGAAGACGCCGACGCGAGTGGCTCTGAGGAAACAAACGCGGACACTCACTGCGTTTCCTTGTGCTTCAAGCGTCTGCACAGATGCAGCGCGACCGGTCCGCCCTTGATGTTGCGAAACAGCTGGACGGCTTCCCTGTGCGCCAAATCGTGACAGACTTGGCCGTTCACGGCCAGAACTTCGTCCCCGGCTCGCAACCGGCCATCTTCGGCGGCCTGACCTCCCGGCAATACCGACTTGACGAAGATACCTGAAAAGGAGAGAAAGATGATTCATCGTGGCTCGCTCTTTCCCCGCGTATCAGAGTATCTACGCAGAGCGGAGGGTGGGGACGAATCGCACGGTCGATTTCCGCCTCGCTCTCGCCGCGAGGGTGTATCCGCAACCGTTACTCGCGCATCCGTGTATCCGCCGACCCGACGACGGTCCGCTCGAGGTCGTAGCCTCGCGGTCCTTCGTCCAGTCGAGACGGAAGCTCGTCTCGAGGACGACGCGACACGCGCGCTACATCCGGCGCATGTGAATCGCAACGGGGGTCATTACCGATGCTTCCTTTAGGACTGTCCCTGCCGCCGACGATGGTAAATCCCAGCGACTTCCTCCCGGGGCCCTTCTCGAAGACGACGGTGTGAAACGTGGAGACGGCGCTGCGCGGTCGCCTCGGGAGGGTGCAGAAATTCGAGACCCTCCGCGACGACGCGTCCATCGTCGGACTCGAGGACTTCTCCGAGCAGACGGATCTGCCGGAGGAGTCGCTCTTCCGTTCGCCGCGGCGTTTCGAGTGGTTCTTCCGGAAGTGCGACCTCGGCGAGGTGGCGTCGACGATGACGCCGTGGCCGTGCTCCATGCTGACGTTCTCGTAATCCACGCTGCTCTCCTTCAGCTTCCTGGGTCGATCGCTATTGACGTGGCGCGACACGACGATGTCGACCTCGCCGGGGCCACTGCCGTTTCCCAGAATCCTCCGCGCCTCTGCCATGCCGAGCCCGCGAAGCCGCTTGCCGTTGACGATGAGGATCTCGTCGCCGATCTTCAGCGTGCCCTCCTTATCGGCCAGACCGTCCGGCACCACGTGCGCCACGAGATAACCCGGGTTCGACTCGAGCGTCTTGGCTATGAAGATGCCCAGACACTGATCCGCCCTGCTCTTCGTCAGTCTCACGATCGTCGTTTCCGTCGAGTACGAGCCGCTGCGCACCACGGGTAGTTCGAGCTCCTTGCTCGCCTCGCTCGACGGTTCCTTCCGAACTTCGCTGTCGTTCGAACTCCGCCGCTCGGAACCCCGCCTCGCTCCGCGCTCTCGAACGATCACCTCGCGATTCGCCGCCTGGCACAGCGACCTCAGCGGATCCCGCTCGATGCCCAACGCGACGTTCCGCGCCGCGGCGAGCTGCGACGAGCCGAACGCCCCGACGTCTTCGAGATTCGCCGTGGCGACGCGCCGCGCCCGCTTCTCCATCTCCGTGACGGGAACGGAGGGTCTTCGGGGTGGGAGCCGCGGCGGCGAAGCCGACGACGCCAGGGACTCCCCGGTGCCGCTCGACGCGAGCGCACCGGACGCGGCGCTGCCGCACCTGTCGTCCAGCAGCGAGCTCGTGGCCGAGTCGTTGTCGAGGATGCCCGAGTCGTTGTCGTCCTGCTCCTGATCCTCGTACAGGGGATTCGTCCTGAGCTCCTCGAGCCCCGGGAGCGCGCCGTAGGAGAAGCTCCTGAGTCGACGCTTCTCCCGATCCTTGCCGTCCTTCTTGTAGATCTTCGCTATCAGTCTGTTCGTCGAGCTCTTCAGGTAGCGGTCCTGCATCGCGCGAAACTTCGCCGCGAGGCAGCTGGACGGCGTGACGCTGCCGAAGCTGGACTCCTCCTCCTCCTCCTCCTCCTCGCGAGACTCGTCACCGCGACGTTTGCCCTCGTCGGATCCGCGCGAACCAGCGTCCTCCGCGAGGACGTCCTTGCTCCGGCGTCCGCCGCAGCGTCGTCCGGGCTTGGGACTCTCCGGGGACATGTGCGCGTCGTCCCTGGAGCCGCACTTTCGCGAAGCGGCCGCGCGAAATCCGAAGAAGAAGCCCGTGGAACGTTCCCTCGAGTGCTTTCCGTGGCCCGACGGCGCACGCGTGTGCGATTTCGACCTCCGTTTCCTCCTCGTGCTCTCCTCGTCGATCTGCTTCAGGTCCGACTCGCAAACCGAGCGACGATATTCGTTTCTCGTCAGCCCGCGTCGACTGAGCTCGTTCGTCGAGCGAAACCGCGGCGCCTCCCCCTCCTCGGAGTCCTCCGCTGCCGAGGCCTCTTCGTCGTCTTCGTCGTCGTCGTCGTCGTCGTCGTCATCTTCGTCGTCGTCGTCATCCTCGTCCTCCTCCTCGTCGCCGCGCGCCACTTCGCCGTTTCGATCTCTGAAGAAAGTCAGCCTGGTGTTCTTCACGCGGTCCAGCAGCGGATGCCTCTTCTCGCAGGTGCGTCGTCGCTCCTCCCGCGACCCCTTCTTGTCCCTCTTCGCCGCGCTCCGCTCGGTGGTCACGCGCGAGGTCTGCACGTTGTAGCAGTTCCTCTCGGAATCGGAACTCGACGACTTCCGGCGCACCCATCTGACCGGGGACATGTCTGCAAGAAACGGCAAGCGGATGAGCGACATTGGACGAACGTCGAGCGAAAACTGACGGGCGAAGCTCGTCGTGGCTCCGTCGCGCGCGCCCGTGTGTGTACTCGGATTTTATCTCGGGTCCACGGCGAGGGGGAGGGAGAAACGAAACCGCGGAGACGCGTTATCACCTCGCGCAAACACGAGCGCGCCTTTCCTGGAGACGCGCGTACGATGGAATTACACATTCGAACGAGCGATACGACGTCCTCGACGGGTCCTTCGCGGTTACCCGAAGGAAGAATATTGCTCGACGCGCCGTTTCGTTCTTGCGAATAAAGTCCGACGTGACCGCGGCCGCGCGCGGTTAGCCAGAAAACGTGACGCGCTTTTGGCGAGCGTTGTAGTCATCGCAAATACGCGAAATATGCGTAAGACAGGACATCCCGCGTAGTAATACTCCGAGTATTACTTAATCGTAATGATACGGCGGTAAAAATAGCGACCGCAGGAAGTTCGGCGCCACGAAGGCGACTCGGGGAACAGCGGAAACGGTGGGAAGGTCCATCGCGAGTGCTTATTTCCGAGTAGAATTTTTCATCAGATTCCGCGGATTGCAGAATAGAATTTGATTCAGATCTCTGATCAGAAACGGATCTAAAGTGTAACGCGATTTGCACCTGATCTGATACGGTCGTGGCAGGTTGGATTCTGTACAGATTCCGTGGATAACAAATCAAGATCTCAGCCAAATGATGCAAATCCGTTCAGCTTCGGATCGGAACTTCTGACCAGAATTAAATCCTAGTGATCTGACCAAATTTTATTTCAGTTATAACTGACTTCAACGTAACACTGCAGTTCTACGGATCAGAATCGCATCCAAATCTGATCACAAATATCGTAACACGGAACCTCGCAGTACATCTGATCCATTTCTGATTCGTCATCAGAGACCTCCGATGACATTTCTTACGCAAAGCCTCGGAAATACGCGTAATTCGAGGCGGTCAGCAGCGCTCAAATAATATCCAAGCGGAGCGCGAGGTTCCACGAGGGCATTCGATCTCGTTAAACCGGATTCGATTGCTTTCTAGGTATAGGCCTCGCGCGCGCTTCGTACGCAACGACGAACGGGTTAAACGTGACGCGCGTACCGCAAGCGGGAGAAGGTCGAGCTTTCGAAGCGAAATCGTCCCGCGGCTTTTCCGTCGCCTCGTCGTTTTTTCTTCGCGCGAACGCAAACGGGCACAAAACGTTTCCAGAATCGCTACGCGCGCGCGGCCACTCCCGTTTCGCGCGCGTACAACGAAGTTCGTCGAACGTTCGACTTTTCCCCGGTGCCAACTGGGTCGAAGAGTTCGATCCTCGCTTGAAATTCTGGGCATTTCCCTCCGAGAACGACCTCCTTGCCGCGCCGAGTGGCGGGACTAATTCGTTCTCGGTCGCGCGAGAATCCGTGCGATGCGCGCCGGCGAAACAGAGCGGACGTTCGTTCGCTGGCGACATCGTGCACGGGAGAGCACCGGGAGAACGAGCGCGCGACGGCGACGAACGACGCGCCTGGAATTTCAATCGCCGGGTCGTGCGGTACCCACTCGGCAGACGCCCGACGGGATTTCAGAAATCGTGCTCGCGATCTGAAGACGATATCGCGCAGACGTGAAATCGCATCGTAAGGTTTCTTCAGACACTGGGCGGGTGTCACGCGGGAGAAACGAAGTATGTACTGATACGTACACCTGACTTAAACGCCAGGAAAGGAACTTCAATCATCATTATCTCATTGTCGATGAATTGTTGGCCTATATCGATATAAGACTTTATTGTAGATTAAAACTTAATCTTCAAAAAAGTATTATACAAATATGAGCCAAAACTCATAGGTAATGAGATAATAGCGATTCGAGTTTCCTTCCTGGCGACTAAGTTTACCCTCATATTAATGGCGTATTTGCGGAGTCCGACTCGTTGCATCGAGGGGGGGCCGACCCACCCTTCATCCCCACGCGGTCGATGATCCACCTATCGTCGGTACAGGTAGGATACTCGATTGCGGTCGCTGACTCGGCTCGCGCGCGCGCTAATATGCGCCGCGAGCATTACCATTTCTGCTCTTACTCTTCATCTGCCAGCTGCCACTCGTTCGCGCGATACCTCTACTCGCGACTGTGCGCCGCGCGGACCGAATCCCGTCATTTCCTCTTGGACGTTAAAGGTGTGGTACGCGCGAGAACCTCCCTCCCCCCCCCCCTCTGGATGCGATAACGGCGACTACGAAAGATCGTTATCGTCTCGGAATACGCGGAAGTGTTTCCTTGTCGCTCGATTTAGTCGTGTTGAGATGGATTTACACGTATCCGATGTCGTCTCACGTTGTCCGGCGAACTGGCAAAAAACACGATTCACACTCTCTCAATCTAAATCAGTGAAAATCACTGAAAGTCAGTGAAGAGTCTGAAATCCAGTGAATAGAAGCGTACTGAAATGACGGTAACCCTGTATTCACTGGATTTCAGTGCCTATACATTGATTCTCAGCTATTCTTACTGACGCGAATTAAGAGAGTAAGATTCGTATGGTTGCCGGAGAAAAAATTGAGCCTGATCGGAGGCAGGGTGGCTGCAGAAACTTGATTAAAGAATTTCCTGATTTTTCGCGGATTTTTTTCCTGACTATTTCAACTAAAGTAAGTATTCCTGATATTTTTGTTCACTTTTCAAGTTTTATAAAATCAAATCAACAAAACTATGGCTAATCATAACGCACGAACACGAGGTTGCAAAGAGGTTTAGACCCTAATTTTACAGTTGACTGGACACACGTGCGCAATCACTGGAGATATCTGAAGCAGCAGTGCAAACTGCATCGTAAAATGTGTTAACGGTGACATTTCGAGAAATGAACTCCATTTTATTTACAATTTCCAGTAAAAAAAATCAAAATTCCATGACATTTCCTTAACGAATCCAATTCCCCGACATTTTCCGATTTTCCAGGTTAGCTAACCCACGGATGGTACGGAGACGGAAATATATAAATACTTCCATGCAAATCTATTGAACCATTTTTTCGGTCAGTTCGTCGGACGGCGTTGGGTCTGAGCTGGATCGGATACGTGTAAATCGACTTTTACGCGAAGAATGTTGATGGCCACGGAAAATTCAAAGTCCTCCGCTCGCTCGAGCCTACGCTTTTTGCGAGTTTCTCACCTCTGCATAATCTGGAGGCGGTATGGAGCTGAAGGGACGAGCCCTCGATGCTGTCGTCGACTCGCAGGGGACTCAGGCTCAGCAGTTTCGGCGCTTCGGTCTGCGTCCTGAACCAACGCATTCTGCAAGAAAACAAGGGAACGAAAGCGTTACGATCGAGAAGGGAAGATTTGTTCTGCGATGCACTTTCCCTGCACCGGAAATTACGCGGCGGATTTTTCAACGTTACTCCGATTGAGTTTCTCAGTTGCTCCTGTTCGTTTCGAACCTGCCGTTAAAAAGAAATCGCGCGTACCCGCGGAAACGAAATAATACAGCCATCCCCCCCACCGAGGGAGATAGATAGATAGATAAGCGTTTATTAGACTCGAGGGAGAGGGAGAGAGAGAGAGAGAGAGAGAGAGAGAGACGGAACAACGAAGCAGAACGTACGTGACGCGGAAATGAAGATGCGGGGCGTTTCCGTCGATCGGATCGTTTCTAAAAGTGAAACGGTAAAATTTAGACAAGAGAGGAACGCGTCGCCCGCGACCGCGGCCGCATAATGGGACGGTTTCCGGCGACGAAGATCGGTGGACCGAGACGGATTTTTGTCGCGACTGCACTCATCCCTGATTTCCAGAAGACGCAAAAAAGATTTGACGCTCCACCGGTATAAAAGAGAGGCTCTTGGAAGACTCGCGGCACCGGACGAGAGTAACTCTTCGTCACGCGTCTGAATAGCTCCGTGATGGTCACGCATTTTTAAATAATAACCAAACGAGTAACATTCGTCCAATTTAGACCGATAAATTATGGAACATTTTTCCAACATTGTAGGTATATTAGAATATCTAATCACCGTGTCAAAACGCGTAAGAAATGAAATGATGGCATATTCAAAAACGATCGTGAATATGTTGATGCGTGAAAAATGAGCTGCTCCACTTGAAGTGTCATAACTTCTTTGTTTTTAGAGTTTTCTTAATAAAGTCTACGAGTGATTCTCAGCGATTTTTTCTGAAGTCCGAAAAAGGTTCACAGTGCACAGGGAAAAAGAAGTAGTCGGATCTACTGAAAATGACTTGCAGGATTGCAAGTAATTATTTACTCATATCAGTGAAATTTTTAAATACATCAATTAGACATCTCGTCCTTACAATTACGTGGAATAGTATGTGATTGCTAGGAGGAAGCATCAAATTAATACGAAAAAAGATCAAATTGATGTAAATAAATAATTACTCGCGACTCCGCAAGTAATTTTTAATAGATCCAACTAATTCTTGTTCTCTGTGCGCGAGTTTTAAGAGGAATCTCTTGTTCCCAGATCTGACGAAGGTCTAATTATATTGTAAAAAAAAGAAGCACAGTCAACTTCGAAATTGAAGCCTGGGTCAAGTGGATCCTTGATGACTACAGAGGGATACACATACAATCGATTTTCCACGAGCAATTGAAGAGTTCATTCGAATATATATTATTGGCGCGCGGGGAAACTCCATTTTTCAAAGTCCGACCCCGCGCACCGAACGAAGTCCGCACGCCGCGTCGAACTTCGAACCGACGAATCGACGAATGATGGAAATTTTTCGACGGCTCCTCGAATCCTTCGCTCAGACGTCGTTAGCACGACGACGAGAATCGATCGAGATACCGCGCAACCGCGTCGTGCGATAAGCTGACACTCGCAATTAGCGAGAGACGAATTGAACCGGGCGCGGTAAAGAAAACACGGCGGTTGCGAAACGAACATTGACAGTACGTACGTACGCCCGCGTCCGCGGTGCACGGCGTGTACACACATACGCGCGAGGCTCTACGTGCAACCTTCATTTTTTTCCCGGCTTGAGTTACGCTCGGAGTCAGTTGTAAATTCAGCGAGAGGAGATAAAGAGAAAGAGCGCGGGGGAGAGAAAGAGAGAAATTATATTTAGAGAGAGGGAGAGAGACAGCGAGGCGAAGGTGAGAGACGCCGAGCATAGAATCTAAATATTAAACACACTTTACGACGTGATGGTATTTCACGAGGATGCGGTAAGCGCGAGGAACGAAGTGCTGGATATGCACGGGCCTTCTCTCCGTCGCGCCGGTAAAGGAGCGGAACGAAGAGAGAGAGAGAGAGAGAGAGAGGAGGGAACGATTCGAATGCGAAAAGTGTTGCAAAGAGTTATATCTCGTTAATGCGCGTGACTCCTGCACGGTTCGCTTCCCTCTGCCTCCTCCTCTCTGCCATCACTGCTTCTTTTACTTTGTTCGACGCAGAAATAGCCTTTTCGTTACACGCGCGCGCGACTCACCAGCATCCAAGAGGAAGCGCCTCGGATGCGAAAATACATATCGGTGCCGATTCCTCTCGCGGCGCGCTCGATCCTTCCCAGAATTCGAAAGGAGCCGTTTCTACCTGAACGCATTCCAAAAGTTGCGAAAGAGTGGACGAGGGAGTCGATAGACGAAGAGGGAGCGAGCGGAGTGGTATGGGGAAAGAGGAAGAGAGAAAGACCGAGGCAGGTCACATTCTCGGAAAGTCGCGTAACGATCGGGACTGCCTTACGTCACGTGCGGCGGGTACCTATATATCGAGATAAATGCGCGCATAACGCCACGCGTAACGCGCGTGTATCGATTTGAAGAAATTTTATTGGTCGAGCGAACCGGCTCTCGTGATACCGATGCACGGCCGAGCGCGTTAACCCATTTTCGCGAGATCGTATACGACGTTTCCTTATGCCTAACGGTCCGAGAAGTCGCGAGACGGTTCCTGGGTCGCGCGGATTCTCTCTTGTCCAGGTGGACGGCTGTGGAGCGGAACGCGTCGACATAACCGTAAGGGTCGGGTTTTCGAATTCGGTCTTATAAAAAATATTCATATTTTTAAATTCAAGTTGTAATCCGTATATCATATGATACTGAATTTACTCGCAAGGAAGGAAACTGCAATCGCTATTATCTCATTATCTTCAATGAGCTTTTGACTCATATATTTATATAATAATTTTTGAAGATTACATTTTCATCTATAGAAAAGTCTCATATCGATGCAGGCCGAAAATTCAGAAATAATGAGATAATAGTGATTGAAGTTTTTTTTCTGGCGACTAAGTTGAATCTCACATGGTATAGGTTCTACTTAATATCACATGAACAAGAAAATATCCGAAAAAAATAATTAGTCGCAAACTTATAAGTGCGTTTCTTTTTACAACATTGCGACGTCATCGAAACGCAAGAGACGCACTTACGCCAAGCAACGAGTGCGAGAGAGATAGTTTTACAGCACGATAACGTACTGAATTTCAAAATATCGTTTCCCAACATTGATAAGGCTAAAAATGAAAAATAAAAAATACGGGATAAGTAATTGTATCCAAGTTTTCCGTATCTGCGATTAAAAAAAAATTAGTGAAATATTTCGCACGCCGATATCACATAATAACGCACGCGTAAGAGAATATTTCTTTAAGAACTGGAGCGTGGTTCGTGAGATCGAGGCGCGTAAAGAGTCCAGCCTCCGTCATCCGGCCGATCGAGAAGCTTGTAAAATAATTGTCCCAATTGTAAGACACGTCCTACTAGCCGGACGTATTAAATTGTTGAACGGGATAAAACAGAACGAACGGTGAAAAAAAACCTTCAATAAATTACGAATGTATACGGGAAGTGTCACTGATAAGAACCCTGAGTAAAATCTGCTGTATGAATTTTTACGCCCCTGTCCGGACTTTAACCGTCCGGTTATTGGGACAGTTACCAGGATCGAGACGAAGGGGAGCGAAAAGTGTCTGCGGCGTGAGAGGCTGCGTGTCGCGTTCATCGGAGGGCGCCGCGCGCGCGCGCGAGTGACGCGATTATCCCTGCAGGAATGCGAGTTGGACGTGCGAACGAGCGCGCGCGAGCGATACCTTCGATATACCGGTCGGGGGAGGTGTACCAAAATAAATACCTGTGCGATACACCCGTCCGCGCGGGGTGGATGCACGGACGGCGGCAGTCGCTTCGAGAGATCCGGTCGTACATCTCCCCTCGAGCCGGTGAACGCGCGAAAATCGATTCCCGATCGTCCCTCTCTCTCTCTCTCCCACACAGGGGGAAAAAACATGAATTTTTAATGCTTAATCCAGTAGCGCTGAGACGAGCTCATTTTTCAAGAATTTGTACAGAGGGAACTGTACTATTAATATATTGCTGGCAGCAGTAAAAAGATGTTTCAGCAGTATAGAGATGTATAATAAAGTTTCCTCTGTACAAATTCTTGAAAATGAGCTCGAGTCTCAACGCTACTGGACGAAGTGGTAAAAATTCCTATTTTTTGTTCCGTACTCTCAAAAGGGTGTGTAATATCGATCGCGCCCTGGCGCGATCGACGAGTGCGCGGGCCTCGCGCGAGGTACTTCGACGCGGTCCTGTTACGCGCGTTCGCGTCGCGAGTAGAAAGGGAGGGACGACTTTCTCTCGGCGCGGATGTGTGCCAGTAGTTCGGCAGCCGCGGGTAGGTATTCGACGTTTTCACTTTTCATCGCGCCGCGAACTCGGGAACGGCCGCGGCGCGCGACGAAGAGTTACGGAAAATCGCGTACTGTTTTTCGAGGGCAGACTCGCCATCGGAGCCGATGGAAAGTTCACGGTCGAACGTCCTCGGCGCATCGAGCGTACGATCGAGCGAGCGCGCCTCGTCGCGCGTTTGGTTAGAGAGTTCGCGGACAAATTTACCGGAAAGTCTACTCGTCGGAGAGCGAGAAAAATGCATGTTTTCGCGACGTACACCTGCGGCCAACGATTCTGATCGACCCGCTCTGAATGACGGTACTCTGTCGAGTCGACCGTAGCTAAACGGTTCGAGCGAATTGTATTGTCTTGCCATGAGGATTAAATTTGATTGGTCTTTCATGGCAAACAAAAAGATCCGCTCGTACCGTTTAGCTACGGTCGACTCGATGAAGTGCCGTCGCCCAGAGCGGGTTCATCAGAATCACTGGTCGCAAGTGTAAACTGAGAGAAATAATTGCTAGCGTCAAAAAAATGTGTCTTGAATAAAAAATATATCGACCGGTACTAGAAAAATGCACGTATCTTTTCACAGTCGTTATAGAACATCGCGACTCGTTGCTGCGCAAGGAAAAGTCGTTGACTTGGCATTCAGAGGCGAAGGAATAGTCGTTAAGAAACTCCCGGAAAAATCTAACCGACCAACGCGAGCTGCGTCGATACCCGAAATTGTTTCGGCTCCTCTTTACAGCGTCGATATATCGAGGAGCCTCTCAAGGTCGCGGTATCCGAATACAATTTGACGCGATTACGTAAGAGGGCATCATCGCCTGGGGTCCGAGACGAGACGAAGCCGAGCTAATTTAATGTTTTACTTCGATCACCCTCGGGCTTCTTCCCCTCCCTCCCTCCCTCCCTCCCTCCCTCCGCTCTCCACGATCTCCCTCCACGTCGAATCTTTCTTGTCTTTCTGACACGTGAGGCTTGTATGTACCTGCACCCGTCGTTCCTACCGCCCGTATAGGTTGAGATCGTTACGAAAGAAAAAGTGGAGATACGGAGAACCCGTTTGTGAATTTCGACACACATATTCCCCGGCAAAAAGTTAATGGATAAATCCACGCGCGATATCGGGGAGCTGGAAGTGTTAGGTGTCTTTGGAAAGATCGTACCTGCATCCCTTTTGCCTCTATATCTACATACACATACAAAATGAACCTCAGCATATGTACGTACCATATATTATGTATTAATGGTTGCATGATCGAAAGAACAATACCTTTACACATACGGAAAAAAAATGAATCATAGCACATACAAAGAGTTTGTGCTAAATTTCTAGTAAAAATTCTAGTAAAATGTGCAGAAGTGGCAAGCGTTGCTCTAGTTTTAACTAAAATTGTAGTTATCGTAGCAATAAATTGACCTCATTCCGAAATTTACCACGAACTTTGTAAATGCTACGATTAATTTTTTTCCGTGCAGCTTTAAAAAGTAGAAACGAATAGCGGGCCAAAAACCAACTTATTTACTTGCCCTTTTAATCATGCAATCATTGATACAAAGACGTACACTAAGGTTCACGCGATATACCGCACGGTTATATTTCCTCGCGTGATCAGTCGCAAACTTTCGATCTTTCCTCCTACACCGAAGTGGAAAAGCGTCGAGCGCGAGCGCGCCAATCGCGATCGACGACCCGAAGGGGGCGATATACCACGCCAACGCGGCCGATCACTTTCCCCGGCACAACCGGCTCCGGAGCCGAATAATTGACCGCCATTTATCGGGCTCGATCGCGCTCCTAGTATGTATATCGCGTATGTGCACGTGGAACAGCGGTCGCTCCGATTTCGGCCTCGGTGCGGCCAATCGCGCGTAAACATTCCACGCGCCGATGTGGACGCGGTATAGTAAGTTGGATATATCGCGTTGAGCGAGCGGGGCATTGATTTTTAACCCTTCCGGATCAACGCCGCTGTTCCGGTGTCTATTCCGGTGCATCGCGCCCGTCATCCGTTTCGTTGCTCCGATATTCGGGGGACCATGTGGCGATGATTCATCGATAATGAATCGATGAATCGCAAGTGAGGAAAGGTCAAAAATCGAGATCTCTGGAATCGATTGATCGACCATCCTATATTGTGTATTTTTTTGTGCTGATTACGAAAGGCATACTTATCAGGTCGACATCTCGAAGGAAACATAAGATATCGACGATTTTAAGCACGAGACATTTTTTTTTGTGTGGAAAATCATAAATATCTCGGTATAATTTTGAGATTTCCTCGGAAAAATAGCGATTTCCGAAACCAACGTGAATAAATACATCGGATAAATATATAATACAATCACCAGATTATCTTATCTTATGTATCTTTTTTCGCTGATTATAAAAAGCACGATTATTATGTCGATATCTTGAGGGAAATATAATATATCAGTGATTTTAGGATCGAACAAATGTTTTTCCTCAAAAAATCACTAATATCTCGGTGTCTCTTTGAGATTCCCAGTGATTTTCGAAATCAGCATGAAAATATACTCGTATATCGGATAGAGTGGTCGAGAGTTCGATTCCAGAAATTTAAATTTTTACGAAAATATTAAGGGAATCCTAAAATCTATAGAAAAATATTAGTGGAAACCATTAACGTTTTATATCGTTCAACTGCACGTCACTTTAACTTAACCAAATATTTAACTGAACGAATTAAAGCTCAAAAAAACAATTTTTGTGCCAGCAATTGCATCATACTATCGAGTTAACTGTCGCCTGATCGATTCAATAAAGATATCATTTGAGTCAACTAGAAGAGAGCAGAATAACAATTCGTTGATTGGACTACATTCTTTTACAAGTGCACACACGGACACCGGCGATAGATGCTGACCGCAACGTCGGGGGCATAATGAAAGAACGTTCTCCCCGCGTAAAAAAAAATGAAAGACGTTCGAGAACGTCGCGGGGTGCCCTCGGCCTCGTCGGGCAGGAAATTGAAGGACGAACGCGTCGGGCGTGACCGAGGCACGCCGGAAAAGTCGGCGCGACGTATATCGTTGCTTCGAAACGCAACGCGTGCGGAGATAAGCGTTACCGGTTCCCGACGACGAGGTCGCGAAGCGATCCTGCGACCCTCGCAGTTCCAATGGTGATATCACCTCGTGTCTAGACTAGAGAATTGAGGGATCGGGGGCAGAGGCGTCTGTACGACGCGAATGCAAAGGATTAGTGTAAAGTTTAAATCAGCAATGATAGGCGTAACCCAATCGACGAGAAGTGTAACGAAAGTAATGTCGGATGAAAGTCAACACACTGAGGAGATAATTAATTAATAGCTAATAAATGTAATCTTAAATACGGCAAAATAAATATTTCGTTAGGATAAGAAAATATGTTAATTATATTGAAATGTTTAATTCATTCAAATTGTTGCCTTGAAGGATTTATTTGCGCCAAAAAAAATATAGTAATAATTAATGAATATTTGCTCGATTTAATAAAATGTTTATTTCGCCATAGGGTAGGTGGGGGTAAAGCCCCGCACGGGGCAAAGTCACGCACCGGTTATTTGAATAGCCCGGGAACGATCCCAAAGCTGTCCGCCAGGCGGCAGGTCGGTCTTGATAGTGTCTAGTGTGCTACGAAAATTGACGGCAGCAGGTCAGCTGTGAGTTGATAAAATGAGGTTAGTATATTTCTTGTTATTTTGATGTAGCAATCATATTAATCCACTACAATAATTTTCGCATGTGATTACGATTTCTATAAAGACCGAATGCTCAGTTAATAATATGGCTTTTGAACTTTATTTCTATATGCTTTAATTTCGTTTCACTTTGTTTATAAAAATCGGAAGAATGATTGGTATTAAATGATACCAAATGAGGCAAAACCCCGCAGCCCTTCTAAGGCAAAGCCCCGCAAGCCTCAGAGGCCCCAAACAAATGAAGAGCCCTTCATTGCTGAGAAAGATATTATTTTAAGATTGTCAAAACCTATGATGATGACTCCGCTAGGTTTCAAAATGTGATCACCTTCACAGAGGATTTGAGTACTTTTAGCATCTATTAATTTGTTTTTGTGTTTTTTTTAGCAATAAAATATTATGTTCCTCTATTTCTAAGAGGACAGAATATTAACAAATGTTAATATAAATGTATTTGTAAAAAAGTTTTTTTTGTCCTCTTCAATCAGCATTCTAGTGTTGCGGGGCTTTGCCCCATTTGGTGGGGCAAAGCCCCGCAAATTTTATTTGTTTCAGATGTTTAATTTTATAGTAACTAACAGTCGGACACCACAGGAGTTGCAACCAGGTTATAGATAACATCCCTACCTAAGACTTTCACCATATACTAACAAAAAATACACCCTCCATTTCAAACAATCCTGTAAAAAATAGAAATTGCGGGGCTTTGCCCCCACCTACCCTATTCAAAAAACATTTATCAACTACAAAAAAATAAGCTGTTTTCTCGGTGCACCACACGCGTCGATCGTTTCACCGCATATTCGGCAACCGCGAGACGCGAGTATCATCGCCTCTCGTTGCTGTATTTACCTCGTACGGTAATTCGTTCCGAAAATCCGTTACTTCGCAGTGTGGTTCTCCAGCTGTACAAATCAGCGTGGAGTGTTGAATCAAAATCACTTAGTGTCTCTCGTATATACCCAGCGAAATTAGAAGAAAACTATAGTCGCGACGAATATATCCCTATCGAGAATCGTCGTGGTACGTCCCACACTCAAGTGCCACGGAGAAGATTCGTCGCGAGACGATCGCCTCTCCGCGAGAGTCATCGACATCGATTCTACAACGAGTCGAGATAACTGTAAACATTTCTGAATTCGGGACCACGGGAACATGTGCGTATATAACCGGGACGATCCTTTCCAGGAGTCATCGACATTTACGCTCAAAAAAATAATTGCCGATCCAAGTAACCATCGGCATGAATAGTGCCAAAAATATATATTCATTTAAGAAAAGTGTATGCTCGTTGGATTAAATGAATCTACACTTTATTCGAATAACATATACTTGATTCGACGATAACATGTCAGACTTAACCCTCCGTGATCACACGTCCGTTTAGTTCCGCGATGGTCACACATGGATCAAATGGGCCCGATCGATTTTTAAATAACAGCCACACGAACATCCGTCCAATTTAGACCGACGAATCATGGAATACTCTTCGAACATTGTGGAATATCTAATCACCGTGTCTGAGAAATGAAATGATGACATGTTCAAAAACGATCATGCGTGAAAAATGAGCTGCTTCACTAAAAATGTCATAACTTCTTTATTTTCAGAGTTTTCTTAATAAAGTCTACGAATGATTCTCATGAGGTATGAGTATTTTGAAGCAATAAATAGTTCCATAGTGCACGTTTCAAAAATGATTTTTTCCGAAGCCCGAAGAAGGTTCGTTCTAGTACGAGTTTTAAGAAGACGCTATTTATTTCAAGATCTGTGACGAGGGTTTAGTTAGTACCTATTGTAAAAAAAAGAAGTACAGACAGCTTCAAAATTGAATCCTAGGTCAAGTGGACCCCTGACGACCACAGAGGGTTGAGTAAATATGTTTCTGGACCTATTGCCTACGGTTACTCGGATCGGTAAATTAATTTTCTCAGTGTATCCGATGAGATCCATGAGATTCAAGACTCGCGAGTGGCTCGTCCGTCACGAAGGTATCCCTGCGGTTGCCCAGCGATCGGTCAGCCCCGGCACGACTCCCGCGACTACCTAATCGGCGCGTAACGCTCTCCACCGATAGAGCTCGATCGCGTTTCTTTCTCGAAACCGCATCGCGCGCGCGCGCGAGAAAGTCGACCCTCGCGCGCGCTACGCGTACGCATGTGCACGTAAAGGCGTGCGGGGCCCGGCGCGCTCCTCTTTCGAGGCCACGGAACTCGGGAGGAAGATTATCAAGGCCGTCGGGGGGTCCTTTTATTTCGTGGGCATTTGATGAGCGACATACCAGACATTCCTCGGGTGGAATAGCCGTGTAGCTATGCCCCGGGTCCCCGGCGTCCCGCGATGCGCGCATGCACCGCGCCGGTGGGTACATACACCGGGTGCGACGATATATATGCGCGCGCGCGTGGTCGGGCGCGGACGCGTAAGGACGAGGCCTCAAGGCCGCTCGTTGGCCAACCCTCTCGGTCTTTTTTTCTTTCTTCTTCTTTCTCTCTTTCTCTCCGAACCTCCAGCTCCCTCTCTCGTCCCTCTAACCTCGACGGGTCTCGCCATACGCGCGCGGGGCCTGAAACAATGTGGCGACGCGCGCGAGTTATGGAGAGCGCACTGTATACTCTCGCGCGCGTGTATCGCCGGCACGCGGGCTCTACTTGCCGATTCTCTGCAGGCTTATCCCGTTCGAGTGATGCTCGTGTCTCGTTGCGTATACACCGAGAAGACGGCTTATTTGTATGTAGTTAATAAAATATGTTTGTCCGAATACGGCGAAATAACAATTGTATTGCACCAAATAAATATTCGTTAAGTATTACAATAATTATTTGGCACGAATTAATCCTTTGAGGCAGCCGTTTGGATGAAGAAAACATTTTGATAGTTAACGTACTTATGTTTTCTTATCCTAATGGAATATTTATTTCGTCGTATTTGAAATTACATTTATTAACTGTTAATAAACTGTTTTCTTAATGTATCCGGCGTATCGCTCTCTCTCTCTCAAGAAAAAAAAAACGTTTGCGAAGAGGCAACGTCGTGTGCGTTCGCCTCTCGGCGCGTTCCTATGTCCATCTTCGTTCCGAGAAGCGCAAGGTCAGGCGCGCTCGATCCTCGCATCTCGTACAAAGAAGTACACCGAGAAAACTATCTATTAATAATCAATCAATGTAATTTAAATACGACGAAACAAACAATTCGTTAGAACAAGAAAATGTACATTGATTATCAAAATGTTTACTTCATTCAAATGGTTGCCTCAAAGAATGTAATCGTGCCAAATAAATATCGCAATAGTTAACGTATATTTACTCGAGAGATCCAATGAAATACTTATTTCGCCATATTCAAACATTTATTAATTACAAATAAACTATCTTCTCGGTGGTAAGAATCGGCGGAGGATCAATCGCACGCAGCATCCAGCTTGAGTATCATCGAAGAGAGTCGACGGATCGCTGAGTACAGCCGCGTACGCGGTAGGATCCAGCCGAGAAGCTCCGATCGTAAACTCCTATCCGCTGCAGTCGACTACGAGCTCTTTTCTCGTAGAACCGACTCCGCATTCGCGTTCGCGTTGAACTCGACTCTCCGAGGTCCGACATTTTTTCGAAGACGTAAAACCGCACCGATCCTAACGACCCCGATAGTACATACATATACCGCCCCGCATCGGCGATAACACGCGAGGATCTCGCGGTCTGTGCGGTCGGGTATACCGACCGAGTTCTTTCTCCCGCGCTCCATCCGTCCGTCCAGTTACGTCACTCGGATAAGTTCGCGCACCTCCGCACATTTTTCGTGGTCGCAACGCGTATCGGTCGGAACGCGTCCAGCGGGGGGGGCACGTCGAGTTTCATTCTTCCGGGGCATCGGGGCGTGGGGAGAAAAACGCGCGACTGAGTCGGGCGACCACACTACGCGGTCGCTTGGCATTTCGGTGCGGTACCGGGCGACGACGCAAAAAAAAGTAGTATAGGTACCGCGTCGTTGCGACCTATATAAATTTCGAAGCGACCGCGGAGTAAATGTCGGAATGATCAATAGGCGGGGGACTCCCCAACTCGAAATACTCGTTCCTTCTCTCTCTCTCTCTCTCTTTCTTTCTTTCTCTCTCTGCTGCTGCTGCCCGACCACCCTGTCGTTAGGACGCACGAAGAGCCCTAATTAGACGTTCGTCGGCCTTCGGATAATGCGATAATAACTCAATAGAACCTTGTGAAGGGCCCTACCGTTGCGCGCACGGCGGGTATACTTTCGTAAACGATTTCTTCGAGTACTTTTAGAACGGCTTGTACACTGACAGCAATTTTATAGATTGCACAGCAAGGCTAGTAGTTTATTAATACAGGAATACGTTTCTGTTTGCCATAGCAATACTTGGTTCTATCTTACCAGAACACACAAGTAGCTATTTTAACTATACCACGGTGTCTAGCGAAATGTGAAAAAGAAATTCCCCGACTTTTTCCCAGATTCTCCAGTCTAAAATAGCTAAATTTCCGTGACCATTATTGGGTATAGATCTAGTATAAAGTGTTACGCATCAATCATTTTTCGAGCTGCACTAATTACTGTGCGACTTAAAAATGTCTCCCAGTGTAGCGTTATCAATTTATCAGTATTTTCGTTGCGATTAACGATACTCGAAGATTACGTTATACCGCGATTCGATCGATTCGGATCGAATGATTCAGAGCTGCTCGCCATTGTATCTCGCTTCTCGCGTGTCTCCGTACAAACGGCCTCGCGTTATCGAGACGAGATGACGCGTGCCAAAGAAAGACCGGAAAGAAGGAGCGCGCTCACACACGACCCACGTTGGTCGCGACGAACGGGACAGGTGCGAGACGTCGGATAGGTACCCGCGTTCGTTAAACGAGATACGTATGCGCTTGCGGGTCACAAACGGGCGTCGCTGACAACGACTGCGAACGGCGCGGTGTGTATTTACAGGCGATTTGGTTATCGCATCAAAGAAATATTAATAATCTTTAATTCAATTTGTAATCTGTATATAGATATATTCTCGAGGTCACGTAAAGGAGAAAATGCCCGAAAAAGTAATTAACGACAAACGATTTGGTTAATATAAAGGAAGTTTTAATATTTTTTAATTCTACTTGCAATCGGTATACGAATTCAACGTCACACGAAAAAGAAAATATCCGAAGAAATAATTATTCACAAAATTATAAGTGCGTTTCTCTCTACTGTATTATGACGCCATCAAGAGGCCATGAGAGACGCACTTGTGCCAAACGAGTGCGAGAGAGATAGACTTGCGCTATGACGTATGCTGCATTTTTTAATATAATTTTTCAGCCTAAATTACGCTTAAGGTCGAAAATGAAAAATGAAAAAATACGGAGTAAATAATTTTATGGAAATTTTACAAAAGTACAATAAAACAAAATTATAGAACCAAATTGTATACGTGGAAATAGATATCGCTTCGTCGTGTAGCATCGCGTGATAACGAGTACATACACCCGTAGCGAACGCAGGTGCAGGCGATAACGGCTGCTCTCCATATTATCAACTCGCAAAACCGAAGCATCGTTCCTTTCTACCGCGATACTTGCTGATCAATCGGTATACCGATTAATGAAAAAAATGAAATCGGCAGGTAAAGCTCCGATAAAGGAATGTTAACCCGCGTCGGTGAGTGCGTCGTTCTTTCCGGTATAATAGCCCCGATGCCTGCACACGTGGCGACTTCGAAGGACAAGGACGATGCACTTCGAAACCAATGCGTAATACGGAAAGCCTCGTATACCAGTAAATTTTACTGTATCTACAATACACTAATGATATAATAAAGAGGAAAAGTTTGCGAGTTTCTTTGATTGTCAGGGCTAATCTCTGGAACTAAAGATCCGATAAAAAAAATCGTTCTCTGGTAATGTCTAGTTATTCTAAGCAGAAAATGGTCAGCCAAACCAAACAGATAGAGGATCCATGTTTCACCAAACGGTTTAGTTATACCTATTCTCCAAAATTTCGGTTCAGCTGACCAGGTTATTTTTCTCAATTTAAATACAGTAAAATGTACCGGTGCCAATCTTTCCGTAAAAGCGGCAAATATCCAAAATCACGATAAATCCCACGAGGAAACGAGAAGAGCCCACGCAAAAGCGACCGTCGGAGCTCCGCGAAATACGAAAGCGTCGCTGTGGCACTTCCGATATCCAATTTCTATCGACGAATAATTTCCCGGATCGCAGTTCCCGCGCGGCTCCCGCATTTGCAAGTCGACGAGGTTTTCACGGTCGAGAGAGGCCGTGCGATATAGTATCCACGCGGCCGAGAGTCGGTCGTCGATCCCCGCCCCGAAGCGCTTAGCTCGCGCGGAGAAGCGTTCGACGCGATTCCAATATTTATAGAAAACGAGATACCCGCCCCCGATGCTATGCGTTCGCCGCTCGCTCCTCCGGTGTAGCGAGACGATGCGATTCGCGGTCGCGGCACCGAAGCGCGGAAGGATATAAAAGAACCGTAATCCGGAAATGCTTCGCGGCGATAACCCGCGCACGGTGGGTCGATTTCCACAGGTCGCAGCCGCGCGAGCAGAGGCATAAATCCGCGGCGGGGGATCCATGCCGCGCGCGCGTAAGATCCGCGATCGTTCAATAACTTTCGGACGTAATATCGACGCGTGTACGAAACGCCTTCGGACTTTCTCGCCGCGCGCGTTACGTAAATGCGTTCGTCAACGCTCTCCACGCTCAAGGCGTATATGTACGAAACGCTCGCATACTGTACGTCGCTGCGGCGACTACGCGGATAGCCTTCTCGCGGCTATCGCTTCGAGGTTGACGCCAATATATCTTTCGAACGCACTTTCGTTATGCAATGCGGGACGCGTAACGCGAGAGCCTTCGTATTTATATACGCGCGACCGGCTCGGTCGATTCCAAATTCCAGCTCGAATGCAGGCACGGAATGCAGGCACGTTTCGTCACTCGGTTTCCGCGCTCGCGATCGCCTCGCGGCGGGCGGAATTTTTAATTTGTTGTTTCTGGTGGGTCAAAATGATAAGATCCCAAGTTCCCGTATTTCCACCTGTGTCCCTTCACCGCCGTCTTGAAAACAATTTTGGGATCGATTTATCTTGTTTCCTGTTCGTCAGAGGGAAAAAACTGCGAAGACAAAAATTGTAGAGCTCGAAGTTTGCAATATTTTTTGCCTCAGGCCGAATTTCCTATAGTTAATTAAAAATCAATTTCTCCGCATTTCGAGCTTAAAAGAAAATATTTTAGTAGAAATTTTTGTTCGTAAACTTGTAGATCTCGAAAAAAATGTATTATAAAAATGTATATTGTCTAACTTTTGGAAACTTTAGCGCCCTCTATCTTTTTAGGAGCTAACTACAGAGAGTTCGGTCTCAGACAAGAAATGTTGCAAATTTCGAGCTCTACAATTTTTGTCCTTAGACTTTTTCCCTTCGACGAATAAGAAACGAGATAAAAAAATGTTTTCAAGATGGCGATGAAGGGATGTAGTTGGGGATATGCGGGAACTTGGGATCTTACCTTTTTGACCACCAGAAATAACATATTAAAAATTTAGCCCTACCTCAATATTTTTATCTACCACATTTTTATGGCAGATTTATTACTAAGGCGTTCTTAAGTAAATTGGGAGGGAGGAAGGGAGGGAGGGAGCACGCGAGAATCGTCCGCGAATTGTCGTCGAGCGATCGCTTCATGAGCGCGATGCGGTTGCAGCGCGCGTGCGAGCGTTTGAACTTTCACTTTGGCTGCAGCACGCGACTTCTCAAAAGGTATCGCTCGCGGGGCGAAAAAAGAGGAGAAAGAAGCGCGACGCGGTACCTACCCGACGCACGGTCTCCCGTCCGGGCGACGAGCAAATTTATGCGCACAAAGATCGACGTCACGGAACTCTGGAATTCGCAGCGTTCTCCTACCGAGGAAAAATACCTACCGCGCGCGCGGCGAGCTGTGTACGCACGCGTGCGTATATCTATACACAGGAGTGAGTTTGCGTAGCCCACTTTCACTTATGAATTCGCGCACCCCGAGAAAACAGTTTATCAATTTCAAATACGGCGAAATTAATATTTCGTTGGGGCAAGAAAATATACGTTAATTACTAAAATGTTTATTTCATTCAAACGATTGCTTTAAAGGATTTAATTCTGCCAAATAAATATCGTAACAATTAACGAATATTCATTTGGTCTAATAAAATGTTCGTTTCGCTATATCGAAATTCACAGCCCTTATTTATTTAATTTGCGGGGAAACAGGAGAAATTTTGACAGAAAAGGGGACAATTTTGAAAAAAATAACAATTGTTAAGCTGTACAATGAAACATAAATATTTATTAAATGAACGAAGGATTCTTTTGTAACTCGCAAATTTGTATACTATATAATGCAACTTAAATCTAAACATTACAATCTGATTTAAGGAGACGGGAGCATTTTGTCAAATCTAGTTTCCGATAAGAAATATTAATTCAACTAGATTATTATATTTTGGAGGTGAAAAGGCGGAAACTTAAAAGAACAGAGAAATAAAGAAGCATAAGTAACACACTGTGAAGCCTACCACATTCAAACAAACATTTATCAATACAAATCCCCGTCGTTCATCTTTCCCGCAGAATCGACGGTCATTGCCGCGTGATACGCGCGCTCCATCTCGCAAAGTCCACCCGTAGGTACCGTCCCGTCGCACACTCTCGCGAGCGTCCCTGAGCGCATCGAAGGAGACGCGACGAGATAAACGAGTCCGGTAAACTCGTAGAACGCGTCGCGCGTATCGTGCCGGTTTGTTTGCCTCTCCGCAATAAGTAGAGGAGAGACGCTCTCGTTCTCCCCATCCCTCTCTCCTATCGAGATCCTTTCATACGCGGGGCGGTTCGCAATGGAGGGATGCGCCGTAACATCCTCGTTAGCTACCATATACCGCGGTGCATTGACTGTATCGAGCGGAGATCTGAAGTCAACCGCGCGCGCGCGCGCGGGGTGCCCGGCAGGCCGGCTCGAATCATTCTAGGAATGCAACGGTGTGTCGGGCTGATGTTGCGCGAGGCTCCACAATGCCGCGTCCGCGGTGGACGATCGTCCTCTCGGTCTCTACTCCGAGAGAGCGTCGGGCGCGATAGGAGCGCGGTGAAGAGGGCGACGGAGGGGGGCGACGAAGACAAAGACGGAGAAGTAGAAGAAGCCTGAGACACGCGATGGTGGGCTTCGTCGAGAGACTCCGATGCTATTTCAGGTGGACGAATCAATCGACCCGGTATCGCGACCTTCGAAAGGTATTATCGCGGTAGTGGGGAGGAATTCTCGATAACCTTCCCTCTCTGATCCGCGTCTCCTTTCGATTATATCTATAGGTATACTGAGAGAAAGATTTAGCTCGCACAGCGATCAAAGACCATAATGTATTATAATGTAATGTTCAATTAGTACTGCTCTGACGGCTACCCTTTAACCCTTAGTTGCATGCGTGAAAAATTGCACTCCTGTGCGTATACGTAAGTCAAATCTCCCAGATCTCTCCGCTACAAATTGTAATATAAATTATGTTTTGGTTATAAACTGTAATGTTCTTTTAGCGAAGGAAATAATATTAGACGCTGTAGGTGCGTGTTTTTTTTTCACGTTGTACTAAAGGTAGGTATTTATCATCGGAAAATTAAAATAAACGTGGATCGATCGACTATCAATTACGAATTACAAGTATTTTTATTTACACTGAGAGAAATAATTTCTAGCATCAAAATAATATTTCTTGAATCGAGAACATAATACGATCTTAAAAAATTTTTAAGAATACGGAAAAGAAAAACGATTACTCAAGCCTTTCAAATATTTGCTCGCGCGAAGTAAACTATTTATAGCCTGAACCTGGAAATTATATCATATTTTTGATTCAAGAAACAAATATTTGGCACTAACGATTAATTCTCTGTGTACTGCCGGGTCTCACAGACTCTATGCATCTAGATCTATGCACCCAAGGGTTAAGGTTAAATGACAGATCAATACACATTGCTGAATTGACTACACCTGTAGTTCAAATAGCTATTTATTCTGCTCAAATAAAAATAAGCATTGCCAAGGCAAGCAGAAACAT
This sequence comes from Xiphydria camelus, assembly GCA_963678675.1. Taxonomy (NCBI): domain Eukaryota; kingdom Metazoa; phylum Arthropoda; class Insecta; order Hymenoptera; family Xiphydriidae; genus Xiphydria; species Xiphydria camelus. Next base: position 31,067,540 of record OY783194.1, read on the forward strand.
ATTCTTACATTAATAAAGCACTAGCATTGCCGTACAATCCATAAAACTTCTCTCAGGGTAATTCGGATTACGAAAACGCCGATTCCACGCGCTCGTACCGGAGAAAATTATAGCCGAGACGATCTCGCTAACGAGGTAATATCAATTCGGCGTAACCTCGCGAGAAATACGAGACGGCCCCGCGTCATCGCGCCGGGCCGCTGCGGTCAATTCGGTCGCCCGCGCCCAGCACGCCCACGATTTATTATCGCGCACCTCTACCGCACGTTAATTGTTACGCGGCGGTTTCGCGCGACGAAGTGGAAAAGGAACCGTTGCCGCGAACCGAGAGAGGCGACCTTCCAGGCGCGCATCTCGCATGCTCCCGCGGCAGTGGCGTTCGATATCGCGCACGGTTCTGCATCCGGCTTTTTAATTATTTCCTGGTAGTTCTCGCGGCGATTCAAAGCGCGCGTGTGTACAATGGTCCCCGCGGTGTTCGCGCTTCCCGTTACCACACGGGACGATCGTCGTCGCAGGTTGGCCTCTTCGAGGAAAAATTTTGCAGTTGGTCTCGGGGGCTCCGAGTTTTTTTCCAATTCAACTGCAACTAAACAGCGAGCCGTCCGTCGCGATAAAGCAGAGCCGATCGTGCATTATCTCTGAACAGCGACTTCGATTTGCCAGATACGCGATATATTAGTCACTCGAGTCTCGAGAGTTAGTCACGTCACGGTGAGATCACACTCGGAGAGAACAAAAATAAATAATTCATCCGATGGATCCTTGCGTGTGCCGTGAAGGAATCGGAAAACGGCGTTTGGTTACGTTCGATTTCGTCTCGTCGATACCCCCGCGCGGCGCCTTGCATTGATATGAAGCGCGCGCGATCGCCGCTTCTTATCGACGAGCCCGTCGTAAAACCTGTGCGTCTCGAGCGCCAATCGCGGCCGCTGTGTCCAACGGTCGATCGCAATTTCGACGTCGAGATAAATCCTGCGTACTGCGTCGAATAATACACCGAGAAAAATGGTACATTCAATTTAATCTGCGCAGAGAAAAAGAATTAGTTGGATCTACTAAAAACTATTCGCGGGGTCGCAAGTAATTATTTATCAAATTCAATTAAATGTGTTTCTTGTTAAATAATTTTTCCTTACAACTGCATACTACTTGATATATGATTGTAATTTAATTGATGTATTACAAAATTGCATTGATATAAATAAATAATTACTTGCGACCCTACAAGTAGTTTTCAGTAAATCCAATTCTTTTTCTCTGCGTGCGATTACGGGTGGGGGAATGCAGAATTTGTTGCTCCGACTAATAAATTTGGTTATAACTGTTAACGGCTATTTAGAGGAAACAGTCTATTCGAGTCAATTATTAGTCCAAGTAAATAAATCTGATTCTCCCAACCGTAGATACACTGAGCAAAATAATTTAGTCAAAATGAAAAAATGCATCTGCATAAACGAGTCTAATTATTCTAACCAAAATACTAGCAAGTTGAACCAAATATCATGTTATAATTAATTACATGTTTAGTTATTTTAACTAGAAATTGGTCCGTCAAACCAGACAGAAGCAGGATCCATATTTCACCAAACCGTTTTTTAATATTCTCCAGCATTTTGATTAGATTGACCAGTTTATCCACAAACTTTCTATAAATCTTACGATTTATTTTTCACCGTGTGGTGACTTTAAAATTTCATTTTCAAACGTACCAGTTCTCACGTTCTCGTTAGCTGCGGCGACATTGGCCCTGGCTAATGAAAGCACGAAAACTGACCGATCATTGGTCAGTACGTTTGAGAATGAAATTTTAAAAAGTAACCAGCGACAGAATCCAACCCGCCGGGAGTACGTCTCGCGCGACGAATGCAACTCGCGACGCGCGATTGCACAGTCGACGTTAGCGGGATCCCGCGTTCGCGCAGCATGAGAACCTTTTCTCGCGCGGCTTCGTACGGCGAACTCTAATTATGAATTATGATTGCGCATCGTTCCCACAGTTTCCCTTTTCCGCGACCACTGCGCGCGAGAGGTGTTTGAACCGGCCGATTACGCGCGGGGAATGCCGGGGCGAGAGAGGCCGCGAGCATCGTTCGCGTTTGTCTCGCGAGCGCCGTCGTCCGGCTGCAGTTTCTCGGCATCCGGTGCGCAGCCGGATGGCCCCCAGCGGGATTCCCATCTCCGGAGACGCGAGCGATCGGGACAAAGCTCTCGCGCGGCGCGAATGTATTCAGATTCGACGCAACACTCCGCTCCTCCTCGCCGTACTCTCGTCCACTCACCTGGTCTCGATCGCGCGTGGCGGCAGAAATCAGGGGAACCGATGCATCTTTCTCGCCGACGATCCCGGATGTCGCGCGCCCCTCGTTCTATTCGCGCGTCCGCGCGACTCTGACGCGGCGCGCACCGCGTGGCGACCGAACGACGCGGGGTCCCGCGTTTAGTTCGGGAACTCGATTCCGAGCGATCGGCCTTCCCGACGACTGCGAGAACGGCGCCGAGCGAGCATCGGGTGTGCCCCGTGCGAGCGGGCCTGGACGACTGAATGTCTCACCCGGCCAGCCTTTCCAATGCTCACCGCGGCTCCCCCGCTCCCACTACACAATGCATCACGCGGTGCTGACATTGAACACGGCGGACGATCGTCAACTTCGGCGTGTTGTGTTGTCCGTCGTGCGCGGAGCGTGTTCGACAGACAACGAGAGCAGTCGTCCACCATCCGGGGTGGGGGCGCGCGAGCGAATTGGTGAACGTTGTTTCTAGGTCCGAGGACGGGAACCGCTATTGCTTTGTACATATTGAAATCACGCTGGGATGAGATAAGGAGGTGGTTGGATTGGGATTCGCGTAGAAAAGAATCAACCTCTCGATTTTGTGGAGAGAAGCGCAAGGACGGGCTAAAGGAGGAAGAAGAAGAAGAAGAAGAAGGAGCAGTTTATTAACTCTGGGATAAATTCTCCTGAGAGCAGATATTGAAAGAGACGTGGGAACGATAAAGAACGATTGCAATAAGTGAACAAAAAAGACAAATTAATAAATAAAGAGATACGTCGTCTCACGTAGCCGTGCATTGCGGCGTTGGGCGAGGAAGGAAGAAGAAGAAGCAGCGATTTATTGACCGTGAAACTAGAGTCCCCCCTAAGGGTAAATACGAAGAAAGATACAGAGAAAGAGAAAACAACGTTAAATTATAAAAGTAATACAGTAGAATAAGTGGAAAAATAAAACTGAATCTGTAAGATAAATACAAGAGAGGGAAGGAGAGACGACGGGCGTCCCATCGATTCGCGAAGAACCAACGGATCCAGTATCCATATACTGAAAAAAATACAGTAGATTAAAATAAATTAGCGATCACTAATTAATAAATAATTTCTTAGAATTGACTATCGCTTGTCTCCGTCAAACAATCGTCAATCGTTACAACCAAATTACTTAATTTAATTCACTAAATCGGCGTTTCCCCAACCGCGACCGCCAATTAAGTCAAATCTACTAATATTTTTCTTCGTACGTTCACTGACGTCTCGAGCGCGCCGCGGTACGCAAACAGCGTCAACTCTGCAGCGAAACGAAAGAAAAACGCAGGCGTCCGCTCGAGACACGGCGCGAAAGGAACTCGTTACCTTCGCCGATCGATCGCCGCTCGATCGCCGGTTATAACGCTGCACCTCGCGGGCGGGAATTTATTCCTGCAGCGCCGTAATTGGGTAAGACCGGGTTGCGAGAGAGTTGCAGTGCGCGCGTTCGGAGGGAAGGGTAGCGCGTGCTTCGTTACCGCGCTGCAATTCGACTTTCAATATCGTTCGCAGTTCTTTTCAGACTCTAGAGGTTCGAGGAGAAATGAAAAGATTTATTCGCTTCGGGATGTCGAACGCTACGGCAAAGTTTCCGACGTCGCCCCGAATCGAATTCAAAGTCGCAGCCCCGCGACAATAGCGACTGTGTGAAATCGTTTCTGCAGGATGCAGCAGCCGCCGCCGCAGTTATCGCAGGCAGTGACGCGGGACTGAGCACAGTTAAGCCATGCGGCGCATACCTGCATCCGCGTCCATTATAAACCGTATAATAACGAGAGAAAAAATCTCACTTCGAGTGCTTCTAACTGTAATCACGTACCCCGAGCACCTGCGTCGTATCCTTCTCGGCTCGTGGACCAGTTTGCCCGGAGATCGGTCTCGATGAACTGTTTCGAAAGAAACGACGCTTCCAGTAGTTTCGAAGAACGGCTTAAAGTTTCCAAGTTCCCGTACAGTACAGGGAGAATATACCGGTACACACGCGGGAGACGGTACACTATTTGCCTTATACTCGACAGATGTTGCGTTCACCTCGCGACCAGGCGCTGTACAGTTACGGCCAGGTCCAAGTGTCAAAATATTTTTAAGTCGCGAGTCGACGGTGTAAGAACAATGGCCAGCCTGGGATATGTCGTGCGGTCTAACGTTCGCGACATCGCGATATAATAGTGACGACATCGGGGGCGGCCGACTGTGCGAAGGCTTGGAAAGAATAGGCGAATTTTTTCTAGGAAAGGTCTCCATGCGTGCCATTTTTTTTTTTTTTTTTTTTTTTTTTTTTTTTGATAAATAGAACTTAGGGTATGAAACGTCACGAAGGCGGTGCGGGAAATAACTACACCGAGAGAAATAATACATTTATTATTTGTATACGTGAAATTCTATGTACATTATACGTATAATATACATTTTTTATTTTCTGTGAGTATTGAAACGAAAAGTATCTATACATAAGTAATACGTATATTTTCAATAACCATATACGTATACGTAATATAGCTGTATCTACATAAAATTCATCTTATATATTATACGTAGTGTGTCGTGTAGTGGGCATGGTTCTAAACATTTTTAAGAACATAGATTCTTGGTCGAAGAATATGTATCCTTGATTCACACACACACAAGAATACCTTCGTTGGAACAAGAAATTCTTCCTGCGCGAAAAAAATAATTACTCGAGTCTATCAATTATTTTTTTGCACAAAGAAAACCATGGGACTTGATGCTGGAATTATACCATGTTTTGATTGAAAAAAAAAATCATTTTTTTAGCACTAGCAATTATTTTTCCCAGCATAAATCGAATGATCTATTTATCCTATATAAATTAAGGGGTTTAAAGGTTTGACGTAGATCTCCATCGGATTTTAAATTGATGGGATAATTCGAGAATAGAGGACCGTGGCGTCACCTGTCGCGAACGCAAATGTGCGTACTAATCTGAACATCAGTCAGTAGCTCCTTGAGTGCAATGGTGTCGGTATGAAGTGCGTCTCGGAGTTCGTGTTATTATTGAGTTACGTGATGTACCGCATCAAAGTTGGAGCCAAGTGTGGGACGAGCAGGTATAGGGATCTTAAAATGGGGGATCGAAAGCGGCTGTCTTGCTTTACTCGTGTATAGTACGGTACACGGTCTCTCGTCGTGTACCGGTTCCGGCAGTGAGGTGTATCGGGGTGTACGATATTCTTTTTCCGTATAAAGAAACGCTACGACGAGTCATGGAAGACAAGGAATGGAAAATTGCATTCAGTGACAGTGATTTTTCGCTGTATTTAGGACGAGCATCAAGAAGTATTCGCGAATTGTCATCACTAGCATTCGGTACCTGGCGAATGACGAAATAGGTATGTATGCATTAGAAATTGGTGACTTTAAATATCGACGATTTGATCTGCGATTTGCGAGTTTGGCTGCCGAGTTCGATTAATCGTTGCCATACTGAAGGCGTGCGAAAATCAAAAAACGCGGCAGTTCTCGGAAGTCTGGCGCCAAAAACTGCTAGGAGCTTAGAGTACCTATACCCAAAAAGACCGAATTGACGAATTTTAAGACTTGTGATTGGTCGAAAAAAATTATTCTACCAATCGCCGATCTTAATTTTCATTGATTCATTAGCGGGTCGGACAGATTCTTTTAGGTATTCTGTAGGTATACCTACCGCGCAAAATTCGGTTTTCTTTTTTTTTACGATCCGCGCCTCGTGACGCGATCTATGCGACAAACTAAAAACTACGTACTCCGCCATTATTGTGACCGCCGTGGGATAACAGTGCGTGCGCGATTCCACGCGACACGTGAAGCTGTCAGAGAGAGAGTGTAAAGTTTTTACTCCGCTTTATTTACGGGTATTTCCTCTATTTTTTTTTAATCCGTACCCGATCGTCTTAGAATACAATGGTAAGTTTCGTCCCGACTATAAATAATCAAAGATGTTCGATTTGCGCGCCGTAGAGAATGCACATTAACCTCTAAGATAACCTTTACAAAACTTTCTTCACGATGACACACGCAACTGTACCATTCGTTAATGATTTTCTAACGCGCCTCGTCCGGGTAGTCGGCCTTGTTTAATTTCCAGAGTTTGTTAACGGTGGTTTTACTGCTAATATGCACGTGTGCCTATATCAGATCTATCGTACCCAGTATACTGGACAGAAATAAAGTCGGGTATGTATTTGGTTACGACATTTACGAGTACATCGAGTCGTATTCACCGATGAATTAGCGCTAGCGATGATGTTTTCAGTGTGTTGGGTACCTTTTGGAAGTGCGCTAGGATCGGAGAGCGAAAGAGTCCCTTCGTGGCTCTGAGTTGCCTGTTAATGGCTTTCAGCATTTTGTTTTGGTCCTGAGAACGCCTCGGTACGTAATAATCGAGCGTTACGCACGCGTCTCCTCATATTTATGTATAATACAGACCTTTTCCCGCACTCAGGTTGTATATGGGAAAGCGTAGAATACCAAAGGGGTGAAACGGCACTTTACCGTGCCAAAGATTCCAGTCGACTTCGACCGCCGAGGGCGAGGAGGATTTGGGGCAGATCGTGGGATAAATTCCATCGCTAATTTATTGTACTCTTTATTTATCGATACGTCACCTCGGCAAAGCTATATATTATTCAATTTGAGCATGTGTTTTTCATTGTATCCTTGTAATATATTTTTCTATAAACAACAACGTTTTTTCAATGTAATAATAGTAATACTTATGTATTGAGCATCGTCCGATAATATATAATAATCGTTAAATACACCTAGCCTTCCTTTCTCCATTTAAGTACGTACGTGCTACACTTCGAATTAGATATCGAACCCTGCTCCTGCTATATCGCATACTCTTATACTACCGTGTAAATATTTGTTTCGGTTTTGCGAGGAACGTAGGAAATTAGTTCCGGATTTTTGCGATTACTTCGAAGCGCTATTCGTTAGGCGATAATAATGTTACCTTTGCCTATCGCGGATAATGATATCAAGTACGAGCTTCGATCGGATCGTCGCGCGCGCCAGAAACGTATACGGTACCCGTACCCCATACTCCCACGGAAAACGTGGCCGTTAGACTCCTCTACTCGATCTTCGCAAGATAAATAAGAGAAAAATACCAAATCTCGTACGTTCGACGCAACGAACCACACGTATTACGTCCATTCGACAGTCTCGCGTCGTCATCACGTCAGGTTAAATCCCCCGCGTCGCGGATCGACCGAAGGGCTGTACGCGCGAATAGAGATTCGTCTATCTTCTTTCTAAAATATAAATCGTATCTGGTTTCATCGTACGAACTACCGATATGAACTTTACGCGGATATGACGCGGGCTGCGCCGTCCAAATTCGGAGCACGCGAACTCGCAACTTCCTCTAAACTAGTCGACATCGTCCGAGTCCCTTATACGCCTACGTTAGTACGCTAATTATTTGTCTGCGTTCGTTTATGAATAAATGGGCAATCGAGAGAGGAAGGTGAACCTCTGGCGAATGACCGTCTCAAAATTATAAGTATATCGTACAGTATATTCCGCTCGCCGAGTCGACAGCGGAACGACGCGTGTGCGAGCGAAGCCTTGAGCCCGACGAGCATAAACGTTATCTCTGCGACGATTCGTCGGGGCAGTCTGCGCAAATGAAAAGCACGATGTGATCGATGCGCGAGGTTATCGTTTAATTGTTCCGCACTGAGAGAAATAATAGCTGGTGCGAGAAAAAAATATTTCCTTCGATCAAAAACACGATGTAATTCCAGGATCAAGCCATAGTTTTATTCGTGCTAGAAAATACTTGATAGGCTCGAGTAATTCGGTTTCAACATTAATTTTTTTATGACCGATTCGACAAATTTGGACAAAATTTTCAACCCCGTATTTTTTCATTTTACATTCTCCGCCTTACCTAAGCTGGAAAACGATATTTTGAAATGCAGCTACGTCATAATCTAGTAAGACTATCTCCCTCGCATTCTTTGCTTGGCATAGACTATCTAGAAGAGACAAACGCTGTGAGTAATGATTTTTTCGAACCGTTTCTTTTTCGTATGTCATTGAATATGTATACGGGTTACAAATGAAATTTAAAAATATCAATATTTTTTTTACGTTAAAACCGAATTGTTTTTTTCACGCAGAAAGAATTTCTCGTTCCAACGAAGGTACTCTTGAATCAAGAATATATACTCTTGGATCAAGAATCTGTATTCTTAAAAATTCGTAAAATCATATGCTCTTGATTCAAGAAATATTTTTATGACACTGGCAGTCATTTCTCTCAGTGCACCGGAGACCTTACGGAAATAAACACTGATTCCTTCGCCCGCACGTTTCTCGCCGAATAAATTCTCTCTAAGAAGAGGCATAAAAAATACACTTCCTTTCGGAATTTCACAACAAGCTTCGCGACGCTACGCCACCGTCGAAAATCGATATGTAATAAAAATCGAGCGTCGTCGACATTTGATCCACCGTCCGGCCGCTTTGAAAGTACGGGCGATCGCTTAAAAATGTTTTCGCAATACAAACCCTTCGGGGCGACGATTCGCCAACACCCGCCGCCACGTATCGCGCGCGGGTCTCACCCCGATACGCATTACAGATAGACATTCGCCTTCGACTGCAACGCAAATCTCATCGCTCTCAACGAAGATGACTTTACATGGAATAGCGGTTCCCTCGTTACATAGAGACTCTCTCTCTCTCTCGTTTGATTCCACCCTCTCGATCCTTGGTTCGCGATCGTCTCAAAATGAGTTTCAGTAGCAAACGTTCAGTCGCCGCGGACGCTCCCTTTCGATCGTTATCGTAAAAACAATCCGAGGATCGCCCAGGGCGCGTACATCCAATTGGCCTCGGCAATCGAGATCGCGCGGCTGCGCTCGTTCGCGACGTCGTTGCGCTCGAAAGCGTTGTCCCTGGTCAGCGGCGCGCGGGGATCCATCGTGGTCGTCGTCAAGAATTTGTTGTGGTACTGCCACGACGTGCTCTTCCGCATGGACGGCGTGCTGAGCTGGTAGCGCACGCGCTGGAGCGTCGTGATCTCCACCGCTTTCGATTCCACCTTGTACGACTTCCTCCAATTAATCGACGACGTGGGCAGCGTCGGCAGGTCTATTTCTGGAAGCGATCGCGCGAGCCAAATTAGAGAATCTCTCTTGTCGTGTACCGCGAGAAATAATTGAGCCGTTCGCTGCAATAATAACTTGAGTTGATTTTTACGTCCAGCACATCACATCAACTACATATATGCAGTATAAGTTACAGGGTTTTCAGAATTAACCGGAAGCTTTGTAACTTATACCGCATGTAGTTGATATGACGCTGGACGTGGAAATTAATAAATCTATGACAAAAGCTTAACTCGACTTGAGTTGTTGATGCGACGAACGGCGAAAAAACCTTTTCTTCGATCAAAGACACGATATACATAATTTCAGAATGAAGCTGTGGTTTTCTTTTTTACGAGAAAATATTTGATAGGCTCCAGTAATGATTTTTTTCGAGCAGAAAGAATTTTTTGTTCAATCGAAGGTACTCTTAAATCAAGAATATACTGGGTGTAAATTTACCGAAGGTCAGATCCATTTATTTTCATTATTCGTCATTTTACGAAAAAATCTTTCGAATAAAAGTTATTTGGTATCAACTGGCACGTATAATGCATGTAAGTCCAAGTGATTTTTGATAACATGCGTTATCAACGAGATATGAAGGTCATTGCACTTTTTTTAATTGAACTCGACATTTTCGTGCGTATAAAAGCTTTAGATCTCGTCGAGATGAACAAAAAAGGTATAAGATGAAAGGCCCATTCGCTGGATCGTTTGTGAAACATCGCCACTCAAAGTACAAGAGTAAGTAAGAATAAGAAGAGAGAGAGAGAGAGAGTTAAGTCCGGGGAACTTGGGTAAGCGGTCAACTTTCGTAAGAACGAAATTGTCGAATTCCATTTGAACAAATTGGGATGACCTTCGTAACTCGTAAATCAAAAACCGTTTACACGCATTATACATCTCCCTCGACATCAAGTAACTTTTATTCGAAAGATTTTTTCGTAACATGACAAATAATGGAAATAAATGTACACAGTCCTTGGTAAATCTATATCCTCTGCATATTCTTCGACCAAGAATCTGTGTTTTTAAAAACTTGCAAGATCACACGTTCTTGATACAAGACATATTTTATCGATTATTATATTTATTTTTCTCAATCTGTACGCGGGTCTCCCAAGGGTGAAAGGGTGGCAACTCACCGTGCAGTCGCAGAGTCGCGTTCGCCTTGCCCATGCTCGACTCGGCGGAACACGTGTACTCGCCCAAGTCGCTCCTCTCCAAACTCTTTATTTTCAACCTCACGGTCGTCTTCCACTCGTCCTTCGCGTCCCTCACCTCCTCGATAACGTGGCGCGCGCTGAAACGACGGGCGTCCGTTCGTCGCTCGGGATCATTTCGAACGGAAGTGACGGGCGTCTAAACTTACCCGTTCATGATGACCGACTCGGAGTTCTTCGACCAAAAGTTGATCGTTTTGGGAAAGGCCTCGACGAGGCAGACCAGCGAGACGTCCGTGTTCAGGGGGGAGCCCAGCATCTGGTTCGTCACCTTCGCGGACGGTGGAACTGCGGTGGGTGTAAAGAGAAATATCGAGTACACATTCGGGGCGATGTCTATAGGTATACGCAACAGTACGGGGACGGTCGTAGGGTCGCATTAATTTCGGCATAAATTCAGGCGGGATCGCACGGATAGCGTCATCGATAATTAATCGTCGTTCGTGGCAATCAGAATCTAATCCGTTGCGGATTTATCGGGCGAAACTCCATAAATCTACCGCGCACCGCCGTTTCGCGCGTAGGCACACCCGAGCGCAACGCGCGCGCGACACTCACAGTTCACGCTCAGATAGACCCTCTTGCTGACCGCGGGGGGTACCTCGTTTTTGGCGATGCAGAGGTAAGCGCCCATTTGCCGCCGGTCCACTCGCGTCAGGTCCAAGCGTTTCCCGAAGAAGGTGTCCACTGCAAGAGTCACTGAATATCTTTCCGGGAAACTGCGGGCGCTCTCGTTCGTGTCGAGATAGGGGAGTCTCGAAAGTGGGAAATCGATTCCAAGAGACTCGCGCGTTCTTCGGAATTTTCCGCTCGATTTTATTCGTTTAGAAGTACGTGTTTTACTCGGGCGAGATGTCTTCGCGATGCACTCTGTGTGCGGAAACGTAGACGGAGAAAAAGAATTAATTGGATCTACCGAAAATTGCTTGCGGGATCGTAAGTAATTGTTTATTTATACGATTGGAATTTTTTAATACATCAGTTTGATATTTCTTCCTTGCAATCGTGCGGAATAGTGTGCAATTGCAAGGAAGAAATATCTAATTAATATGAAAAAATATCTAATCGACGTAAATAAATAATTACCTGTGCAGCCCCGCAATGAATTTTTAGCAGATCAAATGAATTCCTTTCCTTCGTGTAGCAAGCGACGCTCCAAGCTCGGAGATTAAATTTAATATAAACGGCACTAACGCCCCCCTCCCTTCCTCCATACGTCGAGCGAAATAACCGAGCAAATTTCGACCTCTCACCTCGATCGAGCTGGTCGTGATGCAGTTGTCGTCTCATCAGGATAAACTTATTCTTCTCCCTGCGCCAGAGCACTTGCGGTGGCGGCCTCCCGGAAGCGTTGCACGCCAGAGTCGTATTTTCGCCCTCCAGCACGGAAACCTCACCCTCCGACGTACCGGAAGTCAGGATATCGGGACCGACTGCGCGCGGAACAGAAAGGACTAGAGAATGCCTTTCAGCAAAGACGCGTCGCGGGGATCGTGAGGAGTCGTACGAAACGCTCGCGCGACGGATTCTCGGTACGGCGTTCTCGAGGAGCTTCCGCTCCGGCGACAATTCGACGTGCGCGAGACGCCGCAATTTCGCTCGCCGAGAGATCGACGAGAGACCCCGGTTATACCGCGTGCGTTCGTTACTAAATTTTAGCTCCGCATTCGAAAAGTTATCCGCTCTCCCGGTCTCGTTAAACGGACGCCGTGACGTCCTCCGGACGTACGTATACGCGCACCGCGGACGGATTTGCTCCAACTACGATCGTCGAGAAACTAAACTGCGTAACTCGGAAGATGGTCGTAATAGAGCCGCGCGCGCGCATCCGGAGAGCTAATCTGAAACGTACCGAGCACGTCCACGCATCCCAACTGGCTCAGCATAGGATTCGTGTTGACTTGGCACATGTAGCAGCCCCGATCGGCTTCACCGAGGGACCGGATGTGCAGGCTCCAGATGGTTTCCCTTCCGCGAGTTCGATTCTTCGACTCGACGCGCTCCAGCGACACGAAGAATCGGGTCGAGTGCGTTACCGTGCGCTGGCCGATCGACAGCACCGTCTGGTCCTCCGCACGCAGCCATCCGACCTGCCGGGCGACGATACACGGGAGATTAATTGCGGGACGTGGGTGTTTTCGGGGAAGAGCTATCTTCGGATGCGGAATTGTCGTCCCCTTCGCTTATTTCCGTCGTACTCTGAGAGAAATAATTGCCGGTGCTACAGATAAAATCAAGACGTGTGATTTTCTTCGAGCGAGGAAATATTTGATAGGCTCGAGTGATTATTTTTTTCTGCGCAGAAAGAATTTCCTGCTCCCACAGCGGTATTTTTTAATCGAAAATACATATCCTTCGATCAACAATCTGTACACTGAAAAAAATAATTGGGTCAATTTAACAAAAATTTTGGAGACGATGGCCAAACTCTTTGGTGAAATATGGAGTTTCCATCTGTTTGATCAAACAGACCACTTTTTAGTTAGAATTACTAAATATTCGGTTAGAATCACTGAACGTTTGATTGGAATAACTAAATGCTTGGTTTAAATTTCCATTATTTTCTGGCTAGAATAACTAAACGCGTTTAACCAGATGCGTTTTGTCATTAGAACCTAATTATTTTTCTCAGTGTATTCTAAAAAAATGTAAGATCATATGGACGTCGTTATGCATAACTTGACTTAGCGCCAAATCGCCAATTTGGAGATAATATCACCATCTAGTGTCTATAGACGTAATCTAATTATTAAAAAATAATGGGCTTATAAAAACCTTTATTTTTTTTAAATGATCAAAAACGCTAAACGCCAAATTCTCCGTTTACTTCTTGGAATTACGTATTACATGACCAATCGCCAATTTCAGACGAATTTTAGTCGCCTGTGGTCAACTAATTTCTTCTCAGTACTTTTGATGTCCATATAAAAAAGGAACTCCAACTGATGAATAGTTTTTTTCTTCCGGAGAGCATAAAACTAAAAGTCATTTTCCTCAATTCATTGAAATGGCGCTTGGTCAAGTTATGCATAACGACGTCCATGTTATGTTCTCGATTCAAGACAAATTTTCGTTGACACCAGCAATTATTTCTCTCGGTGTACCCATCGTACCCGAGCGCGCGCGGTGCTTTCGAACGCGAAGGAACGATACGAGGAAAACGAGTCCACCGTCGATGAGGCGCGCGCCGTGCGCCGATCGGCCCGTCGCACGCGCTCGGCGCGGCTCTCTGGCACATATTTTCCGGCGAGTTACCAAATTCCGCCGCCCCTCTCTCTCGCCCGCGAGTACCCCTCGGCGTAATATTTCGAGAGGCCCCGGGCCACGAATCTACGTTAGCGCTAAGAGATTGCTCCCCACACCCCGGCGCTGCCGTCCTCCGCATCCCTTTCCCTCTTCCGTTCCATTGTAATCATGGAAACAATCATTCTGCCCTCTCTCTCCCGCCGCCGGCGCGGAAGAGCCCGGCCCTCCTCTAACCAACGTCGGCCCGCGCGGACTGCCGTCTCGCTCGCTTCCACAGCAATCACCGATTTGTCTGAATAAGCCCCGGGCAAGTATATGCTTATGCCTACCCCTGGGAATCGCAACCCCCGACCGATCTCTCCCACCCCGAGTTCTCTGGCTTCGCGGACGAGAGGGTTGGCGGGGGGGGGGGGGGGGGGGGGGGAGGCTCATTCGTCGATGCTCGACGACGGAAACGAAAGACGATGCCCACGCGCGGAATCATCGCTCGCGCGGAGAAGAGGGGGAGGGGGATTTCGCGCGTCGAGAATAACGCAACGGGATAAGGACGAATCGCCGGAGATTAAAACGTCGTTAACGACGAATGGCGCGATGCGGGCGCGGTTTATATCCGTTCGTCAATGTACCCGTTGTCGCTTCCATTCGACGTGTCTACCGCGAAATTGATTGCTCACTTACGGGCGCCCCATTGAGGGAAACGCGATCGAAATACATACTATGCGGCGCGCGCGGGGATCGTTCGCGTGCAGAAGGTCGCGCGATGACGTCGACCTCTGGGAAGGATTGTTGAGGTCGCGTTCGTTCGACAGGATCGTGTACACACACTGGGAAAAAATGCAGTAGATTGAACTAAATCGGCGGTTACGGGTGGAGAATGCAGATCTGGTTACTTGGACTAATAATTGACTCGAATGGACTGCAGGCTTGTTTCCTTCAAATAGCCGTTAATCGCTATAACGCAACTTATCAGTTGAAGCAAATAATTCTGCATTCTCTATCCGTAGAGGCCGATTTCATTGAATATACTGTTTCTTTTCTCAGTGTATAGTTCGAGGGAAGACGATTTCAAGAGAAAGAAAGAATCGCAACGCCTCGGGATTACGAGCTCACCTTGTAGTTGCCCAAATTTTTGATGGTGCAGGAGAGAATCGCCTCTCTGCCGGAGGGGGCCGTTACGTTGCCGATCGCCCTCGCGAAACTCGGATGATCTGCAAGAATCAGAGGAAGAGACGATAATGAATAGCCGCGAGTAAACCGTGAACGTTTCGAGGGGAACCCGTTAGGATTCTTGCGAAATTCCAAATCTCTGGAATTCAACCATAGAAAATTCTAGCCGATGTATTTTTTTACGCTCATTCTCTGAAAAGAACCGATTTATTGAGGCAATTTTTAAAGGTATACCGAGACATCGATGGTTTTCTGAAGAAAAGAACATTACTCATGCATAAAATCGCTGATATCTTATGTTTCCTTTGAAATATTGACCTAATAACTGTGCCTTTCATATTCAGCGCAAAAAAATACATGAGATAGAATGGTCGAGCGATCAATTCCAGAGATGTCAATTTTTTGCGGAAGTCAAAGGTTATGATATAAATTTTCTCCCAGAATCGGAACAATGATAAAGAGCAACAAAGAATGTATGTCCTATATCTACCAGAACGACGTATGCTACCCACATGTATGTATATATGTACCCGAATTTCTAACGCCTCGTCGTGGGAATCCTTAATCCGGTTTCGCCCGATAACCTAACTAATGTACACGAGCAGTGACCCGGTCTTACAAGGAAACGTTTCGAGGCCGCCGCTTCCGATCTCGATGAAACTTCGTAAATTTAAAGTTTATCGAAAAATAAGAGACCCCTATTTTTTTATAGCGGCCCAATTTTGGTTTAAGGGGGTGAAATGGACCCCTGAATTTTCACCCCCTTCGAGCTATCTCCGAAACGAAGCGAGATAGATGAAAACTTTCAATGTACGTTTTGTTTGGTTTTTTTAGTATAATAAAATCCCCTAAACAGATTTTGAAAAAAAGCATTATTTTTCAAAAAAAAAAAAAATTTTTTTATCTAATTTTTCGAAATTTCGGTTTAGTCATGTGGACAAAAATTTAGGAAATTTTATTACAAATTCAACCATGTATGACATGATATATTTCCCTCCTACAGTTTTGCAAATTTCTAACTTTTATGTCTGATAATGAGCGGGCTACCAATGGCAGTGACGGGATAGGTCGGGGGTTATTACTTCTATGTATTTTAATGCCACTTTTCTTTTATTTAATAAAGTTCAACTTCTATGGCTCATAATTATGACAATAATGGTATTCCGTGAAAAAATGTTTTATACAAAGTTGTTTCTTACACCAAGCACACGTAATAACGGCAATATCGCCACATATGTGGCATCGTGGTTCCGAGTCCTGTGCAAAACAAAATTCTACAGGATGTTCAAATTCAGGAGGTCTCCTGAATATATATCCACTCTTGAACCACGAATATTTAATAAAGTTAGTAAACCGTGGTGAAGAAAACTGATTATGAGTAAGAGATTGAAGTTTTAAAATATTATCTCTCGAATGAAGGTTAATATCGTAATTGAAAAGAGTTACAATATCTGAAAACCTCCTTACAAAATTCTTCCACATTCGAAAGCCGTATACGTCTAGCGGAATATTATCAAAATAAAATGGACAAAAATTGTTCAGAAATCTTATTAATAAATCCGACCGTTAATTTATTTATATTATTTTCTGTTTGTGTGTAAGTAACTAATAATTCACTCACAGGTTAGATAAAATTGTCTGAATTTTTATAGTTTTTTGTTGGAATCATTTTTTTCTTTACTTTTCTTCTTCGCGTACTGTTTCCTCCAGTACTCCTCACATTCTTGCAGCTCTCGTTCTACTTCGGCCATGGATGGTCCTGTTGTGCGGAATGTCAGATCCAGCGATTTCCCGGGAGACGGCAATGGTATGTGCCCATTTTTAAGATCCTCCACGATCTTCTCAAAAGTCGGTAACTCGTTTGAACCCATCACTTGAATGATAGACGCAGCCAATGAAACTGAAGCTCTTTGCTTCTCGGCCCTGTATATATACTCCTCGAAAATGCCGTAAACAACATTCCTGTTATTTGTAGGGTTGCCTTATATGGCCCCGGTGATGCGAAAGAGGGAGTTTAGTTCTTTGGACAAGCTTTATTATTAGTTGGCTCTGTGCCCATGTAAAAATATTTTCGTACGCGCTCTCGAGTTTCGTACGCGGACTCCGAGGATGATGGCCCCTTTTTGGGAAGTCGGACCTCCCACCCTCTCCAGTCTGTTTCGTTCTTGTGAGGCGACTTCATTATATATAAGGAAGCGAAAGAGAAAGCTTTTTAGTCTGAATATTCAGTTTCTATGGTGCACAGCAGTTCATATTATTATTATGGCAATTATAAATCCGATCAATGTGTTAACTTTATTGGTGGCCGTTTTCAGTGTACCAAATGGAAGAGAAACTCCAATGAATAGTGCAGAAGTGCAATTGAAAGATTTATTACAAAATATTATTATACGTAGCATGGAGGATTCATCATTTCGAGTCGAACATGAAAATAAATTGGAATTGGAAGATTCAATCGAGGATAGTGAAATGCACGCTGTTAATACTGACTGGCTGGAATCAGATGTCGAGGATGTTCCTCACGTAGAAACCTCTATACCTCCAGAACCATATCCCTGTACACCCGATGAAGAAGCGGTTAGCTTTGAATATAAACAAAGTGCCATAGATTACTGGAACAGTGGGAAGAAAAGACGTCGAACCGTAGTAGCAGTTCAACATCAGTTTAAAAAAGTGAAATCTGATAGACAATTACGAAGATGGGCTGCGCAAGTAGGACAGGGGGGTACTCAAAATGATAAATTAATACGCATAGCGAAATATACTTTTGATAAATTTGTAGAAGCTAGTAAATCGAAAATAATAGTACATGATGTAGACCTTAAACGATGGGCTTTACAAGCAAAAGAAGTAGAGAATCTTCCAACCTTCAAAGCAAGTCAAACATGGTTGAGGTCATTCAAGAAAGCATATAGAATTGTCTCTCGAAAGATCACAAAGTTTGTAACGAGAAAAAACGTTGAGGGTGAGGAAAGTTTGAAAGTACGAAGCCATGCCTTCGTAGAACAAGTGAAGCCACTCATTACACAATATGGACCACAAAATGTATTTAACTCTGATCAGAGTGGATTTAATTTAGAAATACATTCTGGCCGAACTTTAGCTACATCGGGGCAAAAAAAATTGAAGCTGTGGTACAATCAATATCTTCTACAACCCACAGCTATACTATACAACCCACCATATCTGCTGATGGAAAACTACTGTCGCCTCTTTATGTGGTATTAAAAGAGGCTAGTGGGCAATTGGGAGAACGAGTGCAACAAACCGTGTTTAGGCCGCCAAATGTATACTTCATGGCTTCCAAATCTGGGAAACTTACAACCGATCTCATGAAAACATGGCTGCAAGAAGTTTACTTCCCTAACACTGGATCTACAAGCGTCTTACTGCTGGACTCTTGGAGTGGACAATGTGAGCGAAGTGTTCGAGAAGCTACACCAGAAGACAAGACAATAATATTAATGACGATTCCACAAGGCACCACCGGACTGATTCAACCGCTAGACGTATACGGATTTCGAATGTGGAAGAATTTTGTAAGGAGGTTTTCAGATATTGTAACTCTTTTCAATTACGATATTAACCTTCATTCGAGAGATAATATTTTAAAACTTCAATCTCTTACTCATAATCAGTTTCCTTCACCACGGTTTACTAACTTTATTAAATATTCGTGGTTCAAGAGTGGATATATATTCAGGAGACCTCCTGAATTTGAATATCCTGTAGAATTTTGTTTTGCACAGGACTCGGAACCACGATGCCACATATGTGGCGATATTGCCGTTATTACGTGTGCTTGGTGTAAGAAACAACTTTGTATGAAACATTTTTTCACGGAATACCATTATTGTCATAATTATGAGCCATAGAAGTTGAACTTTATTAAATAAAAGAAAAGTGGCATTAAAATACATAGAAGTAATAACCCCCGACCTATCCCGTCACTGCCATTGGTAGCCCGCTCATTATCAGACATAAAAGTTAGAAATTTGCAAAACTGTAGAAGGGAAATATATCATGTCATACATGGTTGAATTTGTAATAAAATTTCCTAAGTTTTTGTCCACATGACAACCGAAATTTCGAAAAATTAGATAAAAAAATTTTTTTTTTTGAAAAATAATGCTTTTTTTCAAAATCTGTTTAGGGGATTTTATTATACTAAAAAAACCAAACAAAACGTACATTGAAAGTTTTCATCTATCTCGCTTCGTTTCGGAGATAGCTCGAAGGGGGTGAAAATTCAGGGGTCCATTTCACCCCCTTAAACCAAAATTGGGCCGCTATAAAAAAATAGGGGTCTCTTATTTTTCGATAAACTTTAAATTTACGAAGTTTCATCGAGATCGGAAGCGGCGGCCTCGAAACGTTTCCTTGTTAGAGGCACCGCGCTATATCAATAATTCAATCTTACCACATGGATTATGAGAATGGTTACCTACTATAAACTTTTCTCCATGAATTGTTCATTTATAATTAACAAACGTATATTTGATCATGGCGAGAGAAATATTTCGTTGGTTTAAGCAAATAGTCGTCAAGTATCATTTTTTTCACGTTCGAATGAAATAAGCCTTCTAAAAATTAACGTACACTTGTTTGGCCCAACGAAATATTTCTTTCGCCATAATCAACTATAAATAATGCTGCTATTTCAGTGCACCTAGACATATCGCGTCTCTAAAAGCAAAAGATCGTAAAAGCCAGTTTTCGCATTTTTAATAAAAGCAAAAGGGCGTAGGTATAAAATTTGTTTTGTTTGAATTTATACAAAATATGCTAGAAAGGTGTAAGGGCGCTGAAATAAAAAAAGATTAGTGAATACGCCCTTTTGCTTTTATCGTTTGTGATTTTTAGAAAAAATAACGCCAAAAGAGCGTATCGAGTAATTTCTTTATTTTAACCTTCTTACATGTATTTTGGATGTTTTTATCAATTCAAACAATACGAAATAATTTTATACGCCCTTTTGCATATATTCTTACAAAAAATGCGAAAAGTGGTTTATACGACCTTTTGTTTTTAGACATGCGGTATATGTGTATAAAGGTATGCATCGAAATCGCGAACAATGAGGAAAGAAAACAAAGAAACCCGCGCGCCGAAAGACGATATCGACCTCGGAACGACGATTGCTCATTTTTTCCCCCGAACGATTCCATATCGGAAGCAGTCTACACCGGAAGCGGATCACACGGTTCACCGATCCCAGGCGCGCGCGCGAATGATCGTGCCGAAATTCGAGCAGGGGCGTAGGCGAGCCCGGTGCGACGCTGCCGACGACATTATGATAAGATATTCACTGACGGAAACAGGAAAAGAATGGAATTTTCAGATTTCCCGTGTCGAGAATGTAATATAAGGAAACCCGAGGAAAATAGCAGGATCCCCGGGCGCGGGGGAACCACACCGTCTCGGCGTTCGGGGGACGCATCGGAGGAAGGAGAACGATTCCCCCGCCGCACAGCGGCGCGGAAGCTCGGCTGCGCTCCTCGCTTTTATACCTATATCAGTTTTATTTTATGGCGGAAATACATTCGCCGAGAAAAATAATTCAATCTCCGCGGTCCTGCAGGCTATACGGCGCGGCGCGTTCGTCTCGGCTCGACCTAACCTCGGACTCGCGGCGATGCCCCCGTATAAATACGTACGCGCGCGCGCGCGCGCGCCCGAAATTGGGAAAGTACACCTAACCGCGCCGCATCTCGTTCGCCAGCGGTTATTGGAAAGAGTTATCGGCCGGTAGGTAGGAGGTTGCGCGCGGAGGGAAAGGGGAAGAGAGCGAAGCGGGAGTTGCGAGAACGAAATAACTCGCGGATTTTGGCCCGTACATTCGATGAGATTATCCGTATACGCGAATAAGTTTCCTCCACCTTCGCTGCCGCGGGATATCGAGATTCTCCTCGAACGGTGGAGTCGAGGTCGAACTTTTAAATCGACCTTTCGCGAAAAATTTTTGCACGGTGAATCGACGGATTCTCACGCGACAATTCCACAATGGCTATGTAAGGGTCAAATGGATCCGACCGATTTTTAAATAATGGCCGCACGAATAACACCCGTTCAATTAAGACCGACAAATTATGGAAGATTTTTCGAACATTGTAGAATATCATATCACCGTGTCAACGTAAAAAATGAAGTGATGATATGTTAAAATAATTAGGTTAAAGTGACAAAATGCGTGGATCTAATTGAAGACGATTAATTATTCTAGCCAAATTACTGGTCAGTTGAATCAAATAGCTAGTTACTTTAACCAAATGTTTAGTCATTTCATTAAAACGTTTAGTCATTCTAACCAAAAAGTGGTCAGCTTATCCATGCTGATGGAGGATCCATATTTCGCCAAACGGTTTGGTCATCGTCTCCAGTATTTTGGTCGGATTGACCAAGTTATTTTTCTCAGTGTATATAGTACACATTTGGGCTCTAGTTGTGATTGTAAAAACAAACGTACAGTCAGCTTCAAAATTGAAGCCTGGATCAAGTGGACCCTTGGTGACCACAGAGTATTAACGCTCCATGCGAAAGGATGTTATGTACCATTTCTCATATATCGATATCGCGCGTGAAGTGTGACACCTGTACTTTCTCCCGATATAGCGCGCGCGTCGAACTTCTCAAGAATTATTGGACGTATTTCACGCGCACGCGAGGGTCGATGATATTTCTTCCCGCCCGACAAATTCTCGCGCGAGCTCCACGATTCGCGCGCTCTCGGGTAAAAGGGACACGGCGCTTCGCGGAGAGCGGGAACCTCTTTCCCGCGCAGCGCTCCTCCCCCTACCACGCTTTGCCGTCGCGTCGAACTCGTTGTCGAAGTTAGGGGGTGACCGCGCGATATATAGGCGAGCACTTAGCATACGAATGCCCGCGATCCTCTGTTTGCGGGCACCGGCGGTGCCCCCGTGATTTACATGGTTATACCGATATTATGCGACCGCCGAAAGATTCTTATCGCCGTTACCCCTACCGCGTCGCGCGGTGGCCGGCTTCTCTGCTTCTGAGACGGTGAACGGTCGCGACGTATCAGCAAAACGGACGTTCGAAGCGGCGGAAAGACGATTCGATTTCGACCTTCCGATCAGTTTTGCCGCGCGAAATTCATCGCCCAACCCGAGTCGAAATTTTAATATTACACTGAGAAAAAAGAACTTGGTCAATCAAACCAAAATCCTGGAGATGACGATCAAACCTTTTGGTGAAATATGGATCGTCCATCGACCAATTTTTGGTTAGAATAACTAAATATTTTGCTGGAATAACTAAAAATTTGGTTAGAATAACTTGATACTTGGTTCAATTGACCAGTATTTAGGTTAGAATAACTAAACACGTCTAACGAGATTCCTTTTTGTTATTTCAACCTAATTATTTTTATCAGTGTGCAACTTGAAAGTTTACAAATACTAGTTTGAGCACAAACTTGACGAAAGCGGACAAAACAACTACTTGTAAATCTAAACTAATGTTAAAGTCTTCAAGAATGTGAAATATTTAACATTAGATTAGACCTACAAGTGGCCGATTTGTCCGCTTTCACCAAGTTTAGGCTGAAACTAGTATTTGCAAATTTTGAAGGTTCAGACCTACACCGAGAAAAAAAGATAGTCGTGACAACTATTTTGAACTGAACTGCTCCAGTTTTGCTATCAGCATCAGATTTATACAGTTATCGCAACAATTATTTTGTTCCGGTAACTAAAAATAGTTACAACTATAAAAATTAGTGCTAATTATCAAGCTTGAGCAGTTGAGTCCAAAATAGTTGTCACAACTACATCTTTTTTTTTTCAGCGTAATATTAAAATTTTGGCTTGATAGCCACTTCGCTCGACAAGCGTTATTAGAAATTCGGAAAATACGTAATTGAATCCGCGACCGATTAACCGCGCGGACTAATCTCCCCTTCGATTATACCATCCCCATCGCTTCGTCGACGCGCGCAACGTTGAAAATCGGCAGGACGAGGGATCTCGAAAGTATTTTCCGCGTTATCGTTCGACGGCTTCTTACAGTTTCGTTGACACAAAGGATAAGTAAAACGTGGGATGATCGTTCGCTCTCCCACGTGCACAAAGTTATTCCGAGCGACTGACGGCTTTATCGTTCGCGCGACCTCGGCGTGTGTACGATACTGCGAGTGGAAATCCGCATTAGGGATGCGCCGCGAACGGGGATACATATTCCCGTGAAATTTTATCGCGCGGAGGAGATCACGGTAACGATCTCGCCAGAGTTATACGAATGCACTTAGAGAAGTAATTGCTAGTGTTAAAAAATGTTTTCTGAATGATGATCTTACAAATTTTGAAGAACACAGATTCTCGATCGAAGAATGTAAACTTGATTCAAGATTACCGTCGTGGGGAATTCTTTCTGCGTAAAAAAAATAATTACTCGAGCCCACACCGAGAAAATAGTTTATTTGCAGTTAATAAATGCTTATTCGAATATGGCAAAATAAACATTTCGTTGGACCGAGTAAATATTCGTTAACTATTACGATATTTAGTTGGCACAATTTGATCTTTCGCAGCAACCGTTTGAATGAAAAACAAACATTTTAATAATTAATATATATTTTCCTGTTCTAACGAGAAATATTCATTTCGCCCTATTCTAAATTACATTTATCAACCATTAATAAACTGTTTTTCCTCGGTGTATAAAATATTTTCTTACACGAATAAAACCATGGCTTGATCCCGAAATTGTATCATGTTTTTGATCGAAGAAAACTTTTCCTCGGTATATCGGCAATTATTTCAACCAGTGTGGAGATAACTTTTCCTCGATTTAATCTAATAATAACGTCCCCTTATTACTTCAGCGATATTTTTTCGTGACGCACGAGCATTTCTACGTATAGGTACACGATATTATTTGTCTCCGTTTCTCCTTCCCGTTCCGTCCCCCGATATATTGCGCTTCCTGTGCGTACACACAGACGTTGCGCAACCTTCCGGAAAGCGACGACACGGCGAGTCCCCCGCGCGAGGTCGATTAAAAAGCCTCGCCCGCGTAACTCGAGGAACTGGCGACTTTAAATCCTCAGACCCCGAAACTTTTCCTCCGCGCGGCGGCGAGAAAACGTATAGCGCGCCGTATAAACGCCCGGGCTGGAAGCGCGCCTATCCTCCGCGCGTCGGAGCTCTCTCGCGCTCGCGCAAGGTGTTACCCCGATAATTTCATTTCCGCGAAAGGGCGAATTCGGGCGAGGGGTGCCATTAATCGGCGCCTCTCCCCGTGCCGGCGAGAGAGATCGGCGAAAACGTCGCGTCAGCCGTTTCCGCGCGCGTTTCGGGACCCGCGGAAGGTGCGCGAAACGCGATACCACAGCCCCGTGTACCAATACAACGCGAGTCACGTCGGGGCCGTATCGGCGGGTTGACGGGAGGGTGGGGGGCTGCGAGACACGCGGACGCGCTCACCGCATCATCGAACGCGGCGCGCGCTTAGCGCCCGGGAGTCGGTCGAAGCGGAGATTTGACGCGGCGCCGCGCGCGCGAAGCCCCGGTAAACTTGTAAGTGGCAAAGTAAAGTTGGTGCTCGTGCTCGTGACAGTTTAATTAATATCTTTCATCTTCAAAGGAAAAACTTGGTGAGCTCCGAGCGCGCGGAGAACCACTTCGACTTCTGGCTCGCGCGCTCCTCCTTTCTTTCTCCCCGGGAGAGAGGAGCGAGCAGGGCCGAGAGAGGGCTCCGTTTCGCTCGACGATTATCGCGAGCCGCTCGTCGTCGTCGACTGTGCGCCGTGCGGAAATCGTCGACGCGATCGTCGCTCCGATTCACCGAGCTGAACTACGCGGAAGCGAGAGCGTCTAGCGCCTGTTGAAATTAGCCTGCATCTAACGACGCGAAGCCTCTCTACTCAACGCGAAATTAGGCGAGCACAATGACCGGCAAGGGAGTCGGGAGGCTTCGCGCGAGCGCTAAGAGCGTCGAACGTCCTTCGGGATCGCGCGCACAATTTTCCCGGCTTCTCTCGATTAGCGCTCGGGGACCATTTGCGCGTTTGAACGATACGCGAGATTCCCGAGCGATGTCGCCGACGAACCGTCTGACGTCATTTTCTACCGTGGGTTCGGTCGACTGTAATTGAAACTGGCTGGCTGGCTTCTTTCCGCGATTAATATTCCGGAGGCGTACCCATTAAAATGGAAAATGTTAAATAACCCGTCGTCGTCAGGCCGAATAATGCGGCGTAAAGAAGCGGTGTAAGATTTGGAGCCATCCGCTGTTTATCCCAAAAGATTTTATCGTGCCAAATAAATATCGTTATAGTGGACGAATATTTATTTGATTCGATAAAATGTTTATTTCGCCAGATTGAAACAAATATTTATTAGCTACAAATAAATTGCTTTTCCTCGCTCATGCCCATTTCGAGACCTTTTCCAGCCTATGTTTAGACCGTAAGATGGCGTTTTTCCCGCGTGACTCGTATTCGACCAGGCCTTTTCCCTGAGTGTGTAATCGGCTCGCGTTGGCAAGGAAAAAAATTACGTAGAACCGGTGCTCGAATGTTTACTCGACTCAAACTACGACGAGAAGGTATTCGACGTCGTTCCTGGCCGTCCTCTCATCTCCGTCGATCGTTATCGGGGCGATAAGAGCCGCCGGCAGCCGCAGGATTGCGCACTGTACCCGGAAGCGGCTGTTGCGGCGAATCGGAACAGTTTGCGCGTACTTCGCTCGACGCGGTTTAAATTTCGCTTTGCATGTACGCGTATACCGCGGAAGCTTGCAAGAGAGAGAGAGAGAGCGTCGAGATTTATCGTCAGTTTTCCGGCGGCTCGGCATCGAGAGCAACCGCGCGCGCGCGCGTGATTCCGCCGCAAAAAGGCGCGTTGAGCGAGATCGGCACGATCAAAGGACGTCCACTTTACCAAAGATCGCTAATTAATCGAGGCACACATCCAGGCGCGTTAACGTCGCGGAAAATCGATGAATGTCTACAATTGCGCGAGAAGAATGGGGGATGCTTCCGGGACACTTTTTTACCACGCAGCTCGGTGGGACGTGACGAGAGAAGCTAGAGGCAGGTGCTTGTATACGAGACACGTTAACGCGATTGCTGTTTTTTATCTCGAGCGCTGCAGCGTACATATGTAGGTACGTACGAGGATAGCGATGTACGAGTTACGAATTCAGGATTCGCTTTTATTCTCGTATATTCGGAGAAGCGACGAATTAATGAAATTTATGCGAACGCAGATATGTACCGAAAAAAATAAATGTTGGTACCAAAAAAAATGTTTTCTTCAATGAAGAAAAAAAGAAATCGGCAATTATTACCGCTTTATCCAATATAGTGCTGAGAGTCAGCTCATTTTCAAGAATTTTTACAAATGCATTTCGTATACAAAAAAATATTTTATGAGCTCGAGTAATTCATATTTTTTTTTACACAGAAGAATTTCTCGCCTCAATAGTGGAAGTACTCTCGAGTCGAGAACGTGTATTCTTCAACACCGAGAAAACAGTTTATATTCAATTAATAAAGGTTTGTTCGAATATGGCGAAATAAACATTTTATCGGATCAAGTAAATATTCGTTAACTATTACAATATTTATCCGGCACAATTAGATCCTCAGAGGCAACCATTTGAATGAAATAAAGATTCAAATAATTAACATATATTTTCTCGTCCTAACGAAATATTTATTTCACCGTATTTGATATGACATTTATTAGCTATTAATAAACTATTTTCCCGGTGTGTGAACCGTGAATCTGTATTTCTAAGAATTATTTCAAGAGATCATCGCGTTCCTGGTTCAAGAAATATTTTTTTAGCACTCTAGCCATTATTTTTCCCTCGGTGTGCACTCCGAGGTACCAATCTCAACGCGGAATTTTCGTCGCTTCTCGGCGCTTCGCCGTACACCGCTCGTAAAGCGCAAAGTGTACGCGACAGACGCCGCGGGTACGACCGGAGAATAAGCGTTGCGCGGTTTTCGTACATCGCATTCCGAAGAGAGATTGACCCCCTGCCGCTGAATGGGCAGTACTCCTCGTCGTGGTTCGGCACTCGCTGAGAATGCGGGTGTGCAGCCCTCCACACACACATGCACAGAACCCCCGGGGAAACCGGAAGGTTGCGATAACCCCCAACAGTGGGGCGATCGAATGTCTATACGCTACCGTCGAGGAGGCTACAAACGCGTACTATTTTTCAAACTTCCGTACGCGGGGGAATTAATTTCATTTTACGAGACACTCTCGCTCGCGAGACGGTATTCGCGGATAGCCGCGGTATAGTGCTGCGCGGTGTACCTATCCATTGCGGAGAGTGCAAAAAGTGCTATAAATTTCCGTCGAAATTTTAGGGAGAGACTTCGGCCGTACGTCGAGGTAAGATTTGAACTCTCTCTCTCTCTCTTCGCGCGATACTTACGAGGCTACCTGCTTTACTTATTCCGTATCTTTTGTGGGAAGTAACGAGTGGTGTATACTGAGAAAAAAATTTAGTTTTGAATAGTCCTGAGAGCATATTTACTTGATTGGAATGAATACCGATTAGGAGTATTTAAATATTATTAAATGTACAACTTTGCTTCCACCGTTTTCCTATAGATAGCTTACGAGAAAAATGGTAGAAGCAAAGTTGTACACCTAATATTGGTTTAATTCAATATCATTTAGATCAAAAAGGTATTCATTTGAATCGAATAAATGTACTTTTATACGGGGAAAAATAATTAGGTTACGATGACAAAATGCTCCTAGTTAAATGCGTTTAGTTATTCTAACCAAAAAATATTGGTCAGTTGAACCAAATATCAAGTTATTCTAACCAAATGTTTAATGATTAAACTAAAGAATGGTCAGTTTAACCAAACTCGAACGGAGGATCCATATTTCACCAAAAAATTAGGTCATAGTCTTCAAGATTTTGAAAGAATTGACCAAAATTTGTTCTCAGTGTAGGACTATTCAAAAACGCGTTTATTTCGATTGAGCCAATTTTTTTCAGCTTATGATTCCTTCGAGATTCCATCGAAATATTGTATAACGGCGATATCCGAAATCGGTATTCACGAATAGTCGCTAATTTGTATAATCGAACGGAGTCATCGACCGCGCGACTTTCGTATCGCATT
Organism: Xiphydria camelus; assembly: GCA_963678675.1. NCBI lineage: Eukaryota > Metazoa > Arthropoda > Insecta > Hymenoptera > Xiphydriidae > Xiphydria > Xiphydria camelus. Next base: position 31,095,699 of record OY783194.1, read on the forward strand.
CGAATTTCTCTCTCGTCACCGCCGAAACGAATTCAAAATTGGTCGACGCGCGAAAGTAGAAGAAATCCTTTTAAAATGTAATTTTTTTGGAGAGGCTTCTCATACACTGAGAAAAAAAAAGATTAAAATTTATTCTGTTAGAAGGATAATCTGAGTACGAAAGGTAAGACAGATCAAAAATTATCCTTTCAGAGTATAAAATTTAACCTTCCTTAGAATAATTTTCTATCCACTTTACCTTTCGTACTGAGATTATCCTTTTAACACACACACAGAATAATTTTTAATCTTTTTTTTTCTCAGTGTAATATGTAATACAATTTTCTTTCGAGTTTCCCGTTTCCTTCCACCTCGAGGAATACACCGTTAGAAGTTGTTAAAAGCTTCCAACACATTTGTGAATTAAATTTATAAAAGTAATTGTAACATTCAAAAACAATAGGGAATTTACAATACATAATTGTGATTTTACGATATCTTATTGTAATGTTACAAAATTCTTCGTGATTTTCCTATACATTCCTTATAGAATTTGTGTTTTCGCATTAAATTTTTAGTAATTTTACCACACTTTTGAGTTTGTCTGAAGCTTCCAACACAATTTGTGAATTCAAAACAGAAATGTTTAACGATGCAGCTGAACGATTTTCTCGTCCGAAAAAACGCGAAAACGAATTATTGCTCTCCAGTACAGGTTCTTAAATTCGTCCAAATGATAACTGACGAAGAGAGACCGGTATCGCGAAACCCGCACGGCGCGAGTTTTGGCGCGAAATTTGCCGACAGACGTACCGACGTTGTCGTCGTGCGTCGACGGTGTCGTAGTAGCCGAGAAATCCTGTCGTCCGACGTCACTGCTAATCGCCGAGCCGAGATTGATGTTCCCATTTTCGAGAAGTACGCAGAATAAAAACAGCCGTGCCACCGTCATCCTGTAAGATCAAGATGCGGGACGTTAATCGCAACGCGATCGCGTCTACATTCGAAACGAATCATCGATTGCCACTTGGTGGATAACTGCACGATTTGTCATTTTTTTCTTCGCCGAAATCGCATCGCTCCGATTTACTTCGACGTATGAATCATATGACCATTTTCAAAATTGAATCACACTGCGTCACCCGCCACACTGAGAAAAATAATTGGGTCAATCTGACCAAAATCCTGGAGATGACAACTAAACCGTTTGATGAAATATGGATCCTCCGTCTGTTTGGTTAAACTGAGCAATTTTTTGTTGGAATAACAATGTTTAGTTGGAATAACTAAACATTTGATTGGAATAACTTGATATTTGGCACAAATGACCAGTATTTCGGTCAGATGCGCGTAACTAAACACGTTTAACCCCAGATGTGTTTTGTCATTTTAACCTAATTATTTTTCTCGTTTCTTCATTTCTCTTTTCAAAGACCAAACGCGATAGCAAGCACTCGAAGCGGTTATCAGGTGATCGCGGTCTAACGAAAACCACAGCAGCAAACGGTGTTTCGTTTCCGACGACGAAAAAGCGTGCGAAAATATCGCCGGAAAACGGAACAAAGCCCCTTAAATTTTTCCAAATACAACAAACGAACGAAAATTACGAAATTTCGCTTCCACAGTAACAACGACGACGACGTTCGAACTATTTTCCTCGACGAAAAGCCGACCGAACATTCCCACCGGAAGAGCTGCGCGCTGGCAAACGTGATTTACCTCGCGAGACAAGTGTAGCATTATAGTTATATTCCACGAGAGCAGCGGGATCCTAGACGAATTGTCCTCCCTCTCGGTCGCGGGGAAAGGTCGGCGAGCCTTCCCTCCGACGGCAGACGCATTCCCGGGCGTCGAGGCGCGTGTACTGAGGTGTCAGCTCGACGCGACGGTGAGCGTCGGAACGCTGCTCCGTCGATGTCCGTCAGAGCGCAGGTCCGTGGGACTCCATTCCCCGTTGTCGGACGCGATATTCAATTTTTTGACTGCCTGCATCTTTCGCATGCAGCGAGACGAGCCTCGCGATCGCGGCGCGGCGTTATCGGGAGGAGACGACCGGGGGAGTCGATTTGAACGTGACATTTGCAACGCGTCGACGGTTTCGTTATTTATTTTACGACCGCCCGTCCGACTCATATTTCGGCCTTTCGGAGGGGCGCTGATATTTGCTCGCGTCTACCGGGACAAAGTTCGTTCTGCCGAGTGTCGTCCCTCGCGATGAACTTCGGCCGAAAGCGCCGGACGAATACGTATCAACGTCCGGAGTGGTGTGTAAACGTTGAACGCGACACTGTTGGTGAGGGTGGCGAAACAGGAGAGGGAGAGGGAGAGGATGCAGACTTGCCCCATCTACTGTACCGATTTTCTCTTCGTCTTCGATGTACGGAATTATTATCCGTTACGCGGTGGATTCGTAAAATATTTACGTTTTTCATCGAGATCTACAATACTTCGTTCGAAAGGTGGACCGGCCGCTGCAGAATTTGAAGTCACGGTAGAAATAACATCCTTGTCCGACTAAAATGATAAAGCCGACGAATATTTCTCGATACTTGAAGAAGCGATATGCACCGGAACTTCGACGTATCTTCGTATTCTTTCGCCGATGAAATTCTGCAATCTCGATCCCTCGAACAATGAGGAAAATAATTGTTAGTGTCAACAAATATTTCTCAATACGTTGACTGTCCCTATGAGGGCATTTTTCGATCCCACGGCGTCCAAAAATGAATTAATCATCATGCATACGACAATGCAAATGAATCACATATGTCTCACATGGACGTTCAGCGACGTTTCTGTATGAATCGTATGTGACTCATGGGACAGTCAACGTGTTAAATCAAGAACATATGATCTTACAAATTCTTAATAATACAGATTCTTGATCGAAGAATATACACGTATTCTTGATTTAAGAATACCCTCGTTCGGATAAGAAATTCTTTCTATTCGAAAAAAAAAACAATTACTCAAGCCTATCAAATATTTTCTCGAACGAAGAAAACCATGGCTTGATTTTGGAATTACATCAATTTTTTGATCCAAGAAAATATTTTATTGGTACCAGTATAATTTCGGTTTAATTATTTCTCTCGGTGCCCCGTATTTTTCATTTTTCATTTTCGGCCTTATCAGAACTGGAAAACGACATTTAGAAATAAAGCTGCATCATCGTTTTGCAAGCTTTTCTTTCGCACACGTCGCTCGATATAAATGCTTCTTTTTCGGGTGATACGTATTAAATACAATATATATGTACACAGAGAAAAATAATTAGGTTAAAATAGCAAATCGCACATAGTTAATAGTATTGAGTTATTCTAATCAAATATTTAGTTATCGCAATCATATATTTAGTTACTCTGATCAAAAATTTGTCAGTTTAACCAAACAGACGGAGGATCCATATTTCACCAGTCATTTTCCGAATTTTGGTTAAATTGATCAAGTTATTTTTCTCGGTGTACAAAGATTATAAGTTGAATTGAAAAATATGAATATTTTTTATCGGAAGACCGAATTCGTATTTTTTTGCAATGCGCTAAATTCACCGATCCACACATACGAATGGGCGGACCGCATCGATCGGACATACCAAAAATCGTTTCCACGAACCCACGAGGATTTGCGAGAGTGCAATTTAATTTTCAAAATCCCGATCGCCCTCGCCCCACGGCTTATTTGCTTGGCTGGCTGATGGCGCTTCCGGACCGTCTTCCTGAAATTTCCGCTCGCGAGAGTCTTCGGCCCCGCCGATTTAATTTCGTTGTCGAAAGCGACGGCAAACTCTTGTTCCCTCTGAATCACGTCGCGCGGGGCCCCTCGCTGAATGCGCGACGCGATCGAAGTTCCGCCGGGAAAGTCGAACGACTTTACGAAATAGAAAAAACCGCCGCGCGACGCGACGGAAGGTAGACGTCGTGAAAAAAAGAGTCGAGGAGAATTTCATTACATCCCGTCTGGCTCGCGCGAATCGCGGGGGAAAAATCCTCCGCGCGTTCGCGAGAAATATAAATTCAATGACTAGACCGGCCGCGGCGGCGCGCGATCGCTCCTCTCGCGATGAGCGCGCTCGCGGGTCTCCCTCGGGGGCCGAGCTGAGCTGCCCCGCGGGGTCGAAATTTATAACCGAAACGGATGATGGGTATTCGCGAAGTTTAATACGGTCATTTTTTGCATCCCCTTCTTTCCGACGTCCGTATATTTCGCCCTGGAGAGGAGGAGAGCGAGAGAGAAGCTTTATTAAGCTCTGAGATCAAATCTCCTGAGAGCAAATAGTCGCGACGAGAACACACGGCAAATCGAAACTACACGAAAAATGAGTAAACTGTAAGAGTAATTAAAACTAAAGCTTAATGTACTGGTCAGCCGTGCGCGACAATCATCGAAACAGCCTCTTTCGAAGGGAAGGCAGCGTAGGCGTGCTCCGAACCTCAAACGGCAAGTCCATTCCACAATGTGGACGCTGACACCAAGAATAACTTTTGGAAAGAAGAAAGAGAGGGAAGATGCGTTTATTCACTAATGTTCTAAGATGAGATCTCCTAAGAGCACACGTGTAATGAAATGAACAGAGGGGACTGAAGAAAAGTGTAATTATAAAAAATTGAAAGAACAACAACCAAAATAGAAACCAAGTAAAGGTAAGACTGAGATAAAGCCTGACGAACGAACCACCCCACGCAGTCACATCACAAAACCAAATAAAGTTAAAACTGGGGTAAGAGAGAGCCTCGGCTCGCGAAGCGGCGCGGTCCTGAATGTGCCTACATATCGCCGCTTCGGAAGAACAATGACGCAAGTGCAAATTTTGAAATTTTTAAATTAAACCCCTCAATTGTCTTAAAAATGATTATTAAGTTTCTTGAGGGGTTTAATTAAACAATTTCAAAATTTACACTTGCGTCATCGTTCTTCCGGAGCGGCGATTATACGGAAATGGTAACGCTTTATGTGTCGCGATAATTCGGCTTCGCGGTTGCCTTCCGTCAGGCGCACGCGCGGCAGTGCCATTAGCCGCGCGTCCGTTATTATATCGCGCATCCGTATCGCACTCGCGCGTAACGACTCCTGATAGGGGGGCACGGTCCCTTCGGCGGTAATCGCGCCGATCGCGTCACGACCGCCGCTTCCGAACGGTTAAACTCTCGAGTTTCCGAAAATAATTTCCAACGGTTCGCGCGTATATCCGCTGTTTACCGAAACGATGAGTTTCCCGCAGTCAATTCCGCTGACGCTTTCGCTTCGTCACGCGGACGATATACTAATGCCGTCGTGAAATTTCGTATATTTCATAAAATACGTGACCGCGCGTATTTTCCCGGGCTTATCTTCGGTTCCACACGTGTTACCGGCACACGCGGCCACTCCGGGCGGCGCGCCGCTGTCCCGGACCGAATGTATAATACGAACGAATGGGTCACCATTTTCCGAGCCGTTTCACGTTCGCTCGAGCTCGAGCATCCGAACTCGCAGATCGATTTTCTCGTTCCACGGACGCGCGACGGAATCGCCGTCGAAAGCGGGGGCGGCGGGCGATCGGCTCGAGTAGTCGCGCTACGCGCGCGGCGGTTGTATGGGGTTGGTGAAAAATTAGACTCGATCGCGCGAATCGCCGACGAAGGAGTTTGACGACGATTAGATTCGCGACTCCGATGAAAAGGGTCGTCGCCCTTTATGTGCGCGGACCGATCGATCTATCGGTGAATCGGCATCGCAGGGCGGCGCGCTGGAACGATAAACCTTATTGAGACTTTCGAGCCATTAATTTTCGAGAGAGAGAGAGAGAGAATGCGGAGAAAAGGTCCCTACGATAATTTCATCTCGCGCGCGCGCTGCGATCGCGACGCCGGGTTGTTAAACGATCGAAAACTCAGGTCGAAGCGACGTCGTTATTCGTAACTCTACACTGACAAGAATAATTAGGTTAAAATGACGAAACGCATCTAGTTAAAAACGTTTGGTTATTCTAAGCGAAATACTGGTCAGTTGAACCAAATATCTAGTTATCCTGATCAAATCCTTACACGGAAAAAACACTAACAATTTTCACCGCTTTATCCAGTAGCGCTGGGACTCGAGCTCATTTTCAAGAATTTGTACAGAAGGGACATTTCTATTTACTGTTATTCTAAGCTAAACACTGGTCAATTGAACCAAAAATATCTAGTTATCCTGACCAAATCCTTACACGGAAAAAACCCTAGCAATTTTCACCGCTTTATCCAGTAGCGCTGGGACTCAAGTTCATTTTCAAGAATTTGTACAGAAGAGACATTTCTCTATTTACTGTTGTAAACAGTACGTAACACAGTCTCCTCTGTACAAATACTTGAAAATGAACTCGAGTCTCAGCGCTACCGGATGAAGCGGTAACAATTGCTGTTTAATTTTCCCTATTTAGTTATTCCGACCAAACGTTCGTTTATTCAAACCAAAAAGTAATCGGTTTGACTAAACAGATAGAGAGAGAGAGAGAGAGGGTCCATATTATTCACCAAACGGTTTGGTCACCGTCTCCAGAATTTTGATCAGACTAACCAAGATATTTTTCTCAGTGCAGAATTCCATTCGTCGGCGCGGACCAAAAACGCGATGACGATCAGACGGCTGCACATACGACGCAGCCTCCGATTATTATCCGAGACGCATCATCGCAACGGCGGAGCCTTAGGGTCCACGGGTGCGTTCATTCGCGCGTGGCTAGTTATCGGCGAATCCGCAGAGCCACGCGCGCGAGCGATGGTCGTTCGCGCGCGAGCACACATTCGTAATCACCGGGGGATCGATGTTTTTAATCAGGAAGATGTCCGTCCGCATCACGATCCGGAAGAGGGCTGCACGGACGGGAAGGGATTAGCGCGGAGGCCAGGGAGCGAGCGATTCTGCCTCGCGGCTCGCGTTTATTAAAATTGGAAAATACAAATAACGACTCTCTCGAGGAGTCTGCCGCTTTTATTGCGAGCGCGGACGTCGAGCAATTTACGGTTTCGGTCCGACGGTGGGTACGGAGCGACCAAACTTCAAACGGAATTCGTAACGGCGCTTTAATCGGTCGGAATGTCGATCTATTCGTCGTTACGGTCGTATCGATCGTCAATCGTCCGCGGGAGGATTCCGTTCGCCGTTGAAGAACCCCGTATACCTATACTTTTCGTGAAAAGCTCGTCGACGGGGTCTGTATACGCTCGAATTCGCTCGTCTCTACGGCGCGGGTACGCGAATAAGGAGCATCCTCGCCTCGGAAATACCATCAGCGCGGTCGACGCTCTTGCTTTAACGAGCAAACCGACGCTCGTCGACAGTAAACACCGGCCCTCCCACGGAGACGCGAGAAAAGCGCGCGGCGCGGCATAAATATCGAGATAACCCGCCTAGGTAATCGAGCGTCGCGGAACAAGGGAATCGAAGGTGGTAAAGTGAAAGGAAACGAGAGAGGTTGCATCCGCTCGCGCGAGCATCGCGAACTGAGCGTAGACTTTCGTTTTTGGAGGAGGAAGGATCCAAGGAATCCTTCCGAGTCTCGATCCGATTATTCCTTCATCTTTTTTTTAATTAGACTGAGGAAAATAATTAGGTTAAAATGACAAAATGCATCTAGTTAACTGCGTTTAGTTATTATAACCAAAATATTGGTCAGTTGAACCAAATATCAAGTTATTCTAACCAAACGTTTAGTTATTCCAATGAAAAAGTGATCAGTTTGGCCAAACAGGCGGAGAATCCGTATTTTACCAAACGGTTTGGTCATCGTCTCCAGAATTTTGACTAGATTAACTTTGTTGTTTTCAGTGTACCAACGGATAAGCTTCGCGGATAGACGTGTATGATCGTCACGACGTTCGTACGAACTACAATAATTGAATATTCTGAAATTTGTTTATTTTGCCGCATGAATTTGAAAAAATAACTATTCTTAAATAAATTCTTAAATTTATATTATAACGTACCGAATTCAAATTAATCGCAGTATTTGTTGCAGCAATTACTTACGAAAAATTACTCTTATATTGAATACGTGCTTGGCATTTTATTTGCATTACTTCATTGAAATCATTTAATGTCACAAATATGCTTGCTTCGATATGACTGATGTTTCATTCGGAGTGCCATTCAATCTCGACTATCTCGTAATTCATAAGGTTTTTGTCGAAATTGGTAGAATATTTTCTTGCAAAATATATTTCGATCTACAAAAAGCTTCTACAGCCGAATCCAAAATCCCACAGATAACGAGATATTCACCCGTTAGAACGACTCGACCATACGTTAGTTCTGTAATAGTATTGATGACTCACAAAGGGCGCACAACCACGATGCATCGGATAAGCTGATACCGTCTAAAGTCACTGTACAATTTACGTACACTCGTCTATCCGGGCTTATACGCATCCCGCAAACGAAGCGCTTCGTCCTGCCTCGATTATAATCCGGAAGTAGCTGCTTTCCGCCCAAAGCCGCACCGCGATTGGTCCGTAGGCTCCGTCAGACCCATACGCGCGAGCGCGCGTGCGTTCCGACGCTCGACACCTCGTCCGCCCCGTTCCAGAGGCGCGCCGCCGTTCTTCCCGACGATAATAATAATTAGACATTAGCCAGAGACGAGCGCGCGCGCGAGGGGTTGGAGAAACACGCGGAACGCCGCTCTCCACGCCGCGGTGCGCTCGTATACCCATACCCCGCGCTAATGCGAGCAGCCAGCGGATGCGGGAGAGACGGCGAGGCTCGTCGCGCGCGAAGACGCTTCTTGCAAGAATAAGAGAACAGGATCGCTGGGGATGTCCCGGGATTCTGTCCTCTATCGATCTCCGCGTATATAGACACTAACTTGTGCCCTCCACAGGCCGTGCTATGTATCTACCTTGTATATATACCGGGAGGAAAGGAGAGAGAGTGAGATATAGAGAGGAGGTGGGAGAGGGGGAGGGAGAAACGGAGATAGAAACCGCCGCGCACTCTCGCGAGTTCCGTACACGCCTATATAACGACGGTTATACGCGAGTGTGCTCGCGGTGCGCCATATAGAACGCGTTGCTCATGTGCGTCCCGCGATAATAGACACGCGTCTCTGCGTTTATACGGCGCGCGATATCGAGAGGCGTACTATAACGAACTCCTTCGCAAGACCGCGAAATCTCGCGGCGCCACGAGAGATTAAGAATTTTGAGCGCAACCCCTATCCGTGACCCACTGTCTTCGCTTCCTGTTTCAGTTCGTACAGTGCGCGCGGGGAGCTCCGCGACGAGCAACAGGCAACTGGCGTTATTAAGCCTTTCCGCGCGCGGGCTCTGATTTTCCCCCCCTTCTCTTGTCTCCGCTCGTTGGTGCGTGCCAGTTATTGTACGCAAGGGTAGTTATGCCCGCGGTCGAATGTTCGCTGCGCGGCTGGGTTAGAAACCGAGAGAGGTGAGGGGGTGTATGTAGCTGCAGGTAGCGGGGGCGGTGAATCCATCGCCCGTCGAGAGTCGAGGCTATGTGGTTCCTCCTGCTTCCGCGTACATACATATGTATAAAGTTGGAGATTTTGCGTTGAAATTAGTCCACCCATTTTTATACGCCGAAATATCAATTGATGTTTTGCATTAATTTCACGTGTCTTGGGATAATTTCGGCATGCGAAAATGTACGATTAATACGCCGAGAAAAAAAAATTGCTTGTTCGAAATGAACGTGCTTTTGGATAGTTTTAGGAGCACATCTTTTTTAATCGAATGAATACCGATTTGGTCCAAATAATATTCAATTAAGCCAATGATATTTATATACTTCCAATCGATATTCATTCGAATTGAATAAACGTGCTCTTATAAGACTTACATCATCTAAAAGTACGTTTATTTTGATCAAACAAATTTTGTTCTCGGTGTACGACGAATCAGTTGATTTTAACGTACAAAGTAAGCGGGCCTGTGTAAACACAAAATGTCCAATTGTGTACGGAGAAAAAAAGAATTGATTCGGTCTACTGAACATTTCTTGTGTTATCGCAAGTAATTATTTATTTATACCAATTACATCTTTTAATGCCTCAATTAGATATTTCTTCCTTAGAATCATATAAAATAGTATGTAATTGCAAGGAAGACATTTCAAATTAATATGAAAAAAGATCTCCGCAAATCATTATCAGTAGATCCGACTAATTCTTTTTCTCTCTGTACGATACTCCCGCATGGAAGTCGTTCGGTGTAATTAACTTTTTTTCTTTTCGAATACTCTCACGTCTGCAGGGTACTCTGGACGTCACGAGAATTCGCAGACTCCAATACAACGTAAACACCGTGGCCCCCCGATATATGCGATATTTATCGCCCGCTATCGTTCTTCGCGAGGGCGACGGTCGATCTCGTTCGCTATCCTCGCGACACCGCGCCCCGTTCGTGCGGAAAAAGCGAACGTAAACTTCCAGGGGAAGGCGCGGGGGCGGGTAAAAAATCGCTCCCTTCTTCTCGCGAGAACTTCTCTCTCACGAGAGAAGTTACCTTTCTTTATCGAACCTCCGGAGCGGAAGCGGGTTGTCGTTGTTTCGAACTCGATGGCGATTCGCGAGCAATTTTAAAAATGGGACGCTAAGGAGGGGCGCCCGAAGAAGGATGGGTCGTTTATCGCACGAACGGTTTCGCTCCTTCGGGGACGAATGTCGCCTGGTTTTGCAACCCCCTCGCGAACCGCGCGTGGACGGTCGGCGGCTGCAACGAGTGTGTGTACAGTGGAACTGCATACGCTTCGCCCTCGTCGCTGGCGAATTTGACTTCTCGTACGGCCCTCACTTTGACTGTGCATTCGAGACCTTCCGATCAAATATGACCCAATTGGAAACAAAAATGTATACCATATGAGGCTAAATTTACTCGCCAGGAAAGAAACTCGAATCACTATTATCTCATTATCTATGCACATTTGGCTGATGTTTGTACACTGAGAAAAAAATGTACTTGATCGAAATAAACGTGCCTTTGGATAGTCCCAAGAGCGTATTTATTCGATTTAAATGAATATCGGTTGGACGCAAATATTATATTATTGAATTAATACGATGTTATTTCAATCACTTCGATATTTATTTAAATCGAATAAATACGCTCTTGGGACTATCCAAAGGCACGTTTATTTCGATCAAGTACATTTTTTTTTTCTCAGTGTATAATACTTTTTTTGAGAATTATATTTTTATCTACAACAAAATGTCATATCGATGGGGATTAAAAGTTCATAAACTATATTGAACGCTATGAATTACTCGAACATTACGCTATGATACACACGAAGATCGTATGAAGGTTGAGGACACAACGAACGCAACTTTCCACGAAGTAAAGAAATGCTAATCTCGCACGGATGTGTCGTTAGGCCTCTCTGTACGCGACGTCCGAGCCGCGGACGATTTTCCCGGCAGCATTTCTCTTTTTACCGTCTCGCCGTATATTCTACTTTCATTTTACTGCAGCGCGGCGTTCGAGAGCCGCGCTTGACGCTTCGCGCAACGACGAGGTCCGAGATAAGAAGAAAGTTAGCGCGGGTTGCTCGCGTATACGTACGTACGGAAAAGAGAAGCGCATTGCCGCGCGAGAGCGGAGATAAAGTACTCGGACTCTCCGCGGTTCGATCGACGATATATCGGACGTGCAGTTTTTCCAGATGATCCGTGAGAAAATTTTTATTTCGCGTAAGACTCCATTAACCTGATTGCGTGAAAATTGCGGGGCGCCGCGAACGTCGCAGAGCGGGAGGGACAGAGGAGGGGTAATAAGTCCGTGGATTCGACGGTAGATCTTTATTACGCGATATATCTTAGGTGCTACACACGGCTACGTCTATAGTAATACAAAAGTGTTCCGCGGAATGTAAGAACTTCGAAACGTCATAAATCGTATCATAGCGCTTCGCGATAGACGACATTTCGCATCGGTTGAAATTGAACGTGGTCTACGAGTAAATACAACGAGGTAATTGTCCCGATAACCTATTAGCCGGACATATTTCAGTATAATTCAAATTATTGAATGGGAAAAAGGGACAACTAGTGGAAACAAATCTTCAATAAATTAAGCCACACTGAAAGAACAGTTTATTAATATTTAATAAATGTAATTTAATGTAATTTAACAAACGGCGAAATAAATATTTCGTTAGGACGAGAAAATACACGTTGACTATTAAATTGTTTATTTCATTCAAACAGTTGTCTCAGAGGATCACATTGTGCCAAATAAATATTGCAACTGTTAATGAATATACATTCGGCCCAGTAAAATGTTTCTTTCGCCGTATTGAAACAAATATTTATCAACTACAAATAAACTGTTTTCTCGGTACATCAGTGCTGCCTGGAAACTTTAGTCGCCGAGCAATTTATTCTTTGACACACCGTTTAACAAATTTCTCCAGAAACTTAGTCTCATTTAAAAAATACCTACAATTTCTGAAAGCAATTCCTAAACATTTCGAAAACGATTAATTGTATATCTGCAAACAGAAATTATTTGAGAACTGAAAATGACACTGAGCAATAATGGGTTAAGGATAATGTGTATAAGAAGTGTCACTAATAAGAACCCTGAGTAAAATCTGCGCTGTATGAATTTTAATGCCTCTGCCGTCCGGCTATTTAGACAGTGACCTCACAGTTCGTTGATTAAAATTAGGACCGCGCGATCTACATCTCCCTCGCTTTCTTCTCGCCCGATATCTCATCGACGACTGACTATCCCATTCGTATATTATCTTCGGTATCATCGAATCCTTAAATGCCGGCGTACTGTTGGACCACCTTGGACCACTCCTTCGGGAAGGTCCTCTGGATGTGCGAGAGGACCTTCTTGATTTGCCGCGTCTCCTCGGGACTGCACTGGGGACAGGATCCCCTCAGGACCAGCGGAGCCAGACCTGAAAAGGCGGGGAAAGCGGATATCAATCACTCGCCATTTGTCTCTCGGTGTACTCCACCCGGGCAATCGGGGATTATCCTTTCCTCCGTGTCCTGTACGCGCGCTCGATCGCGTGTCCCCGTTCAATTACGCGTGAATCGACTCTAACTTTCCCCGAACCGCTTTGCGCCCCTCCCCCGCGCCGTTTGTACCTAATCCGCGCGAACGCGGCCGCAATCGACCTTCGTCGTCAATTTCCCTTAAATCCGCGTCGTCGTCCCCTTCCGCAAGAGCGAGCTCGCTTGCCGTTTCGATGCGTGACCGACGAGAGGATCCTTCGTCACGGAACGTTCGAAGAACACGCGCGTTCCGAGCGCGAAGAGCCGCCACTTCGACGCGTGAGCGCGCGCGGGAGACGTTTTACGACGCGAGGGTAAAGGAAAAACTCCGGAAACGCGTTTCCGCGGCGAACGTACTCTTCAGACGTCGTCCCACTGGATCGCAGGCGGCTTCCCCGAGGGCGCACTTGAGTTGCCTCCTCAAGTAACGCTCGTCGCTCAGAGCCATTTCCAATTGGTCGTCGGAAATTTGAGCCCTCGGCGACCGTTTCGCCGTCTCCTGAGCCGCAGTCAGCAGGCACGCCAGCGCGCAGAACAGCAGTATCTAGAAAACGGGAGGGGTGGGGGGCTTGAGGAGAAAAAGAGATTGAAATGGCGCACTACCGTACCGCGCGCGCCTTTTTACGAGCGTAGGAGCAGTGACGTTTCCTCTTTCTTTTTTCTCAAACCGCAAATCGTTTACTTTGATCCCACCGTGCTCTCGTCGCGCGAACGCCTTCCGGCGTTTCACGAGTTTACAAATAAAAGGGTCCGGAATCGCGCGCGCGCGCGACGGTGAAAGCGACGGGCGCGTAGTACGCCGAGTAATTTCAAACAATGACGACGGTTACTCGAGTCTCTGGATACTCTCCCTATTGAAAAGAACCCATGGATTCCCAGAGGCGATTTCTGTGGGAATCTGATGTGCTTTTGACACAGCAATTCCTGAGTCAAATGCTTATAGATGATGAGATATAATAGTGATTCGAGTTTCTTTCATGGCGAGTAAGCTTAGCCTAACATGATATGACACAGGTGAAAATGTGTTAAAAATTGTTTACCATGTATGGGATTTTCACCAATTTTCTGTAACTATAATAATCCATGATACTTTTTCAATACCCTGAGAGAAATAATTGATGGTGATGGCTAAAAAAATGTTTCCTACAATCAAAAATATGATATAATTCCGAAATCAAGCCATGGTTTTCTTCGTGTACAGAAATATTTGATAGGCTCGAGTAATTGTTTTTTTCGTGCAGAAAGAATTTCTTACTCTATATAATAAAGGTACTCTTGAATCAAGAATATATATTCTTCGACTAAGAATCTGTATTCTTAAAGATTTGTCAGATCACATATTCACACATTCGAGACATATTTTCTTTCTCAGAGTGTAGCAATTATTTCTCTCAGAGTGTAGGGCTTTGCCCTCTCCAACGTCCGGTTCCGCGATCGAAGGTCGAATGGAACTATGAAATCGTCGAGTCGAACGGCGTCTGTATTATCTCTTCGTTCACTGAACCGAGCTAGAAATGATTTGGTACGGGAGAGATCGTCGCGCGACGTCCTCTCTCCTCGCATAAATATCACCGATCCGACGAAATACACTCTCAGGATTCGAAATCGAGTCAACGAAATCGCTTCGTGTTCGGTTGAACGCGAACGCGCCGATCCGATCGTCTAGTCCGCGGAAAAAGTCGCATACCGCGCGACGCTTTGAGAGAATTCGAGCCACCCCGATACATCTTATCTCCCGCGAGAACAAAGGTAATCTTTGCGGGACTTTCGAATGTCCGCGATAGTTTTCCAACGTCGCTTTTCCGCTCCGGGAAAGGCCGGCCTCCTTCAACTCCCCTGGGCAAAAGTTTCGAACGATCAAACTTCACTGCAACCCGCTATCCTCTGTCCGCGACGCTCTTTCAAGGAGTTTATAATTCGATCGATAAGAGAGTCCGCGTCGCTGCTCAGTTGTGGATCCAAAAAGTTCGTATTTAGAAAAAGATCGAGGCGTGATGAGAAAAGTGACGGGGATCGTCCTTTTTCCGTCGATTGCGGTAAGGTGACTGTCCTAAAAGCAGGACAAGTCCTAGGAGCCGGACAAATTTGAGTATGATACAAATTATTGAATGGGGCAAAAGAGAATGACTAGTGGAAGCAAATCTGCAATACAGCAAGTAGTATCACGAGTAAAAATTGATGAATGTATATTCTTCAACAACAAGAAAATAGTTTATTTGTAGTTAATAATTGTTCGTTTAAATATGGCGAAATAAATATTTTATTGCATTATAGAAATATTCGTTAATTATTACAATATTTATTTGACGCAATTTGTTCCTTTGAGGCAATCATTTGAATGAAATTAACATTTTAATAATTAACATATATGTTATTCCAGTAAGAACTTTGAGTAAAATCTACCGTATGTGCATTTTTACGGCTGCCCGGATACTGGGCTTAGCCGTCCGGCTATTCGGGCAGTTACCTTACGCGCTTGGACGGCGTTTTGTTTCGAATCTGTTTTGAAAATGAGCCGCGATAACGTCGCCGTTTATATCGCACCCGGAAAAATGCAATTTATACGAGAAAAAAATGCATAGCTATATACGCGTTCTCGGCGTAGGCTTAGTCCCGTTTACGAATAGAGCCACGACGCGAACAACGCGATTGCTTTGACAACTCGTCATTGAGATTGACACGGTGAGGCGAATCGAATCACTCCGCGGAACGCGCTATACGTGTCTCGTGCGACACCGCGCGATTTCTCGAATATCGAAACCGTGCAGTTAGAAAAAAATTTGCTTGACCGAAATAAACGTGTTTTTGGATAGTCCCAAGAGCACATTTATTCGACTCGAATGAACACCGATTTGATCCAAATAATATTCAATTAAATGTATAATACTTACACCGAAAAGACAGTTTATTAATAGTTAAATAGTTAAACAATACAATATGTTAATTATACCTAATATTACAAATTTTTTTAACCAAATAAATGCCTCAAATGGACAAATTGTGCCAAATAAATATCGTAATAGTTAACGAATATTTATTTGATCCAATAAAATGTTTATCTCGCCATATTTAAACAAACATTTATTAACTACATATAAACCGCTTTTTCGGTGTTGAAGAATACACCAGAGAAATTCTCCCGCGTAACAAAAATCGTAATAAACGTGTTTCTGGAGCACATTTGTTTGATTTGAATAAATACCAATTTCGTCCAAATAATATTCATTTAAATCAATAATATTTCTATACATCCAATAGATGTCTATTCTAATCAAATAAATATGCTCTTAGGACGATCCGAAAACACGTTAATTTCGATCAAGCAATTTTTGTTCTCAGAGTGTAAAAATCGCGCGCTCGGGTGGTGAGAAATTACACAGGCTCTAATTTTTAAAACCCCATAAATACAAGGATCTACTCGAACGCACCGGCGTCTATTCGTCGCACATATACTAAGTATATCGTCCTCCGCACATCGACTCACCTTGATTAACGGAGTCATGGCGAAAGTCGCTCGAACGAGGCGGTTATTGGCGCTGTAAAAACCGATCGATAACTTCCCTCGGAATTCCGCACACGATCGTCCAACTCCGGTCCAACTTCAATCCGCAACAAACGAGAATAACGCGCGACGCTGCGGGGAGTTTCTCGTAACGCGAGGCTCGACGGGTGTCGAATGGAAATTACGCTCCACTCACTTCGAAATCTGGGAACGCACTGGCCCGAATCCTCCGGCTTTAGTCCCCTACCCGGTAAATACGAAAGTGTGTACAGTCGGCAAAATATATACCGGCGGCCGAAGGAGAATGCACCGGGGTTGCGTGAGTATGCGCACTGTACGCGTCTCGCGGCGTGCGTGCATCGTCGTCGTCTGCGTAGAACGGAAAGGGAAACGTTCGCTGGAAAAGTCGAGTGACGTCCGCTCACGTGCGACCGATGTGCGATTGAGAATTTTATCGGCGATTCGCGCGCGCGCGCGTGTACCGATAATATTCGACATCATGGTATGCCGAGAATATCAGAGCGACGAATTCGAACGTGCGCGCGCGCGCGCACGATTGGAGCCGAAGTATTGTATATTAGATATATCGGGGTGGCTACACCGAGAAAAAAAAAATTCGGTCAATTTAACCAAAATCTTGGGGACGACGTAATTAAACTGTTTGGTGAAATATCGTTCCTCCATTTGATTGATTAAACTGACCAATTCTTGGTTAGAATAATTAAACACTTAGAATAATGAAATGTTAGATTGAACTGACGAGTATTTCGTTTAGAATAAGTAAATACGATTAATTAGGTGCGTTTTGTCATTTTAACACTTTCGCTGCCAATGACGCACCTAGCGCGTCATGCGACTTATATCGCAGACGCCGGTGACGCACCACGTGCGTCATCGGGCACATTGCCTATAATGCGGCTCAGTTCGAGTCGGCTCCTTAAGGATGCACCAGGTGCGTCATCGGCAGCGAAAGTGATAACCTAATTATCCAAATATTTTTCACAGTATACAAAGCTGGAAAACTGGGAAAATCGGGAAATGTCAAAGAATTAGATTCGCCAGGGAAAAGTCAGGTAAATATCAGGGAATTGAGGACTTTTACTGGAAATTATAAATAAAGTGGAGCTTATTTGTCGGAATTACGATGCGGTTTGCGCTGCTGCTTCAGATATTTCCAGTAGTAGCGCACGTGTGTCCTATCGACTAGAATTAGGGTTTCTACCACCCACGTTATTCTTTTAGGGTATAAACCTCTTTGTAACCTCGTGTTCTTGTGTTATGATTATCCCTAGTTTTGTTGATTTGATTATACAAAACTCCTAATACGAGCAAAAAGTATCAGGAATACTTACAACTTCATCTGAAATAGTCAGAGAAAAATCAGGGAATACTATAATCAAATTTCTCTAACCACCCTTATATATTTGCGCGCGCCAGTAGGGATCGGTTTTCGCACTGAAAAAAGTTCGATCGAATATTTAATTATTTTTGTTCAGGATGGATGCAGCGCCTCTCGATACAGGTACGTGTTGCTGATGCGAGAAATTTAGTTTATAGGTGTGTAGAAGTACACGTGTTGGAAAAAGCGGGAAACTGCAGTACGTCGAAGTTTCGATCTGCAGCACCGCGTAATAAAGACGAGAAAAAACGGTGTACGGTGACTCGGTCGAATTGATATTTCGGCGAGTTTGAATTTCATCGAGTCGCGTTCCTCCGTAAGAACGATGCCGTTATCTGTCGCTAAAGTCTGACTCGACGAGAAAGAATACGATTGAAAAGGGAAAAACTAGTCGGCAAATGGAAAAAGTCGAGGTGAAAGTTCACCGTATCGCGCGGATACGCTCGGGCAGGTGTAAAATGCCGAACGAGAGAAAGCAGGATGTTGCGTCGTGCAGTCATATGTATAAACATGATCGAACGACTGTTCCCATCGACGCTTCTCGGAGATTCGCGGTGGTACGTCGTTTCGGCGAAATTTGCCTCTTTAATTTGAGTTGACATCCGTGGCGCGTCAGTCGATGCCGTACGACGAGTTTAATCTCATATATTATTTCTGCACTAAGAAAAAATTTTGCTTGATGGAAATAAATGTATTTTTGGATGGTCCTAAGAACATGTTTATACGATTAGAATGAATATCGATTGGACGAATATAAATATTATTGATTCAATTGAACATTATTTAGATCAACTCGATATTCATTTGAATCGAATAAATATACTCTTGGGATTATCCAAAAGTACGTTTGTTTCGATCAAGCAAATTTTTTCTCAGTATTTAAGGTAATTTTTCGTGACAAACCCTTTTTCTCCCTTTATACAAAACCAAAAACTACAGTAATGAGGTACCATTTTAGAGATCAAGTTCTCCACTTTTGACGAATTGTTTGAGGCAACCGTTTGAATGAAAGAAACATTTAATTAACTAATTGACATATATTTTCTTGTCCTAATGAAATATTTATTTCACCATATTTGTGAAATTACATTTATTAACTATTAATTAATCGGTTCCTCGGTGTACATCTTTTGCATCTACCTACGTTCCCCATCTTCTGTCGTCCGCGGAATTTCCGCACGGGCCCACTACTGATTGACATTCCGGATAGCGAGCGCCGCGGCTTCTTCGCGGAACGGGCGCGAGTTTCGCGAATGTACGGCGTTTTCTGTCGAAATTACAATGTGCCTAACGCGTACGCCGTCGCGAGAAAAATTCCGACGCTCTCTCGCGTACGATTCGGCAGCTCCCGCTGTACCATTGTATTACGATAAGCTACGGCGAGTGAACGGGAGCACGTACGTTTCTCGCCGGTTTCTCTCGTCTCTCTGGCGGTCGTAAAATCGAGTCCCGCGACGCACGAGATGGAGCAATATCCGCGCGAGAAACTGAGGACTTAACGACGGTGATAATATAATGATTTGTCGATCCCGCGAGACCCAGTTCGCGTGACGGCTCGATCGCCGCACTCCGAATCGCGCGAGCGAACAAACGAGTCACCCGAAGGATTGAACGCGAGCGACGATGACGCTCTTGCGCGATATGAATCGCGAACGAATCTCCATCCGATACGGGGCCACCGCATTGAAAGCGGAACGGTTGCACTCTCGAAGGGTGAGCGAGCATAATATGCACGCGCTCGATATCGCGATAGCGTTTTTGTCACACGCGTTTCAATCGAGGGTCGACGAAAATACCTCGCTACACGAACAAACGACCGACCTCTGGCGTGTGCCGTGAAAGAGTTCTCGCCGTACTCACTCCGCGTACGAGAATCACGTCTGAGAATATTTTTCGTAAGACGTCCTTCGCGCGGAGTCACGTCTCGAAGCATGATCCAACGATCGTGTACCTTCGACATCGCGTATATCTCTTAAGTAAGTCGGTCTTTCTTATTCGAAGCACGCGTAAGCGAACGCGATTGATTTGCGAGTTGTTTTCCCTAGTGGAATGTCGCTGTAGATTTGTTGAATCGATTTGTGACGCGTCGTCGATTGCTGGCGATTTTTTTTTTTCGCGCGCATCTCTTTAACGCTCCAGCATTCCGCTTCGCAGTACCGATGAGAAGCGCGTGATGAATTAAACTCTTTTTCGTTTTATTTGATTTCTGGCCCGTGTTTGAGACTCTCGATATATTCTTTTTTCCCAAGATTATCCGAACGAAAATGGATATGAACAGAAATATCTTTTTGAACGATTTTATCGTTTATACATAGAATCGGGGTTGGCTTCATATCTTTCTGGGCTCTCTCGCTTTGTTACCTTATTTAGTCGGGATTTATTATTTATTACCTCTATTTAGTCGGGATTCGTCATATAAGGTGATACGCTTTGTACTCCACATTAAATGAATTTCGCGGTTACCTTCCATTGGGCGCGCTGGAGTCGGTAACGCCGCGCCTATTGAAGGCAACCACGAAACCGATAATTACGAAGTATTTCAAAGAGGTAAAGTATATCGTAATAAATGATACTACGACGAAGTAATTTGTATTTCGATAAATCAAAAGAAATACATCGAAATATACGTATACTTTTACTACAATCGGATGTTCCTGTTCTTGTAAGCAAAAAGAAAAGAATAAAATAACGAAGAAGAACGCGTAAGACCGATTCACAGCGATTGAAGGTGGATTCTCAGGAGACTCGTATTTTAGCTGTATTTACACCATCTAAGTTCCACGATCGAATAAACGCCGTGTAAACGAAATCACGATCGGATAAACTATCGAATAAACGTACGCCATCACCTGTCGCTGTCGTTTTCCGGGCTGAATTACATATTTCTCGGTTATTGGACTGATCAACTGCAGGAATGCGTTTAGCAGTGCCCTCTGTATCGCGGAACAAGTAAACGCACACGCACACGATACGCTTATAGGACACGCGTAACGCAACAATGGCGACTTGAGGGACTAGCGCGTGCGTTTTCTTATCAATCCCTTCGTCGGGTCCGAAATTTTTACAAAGTTTTGTACATAGCCGAGTGATCGTAAGCTTCAACAGTGCTACCGAAAAATATGTGATTTGCTAAAGGCGGAGCGAAGCGCGGTAAGGCACGGCTGTATCGAGATTCTGCGGTGGGTGTACGACACGATCCACTGTGTTAGGTCCTACCGAAAAAACGGAGGAGCGATGTCGTCGGAGGTACTTGTCAATTATAATGTGTTGGTGAGTTTATTACTCGGCTACAACCCTTGACGTGAGATTTACCGGCTGGAAACGGACGTAGGTGTTGATAATTTATGCGCCTGCGATAAAAAATGTGTAGGTTAGGTTGGACCTGGGATATCTGGCATCCACAAAGTATGTTTTGCTCTCTTTCTTCGATGGATTCCATGTTTTCCATTGGATTTTAAATGTCAGCTCTTCTTCCTCCGTGTATCTCGCGATGACTTTTCGCTAGCGCGTATCTCCGTGTGGGCGATATCTTACAATAGAACTTATTTATTTATATGCGCGCGTATAAATACACGCACCATCCATAGGCATGCACCTACATTTGTAGAGCTTATACGTTCCTCTGTATAAAAATAATGAAATATAGTGAAACATGGCTATGTATCCCTGATATATAAACAACTATTCTTTCGTTTGTGTAAATCTTAGGATGAGTAAAGTAAAGCAAAGTAAAGTAAAGTAAGCGACAAGCTTCACTTTGATTTTTATCAGGGGAATCATTTATGGTAAAACATCGCCATAATGGGATAAAACCAGTAGCGTCGCGCTATCATAGTCTAAAGCTCGCGAATAGAAAAAAATTTGCGATTGGAAATGTTTTCACTAAAATTATAGTAATCCTGGGATATCGAAAAGTCACTGGCATAGTGGTACCTCCGAGGCATGGTAAAATAAGGGCAGAGAACGGAGGAGATGAGCCACAATATCGCAGGCATGCCACCCTTCGCAAGGATGCCGCTAGGGGGTATGGGTATGGGGGTGGGTATGGGATCCGGTGGCCCTCACCCAGAACCCGCCCCTCACCCTCATCCCCCGCCGCCGCCACCTGCTGGTGCGAATCCTAAGAAAAAGAGGCGAACCAATACTAACGTCCAACAACCACCACCTCAACAACCACCTACCGTTCAGGTAAAAGAAGATTCGAATAACACGTGAAACTTCTCCGATACTCGAAGGCTTGAGAGAATAATTTTCAGGGTTTAACGATTAACATCGCGCGTTCTTTCCAGGATTTGTTACCCCCACCGTTAACGGGTTACGGAGACACGATAGTAGCGAGCAACCCCTTTGACGATACTCCCCCGCAAACCACGCAAAGCCCGATGATGCACGGAGGTCCGCCTCACATGCACCCCCATCATCCCCATCACATGGGAGGTCCTACCATGCGAGGCATGAGTCCTTTGGCGCCGATGGGTGGAATGAGTCCTATGATACCGCATAGTATAGGTGGCATGAGTCCGATGGGGAATTCTCCCATGGGAAACCACATGAGTCATATGGGTGGAATGTCCCCTATGAATCACGCGCCGATGGGTGGTATGAGCCCCATGAATAATATGGGTCCGAATATGCCTCCAGGCTCGATGAACACTATAAATAATCACATAAACATGGGCCATATGGGCAATTCACAGTTAAGCGGGCCACCCATGGGTAGCCCGATGAATAATATGAATAGCGGACCCATGGGGAGTCCAATGAACAACATGGGCCACAGCATGGGCAGTCCGATGGGCGGTCCTCTGGGTTCTCCCATGAATAGTATAGGTGGTTCGAGCCACATGCCCAACGGGCCGATGAATATAAATAACATGAACAGCCACTTACCACCGAACAGTCCACTGAACGGGCCGCCGATGAACAACGTGAACAGTCCTCTGGGTCACAATGGGCCGCAGCCTCATCCGACTCACATGGGAAACAATCTCAGTAACCTCGGGCGGCCCATGAACATGGTGCGGCCGATGACACCCATGGGCTCGATGCCGTCGAATAACATAAATATGTCTGGGCCGAATGAAATTAGTAATCTGAACATGGGAGGCCCGCCGATGAACAATATGTCGAATATGAACAATATGCCGAATATGGGCATGAACCACCACAATCAGATGGGCCATTTGGGGAATCCCATGGGGCCCATGTCGAGCAACATGGGTGGAGGACCTCCGATGGGTCATCCCATTAACATGGGAGGATCCATGCCGCCGCACGGATTTCAGGGCCCACCGGGAATGGGGCCCAAGCCCATGCCCGTCTCGGCAGGAAAGGTGAGTTTCCGCTACACGGAGTACTTCGAAGTGCGCATCGAGAGACGTGGGACGAAGTGTTCGCACGTTACGGTGTCCGATGTAGCTAATCGGGTCTCGTCGTTTCTTTGTTGCAGATTTACCCTCCTGACCAATCTATGGTTTTCAATCCACAGAATCCGAACGCTCCTCCAATTTATCCTTGCGGGGTTTGTCACAAAGAGGTACACGACAACGATCAAGCTATCCTCTGCGAATCTGGCTGTAACTTCTGGTTTCACCGGTGAGTCAAAAACTAGTTTTTTTTTTATGCATAACTTTGCTCCTTCTGTAACTTATCGTATACGCAAATTTTTAACAACATGCTACAAGCTTTAGAACCCAACAAAGTTAGTATATTACGGTTGCATCTGAACTAGTAATAAGTAAAGTTTTGCATCTCGATAAATATTACCGACAAGAGGCATTTATAATAACGATTATCTCGAACGTGAAGGTAGGGCGATATAGCGCGCATCCATTTTTGGGAGTTTTATTATTTATTCATAAACGATGTCGATAAAAGATGTATTCGAGTCGAGAGTATATGGAATACGTCATGTACAATGTTACAGAGGGTGCACAGGATTGTCAGAAGCGGCATATCAGCTACTGACCCAAGAAGTCTATGCAGAATGGGTATGCGACAAGTGCTTGCAGTCGAAAAACATACCCCTGGTCAAGTTTAAACCATAACACTTCTTGGCCCGTCGCTGATGCGACGTACGAGTCACACATTGTTAACGTTTATATCCTACATATACACGTGCACGTATACACACACACATACCCATCCACACGCACAGAGAGAAAGAGAGAGAGAGAGACCCATGCTGTTTGTTAATAACTTCCTAGCTTTAACTTGTTGAGAAATTGAGGTGTTGTTGCGAGTCGAATGAATGAATGTAAGAAGGAACAGAATGACTCGTTCAAAAGTTATATTATTCCGTAACACTCAACGATAAAGGGATTCTCGTCCATGCAAAAGACAACAGTCTGCACACTTGCGATTTAAGCCTAAATAGATTTTTGGCTACCTTTCGAAACACTAATTTTCACCTAAATACCGATACTCACTGGCAAAAAAGATGCGTTTCCGCGAATAGTGACAGTGTGGGGAAAAGGGGGAAGAGAAAGTGTCAACGGCAGAAGCAAGGAGAAAGACAAGAAACAGACGTTACAGGCGTGAAAGGTAAGAGAATAATGGTTTACTGGTAAATGCATAGGTACATTCAATACAAACTTAACTGCTAAATGTGTAAAATAATAACGATATGTCGGTAAGGATTAATATCAGTACAAATGACTGTATATCATTGAACACTGCATAACTTTATAGCTTCCCACTTTCTACTTCGTATCGGAGGAAAATGTTTTTCAGATTTTTTACAAAATAAATATTGCCTCTTCAATCGAACGTGATTAAGAGATCGGTTGCATATTGCTTTCATTCATCAAAGAAGCTTCGGATTAAATCTTTTTGGACGAGTCAGAGTAATACCACAGCCATTTTCGCG
Organism: Xiphydria camelus; assembly: GCA_963678675.1. Lineage (NCBI taxonomy): Eukaryota > Metazoa > Arthropoda > Insecta > Hymenoptera > Xiphydriidae > Xiphydria > Xiphydria camelus. Next base: position 31,120,432 of record OY783194.1, read on the forward strand.
TCATTAAAACGGTATTTAAAGGATCTTGTCCTTTTTTTAGACGGCTCAATATTGAAGATAAACAAACAGATTATATCGTGTAGCGGAATTTTCGATAAAGCCCCTTGCAGAATAAAAAGAATAACGGACGAGAAGTGAGGTTTCGATTCGTTGTTCTCTGGAATACGGCACCGGCGATATCCTCATTTCGTATTCATCGTTCTTTTCATTCCGTAACGAGCTTAACTCTTGTGTACAATACGTCTACTTTCATTTCCGCCGCCCTGCCTCTGGAAATTGGTCAGGGCGACCGAAGTATTCGCTAGGTATCGAACATCGGCAAATAGAACTATATTACAGAGGACTGAGTATTATTGGAACAAGAAAATTATATGGAAGAAAAATACAAAATTTTAATTCCGTCGGCAGCTAATACATGTGAATTAATTAATTTCATACGTATACATATATACATGTATGAAATTAACGTGTCTGCGGATTGTATAGTTTTATACATATATAAATATATATCATAGCCATTTATTGTTTTAATAATTAGGATTTATTTGATTTTAATCTCATATTTTTTTAGCAAATATTACATGCAAGTAACACACACAGAATCCTATACTGCATAATGCTCACATTAGTTTTACAGCGATTAGAGTATCATTGTCATTCTACCTTGTCTTTTTCTTTCTTTTCTCGCGAAGGGAAACTTAGCACTACGATCTTCGTTGTTTACAACGTAACTAGTAGAATGCAACACAATTTGCATTACATTTAGATAGGAAAAATAATCGGACGAACTACTCATGGCTTAGGGATTGAAGTGAATATTCTTCATTGTAGACTATAATTTAATAAAGATTGATTTTAACTTTTGGGGCACCGAGTCCGGGACGACTGATCTACAAGAAAAGTAACGAAAAGGAATTTCAGGTTTTTATTCGAACGAAAGTGATAAAAAAATGTTTTGTGTCTTAAAATATAATTAGCACACATCGCAGTTATATATATTTTACGGAAAAATTTTTTCGAACGCCAGATTTGTGAGTTATTTTAATCAAACGGAATTTCGAACGTGGTTTACTTTTGTATACTTTAAAACCTTCACACTTCAAGAAAGATGTTGCGTATTTCATAACTGAAAGAAATTAAATTGAGTCGGGCCAAAAGTCAACTTAATCGCTCTATAAGCATATACCCGTATTCCACGCGATAAAGTAAATTCATAAACATTTTTATTTCTACCGTGAGAAAACATGATTGCGCGTATCTTTGGAAGGGCATTTTCATTACTCATCTTAAGTTTCCTATAATTCATAAGAATCTACTAAGAATGCTGTCATAACTGTATCTTTATGTATATATTAATTAATTAATATTTCGATATATCATCAGACTCGATGGAATTAGAGTCAAGTGGCGTGTAACCATTCGTCAAATACCAGTGCCGTTATTTCTACTGGACTTGTAAATACAGCGATTCCATAATTGATTGCTCGCGATTTATTGGGTGCATCTTGGCTGTGTCTCGACATTACACAAGTTGAGCCCTGCATATATTAGAGTTCATAGCCAATGAATTGTACTGATACGGAGATGCAAGAAATCGCTACAGGTGGACATGCGATTCTTATTAAAAGCCGGAGATTTGCATCGGTACAATTCATTTCGCGTCTCTTAGATGATAATTTTATTAAAAAATACAATGTTTCGAGTTTAGATCCAAATTCACAGCTAATAATTTCAATTCTAGAGCATGGCAATTATGTGTTTAGAATTAAAACTGTCGTCTTGTAAATTATTATAATGTTATTCTTTATCATAAACTCTCAAATTAACGTTTCTTTAGATCTAAATATTCATTAAAGGGTAATCCAAGTACATGATGTTTTTACGTCAAAAATACTACGTTCGACTATAAGAAACAGATGTCATCGAAGTGAACTGATTTTATTTAACTATTTGTTTCTAAGCAAATCAAAAACACTAACGAAGAATACCAATGAAAAACAAAACTGAAACCACGACTTATGATAAATTTAAAGAAAAGAAAAACGTATAGATCCGACGAATCACGTCGTGACAACCGCGCGGACGTGTTTGTAACATTGTTATCACCCAATATAATCTCTTACAATTACAATGAGAACATAACTCTACACGCAACAAATTGTTCATAGTTTATTTTTTATCATGTGAATATAAAAATACTATATCGGCAATAAACGTTGTTATACATTATAGATCGTCATGTAAGTGTGTCTTTACTCCTGCGGGCAAAGGTGCAACCGTACGCAGGACGCGTCGCTTCGTAAATTCCTTTGCTAATTTACGTTTCTCGCGATTTGCTCCGTCGTGAAATTGGAGAAATTTGGATCCTCCCTGTTGCGAACCGCGTGGAGCCGCGCGGCGTTGAAAAGCGTTCGGGCCACGTGGGTTTTTGTAATACGAGCGTCCCGGTCGCTCGAGTTCAATTCCTGAATCCAACATTTCTGGGGAATATTTGGTCTAATGTAGAGCGGTGCCTCGTTGCATGTTATCTTTAAACCTAGAAACTCCAAAGTTTATTTCAATCGTTCACGAGTTTACTCTCTTCAGCAACGCTCATATACGCGCCGGTAAATCCCTCTTTCCGGTTATGTATTAAGGGGGTATTACTGTCTAGACGCTTAAAAAATTCGATTTTTTTTCTTGCATTTTCTTATAATTTGGGGGTTTGAGAATGTGTCTCAAAAATACTAATTTGAAATTCGTAGAACTCCTATAGTTACAGAGGCTTAAAGGCTGCGGTGCGTTGGGGCGCAGCAGGTAGTCATCAACTTTAAATGCGTTTTTCTCGACACGACATTTTTCAAGTCGGGCGCACGTTTTTCTCAAAAACTATTGGACCGATTGACTTCTGGTTTTGCACATATTTTGAGGAAACCTTCACCTATGGTCTGAACTAGAATAATACCAATAGCTTGAATATTGTAGCCCTGCTCTCATGTTTTAGTTGACAATTTGTCGGGAAAATTAAACTTTAATCTTCAAACAGCTGCGATTGCGATAAAAAATTTTGTACGTACTTAGTCCTAGTTCAGACGATAACTACATTCATATAGATTAAAAAAAAATTTGTTCTTCTCTCTCAGACGATTAGGACCGCCACAATATGGTCGCCCGATTGGACGAGCGTCTCACGCCACGATCTGCATAACAGCGCATAACTCGTACAGATTCCAATACAATGTTTTATAAAAATTTGTATTGTTAGTTGAAACATGTCTTATTATGCGTCAAAAACCCCGGCACTGTAGTTTGATAGTTTTCACAAAATTAATTCCTAAAAATTACATTAAAAACAAGCGTCTAGACAGTAATACCCCCTTAAAGAATTTAAATCGCAGCTATAATGCGTGTGCGACCATCCCAACCGTATGAATTCCGCGTATAATTGAGATAGAAACAACGATAGTCTTATCGAAATATTTAGAACACTATACTTACATTTATTTCTACTTTCGATATCCCTCTCTTGACGCGCAATTTGGTACTGGGAACAAAAAACGAAGATTGCAATTCGCCTGGTCCCACGCGAAGCACGGGACTGCCCGCTATATTTACATTACTTGAATTCAAAATATACTCCATATTCTGATCGACGAGTATCGCGCCCCGGGTGTGCAGGTGGCAGGGGATGTTTTGACACGATCGTTGCGACTTATTCGTATACCCGAGCTTGCTGTACAGTCCGTATTTCTTCTCGTCCTCCGGCCTCAAGATATCGTTTCTCTTCATCGCCAGGTATATCTGCTCTGGCATACCGTAGCTCTTTATCAAAAAATCCCTCTGCGCCAAAGACGTGATGCGCTCTCTTTCTTCGGACTCGCATATGATCTCCGGTTCGAAGGAGAACGAGACATTCGGCGCGGATCGCGGTGCCAGAGGCTGTCAATAAAGAATAAAGCTTTTAAAAAGAGGCTGGCAAATGGAATTTATATTCCGAGAGTCAGGAGGTACTATACAGAATGTCCCAGGTTCACCGGCCCATCGGTTAATGGTGGATTCCTGGTAGAAATTTAGGCCCCGGTTTTTATTGACTTACCGCTATTACAGAGGACTACCAAATGTGGAGTGTGCCTGATATAGAGTTAAACTTTGTAATTTAATTGTTTTCTTAAATCAGATTGTGATTCTCAGATTTAAGTTGCATGACGTAATAGGTATATAATGAGTTACAAAAACACCCTTCATTCAATTAAATATTGATGTTTCATTGTGTGGACACCTTAAAAATTGTTATTTTTTAAACCACCGCACATTTTTATTTTTTGGAGAATCTCTTTCTTGATCAGAATTGTCCCTGTCAAAATTTCTCTTAAAATTTCCCCTAAAATGAAATGAAAAGAAGCTGTGAAGTCTGATATTGATCCCACGACATTTTTTCATTAGAATTATCGTCTTAGATTTCAACAAGGAATCTACTATTAATCGGTGGACCTGAGACACCCTATATATTCGATTCTCGGAGATTTAATCGACTCATAGTTTAGAAAATAACCATCGGCGGTAACGCGTGTTTTCTCAGCGAAGCGACGCCTTTCGATTTTTCCGGCCTGGCGGACAGACCGCATCTCCTCGATCCGTTCGGACTCTCCGGATTCAGCTTCTGATCACTCCATTTCCCCGTCATTCGCTTGGCGTCCTGCTCCTTGATCCTCGTCTGCAACGTCACGATTTTTCGCTCGTTTTAGCAAATGAGAAGAACGTCACTCCCCGCGGCTCTTCTCTCACCTCGGTCTCTTCCCGCTGAACCTTGACGGCCTCCTCGCGTGCCCTGGAAGCGGCTGTGTCCTGAAACATGGAACTGCCGTTCTGCCTGAAGAACGGATCGTACTTCTCCGTTCCCGCAGCTGGATATATCCTTCTGAAATTCCCCATGTGCGTTTCCTCCCACGCGTGCTGCCGATGCATCGAGTCGTCTTCCGCTTTGTCGAATTTCGTGAGGTTCGCGGAAGCATCGTTCGAGCTGAATCCAACGGATAATTTTTAAATGCCAGGTCTCACGATTATACGTCGACATCTTCCGATTGGCTTCACCTGACGTCCTTGAAATGAATCCCTTGCAGCAGCCTCTCCCTCACTCGCTTCCTGTCTTCGTCTATCATCTTCCTCTTGTCGCATTGATTCAGATTTAACATCTCGAAGGTGTCCGTCAACAGAGACTCCTTCACTTCCTTGTCTATCTGCGCGTCCGTGTGAAAACTCGGCGAGTGGTTTACCTGGGATTTTTATTAGCGTACACACAGAGGAAAAAAATTAGTCGAATCTACTAAAAATTACTTGCGGGGTCCCAAGTAATTATTTATTTGCATCAATTGAATTTTTTAATATAATATATCAATTAGATATCTCTTCCTTACGATCATGTGAAATAGTGTGCGATTGCAAGGAAGAAATATTTGATTAATATGAAAAAGATGAAATTGACGTAATAAATAATTATCCGACTAATTTTTTTTCTCTTTATAATTATACGGCCTCGAACTTCGGTTCACCAGCGATTACAGACCGCGCGAGTCTCGCGTACCTCCAACAGATACGGTTTCAATTTCGCGTCCAGCAGAACGTCGAATCCCAGTAGCTCGAAGCACGCGTAGGTCGTGTCGTGCGTGGGAAAGCAGGTGTGGTAGCTGTGCTTCAGCATCGGATGAGCCGCGAGCACCGTCTTTATTATAATTTCGTCGATCCGCCTCCAGAGATTGTCCGTATCGACGCCGTTCGTTTTCAACCACTTATTGAGCGTCGAGATTTTCCTGCAAAGCACTTCCCCGATACATACATCCCTGTCAGGGGCGCGCGGAACCACCCCTTCGTCGACAACGCGTCTCGAACCTCTTGCTCCCGGCCTCGTCGTCGACGACGTACATACGGCTGTGCTTGTTAACTGCGTAATTCGTCAGATGCATGAAGACGTTCGAAGTATTGTGACCCGTCGGCTCCTTGTATCGGCTCGTCGCAAATCTAGAGATAACGATTGTTAAGCTCGACTAGAGTGTTTTGTAAAGAATCGGACGATGAAGAGTATGTGTAGTGTACGCTCAGGGAAAAGGTCCGGTTGAATACGAACCTGATAAAAAAAAATGTAGGAATTTATTCACATCGAACAAAGGACTTTTGTTCGATATGATTAAATTCCTACACTCTGTAAAAAATTGTGCGGTATGGCATAAGACTGAATGACACCAGATATGGTACATACAGGTCCACATCCGGTAAAACGGCGTTAAGAATTAACACCACTTTTTTACCGTGTATTCGTCTCAAATAAATTTTTCTATCAGGTTCACATTCGACCAGACCTTTTCCCTGAGTGTGCGATTACCGTGTAAGGCCGTCGTTATAAACATAAATTCGAAGCGGATCGCACGACGTTATCAGAGCGTAGATGCGCAGGTCGAATTTGAAGCCGTCGATCAGGTAGGGCTGAGCGAACGTTACGATAAAATATCAATCGTCGCGGTCGACATCGCGCCTTGATAAACGTGTTGGTGAAACGTAATGAAACACGCACCCTGGCGACGTAAACCTGACAAATCATACGCTCGTACGGTTTCACGTCCTTCAGGTTCTTCGTCAAGTATATACCGCGGCCCTGGCACCCCATATCGGGCTTGATTATGAACGTTTTCGCCCGTCGCAGCTTGGCGTACGCTATCGCCTCCCCGTGGCTGCAAGGGCGAAGAAGACGAGCGGTGAATCGCGACGATCGGGAAATTGACGTACATGGACAAAAAGAATTAGTTGGATCTACTAATAATTACTTCCAGGGTCGCCAGTAATTATTTACTCACATCGATTGATTATTTCTTCCTTGCAATCGTATACCATTCCACATGATTGTAAGGAAGAAATATGTAATCGATGTATTAAAAGATTTCATTGATATAAATAAATAATTACCCACGACCCCGCAAGTAATTTTCAGTTGGTCCGATTAATTCTTTTTCTCCGCGTGTAGTCATTTTTCCACCAACGACAATTTCACGGACGATATCCTCGAGTATCCCTTACTCTGCCGGGAAGCACCAAGTTTTCGGAAAGAAATTGTACTCCGCGGGAAATAGCCTGAGCATGCGATTGAGATTTCTCGCGAGCAAGTCCTTCCTGCATATCTCGGTCATTCCAGGGAAGTGATTGATCTTCTGAAATCGCTTCATGTCCTTGGCCCTCTCGATGCTGACGCTCAGATCGGTCCAGTACAAGTTCCAGCTGCTGTCCTCGGTCACTTCCTTCATGCCGTATCGCCCGGCGACTCGCCTCACCACCTCGTACTTACAGTTGCTCGTGCAGATCGTCAGAAATCTAGCGGAGAAACGATCGGCGAACGCGTGAGCGGACACTACCTATGCGATTCGCTGCAAGTTACGGAAAGAGAACGGGGAGGTTCGATTGCTTCCCTTCCGGATCTATACCTCCGTTTCTTCTTTTTCTTCGTCTTGGAATATCTGTCCCCGTCGCTCCTGCGCGACTCCGGGGCCGTTTCCGTGCGCGGCACGTCTGCGAGGATCGGCGCGGGATTAATAAGGGGCGTAGTTTCGGTACGTTGATAAGAGGCTTCACAGTGTGACACCCTGTTCCCTTTTATTTCCCTATTATTTTCAGTTTCCCCTCTCTCACTCTAAAACTCACGATTCTCCCCGTTTCTCTCTATAATTCGTTATCTTTCCTCTAAAGCCATGGCTTTCGAAACGATGAAAAGGGTAAAAATGATACTAGAATCCCTACTTTATTTACCTGCATCGATATTTTGTTTAAAATATAATAACCTGGTTTGATTAATATTTCTTATCGGAAACTAAATTTCAGAAATGGTCTCGTTTCCCTAAATTAGATTGTCATGCTCAGATTTAAGTTGCATAACATAACATATAAGTTTTTAAGTCACAAAAACATCCTTCATTCGCTTAATAAAAATATCTTAAAAATGGATATTTTTTCAAACCATTGCACGTTTCTAATTATGTTGAAAGATCTTTTTTAAACAAAATTGTCCCTTTTTCTGTTAAAATTTTCCCCATTTCCCCAAAAATGAAATAAATAAGGGCTACGAAGCCCATGATAAATCGTATAATACATATGTGACACGATAAACCTTTATCGTCGATCCTGGCTGAACGAACGAACGGCGCGGCGGCATTCTCGTTGCCGTCGCTTCGATTCCTTCGCTGCGTCGGACGATACGCGTCCGAGGGATCATTGCCGGCGCTGCGGCGCCGCCGTTCGTCTCGGGGTTGATTTTCCAACGAGGAGTCGGACCCGCCGCCGTCCTCGCTCTTCGGTCGTTCCCGTTTCATCCGATCGACCTTCTTAATCTCGCGCGACGTCACCAGAGATCTCTCGTTATCTCGGGTGACATTCATAACAGGATTTGCGCATCGTCCTTGAAATCGTATTACGGATCTTCGCGAAGGGTAATTGCGTCGTCTTCGTCGCGGACTCGTCGAGCGATCGCGGAAGGTTCGCGGAAAAATGCCGCGACGAATATACTATTGTGCACCTCACGATTGCGCGGCGCGCGACGGTCGGGCCATTGGATAGTAGTTTTTAGCAACGCGAAGACTCGCGGAAAACTATCGCACAAACGGAGGTTGTCTCATCTTGGCGAACTTACAGCGCGCGCCTTCGTTCAACTGTCCGACGGAGCGAAGGAAGAGTTGCGAGTCGTATCAGAATCTTTTTCATGCGCGCCGGGGTGGCGAAAGTGCACGCGCGGACGTTGTTTCGAAGATACATACTTTTTTTTGTATAATAGTGGTGTGCCGATTTTTTCAGTGACGCGTTATTTCAAAAAGGATCGTAAGAGAGGTTTCGTTTGGAGTTTTTGTAGGGAAAAATGATTCTTTCCAAGAAAAATAATTATCAATTTGATTCGACAGACAGGTTTACGAAGAGTGGAGCTAAACCAGATGATTTTTTGTAGAGCAAATTCCTAGAAATTAATTGTTTATTCGATTTGATAGATACGTGTACGAAGAGTAGATTAAAACGGGGTGAGTTTTTGTAAAGCAAATTCTTAGAAATTAATTGTTTATTTGATTCGATAGATACGTGTACGAAGAGTAGAATAAAACGGGGTGAGTTTTTGTCGAGAGAAATGAGTCGTTCCCAAAAAATAATTGTTTATTCGACTCGATAGAGACGTTTACGAAGAGTTGGAGTAAAACAGGGTGAGTTGACGCAGGAGGTTGGCTCCTCGTTTCTACGGAAAGTAATGGAAAAAAGGGGTCAACTTCCTGTGCCAACTCACCCCGTTTTACCCTGTACAACATTTTTAACACTTAAGATACTTATACAACAAATATTGAACGACTTACTTTACAAGAATCGATAAAAGTGTCTACAATTTTGACGAGCGATTAATATTATCCCGCGAATTCTTTACGATCTTGAGGACGTCCATGGCGCATCCCCAGCTCATGGTCACTCCGCTTCCTCCGTGACCATAATTATGTATTACCTGGAAATCGCGAAAATAAATCGCGATATAACATTTAGAGATACGGATTGATTTGATATAATTGACGCGATCTTTACCAGACATTCCAGACCGTTCTTAGCGTGAATGATTTCGCTATCCAGTCGCACTTGCGATCTGCCGGGTCGAAGTCCCACCCATTGCTTTTTTATTTGACTGTGCTGTAAACGCGTAATAAACAGGTCACTTCTGACGCTCGATCGGCGCGCGTTTAGATCGATCGACGTTCGAGAAAGCTCGACGATTACCTTCAACGACGGCCAAATTCTATGGCAACCCTCGTGGATGCGATTCGTGTCGGCTTCCCGAACGGCGAGGTCGAAATCGCCCTTCTGCTTCGTGCCTCCCAAAATGACGGAATCAATGCTAGATACGAAAAGCAGTGTCGCTTATTTTTCAAAACATTCTGACGATTACCGGAGAAATTTATCAGTGACCAGGGAGCGCGCATATACCGAGAAAATAATTTATTTGTAGTTAATAAATGTTTATTTCTCGCCAATGTTTATCGTGCCAAATACATCCTACGGGGAAACCATTTGTGAATGAAATAAACATTTTAATAATTAACATAATATATTTCCTCGTTCTGACGAAATATTTTTTTCGCCGTATTTAAAATTACATTTATTAACTGTTAATAAACCGTTCTCTCGGTGTAAGTTACGCAATGCGCCCAGGAGGGTCCGAAAATTTATCGCAAAATCTTATGTAAATTATGCTCCTTTTGGAATTAAACACCGCGGGCATATTAAAAAAAATGAAAAGAACAACACGTCCTCTTCGCCTCGCAGGTCGATCAACTGCCGGGACGATGTTCCGTTTCGTACTTAGGAATGACGTAGAGTCCCTCGTCGTCTATCATGAAACTGCAGAACGCCCACGACGCGTCGACCTGTGCAAGGCGATACATTCCCCGCGATATTACACGAGTAAAACTCGCATCGGCACCCCGCGGTGCGATTGATAAAGTCTTGAAACGTAGGCGCTATACGTTACCCTGGTAACTTGACCTCTCACGGGCGTCACGGCGGAATCTTTCAGCAACTCCCGCGCGCCGAGTCCGCTGCAATTGACGACGATCCGATACCCCTCGGCCGTTAATTCGTCCAGACTCTCAACCTTCCCCTTCCGTATATGACCGCCCAGCGATTCGAATTTGTCCATCAGCCACGGCAAAAGTCGTGCCGGCTCGCAAGTGTAGGTCAAGTAGTGCCAGCCGTCGCTGTTTACATACTTTTACGTCATCGCACGGAAAGAAATGATTTTGCAGTCTCAGCAAAACTGGATTTTGCTGAAAACTTGCTGCTATCGCGATAAAAATATTAATTGTGGCAGCAAAGACTGTCAACTTCACTGTGATTGCAGTTATATTTACTATTATATCATCGGACGTGTCTTTTGCTGCCAGAGATAATATTTGTAGCACGACAGCAAAAAGTTGTCAGAAAAACCTAGTTCTGCTGAGACTGCAAAATCATTTGTTTTCCGTGCGGTACACCGTCCTTCGCGCGCTGCACTTTTCGTCGTATACCTGTAATTAGCTTCACGATCGGCGCTCAATCGCCGCAAATCTTCGGCGCTCAGTCGCCGCGCACCGTAAACCAGCCGGGCGAAGAAAGGCTCGGGATATCCCGCGGGATCGCTCGTCGCCCTGATGACCGGGAGGAGAGAAACCCCGGCTTCCGGCGCGAGACCCGACCTCCAAAGATCCTCCATCCATCGATGAGTTATTCCGGACCAACGGCTGTACTCGCGCGGCGGAAACACATAAACGAATGCTCCGAGATAGCGAGGGAAGCGGTGTATACATACATATGTGCGCATTTTATCGAAGGCGTAATAGATATATCGTATAAATACAGGCGCACGAGTAGAGACTGGGTCGTTAAGAGTGCATTGAAAGATTGAACGGTTGGACATTTTGTGTTGGAATCGGTTCACCCACACTGTTGAAAGGATTTGTAAATTTACCATACATTTTCGATACAAAAGTATTATCATCGGAAACTAGATTTGAGAAATGATCCCGTTTCTTTAAATCAGACTGCGAGATGCTCACATTTAAACTGCATAATATAAAGTATAAATTTTCGAGTTACAAAAATATCCTCTATTCACTTAATAAATATTGATGTTTCGTTGTACTTATATCTCGACACAATTGTTATCGTCTCAAACCACTACACATTTCTAACTTCGGGAAGACCTCTCTTTTTTTAAAATCAAAATCGTCAAATGAAATAAATAGGAGCTGTTAAGCCTGCAATGGTGATCCATGGTGTTACGCGCTCGCGTCGTGACTTTACAGACGGAAATCCTAGATCGGAACGCCCCGGCGCGTATCGGAGTCACTCGCGCAACGATTTATAATGACGCTCGCACAATATTGTTATCCAGCATCTTATCGGACGTCGAGCTGCGTATGCACGCCGGAGTTTTTCCCTCCGAAGAAATAGCTGTCGGGTATCGCGCGTGGCCGAGTAACGCGAGTAGCTGTATATCGCCGCATAAACGCACGCGTAAATGAAACTGTAACGAACTCACAGCACGTCTCGCTCCGAAGTGCCATCGATGGCGTAAGGGCCCCAGAGCCCGGCGCTACCGTCCCCCGTGGTATCGGGCGTGAAGTGCTCCGAAACAATGGTAACGTCCAGCTCCGGAACAGCTTCCTTCAGGACCAGCGCGCTTGTGACGCCGATGACGCCGGCTCCCACGACGGCCACTCTGTTCATCTTCACCGGAGAAGAGCGATCGAAAGCCGCTGCGTGACTCGGTACCGCGCGTGCGACGCGAGCCGGCGGGACTGTGAGCTCGCATTGACCCGTATTATCATCTCGATTGTAGCTCGAGCCATCGAGTACCAGCGAGAATCGCTCTCGCTGCGATATATCCCACGGAGATACGCGCGATATGCGAGATCGGTAGCCTCTTCGCGACTTTGAATCATCCCGACGCTGCTGCGGCGATCATTCCTCCGGAAAAACGTACAGGGCGAGTGCAGAGGGTGCTCGTCGCCGCTGGTCACGCATGTGACACTCGCGCGTCGTGGACGACAACGATGCATTTACGATACCTCATATTATTAGCATAATGCCTCTCAAGACGCACGGCTGTTATGCTGAAATATGGGTATCCGTGAGATCGGCAGGGCCTCCGAAGTCGTGTGTGACCGGTAACCGTTGACGCGCGCACGCGCTCGAGCGCGAACCACCCCCGAAGATATGTTCGCGCCGCGTTTGCGGTAAACTTAGCATAATCCTCTCAATCGAATGGCACGAAGGTTTTATACTTTGCTTACCGATGACGCGGCGCGAGTTCTTTCTCTCTCGATGACACTTCGCCGCGCAAACTGAGGCAATAACGACGCGAGTGCCGAATCGAAATACGATCGGATGGCGAATCTCGGCGCCACGTTTATCGTTCGAATTATTCGTCGGACTATACCGGCATTCTTTATCGATTTTTCCACCCTCGACCGATCGCGTCTTCCGATCCGCGCGGCCCGCACGCATCTGCAGCCGTGGTCGCGCGCCCGATCCTTTGTCCGCATCGACGCACGCGGCGAAGATCGATCGAGACCCTCGAAGACTCCGGCGCGGCGCGCGTAACCGGCGAACTGTACTGAAGGTATCGTTATGTCACCCTGTGCCTTGGCACTCCGGGCGGTTGGCTGAAGTGCCCTCGGCGAATAGGGTTCGAGATACGGCGTATTTATTTACACCGCGCTTATAACTTCTGCAGACATAATATAGCCCGGAAATGAGATAAAGACTTACAGATGACACCCGGGACTGCGCGTTACCGGGCGACGACTAAAATTATATCAGCCGCGCGCGGTTGCCGCATTTTTCCGAATTTCGCGGGGGGATGCGACGCGAGTATCCGAGGGTTGAGATTTGTCAATGAAAAGGAAGACGAATCCAGTCCAATGGCTGCTCGATTACTCTGTTTCGATATCGACGACTCGCACTCGCAGTGAAATCGTAGGACAAATTCGGCGAGCATTGCGAATTGCTCGAGTTTCTTGGCTTCGAAGAATTTGCGCAACCCCTTGTAGGAATCTTCAATTGGCGCTGACCCGTCACTGGCTCCCATACGACCTGCAGTGGCCGGAGAAAAATCTGGTTGAAGGAACTATAATTTCACCAGAAATTGTGGTCGATTTTGGCGCCAACCGCGATTGCATATGATTGTTCTAAATAATAAGATTCTACGCGTAGTTATAACGAACAAATTCCCGTGTCTGACTCGGATTTCACAAAAATGTGACTCGAGCGGCTCTTTGCATCTATCATATCGTTTCACTATTGATATATCGCATTACCGAGATAATTTCGGTTGGCCAATATATGCGCACTGCGCGATTGGATGCCAAATCGCGATACCGAGAAGAGGAAGAGAGAAACGCGAGATTGGCGTGTATACATACAATATAGCGGTGTTTACACTCACTGTGCAGTCCGTATAGAACGTGAAATAATTTCGATCGCGTTCGCCACGAAGGGGGCGTCTGCGCAGAGGAGGAAATCGCGTGGAAAAATCGGCGGAACGGTGCATGTGCCCGCGCGAAGGAAAAATCGTCATCGCGATCGCCGTGCCTCGCGATCGTTTTTACGCTCCCCGCCGTGACCACCGCGCTCCGTATTATATTTGGACGCTCCCTTTCCTCAAATCGCCGCAGGACGAAAAATGCACGACTCTCTAAAATTGGACATACATCCTCGCGAACTTTGCCACCGTGTCGAGCTGTTCACTCGATCGCATTATGTGGTACACAATTGACGCGATCGCGATATCGCTGGTCGTTACGATGCCACGTGAGTCGCTTGGTCGTTTCGTATAACAGATATCTTCGCGAGTCCTGCGCTCTGTTACTTGAGACGAAAATCGAGGTAGCGTATACCTACGGCCTGCTGATAAAGTGCGAAATTCAAGGTTTTCGCGGGTGCATACGCGAGCCGAGAAGGGGACAAGAGTTAATGGCTATTTGTATGTAATTCGTTATTAATTTCTGCGCGTTGGGAAAATGCGGCTTCGTTTTGGCGACCGATTTATTGAGAAACTTCAATTCAAACTCGATAAAAACTCATTTACGCCATTGTAGTATTCCTCTACTAGTCGATATACGTGCGATGGGTTTTGGATATTCGCACTAACTACCAGTGAATGACCTGAGACATTTCTCATCGTCCCTCTGGGCGGAATAAAAATGTTGCTAATACATTCGGAAAAAGTTTCCTATTTCAGTTTCAAGACGGAAGAATACGGTGTATGGACGAAGAGCACGTAGCAACGGCCTCAGGCAGGAAGTGCGCACGGCCAGGAAGGCGCACGGTGACATCAGCGGGGTTGGAATGTCCGATAACTGGGGATTGTTTCGGTTATTCAAGAAGTCAAGTTTTGCCCCGCTACCCGAGAGCACGTCCGAGGGAGGATGGCGTAAGAGGGCAGTTATCGAGACGTTCGCTATAGCTATACCCCAAGGCACAATCTACAGCATTGTATTTAGTCCTTGAGTATACATAATCGCGAGAGACTAGGTAAGTGGTGGACGAGTGCCATTGCCCATTCCTTTTTACCTGCTACATGTTCTTTTGGCGCGAGATTTATTGAGAAATTTAAATTCGAACTCGCGATAATAATTTATTTACGCCACTATAGTATTCTTCTACTAGTCAATATACGTGCAACACGTTTTGGATATTCGGACTGACTATAAATGAATAACCTGAGATAATTTATCAATATTTTTCATCATTTCTTCTCTTGACGGAATAATAGTATTTTATGTCATTAGGCGGAAATCCGAGGTTTTTTCAGACTGTGTTTAATTAAAAAGTCTTAAAAATCCGACGATTTCCGCCGAATGACACGTAGGTACTATTTTTTCTCAGGAATGCCCATTTCTCAAAACAAAACAAACAGAAGTATACACGGCTCATTTCACATTGCGTTTATCAGTTTAGAAAAGGGACCCACTTCGGACTAAGTAACCTTTTAACAACCTGCGGACTCCCGGTCGATATCTCGCGGAAAAAACACCATCTTACGGACTAAAAATAAGCTGGAAAAGGCCTCAAAATAGGCATGAGTGAGGAAAAAAATATTTCTAATTCATTCGGAAAGAACTTCTTATCTTAGTTCTTTCGGTACGACACTATACCGAGTTTCTTGATCTTCAGGTTACCCCCGTATTTTGAATCACCCGCGCAAAGTTTCCTCCAAGCGGTAGAACCTGGAACTGCACTAGCGGAAAGTATGCAGGGAATTTTTTATAGGTTATGATTATCGCGAGCGCGTTCTCTCCCCATAGTGTTCGAGAAAAAATAGTTTCTACCATATCAGTATAACTGAGAAATAAATAAAATGGGGCGGAGTCCAGCATGGTTTTCCAAGATTGGCAAGCTTACCAAGGAATATTCCAATTTGCCTGATAGTTACATAAGACGAGCTACGGAACAGGTATCGACATTTCAATTTCACATTAATCACAGTAGTTTTCGCGTATTTACTTCATTCAAAGCGATTACTTTGACATTATCGCGATGATATTATTGTTATAAGCATATTATTGCGCGTATCGTGTTATCTTTTTTAGTAAGGTAAACGTCCCAATAGCAGGACCCCTTTTAGTAGCCAGACATGTTTGAGTATAATTCAAATTATTGAATGGGATAAAAGAGAACAAGTAGAACAAAATCTTCAATAGATTAAGAATTTATACAGGAAGTGTCACTAGTAATAACTCTAAGTAAAATTTACTGTATGAATTTGCATGGTTGTCTGGTTACTTGGCTCAGTCATCCGGCTATTGAGACAATTACGTGTTCCGCGTCGATCGAATACTATAAATAGTCCAAAGTACACGACACCATAATTTACGCAAACTACAAAGTTTCTCTTCTAAAAAGGTGTATTGGAAAACTCCCCGCGGTCCTCAGTACCTTCCTCGAACGATAGAGCGTAAATCCTTCCGATTTACGACTAATCGTCCGTGGTCCCAAGGGTTTAGAGAACAAAACATGCCTGGATCGGCTCCTAGGCCGGTGCTCATAGAACCTATATTACATTGGAGCTTTTTTCGCGGAGACAGAGTAAGTTATCCCACAATCGATCGAATGTTAGTACTCGATCATTCGTTTCTAAACGCAGAGTATTCTTATCGCGCCACAGGTTGAGGTTTTAGTGGGGCGGGACAAGGGAAAACAGGGAATCGTATCA
This sequence comes from Xiphydria camelus, assembly GCA_963678675.1. NCBI lineage: Eukaryota > Metazoa > Arthropoda > Insecta > Hymenoptera > Xiphydriidae > Xiphydria > Xiphydria camelus. Next base: position 31,137,164 of record OY783194.1, read on the forward strand.
CAAGTCATCCAAGAGCGAAATTGGGTCATCGTGAAGGGACTTAATACGCATTTGAAGGTTGTAGGAAAGTCTGATGATTTTCCAGGCGTACATATACAAAGCGAAGCGCCTTTACTCGTAACAACGGATGTGGTTCTCGTCGATCCCAGTGATCTGTAAGTGCGATTGGAGCAATTTTCGATCAAATTCAATTGTAACCGGTGTGCGAAAGGTTTCGTCGTTTAACTATTCGCTAAACCCTCCAGAAATTCCGTTTGCTTTTGTCCCTATAATTAGTGGTAAGAGCTAGAACGTTTCAGGCAGGGCTGCTCCATAGAATGGAGATATACCGAAGATGGTAGACGAGTTCGTATCTCTACCAGAACGGGCAGAGAGATTCCAATACCGATTACTAATGAGGAAACTAAAGATTATAAACTACCTAAACTATATAAAGCTGGTCCGAAAGATACTGGCGATAAGCAAGTGACGAAAGTAACGTTCAAGGTATGCCACACGTTTCGTGGATAGATGGCGATATTAAAAATAATAGACTTTCTAGCTGAATAATGCAATTTGCTTTTATTCTATAGCCGGAATTGAAAACTTTCGAAATGGATATAATGGAAAAAATGGGTATTAAGGAAGATCGAGTAGTAAAGAAGTACCACTGGTACTAAAGTACATCTTTCAAAGAAGCGTCGCGCGAATCGTCATGCTCGTCGTCGTCGTCGTCGTCGTCATCGATTAGTAAATTCTACGTGAACATGTTTGTGAACAATTTTCCACCTGTATATATACTAAATCAATAAAGACCCGAAGAACGATACTTTACCATGATTTCGTCTCCTTCGCTCTTGATAATCCAGAATATAGCGCATACGAAGATTTTTTCTCAATCGGCATGCAATTAAAAATCAACAGATTGCACGCGTTGCGCGTACCTTGCTTAACTTTTAATGCGATATCGTTTATTGTTACGAAATGATACATCGAATGTTCCGTCGACAAATCAACAACGTACACATAAAACAGGTTTAGTTAAGAGAGGCACATATAACGCAGTAATTCGAGAACGTTAATGGAAAAGAACGATCCTAACTCGCTTGAGTTAGCCGACAACATTTAGTCAAAGGATTACATAATTCGCAAGTAACAACTGCCAACCAAACGCCAAATATTGCCACACGCATATCACAGCACGATTTTCAAACAAATGCAGATCCAGAAACAACCGTCGATTTTAATTTAAATACTCCAATAATAATACGCTTTATTATATTAACACATCTCTATAATATGTATCTGTGTCACGGCACTCTCAGCCACTATGTACACGGTATCTTATCTCCTACGGTATTAGTATAGAAAGTATTGCATATCGGCCAAATGGAACAAAAGTTAACTTCCTCTTATCGCTTTCCTTCAAGCTTCGCTATTCACTAGTGAAATTCAACGTGATCATGAATCAACGCTTAGGCACTTTCCTCCCAAATTGACAACCGTCAAACGCGAGGCACATTTTTACCGTAATTAGTTTCTCAACGAACGTTAGAGTTAGATATAATAGCATCCATCCGCAACGCAATTAATGTCTCACCGAGAATCACGATCTACGGCCGATCATCGATAAACATTTTTCGAGACTAAAGTACAGAGGACGGTGCCTCGATCGACCTTGACAAGGATATAGTAAATTCAATCGTAAGACGCTGCAATTGCGAGTCTTACGTCGTACTTTACTTAACGTATCATCGCACCACCGGCACACTGTAACCGGCCAGCGCCAAAAGAACTCGAAGGCGCACTCAGCGGCGCTACGCGACTCCGTCGTTATCACTCGTGTTTACCTGTTATTTACGTACGATACGCGGGTATCTTTCTAAATGACTACCATTCACGATGACTTGGTGGCAGGGTGCCTGACTAGGAGGTTCACTTCTCCGTCGTGAATCTTCTTCATGAAGGACCACGCCTCTATTCTCGACATACGCGTGACGTCGTTCCCGTTGACTTCCAACAGTTGATCGCCCGCTTTCAACGCGCCGGTCTTCTCCGCGGCACCTCCTGCACGTGGAAAAGAACGACCGTGGTCAGTGACGCGAGAGAGGGTCGCCGGGCCGGCGTAGTTCCGAGCGCCGAAACCTCGTCTCTTACCGGTAAATATCTTCTTTATGACCAAGGGCTTGTCCCCGAGAGGACTGTCCCTGCCTCCTTCGAGGCTGAAACCCAGACCGGCACCGCCCTTGAAGATCGCCACCGTCGACGGCGGACCCCATGCCGTGGAGTCTTCCGCGCTACCGTTCACCTCCGAACCTGCAGGTGTGTAACGATCGTGGAAATCATGGAGGTCCGTGGAGAAATCATGAAATTTTCATTGCATATGGAATGGCGTGAAAATATCACGGAATTATTCTTAAATATGAAAATATCGTGGAACTGTGATACAAATGATTGATTTAATAAGATTTACATGATCTCGGGATGCCGGATACGTTAGAAGTACGGTCGGTGAATTTCGCCTTAATGCCCGCTAATGAGATCAATGGCAGGAAACAGTGAGAATTACTCCCGGTATTATTGAAGCAAACATTTATTTCTACTTGAGCCGAAAGTTCTGTATAAAAGTTTGTGGTAAATTTCGGGACAAGGTCAATTTGTTGTTACGATAATTACAATTTTAGTAAAAATTATAGTAAAACTTGCAGAAGTTTAAAGCGTTGCTGTAATCTTTACAAAAATTGTAGTTATCCTGACAATAAATTGGCTTTGCCCCGAAATTTACCACAAACTTCGTAAATGCTACGATCAATTATTTTTCCCGTGTAAATCAACGAGCTTCCTCACCTTCGACAATGGTTTCGACGCTCTCGGTGCGCGACCTGAGTTTGCAGCCGTCGTCGTCCCGATTTCTGGACACGACCAAGACCACCTCCGACCTCGGTTGCTTCAGTACCGTCACACTGTCCCTGTGACTCAGTCCGCGAGTACTTCTGCCGTTGATGCTGAGAATCCTGTCGCCCCTCTGCACACGGCCGTCCTTATCGGCGATGGAATGCGCGAGGACCCTGTGAACGGTGATCTCCTTCGCCTCGCAATCGACACCGCCCGCCAACGCGATGCCCACGCTTCCGGTGGGATTCTCCTTGTGAAGGAGCACGACGATCACGTCGTGCGCGCCTTTGCTCTCCTCCAGGAGACTCGCTTCCTCCACCAGTTGAGCCAGCTCCTGCTGGGATATCAGACTCGTGCTGCTCGCGAGAGAACTTATGCTGCCGAATTGCTCGCCGCAATACCTGTCCGGCTCCGCCGCTTCCGTCGCGACGGAGGCGCGACTGTTCTCCTCCACGCTGCTGTCCAAGCTGGGAAATCTATTGTGCGTCGGTGTCCCGAAGTGCGGTTGGTTGCCCGGACTGGTCGGCACTTCGGCCTTCTCGAAGGCCTTCTTCATGTCGGTCACGCTCACGCTTCGACGTCCGAGGGTCGACGTCTTGCCGAGAGCCGTGGGTATCTTCGACAGATCCCGTTTCGTCTGTCCCTCGGAATCCTCGTCGCCGTTCACCCTCGTCCTGTCCTGGAACGACGCAGCGACGTTCCTCGATCCGTACGGCCTCGGTCCGTCGACGCCCGTCCAGGAGTCGATGGAATTCACCCTCCGCACTTGCCGCGCTTCCGTCGCAACGCCGTTCCCGGCGAAGCGGTCGGACGCGTTCGTCCTACCCGCGAGAATGTCTTCCAGGCTCGCCCGGCTCTTCGTCGCGCCGCCGCCGTCCTCCGCCACGTGTATGGCGGATCTGGAGCGGCTACGCGTGGCCAGCACCGTCAACAGGTCGCCCGGCCGCTCGTCCTCGGACTTGGTCGAGACGAGGCTCGAGCGAGACCTCGGTTTCGCGAGCTCCGGGACGTTCGAGTCGACAACGGCGTCCCGGTCCGTCGCGATCTTTCCGTTTCTCGTACCCGCGGGAAGGACGCTCGTCTGGATCTGCGAGGACCCGCCGGGAGGAGACCCGCGCGGCGTCGACCTCGTCTTCTCCGCTTCGGAATCCGCCAACGCTTTCGCCTCCGCGCGCACCCACGTTCTCAGATCGTTCGAAGGCTCGGGTCGCGTCTCGATTTCGGTCGCCGTCGGATCCAGCTGCGCGGAACTCCTTCTCCTCGTCGCCGCGATGGCGCACTCCTCCGGTTGCGTCACGATTTCCGCGTCCGCCGAACGCCTCGCTCCTTCCTCCGGGAAATTTTCCGCTATCTCGATGTACGCGATCTTCGTGTTTCGCTGGTCGATCGTGGCCCGGCCGTTCGACGCGCGGCGAACGCCGACGTAGCTGCCGTTTTCCTGAGCGAGCTTGGACATCGGCTTCGCCTCGTTGCCGTCGTCATCCTCGTCCTCGTCGGAGAACTTTCTCTGAATGAGGGGAGAACCGTTCAAATCGCGTCCGCTGCGACAACGAGCGCTGGCGAGGATGTTCTTCCTGTTGATGGCCTCCACGCTCTGCGGTTTCAGGACCCTGCGAGAGAGCGACTCCCCGCTGGCTTGCGACCCGGAGGTGAGGGTCGACGAGGAACTGCAATTGGTGTCGGTGCTGCTGGAGCGCTGGAGCGTCGGCTGTCGCTCGATCCGCGGCTGTCCGAGCTCCGACGGATTCTGGACGCTGCTTCCGCTGGACGAGGATCTCTCGGAGCCGAGCATACTCGGTCTGGGCGCGTACTGACGACGTCCCCTCTCCGCCCGGTGACCTGCTACGACGAGGGAGCTGTCCAAGAGCGAGGAGTCGCGCCGATAACTCTCCGTGGGTAGGTAGGATCGCTCCGACGAGGAGATCGTCGAGCGTTCCGACGGCACGGGCGAAGCGGGAGGACTGAAGCCACGAGAGATGCTGCTCTGCGAGCTGCTGACCGCGGAGTCGTTGTCCGAGTCGTCGTACTCCGCCCCGCCCTTCCGTTGCGGCACCCTGAGGCCCGACGAGCGCGAGGCGTCCGGCGAGCCGCTCGACGACGCGAACTCGAAGCTGTAGTCGCTCCTGGTGGGACTGCAGATGCTCTCGAGGCTCTTCGGCGCGTCCGAGGTCAGTCCCGAAGTCGGGCTCGCCGTCGTCTTCGTCGGACTGCAGTTGCCCGCGCTCGCCGAAGCGGAACCGTTCGTGCCGTACACGGCGAGGCTCTTCCGCTTGAAGGCGGGCGAATACTTCGGGAGTATCTGCGGCGCCGGCATCTTGAAAGTGTGCGTCGTCTTCGCCGGGACGCTGGCCGTGCTGGCGTTGCTGGCCAGCGAGCTCTGCGAGCCCCACTTGTCCTGGATACAGACCTTCGGCATCTGGAAAAGGTCGAAGAACGCTCGTGAACCCGACGCGTCACCGAGTCTGCAAATTAAGCCGCGCGGCGAGAGAGCGACCACTTACACGAGCGTCGTTTAGACAACATCGCGAGCGCGCGCGTAAGGTAAACTCGCTTTCGACAGCGGCTGTGCGTCACTCGCGAGACGCGTCGAGCCGTGCGCCGCGTCAACGTCCGCGCTCTGTTGTCGTTGCCTCAGGTGCGCGCGAATAACAAAATCACACTCACCTGATGCAATATCGAGTCCCTGGACTTGATCTCCGGGAGATCGACGATCGGTTGCGCGGTGATCGGCAGAGTCTCCTTTTCCGGTATGACGAGACCGCGCAGCTTCGACATGCCCCTCCTGCGCTGCTCGATCAGTTGATTCAGGTTGGATATCCTCGCCTCCTCGCCGGGTCGCTTGAACGCGGAGGCGAGCGAGTTGGTGCGCGCGACCCGCGAGGGCGGCGGCAAGTCGCACAGCGACCGCGATCGCTCGTGCAGACAGGCGTTGCCGCCGGAGAAGCTGGTGGCGCGGGTCAGCGAGGTGGGAGAGGTCGTTTTGGTCGGAGACGTCACGACGGAGGAGGAAGCGGGGGAGTAAATCCCGACCGCGGTCACGTCCGTGGGCGGGAAGGTCCGGGGCGAGGTCGCCACGTGATCGTTTCCCGCAGCGACGAGACGGAACGGAGATTTCGGCGTCGGTTCCGGCGCGGACGGCGGACCGGTTGTCTTCGGCTCCGGTCGGGGCGGCACCTCGACGACGACGACGCTCTTCCGCGGTACGGGCGGTGGTGCGGACTTCGGCGGATACGCGGGAGGGCTCTCCTCCAGCCGATCGTCGTCGAAACTCCGCGATCCGTACGCCGAGACGTTCGCCTTGCGCGTGGACTTCCACGGCGGGGCGACGCTCGCGTCCGCCGCTGGCTGGGGACCGAGGCTCGTCAAGTCGAGGGAGCTTCGCGTCTTTTCCGCGACGCCGCGGGTACCGCCGCAGTCCCTGCGATCGGCTCTTCCCTCCTCCTCCAGGAACACCACGTCCTCCGACGACCTGTACTTCGAGAGCCTTCCCACGCTGACGCACGGCACGGCGCTGGGAAAGAGCGGCGCCTCCGCGCTGCTCCTCGACGAGAACATGGCGATCTTGTCGCGGACGGATTTCTCGGAGCGGTCGTCCTGACGCCAGGAGTCGCCGACGTTCGACGAGAACTTTCTCTGCGGTTGCCGGGAGAATTGCGAACCGTGTTGCGATAGTTGCGGCGCGAGGGGCTGCTCCGATTTCGCGGTTATCGTCTCGCGCGGGCTCATCCTCGGGGGTCTCGTCGACGGCAGGGGCGGTGGCGGTTCGTCGCCCTCCGCGTCCTTCGGCGGCTCCGCCACCGGCGTCGCGTCTTTGCGATAGTAACCGGCTATCTCGATCTTCTTCTCGGAGACGACGACGGTCGGACGAATCGAGGCGTCGACGCGATCCTGGGAGCTTTCGTCGCGCGTGGAATCGCAGCGGTTCGACGCCACGGGGGGATCGACCGCGAGGAGAACGATCTTATCGACCTCGGGAGGCCGGTGCTTCCGTCGATCGACCGTCGCGGACGTCTCCGAGATCTCCTCTGCGCCCTCCTCGACGACCGGGCCGTCGGGCAAGGGGATCGCCTTGCCCAACGTCTTCCCTCCGGAGTCCGGCTCGTCATCGGGGAGCAGCTCGAAGGCTTCGCCCGCGGCGAACACCCGGCTCTCCCCTGCGCCTTTCGTCGTCATCATCAGCGTTGTCGTCGTCGTCGTCGTCATCGTCCTGGAACCGGTCACAAACTGGTACTGCTGGGCGGCGCTGAACTCTTGGTAAGCGGCCGGAAATTCATCCCCGTCCGGGGGCAGGCGTTGACCGCCAACGCAGCTCTCCATTCTACCATCAACCGGGTCTGAAATGGGAATGCGGTCCGGTCAGAGGTGGTCGCCGACGAGGAGATGGCGCTGTTCGAATTTATTCGTCGAGGCCGCTACACGATTGGAAGAATACGAATGGGAATAAACATAAGCTTAAGATTAAGCATCGTTCCGTAGGGCCATCTAATGACTCGATCGATGTATCCTATTCTTCCACTTCTCATGATCTTGCCGACCATGTCTTCGCTGCATCGTCATCAATGCAGCAGCTTCGACGATACTAAAAATTGCGAGCATTAAACGTTCCTGATTTGTTTTCTTGTGTTTGAATTTCTTTTAGACATTTCCAGGTTGTAATCATATTGAGAATGGCGATAAGGAAGCATGAGCCACTAGATGGTTCAACTATTATATGGCTCTACGGAGCAATGCTTATTCTTATATTTATTCTTATTCTCATTCTTCCAATTTTGTGAAAACTCTTACAAAATCCATGGAGCGCTAATAAGAAAATAAATTAAAGTACCCAAATCCGATCGCGAACCGAGTTGAAAAATACTGCCCAACCATGGAGAAAGCCAGTAACTAGCAAAACAAATCGAAGTGCGTTTTTTGGTACCATTGAACATCTTAAATTATTTTGTACCCAAATTTCGTATCCTTTTGCAGTGTTAAAGCTAGGTTTTATTAGTAATCTGTCTTGGAAACCCTTCGGCTAAAGGCATTGAAGTTAAAATTGATTTTCCACAAATTTGTCGATTAGCAGTTACTGCCTTTCTCCATAGTTGGGCAGAATACATCAACCGACGGAACTATAGAGTAATTACGTATGATCGGACGAAACGATGTCCATAGATTGAAGTGACCCGTCGACGAAAATAGACCCGGCGAGGAAGTCGACCGGTACGTAATATCTTCGCACGTAAACACGGGGCTGACGTTCGCGATAATCATCGCAACGATATTCCGTTCGCGTCCTCAACATCGGCAAGTCTCGCAGCCCGGTGCACGCGTGTTAGGAGAGACGCGTCGCGCGACACAAACGATACCACGGGGTGAAATAATTCAGTCTTTCAAAATCGTTCAAGAGGAACTCAGGAGAGACTCGAGTCTCAGGTCTCTCATCAATCTCCTCGGTGGCACTGAGCAAGAGAGACTCCGTAAATTTCGAGTCATCCAACAGTCTCATCTTTTGGATGACGTGAAATCAAAGTTAACAAAAAATGAGACCTGAGACTGCCTATAAATTACTTCAAGATAACTTTTTGTATAGTGCTATCTGGGTGGCAATGAATGACTTTCAGAGACTTTAAAAAAGACAGGAATTATTTTATTCCGTGTATCGCTGAACGCAGCTGAATTCGGCGTCACTGCGTATCGCTTCCGATGAGGGCGCATCGAAAGTCGACCCGTACCGCCGCCGGTCTTCCCGATGCAGATAAACCGCTACGCCGATCCGCTGTATAATGCCCAAGCGCACGCGACCGCGATAACAACGCGCGCGAGATCCGACGTTCCCGCGCGAACGGCATTCTTGACATTTCATGGTTTTGAAAATGTGGCGGGTCGCGCCCAGGCAACGTGAGTCGTATGGAACAGGCGGGCAGGAGAGGTCTCTCCTCGCGCGGTTCTTCACCTTCCTCCACGCGCCTCGAACTCTCGCGCGTCCGCACCCGGCAGAGAGACACCCGATCACGCCCCGCGCGCTCGCATTAGCATATTCATCGTCGACGCGTAATTTTTGCAGGAGCTCGCGTTACGAAATCCCTGCCGATTCCGCTTTCGAATCGACGCGACGCGCAACGATAATGCGTACGTGCGCGGCGAGGCGCGACGCGTCGAAAACGACATTCTTCCGAAAAATGTATAACGTCATTTCGCCTCGTTCCCGTCGCACTCACAGAACCGCGGAAGCGATCCTTTCGCGACGGTCGGTTTCCGCGCGTCGAATCGACAAAGCGGAGAAAATTCCATCCCTTATTTTCGGGTCACCGCGCCGCCCGATCGCTGCTCCGCGACCACGTGCTCCGAATACGTCGATTGCGATATTATATGTATACGCGCCCCGCGCCGATCTCGGGTCGCTGCGCTCGCTCGAAAATGTTCGCACGCGGGAAACGCTACGTCAGTTTCGATTATCCCGCGTGACGGTGCCTTCCGCCCGAGCGGAGCGACTCCTCCCGACGTCGCGCGTCCGCGGGGACGTTGCAACGTTTGCGGGCTTCGCCGCTCGATAAACGTGCCGACTAGACCGCACGGTATCGTCGCGCGAGAGATAAGGAGACCGCGTCTATAGTCGCGCGCGATCGAAGGCGAATCGGAAAGATCGGCTGGGGGTGGGGGGCGAGGGAACGGGCGCGGTGCATTCGCTCGACGCGCCGCTCCGTATAGCAGAGTGCACCGATATTACACATCGAGGGCATCGCCCCGGGATGCGGTATCGAAATTATGATAAGGTAATCGCGTGATTCGATTAAGCGTAATCGTGAAGCAATCGTCTCACGCCGGATCGAATCGAATCTATCCCCTCGCGAACGCCCGAACGGGGCTTCGGCTTGGTCATTTTTTTAAATAAAGTCAGTAGATCATTTTTGTTTTTAAAGGTCATATAATGTCGTTATTTTTAAGATTTCGTCTCTTGATCCGTCAAATAATTGCACGATACCTTTTCCCGCCGCTAAAACACTGTGATAATTCATGTGAGTTCTCAATTTCGCAATGGTCATGATATCAGAGTGCCTAAATTCTATAACTTGTTATGATGCAGAGAGAAAAAGAATTAATTGGATCTACTAATGATTAGATCTTTTTTAATATTAATTTAATACTGCTTGCTTGCAATCACATAATATTCGACATGATCATAAGGAAGAGATATCGAATTGTCGCATTGAAAGATTTTATTCATATAAATAAATAATCACTCACGACCCAGCAAGTCATTTTCAGTAGATCCGACTAATTCTTTTTCTCTGTGCGTGTATCAAGTAGTCGATATCGTTACGCGTGTTTCTTGTAGTATTGGAAAAGGTTTGTTGAGGTACTAGTTTATTAAAGAGTGATTTAATTTGTTATCCTCCATACCTCACAATTTCGATTACAAATCTCAATCATTTTCATTCAATATTATTTCCTCAAAACTTTACCGAATTTATTATGTACCGTATGTCCGCGATCATTTGAACCATAGGAAAATTGCGAGTTTTGCATGAGCACCCCTTTGGGTCTCCTTGTCCAATAGAATCACCGGAGAAGCGTGAATGCGCATGCGTAGTCATCCGCGAGTGTGGCGTCGTCAGCAAGTTCAGATCGGTTATCGAAATAATCGATCTGAACTTGCTGACGACGCCACACTCGCGGATGACTACGCATGCGCATTCACGCTTCTCCGGTGATTCTATTGGACGAGGAGACCCAAAGGGGTGCTCATGCAAAACTCGCAATTTTCCTATGGTTCAAATGATCGCGGACATACGGTATACCATTGGACCGCTTTTTCATATTCCTTCATAATTCTCAAATGAGGAGAGGTTGCTAATTTTTCCGTCATTTTTTTCTTGCAATAAGGCGTTATTAAAACCCATTATTTCTGAATATCTGACTGAATGGGAGCCTTGTCCGAGTCCCGCGCGGTGTTCGGAGTTTGACGCGAAAGGAGCGCGACTGCGGCCGAGTCGAATCGTGAGGGCGAATACGATTTCGCGAGCAGGCGGATTTTTATTCATTCCCGCGACGGCGGAGGAATGCCGAGAGCCGGTAATACGCGCTATACATTCGCCTCGCGGACCGTTACGATTCGCTAGCGTCTATATACGCGGTGATATTTATCGGCGGCCAACTATTCGAGATCTCCTTTTTCCACCGTCGAAGTCGTCGCCGCGTCGTCATCGTCGACAGCGCGCATTCATCGCGGCGGGGAGAGAAAAACGGCATCGTAAATTATAAGGAGGAACGAGCCTACGGACGCGTTCCTCGGCGTCGTTTTGCGAGGGACGCACGGACGAGCAGAGAAGGACTGTGGGTTTCGTAGGAAGTGGAGAACGAGTAGGGAGAACAACACGCGTGTTGGACTGGTATACATTGTGCTGTACTGAGAAAACAGTTTATTTATAGTTAATATACGTGTATCGTAAAGTGGGGTTACTTTGTGACTGGGGGGGTTACATTGTGACGGAGCATAACATTATAAACTCTTAAATTTTGCGCCCAAATTTTTAATAATACTTCGCCGGTACCTAATGGGTATGCAACTATGCATTTATTAAAAATTTTAAAACATAGGTACTGTTATTAAAAATTTGGGCGCAAAATTTGAGTTTATAATTTTATGCTCTGTCACAATGTAACCCCGCTCCAGTCACAAAGTAACCCCACTTTGCGGTACTTGATTATGGCGGAAGGAATATTGTTTTGGACCAAGTATTCGTCAGCTATTACTCTATTTCTGTTTCAACGGAAGAGTCATTCTAATAATTAACGTATATTTATTTGGCTCAACGAAATATTTCTTTCGCCATAATTAAGTACATATATATGTATATTTACTGACTCTTCTCTCAGTGTAGTTAGTATATGAGACGCTGGCGGTCGATTTACACATGTCCGATTCGACTAAGGCCGACGCCGTCCGGCAAACTGATGGAAAAAATAATTTAATAGATATGCATGAAAGTATTTACGTCTTTTCGTCTCCGTGCTATCCGATCCGGCTCAGGCAATCCATACAAATCTTATGAACCATTTTTTCTGTCAGTTTGCCAGACGATGTCGGACATGAAACGGATCGAATATGTATGAGTCGACCTTAAATCGCTTTGGATTAAAAATTCAAGACGGAAAGACTCATATCAGTAAATTTTACTGCATTTACAATGAAAGAGGTACACGTAAGGATTTTCGGATCCTCCTACTGTACCACAGAACAATTTTTCCTCAGAAACTAGTAAACTGTAATGCAAAGTATCACGATTTAATGCTTTCAAAGGAAAAATTACCGTGCCGCACTGTCAAAATATCCGAAAATCCTTATGCGTACCTCTTTTATTGCAGGATAAAGTGAGACTAAAAGTTCCAGAGGTAAAAAGTGCTATTCGATAGATTTTCATAAATAAACCGTTCCGTTTATTTGCAATCGCGGTTCTCCAGCAGCTGACGCATACGGAGACTTTTTCTGCAGTGGGAGAAAAAGTGCTACATTCAATTAAATCTGCGTTTACGGGTGGGGGAATGCAGAATTATATGCTCCGTTTAAACAATTTGATTACAGGATTTAACGGCTATTTGAAGGAAACCGGCTTGTCCATTCGAGTCAATCAGTATTCCAAGTAACTAGATCTGCATTCCCCCATCCGTAACCTCCGATTCAGTCACATTACTACATTTTTCTCTCGGTGCACGTAACGTAATAATCAAATAGTCAATAATTTTTTTTGGACTAGCCGAATGGTGCGTTTTATCCCGCGGCACTTCTAGCCCCGCTCTACCTCAGATCAAGTAAAATTAACCGGTACCGCAGTCTCTCCGCGAAACCGCAGATCGACAGCTCGCCCGATCCCTCGCGTGCGCGCGTGCCGCAAAATCGAGCGGGCGGCGCACTCAAGGATTTCTACTATCTATCGGCGTTCGCGCTCCCCGATAACACATTCGTACGCGTGATATTCGCTCGTTTACATACGCCCCGCACACGCCGAGCGTAAGCAAATTCGTACACACAGTCGGCGTTGCGCGCCGCGCGCCAGATGCGACTGTTTTTAATTCCTGGTCAATGATAAGCGCGCGAGCGGCACACTTCCGATCGACGCTCCCGAGCGAGCGCGCGGATGCAATACAAGTGCGCGCGCGCACGCGAATACCGCGCCGCGTCGATGTGCGTACACGCCGCTATATTTACGATTAGACGATCGACGCGTTTTATACTCGGCCCGATAACGCGGGCGACGTGCGTCACGCTCGCCTATTCTCGTCGTGGCGCGATCGAATCGGCTGCAAAAAGCGCACCGATCGGCCCGTTTTTTCCCCCCGGCGTCGCGTCCAACGAGGATCGAGTCGGTTTGCGCGCGGCGGATCCATCGCCGCGACGCGCGCCGAGAGATCGCCCGATCGGCACGGGCGATCGCCGACGAAGGATCGAAGGAGCGAGCGAATGGAAAGAAGACCGCGAGCGAGGCCAAAGACATCTCCCCTCCCTCCCTCCCTCCCTCCCAAGTCCCTAAAGGCGTCGGTTGACGGCGATAACGCGCGAGATGCATCCACGGTACGTCATCGCTCCCCGCGCGTCGTTCGGACCGGCTGCACCGGTACGTCGCTACCATTTAAGGATCGGAACTCGAAAGTGGTACCTCGCGGGGACGGCGGTCGCGCGCGGTATCGAATCCGCCATTTTATACGTTTCGTATAATCGAAAATCGGCTCCGCTACGCTAAAACTATTCCTTCGAACGGACTCGATTCGCGAGAGACAAGCTCAGCTTCGAGCGAAATTTCTACACGAGAACGAAGGAGGGCGCCAGCACTCGACGGCGAAATAAAACGGACGCAAGCGTCGGCGAATCCTACCTGCGAGAAAAACCGGAACGTTTCATCGGACGCCGCGCCGGATAACCGGTATCCCGCGTAGATTCCAGCGCTCCTCTTAAATACGCGCGTATATAGTGTAACTATAATCGAATCGAAGACCCGCGCGACGGCGAAACACGCTCTTCCGACATCCGATCACTTCTTTCGCTGTTCGAATTGCGGCGCGCACGCGTGCGCGCACTTCTGGTCAGAGCCAAATTCAAACTTTTTCGAGAGAGACGAATAGACGACGCCGACGCGATCGCATTCGCCGTTACCGGCGAGGAGGTCCCGGTAAGACTGTGGACGACATTGCTCGCCGAGACCAGCTTCCGCGGTTGGCATTGCCAATGCATCTGGTGGTGGCAAGCGCGACTGCGATGGCGGTGAAGGAGTCAGGAGGTGGAAGAGACGAAAGAGAAGGGGGATCGTTCGCATGCCGCGCCGCTTCGTCCCTGTGTCCCGTAGGTATATCCGTAGCAGAGATCCTCGACGCCGCTGTCGCCGCGCGCATCTTTTCAAATACTTCCTTGCACGAAGAAAACTATGAATTGATCCTGGAATTGCATCATGTTTTTCATTGAAGAAAATATTTTGTCGGCCTTTCAATGCGACCTGAGAATAAAGTTTGCTTGATCGAAATGAACGTGTTTTTCGATAATCCTAAGAGCACACTTTATGCAATTTGATTGAATACCGATTTAATCCAAATAATATTCCATTAAATCAATAATATTTATGTACGTCTAACCGATATTCATTCCAACCGAATAAGTGGACTATTCGAAAACACGCTTACCTAATCGACTCGAGTAAATTTTTTTTTCGGAGTGCAGTCATCGCGGGAGTCGCCTCCGACGGAAATCGGGAATCGTCATTGCGAGGTCGCGCGCGAAGTGATTAATCTGGCACGATGGAGCGGTGACGTAAAATCTCTGACTGTACCCCATTGGTATTCCTCGCGCGGCGACGTGCAATACCGATCGGTATGTCGCGCAGGTATACGTATATGTACACGTATAGCGATGCCCGGCACTCGCCGACACGTGCGCGCGGATAGCGATACGTGGGAAACCGGGCCGAGAACGTGCATATCGCGCGCGAATTCGAGCCGAGAGTACCACTTCCCGTCGCGCGACCGGAAGCGGGGTTAGGAGGTATACAGCGCGTCATCGCGCGTCACTTTTCTTCCATTCGCGCTGTCCTCGCTGGAGGATACTCGATGGGAAAGGTTTAGACGCCGCTTTTGGAATACGGAAAAAAATAAACCGTAGAATTTACAAAGTTTATCGTAAATTTCGAGACAAAGCCAATTTATTGTTACGATAACTATAATTTTATTAAACATTATAGTAAAATGTATAGAGATTGAGTGTTGTTGTAATTTTTACTAAAATTGTAGTTATCGTAACAACGAATTGGCCTTACCCAAACATTTACAACAAACTTTGTAAATGCCATGATTTATCATTTTCCGTGTACCTACTGGGAGAAATGTATAGATCACACAGCAATAAATGTAGCTGTGATATAGCTATACTTTAAAGCTAAACGAGGTTAACTAGACAGTGCAGGTAATATCTATAGCAATACCAAATAGCAACAAGAGCAATACGTACTGCTCAAATAATCATATGTATAGCTGAAATAGAAATAGCTAAGGTAACTAGAACTTATATGCGATCTATAAAATTTCTCTCAGTGTGAACTATCGTCAAACGAGGCGACACGAATGGGGATAGCGCGCGATGCTCCGACGACGAGGAGAAACGACGACGTTTCTCTGTACTAAACCCGAATGCGTATTCGGCGAATCGGCGTCGCACGTGCGCGTTCTTAACTTCGAGAGATCGAGATTTGGATCTCTCGCTCCATATGTACATATACGTCGACTCGTACGCTCATACCGGTTGGACAGCGCGTGCGCTGCGTGATTCTTAATTGTTACTCTTATCTGACCCGATTTTTACGACCGACGGACCGGTCGTCGCTGGACCGCTTCTCGCGCGGTCGCGCGACCTATTCTCGCTAGATTATACGGTATACAGAAACGGAATGCGAGAGGGGGTCGAAGAGGCGCGCGCGAGGCGAGAAAGGCAACGGTTTTGGGAACCGGTACGCCGCGCCGAGGGGAGTTCGGCGATCGAAATCGAGGGTACGGGAATCACGTCTCGCACACGCGGCCGAAGAAGATCGTGACAACTTAGCGCGGGAGAAACGATCGATCGAAGAATCGGAAGACTCTTTAGCGCGTGTAGAGCGGCGGGTTCGAGAACCGGTCGCCCTTTCTTTCGTGATTCATCGAATCGCGCGGTCCGATTGCTTATATGCTTTCTGCGCTACGCTGCGAACGATACCGATATGCGGCGCCGAGATTCTGACGATCTTTGCGTATACGCGAGATGACGATTCGTCGCCACGCGAGTGCATCGAAATATTGGCTGATCGGCGGACCGCTATATTTTCACTCGACCAAACGCACGGTCCAACGTCCGGTCTCGCCGATAATGAAGTCATTCCCTGAATGTTTCGTAACAGTGTGACCGTCGACCGCAAACGCGGCTGATTCACGTGTTGCATCACTCGACTCGACTCGAGTCTCTCTCTCTCTCTCTCTCTCTCTTCCATTCGTACGACCGCGCGTCGATATCCTGAATTTCTCGATCGCGTATATATGCAAAAAGAAAAAACGTCGGAGAAAAGACGGAGAAAGCATTGATTATATCCAGCCGCTCCCCTGCGAAATATCCGCGATAGAAATTCGCGAACGATCGAACGCGATCTGCATTTTAAAGAGAACCAACCGCTCGACAGCTCGTCGCTGATTTACGATGCGACCGCGTGGAAAGTGAGCGGCGAACTTTTGCGCGCGCGCGCGGCTAGACGTTGCGATATTCCGCGTCTCGGAAATCAGATACCGGAATGCGGAAACATTGGTATTGAACCGACCGCGCGGCCGGTAAACGTGTACATGCCTCTCCGCGAAACGTGCAGGATGACGCCGACTCGACTCCGGCGGCGGCGGCGGCGGCGGCGCACTCGAAATCCACGGGTAGCGGGCGAGAGCGGCTGGAAGCGCGCGCGGGGATCCTCGAGTCGCGGCTGAAATTGCAAACTTTCGTCGGCGCGCGGGGGAGGCGGAAGGAAACGGGTCGACCGCGGAGTCGAGGAAGGTGAAAGGAGAACCTTGGCTGTCCCGAGCTTCGGTAGCTGACGTAATTGCGGAAAGATGCCGAAACGATCTTTCGGATCGCTTCTCTGTCGCGACCAGAGAGGCTCTCGCTCGTTGCGCGGAGACCACTCGCGATGCATGAGTGGGTATACAGAGAATTTGGTAGATATACAGGTACACGTGAGGGTTTTTGAAAGTGTTTACAGTGCGGTACACAAATTTGTCTTTCTCTCAAAATTAAATCGTGATACATTGTAGACAAAAAAATTCGTATTAAATTTAACACAATTGTACATAAAACTTGTATCCAATACGTGATCATGAAAATTAATATACTCCGTTATGCAATTACTAAGGGCAATCTAATTTCATAAGGAAATATATTAATTTGCATAATCACGTATTGGAAAAAACCTTTATATAAAAATATATTAAGCTTTTACAGTGTAGTTTACATTAAAATTTGTTAGTTTCCCAGGAAAAATTGTTCTCCGGCAAATATTATAGGAACATCCCCGGAAACCCTTACGTGTACCTCTCTTATAGTAAATACAGTACAATTCACCGGTATCAGTCCTTCCGTACAGAGTATAACGTCGCCTTGAACCAGAACTACACCAAGTCACATTTGTAAATGTTGGACTTGGTATACTTCTGCTCCAAGGCGACGATACACGATCGGCTTACAATTAGCCACGTGCGCGGCGAGGAACGACGCGCGAAGGGCGAAGGAAAACGTTGGAAAAATATATAACCGAAGTTTTTCCCCTCTTCGCTGCACGCCGCGCAATTCGTCACCTCGTCGCGCCTCATCGCGACAGCAGCGCGGCGCACAAGCGGCGCACGAATGACGTTTCAATTAAACGAAATTAAGGCGAATAGATACGTATGGTCCGTAAACGACGAGCGCAAGGAGGCCGCAGTGATAATGAATCGAGATAATAGGCCTGCCACGACGGGTGGACACAGCTGCACGGTTGACTCCAGTTGACCTCCGCTCGTTAAGCATTCAGATATATGTACGTCCGCACGGGCGACACGAGAGTCGAGGGTCGCCTTCCTACGCGCGTGCGTGCGTACTATACGTCGCCTCGGCGGAACCGGAGCGTTTCCGCGTAGCCTGTATACGCGGAAAAAAAATGGCGAAACGAATCGTCGAAGCGTATGCGGCACGGGTCCGATCGCGAGCGCCGGATCGCCGTTTCGACCTTCCGTCGGGTACAGCCGCGCCGCGGCGCGGACTTTCGGACGGGTCGACGAAGGCAGGACGACTGGTCTTTTCGGGACGCACTTTGCCGGTCATCCAATTAGCCGCGAGTCGACGAAAACATTGCTACGGATTCCGAAAGCGGAAGCGGTCCAGAAGTCGCCTCCCGCGGATCGTTTCGACCTTCTCTCTCTCTCGCGCGCGCGCGAGGCTGACCGGATCGCCGGCGTGCGAATTAATTAGTATTTCCGCGAAACGACGACCCCGTGTGCGAGAATCGCGGTCTCGTATCCTCGGCCGTTCTTCGCTGGACGACTCTGCGGAAGGAGTCGAAGGCGACGGTTGCGCGCGGAAGAAACAGGCGGGGAGACGGGGGAAGAAGGGTCTCGGGGGCTGTGCGAGAGACGGAGAGAGAGAGAGAGAGAGAGAATGAGGGGTTGCGAGGGGCGAGTCGTGAGCGAAGACGCGCGGTGGAGGAGGAGGAGGAAGAGAAGGACGGAACGAGCGACGGAGAAGAAGGAGAGAGCGAAAAGAGAGCAACAAAAATAACGAGAGTAGCTATCCGACCGGGAGGATGGGAGGCGGATGGCCTTGAGCGGGTCATCACCTCCGGCTGCGGCGATACCGCCCGTGCTGGACCGTCTTTTCTTCTTCTCGCGGGTGCTCTTCCTCTCTACTGCAACCTACTCGGCCGTACCGCTTGCTCTCGCTGCCCCCTACCTCTCTTTCTCTCTCTCTCGCTCCATCAGCACTCTCGACACTTTTCCGTAGCCCGCACCGCGGAAAGTATCCGTGCTAGCTAACTCTACATCGCCCGTCTCGTTGTACCGGATCAGAGACACAATGCCACGGGATCTCGCGAGTTCTTGAATCCTAGGCGAAAAAGTTCTAAATGATTTGTATATGCACTCGATATGTATACTATAGATTTGGTCCTAGATGGATTATATGTATACAATTTTTATATAAACCATATGCGGGCCAGATGAAAAAATTTTATATATTTTATATATAATATATACCCGTGTGCTTTTGGTCATATCATCGGCCTGATTTTAAAACCTCGTAAGTCAACATTTTTATAAAATTAAGATTTTATGTTATAGTGCTTTAGAATTTAATTATCTACCCTTTTGTGCAAAACCTCGTAATGTCTTTAATAAAGTGACTTACGAGGTTTTGAAATTAGGCCGACGATATATGGATTATATATGATTTCTATATTAACCATATAAGTATACAGATATTATACGTATACAGATTTTTGAATGTTTATATAATCCATATATAGTCCTTATATATGGTTATTATAGATATCATATATAATCCATTGCATAGGTATGCAATCATATGTATACTATTCCACATAATGTGGTAAGGAGGAAATATCAAATTGATGTATTAAATGGTTTCCTTGATATAAATAAATTACTTGCGACCCCGCAAATAATTTTCATTAAATCCAATTAATTCTCTTTTTCTGCGCATATAATCCAAATCGAACCAAATAGATATATGGCCTATATACAAATTATATAGAACTTTTCCGCCCGGGCTGCTACTGTATCTCTACTCGTTTCTCATCTCGCGAAAGGACGAATCGTCTCGTCGAAGGGCGGTGCTTCTTGGATCGATTCGCTCGATATTTCGGTGCGCGATAAAGAACCCGTGAACCAAACCCGGGGACCGCGCGTGCGGAAGGGTCGCGCGGGGTCGGGAATTCACCGACTTAAGTGAATGAGCGGGATAAATACAACAATTATGGTAAATTATGGCCTGCCGCTGAGAAACAGTGGAAAAGAGCAAAAGGAAGGCGAGGCGCTCGAACGCGCGTGCATGCGTGTATACGTACGCGCGGCGCCTACACGCACGGTCGTACAGGCGCGAAGTACATCGCGGCCGAATGTAGACCAAGCGGCGGTGGTGGGCGCGCAGTGATTTCATAAACGAAAGGGAGATAAAGAGCGGAAAGCCGTTCGGAGTCGTCGGCGATGAACGGAGAGAAAATCGCGCACCTTTCGTTAAATCCATTCGCACGGTTTTGCGTATAACGCGTACGCAGAGTCCGACGTGACGCTGCGGCAGAAGCATCTTCATATCTTCGACCGATCGCGGAGGGATTATATTAGCGCGCTCGCGCGGGCGATGCTCGCGATTACCGGCAATCGTCGGAATTCCGCTGGATATTGGAACGTTTATCGTGGGAACTCCTGGCAGAGACTCTTCAGAGTGTTATTGACATCGAAACGCGGAATTTTTATTTTCGCACATTGAAAAAAAAAAATTATATATTCAATCAAATCTGCGGATGGGGGAATGTAGAATTTAGAAGCGCGAAATCTTTACTCTCGTACACACTGAGAACAAAATTATATATTCAATTAAATCTGCGGATGGGGGAATGCAGAATTAGTCGTTGCGACTAATAAATTTGGTTATAACCATTAACGCCTAACGGCTATTCGTACCCTATTAGTCCATTCGTCAATTATTAGTCCGAGTAACTAAATCTGCATTCTCTCTCCCAGCCGAAATTGCCGAGTTTGTAAAATTTTCTCTCAGTGCTCAATGTAAAAACTTTTGAAGAGGGGAAAAAAATGAGAAGCGATTGCGAGAGAAAGTCAGCGGTCAATGTCAGCGGGCCGAAAATGCATCGCCATTCTATTCGTCGCGGCGCCAGGCATAAGTTCGCGGTTCGCCGAGCAAATTGTAGGATACCGGAGAACGAGAGGCGACCGTGACGATGACGCTTCGACGTTTCGTCACCCAGCGATAGACGCGGCGACGCGTGTAACGCGAGGTCTGCTCTCGCGCGCCTGTTATTTAATTGGCGTTTCGTGTATTAAACAAGTTATACGGTGCGCGCGAGCCTGCGTAGCGCAGCGTGCTCTCGATCGCGCAACGTCGGCCTTGACCGGCGCTTGCTGCGGTTTTGTATTAGCGCGAGAGCTCGCGACGTCCAGGCGCACGTATTCGCGCGTGAGTAGACGCGGGATCCGAAAACCGCGAAGCGCGTGTAGCGGTGCTTCGAATTATCTCTGTCGCTTCAGCTGAATATGTACCCGATGCATTGTATGCACTGGGAAGACAGTTTATTAATAGTTATTAAATGTAATATTAAATACGACGAAGCAAATATTTCGTTAGGACAAGAAAATACCATATGAGGCTAAATGTACTCACCAGAAAAAAAACTTCAATCGCTATTATCTCAATGTTTATGTACATTTAGAGTACATCGATATGACTTTATTGTAGATAAAAATGTAATTTTCAAACAAGTATTAGATAAACATGAGCTAGAAGCTCATAGGTAATTAGATAATAGTGGTTGAAGCTCCTTTCCTGGCGAATGAGTTAAGCCTCACATGATATATGTTAATTATTAAAATGTTTATTTCATTCAAATGGTTGCCTCAAAGAATTTATTCGTGTCAAATAAATATCATAATATAGTTAACGTATATTTATTTGATTCAATAAAATTTCGATTTCGCTATATTCAAAGAAACATTGATCAACTACGAATAAACTGTTATCTCGATATAATCATCACGATGTTCATACAAATTACAATAACTGATTGTTCTAAAGTCAAACTTTATTTTGTCGCATGAGTTTAGAAAAATAATTGTCCCTTAAAAAATTGTTAAATTTACCTACGTTATAATGTGAAATTTTATTTCTATTAATTTGGAATCATTCAGTGAGACAAATATGCTTGCTTATAGTGATAATTCATAAAGCGCACCGCCTTAATGCATCAAATGTGAACTAAGTAATACTCAGATAGACGAATTAGGCTCAGACCTGACGCCGTCCGGCGAACTGACGGGAAAAAAAGGTTCGATAGATTTGCATGGAGGTATCAACATCTTTCCGCCTCCACGTCATCTGATCTAGTTCAAGCAATCTCGACCTCAAATCGATCCCTACACATAAGTTCCAACAATTCCTACGTCCGTAGCTATACGTGTGTCGAGAGAACGACATATGCAATTATAAGATTCAAAGTCAACAGACCAACCGCTCGGAATCCGAAGGACCCCCTCTCTCTTCCACTCCCGCCCCGTTGACCCCGCCGCGAGATACATGCGCGCGATGTACGCCGAAAACTGGAACAGCGCGGGGTGAAGTAACGCTTTTGCCGGCGGAGCGCGCGTAGTTCGCTCATGACGTAATCGCCTCGAAAGGACCGCGGGTAGCGAGAAGAGGTTCTTTCGTATGGACGGGTTGCGCGCCTCCCTCTCCGGCGCAGCGGCTGTACAGCTTTCGTCGAGCCGCGTCCGGCTTGCGCGCTCAGCTATTCGAATTGGCGAGGGAGTGCGCCGCGCCGACCGGAGGGCAGGTGCGCTCCCCCCGTCTGCGGCGCCAGCTGCGGCAGCCCTTACCGGACGCGACTCAACCCCGCATACGCGTTATATTCGAACGACGGCGCGCGCGGGTGTAGGCGCAACAGTTGGCGCGCTCCACCCGAGAAACGGCGCACAGTCTCGCCGCGCGCGAATAGAATATCTTCCGAGGATTTTTTCGCCCGCGAAGAAAATGCTTCGTCGCGCTTCGCCCGGCAGCGTGACGTAAGCCTTTTTTCGTCCCGCGTCGAATTCCGGCGTGCGATATTTTTGCCCGGACTATCCGTAATATTCGGCGAAAGAAACCGAAGGATAAACCACTTTGCAACTGCGATGACGCGAACGAATATTACGTCGTACGCGACGGAGGAAGAACTCCGTGTAGGATAACCCATGATTATCACTGCGAAACAAACAAAAATAAGCACAATTTTCGTCACTTCCAAACGCATAGAACTGTCCAACCTGGAATTCCCTCCTATTTTTTCTTTCATTCCATAATTGAACCGCCGCGCGCGTACGGTGAAAAGGTCACGAGAGGCGGCCGGAAGAGGTGGCCGATTCGACTCGGATGTCGATCAGCGTGAGTCGGTAAAATTTGGAGCGCCGGGTTTGGGGACGCTTCCAAGCGCGGTGGCGATAATGAATCGACGTGTACAAAGGGAAAAAGACCCTAAAGCGGAAATTAAACGCTAAAGGGGCGTCTAAACGGGCAATATTTTTACTGCAATATTGGAAACTATAGCCCAGCCATCATGAAAACATTTTAATGCAGTGTATGGCTCGGCAATATATATTTCGGCAATATATTTTCTGCAGCAGTATGGCCCATGTTTAAAGACGCGGCTAAACGGGCGACGATACCAAAAATGTGTAGCTATATATGGCCGGGACATACTAAAAATATTATCCTAAATTGCATAGTCTGGCTGGTATTGCTGGCAATGTTGCCAGCCGCTGTGCTGCAGCCACATATTGCAGTAAAATATCGCCCGTTTAGAAGGCCCTTAAGGAACATCGCGCGTCTGATACGAACTCGTCGGATTGGCGTAAACGCGTTGTCTAGATTGACAATTTTTATCGATAAATCCTTTCGGTGAACTCTTTACCTCAAACAGAGCGATATTTCCCAGCGGTCGAAAGCTTCGAAATCCAATTCGCACTGGCGAAGTAATAGAACCGCGCGGACGCCTTGCGCGACGGGTGAAGCGGGCGAGCGCGCGCGCGCGCGCTTGCAAGGGACGTGCGAAGCCGCGAACGGTTTGACTCGAGCGCCGAGGAGAGACTGGAGAACGTTTTCTGGCCGCGGGACATCCGCGGTACCCTTTCCACCAATGGCGTGGCTTCTTTGTCGCGGTCCCCCCGTGCCCGCGGAGACTTCGCGGCAGCGTCTCCGCGCTCGGCGGCGGCTTATAACGTGCCTTCGATGTAACTCGCTCGATCGTCGTCCGAGCTCTCGTTTCGTCGGGCGAAATCGCGAGTTTTTTCGATTGAAAATCGCTCCGGATTCTCTTGTGTTCGAATTACTCCATTCCGACTTGGAACTTCGCGCGATAAATGTCGACGGAGCGCGCAGCGATGCAATTATTTCGCGAAGTTTACAATTCGCTGGCTTTTACAACTCCGCGTGTATCGCGGTGAGCGATCTTACGGGGTTATGACCCCGGCAGGTCGCAATAAAACTATATTCTCTTTCTCTCCCCCTCGTCGTATTTTTCATGTTTAGTTTATTCTTCAGTCGGCCCGTTATTCGCTTTCTTTCTTCGTTTTATCTTTGGATTTCTGTGTCATTTTCGAGCTATCCGTTGCACGATTCTCGGTTTCTCGCATTTTCTCGGGGAATTCCCATTCCGGAAGAAATGATACAAGATTTATCTGCCCGCACGCCTGTCTCTCGCGGTAAGAACGCGGGGTTTAAGGTGCACGGAAAGGCTGATACAAGACAGAGAAAAAGTACTTATTCGTTGGATCTACTGAAAATTACTTGCGGGGTCGCAAACAATTAGTTATTTGTATCAATGAAATTTTTAGTACATCGATTTGATGTCTCTTGCTTACAATCGTGTTAAATAGTAAGTGACTGCAAAGAAGAATATCTATAGTCAGGATGAAAAAAGATCAAATTTATAAAAAAAAAAAATTACTTGCAGGGCGCGAGTAATTTTTAGTAGATCCAGCTCATTCTTCTTTTCTGTGCAGTAAATTTTACACTATTTACAGTTAAAGAGGTACACGTAAGAATTTTCTGATGCTCCTATACTGTCCTGAGGAACAATTTTTCCTTAGAAGCTAGTACAAATTGTAATGCAAAGTGTATCATGATTTAATGTTTTCAAAGGAAAAATTACCGTACCACACCGTAAAAACATTCGAAAATCCTCATGTGTATAGGTATCCCGCGAGTCGAAATTTTAATACCAATATTGTAGCCTAAATTTGGCAAAAGCGGACAAATCGGCCAATTGTAGGTCTGAACTAATGTTAATTAAATATTAGTTAATTAAAAAATAGTATTATAATAATGGTGTGACAATAAAGTAAATTAAAGAATAGCGTTAAAATTTTGACTCGATATTTTTCTTTCATCGTAAATACAGTAAAATTTACTGGTATCAGTCTTACGGAAACTTTCCGCGTCCACATTTCGTCGTTCGAGCCTATATCGCCAAAAGCGTTCGGCGCGCGCGCGACGTCAACCGAAACTCGGAAAGGAGAGTGTCCGCATCGCCGTCGACGGCTGGTGATTCGATCTTCGCATACTTTCCGTCTAATCGAGTGTGACCCCGGCGCATCTGAGCAAAGAGAAGCCAGCATTCCTGTCGCGCGGATAGACACGTATAAAGGCGACTCGCGGCGTATCGCTATGTCACGCGGAATAAATCGAGGTACGATCGAAAACAAAATCGGTCGCCTTCTAGCTCGAGCAGCGTTTCGCGTGAAATCCCCGGAAAGCTGTCAACGCGATTACACCGCATCGCGAGTAGTAACGCTCGCGAAAAGTAACTTTAGTCGTTCGCGACCTTCTCCAGCCACGACCGACGCGACGTGCGGCACCGATTGCGGGTGACGCGATTCCTCGTCGTCGGAAGATTCCGCGTAGTAACTTCGAACGTATACGACGCCTTCCTCGTTCACGATAGCCGGCTCATGAATAATATATCTTAGCGCGTGCACGGAAAGACTGATACCGGTAAATTTTACTGTAGGGTAGACCGAGGTGAATCGGATCACAGGTCGAGTTGGATCACAGATCCATATTTCTTAAACCGTGTTGAAAATGAGCATTTCGATCGTTCGCATTACTTCGTTCCCCAGGCGGAAAAGTTTTATATATTTTGTGTGTAATCCATATGTGGATTTGGTCACACATGGATTACGTATGTGATTTCTGTATTAATCATATACAAACTCTATACGTGTATAGATTATACAAACATTCAAAAATCTATATATAGCCTGCATAGTATTAATATAGAAATCATGTATAATCCACATATGACCAAATCTACATATGGACCATGTACAAAATATATATAACTTTTCTCCGCCTGAGTCCTCTTCAATAAAGTAATACGAACAATCAAAATGCTCATTTTCATTACGATTTGAGAAATACAAATTTATGATCCGATTCGCCTCGGTCTATCCTATTTACGATAAAAGAAGTACGCATAAGGGTTTTTGGATGTTTTTTCAGTACGATACAGTAATTTTTTTTAATGTTAAATCGTGATAGTTTGCAGCACAACTTACCAGTTCCTAAGAAAAAATTGTTCTCCAGCACAGTAGGAACATCCGAAAATCATTACGTTCACCTCTTTTATCGCAAATATAACATTTACCGATATCAGTCTTTTCGTGTGTGCTTCGGTATAATCCCCGCGCAGTCCGTACTCGTATAACGAGAAGCCTCCACGGAACAGAGTAGGGCCGGTGAGCACGCGGTCGAACCTCTTTCAGGGGGGGAGCGAGCATTTTCAGAACCTCGACCGAGAGGAAATAGGTATATCCGATCCGCGTCCTGTCTCGTCGGCAGTTTTTTGCAGGCTGGCTAGAGACTCTACCCACCCGAGTCGCGTCTTCCCACGCCACGACGGCGTCTGCACGCACGCGTCCGCCTCGTTGCCGATTCCCGAAGGGCGAAATTTGACGATTCGAGGAAATCTATCGTCGAAAAGCGTTTCCTACGAATGTCCGCGCGGAGTACATAACCGATGGAGATGTAGATATCCACGCGTGGGGCTATCGCACGAACCTTTGTTCCGTCGTGCGAGGCTATGTAACGAGGATTACGATGAAATCGGTGTAATGTTTACCCCGTAACGACCGTCGTATCGAGCTCCGCGGCTCGGCGCGAACGCCTCGGTAAATATTTCCAACAATTTCGGAGCAACTTTTGGCGCGCCGCAACGCGGTGTCCCCTTCGATAGGCGACGCCCGTTTTGCCAGCCACGCAACGCGTGACCGCGCCGCGGAATCGAATAGCCCTGACGCCGTGTAACGAGGCGAGGAAGAGAGAGAGAGAGAGGTCCCTTCGAAGGGTCGTATTTCACCCAACGAGCGACTCTCTCGGGCGCGCGAACCCGCGAAAATAGCCGCACTCTCTCTTGAAGAGCGGTGAAAATCGCGCGCGAGGAAACACCGGGACGACGTACGCGAGGCGACGAGACGCCGATCGGCCGCCCACCGTTCGCACAATTTGCCGTTTTAGATTTACCGCTACGCGCGTCGCCGCGATGCATCGGCACGCGTCGCGCGTCGCACGGCCGACCGATACCGCGACGACGTGACGCTGATTTCGACGGATCGACGAATTGAGACGAGGAGGGGTGGGCGTGTCTCTCTCCGCTTTGCGCCCCGGATAGGAGATGAGCGTACGAAGCTCGCATACGCGACTCGCGAACATATTTCGACCGATAATGAGAGGAATGCCACGCGCGCGCCGGGTTGCGGACAAAGGCGCTCGCGCGGAGAAGGAGCGGCCTTCCAAGGCTCCCCCGGTGCAGCCGTTCCGAGCGCGATAGCGCGAAGCTCCAAATCGAAGAGGCGGACGCGTTCCCGGCGCGCGTGGAGAATCGCGTCGCTAGCTACTCTCTCCGCGAGGCGGCGATACCCGCGACGATAATTTGCGATCGGATGAAAAGTGCCGACGGCAAAACTCCCGGAATGCATCGAGGCTCGCGACGAACCGAATGTGCATGTCGGTACTGCTCTGAGAAAAATAATTAGGTTAAAATGAAAAAAAAAACGCTTATCAATCGAACGAAATATTTAGTTATCCTAACCGAAAAATAGTCAGTTTTACCGAACAAATGGAGGATCCGTATTTCATCAAATAGTTTGGTCGTCATCTCTAAGATTTCGATTAAATTAACCAAATTTTTGTCTCGGTGTACACGTTTAGAAGTTGTTAAAAGCTTCCATCGCATTTGCGAATTGAATTTACAAGACTAGTTGCGAAATTCAAAAACAATTGGGAATTTGCGATACATATTGTGATCTTACGATATCTTATCGTGATTCTATTAATAGGTACGATATTCATCGTGCTTTTCCTATACATTCCTTATAGAATTTGTATTTTCACATAAAATTATTAGTACTTTTACCATACTTTTGTGTTCGTTTTGAAAAGCTCAAATTTTCAACAGTGTACACTTTTAAAGGGATTTGTATAAATTTGCTATATATCATTTATGTAGGTACAAAAATATTATTTTCGAAAGAATTTCTGAATTTTACAGTTTTTACTGGAAATATTCTTCAATTTCGATACATTTAGAGTGATTTTCCAGTGGATATAAATCAAATCTATAGTAAATTTAATTTTTTCAATTGCGTATAATAATTTTAATGGATACGATATATAGTAACATGAAGTTTACTACAAAAACTTTTCAGAGCGCATTATTTAACGAACGCCGAACCGAAATCGCAATCCGAAATTTCTCCCGCTTTCCAATCTATTCAAGCGGGGGTCCGTAGTCCGCCGGACATCTTTGGGTCAGTATACCGCGCGTATGCGTCGAGCGCTTCGGCCCGCTGGAATGCCGTTTCTAGAGATCGGACGTAGGCATACGCGAGCGGGTATCGCGGTCGGTTCGATCGGGAGTGAACAGAGTGAAAGATCTCGAATGGGAAGGCGCGATTAAGAGGGAGGAGGAGGAGGAGGAGGAGGAGGGAGAGCAGGGGTGCGGGACCTTGAGCGCGGTCAGCCACTGGAGCTCGGCCGTTGTGTACCTATATACGCGCGGAGGACCGAAGCTGCGCGACTTCGAGAGGAGCGGGAGCGGGAGAGCAAGCGAACGACGAAAGAGAGAAAGAGAGAGAGAGAGAGAGCAGCGAGGCCGTACCGGAACGCGCATTGTCGCTGCTACCACACGGTTACCGAGCGCAACCACCCACACTTCTAACGGGTGAACCACGAGCGGCGCCCCCCTCGCGATTCGCCCTCTCCCGCGAGAATCGCGCCCGAAGGACGCCGACTCGACCACCCGACGAACCGATCTCCGCCTGGAGTGCCTCCCCCCGAGCGATGTATTCCCCCGAGATCGAACGCGGAGCCTCTCGGGGTGTCCCGATTTCCGTCGTCGGACGCGCCTTTCGACCTTCGAATTCGGGTTCGCGTGGTACTACACAATATCACGCCATCGCCGATTGTTCGTTGCCGTTCTTGGCATGCAGCGGCCAACTACGCGCGACCCAGAAATCATGCGTTCGCTCGGTATGCTTATGTATGCGCGCGACTCGGTTTCGGCGCGGTTCCTCGCCCCCGATCGCGTCGCGCCTTTGTCTCGCGCCTCTGTTTCGCGCGCGCGAAACCCGAGCGCCGCGCGGAGGCGTAACGCACCCGGGATTAATGCGTAACCTTTAACGCGCCGCGGCGGGTGCGTGGGCGCGCGTACCGGGTGTCCGCGCGTACGCCTGGTCGCGATTCATCGCGCGCGCGCGCGAAGCGAGCACGGCGGCGCTGCGCCAAGCCCTGAAGGGGCGTGAATGCGGCGCGATCGCGTTCGTGTAAGGGCGCGATCGTGGAGGTTACACGTCCTGCTTTTGTTCGAGCGCTACTTCTCGGTACGACGATTCCGGTACCGGAAGACCTCGTCGCGTTGCGAATCGCGTGGAGGCGAAGGCGGAAAAAGTTCGATGTATTTTGTGTATAATACACGCTGAGGGAAATAACCTGGTTAATTTAAACGAGATCCTGGAGACCGCAACCAAACCGTTTGGTGAAATCTGGATGCTTCGTCTGTTTGGTCAGACTGACTATTTTCTGGTTAGAGTAACTAAATTTTTCTTCTCAATGCATACATATGTGTTGATCATGTATGTGATTTCTATATTAACCAGATACAAACTATGCGTGAATTACACAAACGTTCAAAAATCTGTGTATAGTTCTTATATGGTTAATATATAAATCATACATGTGTGATCTATTGTATATGACCAAATCTACATATGTATGGACTATATACAAAATAAATAGAACTTTTCCTTTTGAGAGGACAACACCGGCAAGCCGTCTTCGTTGAAAATAACTAAATATTTGGTTCAACTTACTAGCATTTTGGTTAGAATAACTAAACACTATCCAGACGCGTTTTGTCATTTTAACTAAGTTTTTTTTGTCAGTGCGTAAGTGGATTTGGTCTCATATGGATCATGTATGATTTCTATATTAACCACATACAAACTATATATGGATTATACAAACAATCAAAAATCCATATACGTAGTCCTTATACGGTTAATACAGAAATCATGTACAACCCATATGTGACCAAATCCACACATGAACTAGAGACAAAAGTATATAGAACTTTTTCGCCAGAGAGGATAACATCGATAAGCCGTTTTCGTTGAAAATATTACGAGCAGCGATTAAAGACTCACTCGTTCCGACGGACGGATCCTCGGAAGTCGGCGACGAACCTCGCGAGGGCTGTCGCTCCTTCGCCGCGACAATCTTCGGTTCGGGATCGGCGGTGACTTGGTCGTTGCTGCAACGGAGCGAGAACTCATTGCAGAGAAATCGACCTGCGCTCGCGAAACCTCGACGGAGCGAAAAATCGAAACACTCACGCGTTGGTGTATTCCAACGAGTTGATCTCCTCTTCCTCTCCGATCGTGGCCAGGTTGCTCTGCCAATAGTAATCGTCCCCGTCGCTCTCGTCGGTGGTGTCTTCGTCCTCCCCTCGGTCCTCCCCTTCGTTCTCCCCGTTCAGAATACACCGTTCGCTCTCGCGACGCTCCGAATCGTCCTCGACTGCTTCGTCCTCCTTCGTCGGGGAGTCGAGCTTCACTCGCTGCTTCGATTCGTCCTCTCTCGCGCTTTCGTTCGCGTTCCGTTGCGCGCTATCATCGACGCCGCTCTCGGAGGACATCCGAGCCGACGTTTCGTCCTTCTCGGTCTTCCGAGGCTCCGACGCCTCGCGATCCTCGCTGCGTTCCGGAGAATGTATCTCCTTCGTGGGGGAGACATCGATCTCGACGCTCGCGTACGCCCCGACGAAGTTCTTGCTCGGCGATAGCGCCTTTGCTTTCTTCATTTCGATTATCTCGAGTACTTTGTTCGTTCTTTCCGACACGACGGTATTCGCAGTGTCTTCCGATATCGTTCGGGCGTCCTCCGGCAAGGGGGAAAGGTTCCGCGTCGTTCCTTCCTCCGTGATCGTCTTCCGAGGATCGACGTCCTGGTTCCCCGATGCGACGACGACCGTCGCGACGAGCTCGTTCGCCGGCTTCTCCGCGTTGATGAAACTTACCGGGACCGCTTCCGCGTCCTTGTCGATTCGTCGATCCTCGCCCGCGGGCGAAATTGGCTCGGCGTCTTGTCGAAGATCGACGAGGGTGACTCTTCCACCAGACTGCCTCGTCTCTTCGTCCCTCGTCTCGACGCTGTCTTCGGCGGGAGCGTCCGCTACTCTCGCAGGCGACGTCGTCGTTGATTGGAGCGACGTAGGTGGCGGCGGCGGTGGCAGCGGCGGTGGCGGAGGCGGTGGCCTCTTCCTCCTGGCCTTGGCCTCTTTCCTCGGTAGAGGCTTAGGCGGCAGAACGGGCACAGAAGCCGCCACGGCGTCGTTGCATTCGTTCTCGCGACTGACGCAGATTCTATTGACGTGATTTCGCGCCGGCAGGGGCGGCGGAATTTTTCTCGGGGCGCACACCTTCGCGAGCGCGTCATCCCGTCCGTTGACGCGCTCCACGATCGACGCGTCGTCTTTGATCGGCCTGAAATGCGTCGCCGAGTCGGCGGCGAGGTCGTCGTAAAAGAGACCCGGTCTGGTCTCGTGTCCGTAGCTCAGCGGGGCGTCCTGGAAGCTGAGGGGAGGCTGCAGCGTGATGGTCTCCTCGATGACGACGGTGTTGGGCGCGACCACGGCGGTGACGCGCTCCACGATTCCTCCCTCGCCCAGGGAGTCGACGTAGGTGGCGGCCTCGGAGTTTGCGAGACGCGTCAGCAGGTAAGAATCGGGCGGAGTCGACGGGAATTCTTCTCGATCGAGGTGATGCTCGAACGGACCACCCTCCAGCCTGATCGCGTTTACGTCTACCTTGACGTCCTTCGTACGAGCCGGCTTGCCGTACCGCCGATCGACGAAAAGAAAAACGGGCTCATTTCTCGAAACGTCGCCTTGCTGCTCGACCGAAGCCGTCGATGCGGTGGAGGCGGTAGAAATGGTGGAGAAGCGATCGGACGTCGAGAACTTGTCAACGACGGTCGACATGGAGCTTCCGGTGTCGTCCGAAGTGCTGCCGTGAGTGCTGGAACCGTCTTGCGACCTCGCGTCGAGGTAGACCATCGCTTCGGGAGGTTCCTGTGCGAGAAAGACGGAGAAGAAACATTATAATGACTGCGATCGCTAACGGTTAAGAATAGCAAGAGTAAGAGAAGTACAAGTAATTTGAAGTATGTACTAAGAAAAATAAAGTAGTAATTGAAGATAATTCAAAGAAAACAAAAATAGCGTAACATTTCAGGTGGAAGAATTCTATATAATTTGTATAATATATAATCCGTATAGGAATTTCATCCTATATAAATTATATAGATAACTTCTATATAAATTATATACGAACTATACGTATATAGATTATTTGAATTTTTAAATTTTTGTATGATCTATATATGGTTTATATAAAAATCATGTATAATCTATATAGTTTATATAGAAATCATATATAATCTATATAGAACCAAATCCATATACAGACTATGTATAAACTATCTATTATATATAGAACTTTTCCACCTGAGATGAGCATGAAAGAATGAAAGAGCTATTTTAGAGCTCCACTTAAGACTAAAAATACTCTACCAAACACTATTCGCACTATTTGTCTTGCGCGGTATAAAATTGAAAATGACCTAATTTTAAATGGAGAGAAAAACAGACTCGGACGTTTATACGGTAGACGATTGTAATATATAACCGGTAAAGGCGCACCTGCTTCGACTTCGTCAACTCCGGCGAGCGTTCCTTCGGCGAGCCCTTCGGACTTTCATTTTTCGAGCCGTTCGCGCTGTTTCCGGGAGACGACGACTCGCACGTCTCGTACGAGTTCTCGCTGACGGTGCCGGACGAGCCGCAGTAGATCGTGGTGCCGTTCGGCGCGTCTCGACATTTCTTTGCGGGCCCGGGATTGGCCTCGCCGTCCGCCGAGCCTCTAGCCTGCCGCAGCTTCCGCGGAGGCACCGGCGGTGGGACGCCGGGCAGTTCCGGCGGCGCCTCGCCCCTCTCCGGCGACGTTTTGAGCTCGGCGCTGATCACTTCCGGCCGCAGCGCTCCGCGACAACGCACGACGAGCTTGATCATTAGCTGCGACTCCTTCAATCTGCGCACACAGTCCAAGCGCGTCATGCGGGCGACCGGCACGTCGTCGATGGACATTATCTGAAAGACGAGAAGCGATTAGAGAGGCTGAGATAGTTCGTCGCGCGATGTCGCCCCTACGCCGAGAAGACAGTTTATTAGTAATTGATAAATGTAATTCTAAATATGGCGAAATAAATATTTCGTTGGGCCAAGAAAATGTTTATTTCATTCAAACGGTTAGCTCAAAGGATATCGTTGTACTAAATAAATATCGTAACAGAGTTAACGAATAGTTCCGTGGTCCATTTAAACAAATATTTATTAATTACAAATAAATTGTTTTCTCGGTGTATACTGTTAAAGAAACGGAAAAAAATAAATCATAGGATTTACAAAGTTTGTGGTAAATTTCTACATGATAACTACAATTTTGGTAAAAATTGTAGTAAAACTTATATAAGTTGCAAGCGTTGCTGTAATTTTTACTAAAATTGTGATTGGCTCTATCCTGAAATTTACTACAAACTTTGTAAATCCTACGATTAATTTTTTGCGGATGATTCCAATCTTAACAATCAAAAGAGAGAGAGAGAGAGAGAGAGAGAGAGAGAGAGAGAGAATCTGAATTTTCAGCAGTATTCGAATACTTATACCGTGCACAGAGAAAAAGAATTTTTAATTTCACAGTTTTTGCTGGGAAGATGGCTCAATTTTGGTGCATTTAAAGTGCTATTACAGGAAATTTAAATCAAATCTGTAGTAAATTTAATTGTTTCGACCGCAAACAGTAATTTTAATGGATAAATCTGTATGACAAAAACTTCATAAAAGTAAAATGAAATGGATTACAAAAACTTTTAATAATGTAGCCGGTAATCGCTTCACGTACTTGAATTGAATTATCCAACGAATCTTTTAACAGCGCATTAAACGACGAATCTCACCTCGTCTCCCTCCCCCAGAGAGCCCCAGGAGCACACGGCTCGACTGGCGGGGCTCTGCTCGGCGCAGCTCTGCACGAAGAGCCTCCTGACGAGCTCGGACGTCTTGTTGCCGCCCTCGAACTTGAGCCCGAAGCCGAGCCGCTCGCCGGGGAGTCGGAAGACTTGGACCTCCTCCTCGAGCATCGGTGGCAGCGGCGGCGGCGACGACGATGGCTCCTGCGCCGCGTCCGTCGGCGCGACGACATCGACGGCCTTTCGCGCCGCGGAGCCGATCGACAGTACCGTGACGAAGTTCTCCGTCGCGGCGACGGGCCGCCCGCCGACACTGACCACCGTCACGAAGTCTTCCGGCGCTCCCTTTCGATGATCCATGACTCCGACTCGCGTCGCTCTTCTTCAGTCGAGCGATCCGTTCATCTCGTGTCCCGCTGATCTTTCGACGCCGGAATGCCGGCCACTCCCTGAAAGAGAGGACGTATGTGGTATCGCGCGTATACACATCTCGCGGCGCGCGCGCGCGCGCGCGCGGATGCAAATTCTTCGTCGCTTTTAAAGGTCTCGACGGCCGGAAGAGGTCGAAGACGCGGAGCGTCGCGCGGTGGCGTCGTGTGAAAGCGAGCGTACGAATATCGCGGCGCATCTCCCTGTCGTTCCCACCTTTGATCCCGAGATGAGTTCGAACCGCGAGGAGAGTAGAAAGCTATTCCGAAGATTCGCGCGACCCCCGCAGAGGTCATAGTCGAGCGACGGGTCCGACTGCTCTCCGCGCGCGCGCGCGCATGATGTGTCGCGAGGATTCCGCTCGCGCTACGAGAGAAGCGCGAGATGATAAAACCGCGTGCGCGAAAGTTTCGTCGCGAGCAGACTGTAGAGAGACCGTATACGAACCCGCGACGTATAACGGAATTCGTTGCCGCGGGCTGCACGGACCGCGCGTTCCCGCGAGCCGGCGCGATACTCTCAAACTCGGCCGGCGACGGTGGCGGTGGCGGTGCGCGGTGGACGCGAAAACGTTGCCGAAGCCGCTCGCGGGCGATACGCGCACGTTCGATTCGCGAGATGCGTCTCTCGCGCGGCGGAAGTCGACGGTGGGATCGCCCGCGCGAAGATTTCTCCCAGCGCGACATCCTTTCCGCGCGGAGTCGGTTATCGTCGATCGAACGCGGCGCGGCCGTTCCCCCCGCGAGAGCGCGGCTCGTTTTCGAGATCCGCGACCCGCGGGAACGCCCATCTGGGGTACGCTCCGCGCGGGAATGCGATTCGAAAGTCTCCGCGCGGCATCTCGCGTATCTGAAATGGAATCTCGCAGCCGGGACGTTCGATCGATTCTACCGGATCGACCGGAGGAGAGGCGACGCACATCCCGCGCGGAACGATCCCGCGGGGCTGGGTCGCGGAAAAGCGGAGTGGGACGTCGAGGCGTCCGCACTGAGAGAACGGTTTATTTATAGTTAATGTAAGTAGCGGCGAAAGAAATGTTTCTTTGGGTCGAGTAAATGTTTATTAGCTGTTAGTCTATTTTTATTTATTTTATTTAGTTTATTTTTTTACAGTTAATGTACGTATAATTGATTACAGCGAAAGAGATATTTCTTTGGGCCAAGCAAATGTTTATTAGCTGTTAGTCTATTTTTTTTATTTATTTTATTTAGTTTATTTACAGTTAATGTGTGTGTGTGTGCGCACGCACGCGCGCGTGTGTGTGTGTGTAGGTGCGTATAATTGATTACGGCGAAAGAAATGTTTCTTTGGGCCAAGTAAACATTTATTAGCTATTAGGTACTCTATTTTTGTTGGAATGAAAGAGACATTCTAATGATTAATATATATTTACTTGGGGCCCAACGAATTATTTCTTTCGCCATAATCAAGTATACATTTATTAACTACAAATAAACTCTTCCCTCAGTGCGAGCGACGAGGTCGATGACGGATCTTCGTCGCGATTAGTCATTGACTACATTTCCATCGAACGGCTAGATGCTATATTTATAAAGATTAACATTACTTCTTGTACACTTACAATTAGAGAACGTTTTCATCTGACGTAAATGCAGACAAATGCAGTATTTAGAGATCCAAGTCCGTTTCCGTCGCAATATTTACAAATACTAGTATGTATTTCTAAATACAGCTGCAGTTCCTGACCATATTATTAGACGCACTTTGATTTCTTAATATAGAATACAGGTTTGGAGGGGAAACAAGTTACTAATTTTACTTCGACATGTCTAAAAGAAAACATTTAACGTCTTTGAAGATTAGGAAATAATAAAACACACGGTTTTGGTAGTAATGATCATAATTCTATTTACTTTTGTCGATTGTTTAAACAGTCAAAGAGATATACGTATTATTATTATATAGGTACTCAAGCCGCCTTTGGCATCTATAAAAGCTTTGATTGGCATTTAAATACTATTAATGCATGCTCGTACGAAATTAAATTTCAATAATACACTGTGAAAACACGTATGCTCTCGATATTGTCAACAACGTAACTGACGCATTGTCGTACTCATTCAAGATTATTCTAACAGTCTAATCAAATAACGTCATGAAAGATTGCGTTCATTTTATGGTACAGTAATTCCTTGACGTAATTTAATTGATCATAACAATAACAGAAGAGTCGTATTATAAAGCTGGTCCTCGGTAATAAAAAATTAAGGCGTGACTACTCGTAATAATGAGGCCAGGGGCTGTATACTGAAAGAAATCATTACTGGAGCTAAAAAAAGTTTTCCTCGATCAAAAAAAAATACAACTCCAGGATCTGGCCACTGTTTCTCGCGCAGGAAAAATTTCTTGCCCCAACGAAAGTTTTCTTCAATCAAGAATATAATATATTTTGACCAAAAATCTATATTCTTAAAAAATTAAAAGATCAAATGTTCTTGTTTGAAAAAATATTTTTCGAGCCTAGCGATTATTTCTCTCTGTGTAAATACAGCATTTAACCGTTCGATGAAAACGCAGTCATTTGTCCTTCGAGAGAAGCGGAAGATCCATAGAAGTAGTATGTACGAGCTCGTAAAAAGGCGCGAGCTTTGAGAAATCGTGGCAGTCGACGATTTCGCGCCTATCACGGTTCGAATGCCGCTGTATAAGTGCGCCCATATATGGTAACGCTTCGACTGAAAGAAACTCTCGATAGATATTCCGCTATATGGCGATATCCAGAGGGGGAAGCCAGCGCGCGCGTCACAGGTAGGGCAGCGCGCGAGTCGACGCCGGGGGAAAATACATGCGCGCGTGCGTGCGTCTATACGATTTTCGTTCGTTTCCCCCGTCGAGATGAAATCGCAGCTCCACGCAGCGCAACGACAATGCGCCGCAGCGGGCGCGGTTGCGCAACCGCGCGCTCTCCGACACGCTTCACGGCTCGTGACAGCCCGTGTATTCGTTATTGAAATCTTCCGTACGGTATACACGCGGCACCGATTTACCGCGAGCAGCGGGTGCGACGGGAGAATGCAGCTCGTTGCTTCCGCGCCGCGAATTCTACGCCGCGTTAACGACCGCGGTGTCTTTGGCGGGATTCGCCGCGATCTCGGGCTTTCGAGACGCACAGCGCGCGTACGGTGTACAGCAGGACCGACACGCCGGTGCGTCGCCAAGAGTCATCTCGGGGCCCGAAACTGGTTTTGTGTACGACGACCGTTTCCTCCCGATCGATGGAAACGACGTGGTCGCGCGAGGTGCGGCTGACGCGATCGGTCCTCGGTTTCACGACCGATCGAGGACCGCGTGGTTTAGAAAAAACTCAGCGCACGCTAAAACTAATTTTGTCCTGGTAAAAACATCGAAATATTCAGTTATTGTGGTATAATAGTATTTTTTGTGGCGGTAATAAAAATGTTTTGCCGTTGGAATGAAAATGTTTGAATGCTTTCTCACTATTTTAACTTAAATGTTTGTTGTAATAACTCAAAAACTGTTGTACTGACAAAATTTTGTTTTCCCATACGGAGGAAGTTCACGGAAAGGCTGTGATACCAGTAAAGTTTACTTATTTACGATAAAATAGGTATGTACCTACACTGAGAGAAAAAATGGTGTATTTCATTAAATCTGCATTTACGGGTGAGGGAATGCAGAATTCGTTGCTTAGACTAATAAACTTGGTTATCGCGATTAACGGTTATTTCAAGGAAACAAGCTGCAGTCCATTCGAGTCAATTATTAGTTCAAGTAATTAGATCTGCATTCCTCCACCCGTAACCACTGATTTAGTCAAATTTATTACACTTTTCTCTCTCAGCGTACGCACAAGCCTACTGTGCTGAAGAACAATTTTTCCATGGAAAATAATAAATTGTAGCGTATAAACTACCGCAGACCAATATTTTCAACAGAAAAATAACTGTACCGCACCGTAAAAAAATCCGAAAACCCTCTTCTATCGTAAATACACAGTATACCGGTATCAGTCTTCCCGTGCACGCAGGAGAGGAGAAAGAAGACGCGGGGAGGAACCAGGAAGCTGAGTTTTTCCGGAGAAACGCGCGCGTACAATCAGAGCGATCGAGGATGGGAAGATCGAACGCGGAAACGGAAGCTCGCTCGTCGAACCCGCGCAAAATCGCGGTCCACGTTCCTCCTCGGAATTGCACCTTCTATTCGATCGCCGCATTTCTTCACCTCCGCGCGAGCGATGCGAACGGGGTGGTGCGCGCGATTTTATCCGGCTCGCAATTACGCGGAGCACGGGGAGAAAGTAGCGAGCCACCGCGCGCGATATTCCTCCCGCGCGAATACGGCGGCAATTCCCCGAGCGTTTTCACCTTTTCGCGCTCACTTTTGCATAGCACGACTGTGGAAAGCCGCTGCCGCCGCGCGCGGTACCAGCGCGTATCGGAGATTCTCGGGACAGCAAAAATTTGCCGATTTCTCGCGGCGAACGGCACGAATGCAACTTTATCGGCGTGTGCGCCGATGCAATCGGGGCGTCTGTGCGCGTTCGACCCAGTGACACCGTCGAAGCCGTAGCGGTTCGCGTAAGACGATGAGACCTCCCCCCGATCACCTTCGCCCTTTCCGACGATCGAGCTGCGCTCGCAAGGTCGTCCGACGCGTGCGAACTTCCACGATATTTACCGCGCGAAATACCTGCTCGCGCGCGCGCGCGGCCGGACGACGGAACTCGCGTCCCCGACCTCCGTCCCGCACCGCGCCCACCGCGTGAGCGACGGGGTCCGCCCGAAACGGCGGCGATGACCGCGACGCGATGGACCGGGGGCGAGTCGATTCTGCTTCGGAATTCTATCCGTTCAATTGCGTACTTTCCGCTGTCGCGATCTACGCGGATGTGCAGACCGATCATTTCCTCGGGGATGAAACACGGTGACGAGGATAAACGCTCGAACGGTGTGGATCTCTCGGACGAAAATGTCCTCGCGCTTCGAGAGATCGAAGCGATAACGCACGGCACCTCGCGGTAAGTTGAACAAGAAAAAAAAGTCAGTACACGATCCTTCATTGAGAACACCGGATATTCCGATATCGTAGACCGAGGAGACAGTTTATCGGTAGTTCGCAAACGTAATTTCAAATAGTGCGAAATAAATATATTTCGTTAGGACGAGAAAATATATGGTTATTATTAAAATGTTTATTTCATTCAAATGATTGCCTCAAAGGATCGAATTACGCCAAATAAATATCGTAACACGCAAACAACGCAAGCCGGAAAGTTGTCTTTTAGTCATCCGTATTTTGCTCACTGAGAAAAATTAGTTACGATTCCAAGTAAATGGTTTTCTTGGCACTATTCATGTCGACGGTTTATTTGAGTCGGGTGATACTTGTTTGGACTGAAGAAAATTGACTAAATCCAAGCAAACATTACTTGACTTCAATAAACTCTCGATATGAATAGAGAAGCAAGAAAACCATTTATTTGGTTTCGCCATTTATTTTTCCTGGTGTAGTCACCTTTTGGACAACGTGAAATTTAAGTTAACAGAAAGCGAGACGTTACACTGCCCACGGATGACTTCAAGATGACTTTTTGGATTGTGCTGTCCGGGCAGTTAACGAATATACCAATAAAATACTTATATTTCGCCATATTCGAACAAACATTTATTAACTACAAATAAACCGTTTTCTCGGTTTTCAAACGTTCCCTCCTGCGACCGCAACATTCGTTCGGTGAGCGGGACCACTTTCAGGTGCAACGTCGCGGCGTATAGGTATACCTACATGTACATACGTACCATTCGTTCGCCAAACGACGCGTTCCAACGTACGGCTCCCCTCGTCCTGGACCCGACAATTCCGTCGTTGGTCCCGTCACCGAATCCAGTCCTCGGAACACACACGCGCGCCCAACGAATCTATCTCTCTTTCTCTCTCTCTCTCTGAACCACTAAGGAGAAACGGAGCGCGTGTAAAGACACTTCGAAACGGCCCTTTTCTCTCTCTCCACGCGACGACACTCGACGCGGTGTTTCCCCGGGAAAACCGGTATCGAGCCTTCCCGAAAGCCGCGGCTCCGCACCGTCGCGCGTGGTGCGTTCGGGTCGAACGAAAATCTGAGAGTTCGACGTGCATTCGAGGCAACGCGCGGTGCCGGACTGGTGCGTTGGTAGGCTGCCTTTCCTCCATGCCGCGGGATCGCTCCTTTGATTACAAACACCGTCCCTCTACTCGCGGTGGGAGGTGGGACGAAGAGGAGATGGAAGGCGGCGGTAGGTGCTGCAGGTACCTCGTACACGCGCGCGTTCCGCGGCTCTCCGTATCCCGGTCACTGTCTCGTCCGCGTCCCACATATTATCCCCCGTGTACTTTCCATGACAATTATATTCCGGAGAGAAGCGTCGAGATCGTCTCTCGTCTCGCGCGCGCGGCGTTCGCTTCCCGGTAAGGCAGGGATCGCGCGTTACCGTCGCTCCCGCGCGCGACGATCGGCGGGCGACCCAAATTTTCTCGAGTGGCCAGGCGGAAAGTTCTATATATTTTGTGTATAATCCATATGTGGTTTTTGTCATATAGTGGTTATATATGATTCCTATATTAACCATATACAGTAAAAAATTGTGTTAATTTTTAACAAAATTTCACCACACTGGTACGGTAACCTACATGTACCACATCTCTATGCGGTTTTTATCTAACAACAAAAGTGGTCTATGTAAGTCCACACTGCAGAATTTTGTACAGTGTATAAGGACTATATATGAATTATACAAACATTCAAAAATCTATATATAACTAGTCCTTATTTGGTTAATATAAAAATCACGTGTAATCCATATATGATCAAAACCACATGTGTGGACTATATACAAAATACATACAACTTTTCCGTCTGAGTGGCCAAATTTGATCGGGAGAGAGCGAGATCGACCCCGGAAAAAATATTCGAAGCCGTCGAAACGATATTCGATCGACGGAATAATATAACGCGCGAATAATCGTATCTAGAAGATACGTTCGAGTCTCTCCCTTTCCCTCGAACGACAACGGCGAGAAAAGTCCGTTTAATTTCCCGATCCCACTATCCGCGGCGACGGCGCAGAGTGCCGTCAGCGTGGATGCGCGTTTTATTAACGGTATATTCCGCGGAGATCTGGGTTGCCGGAACGCACGCGAGAGACGCGGCGTTTTGGCTCGGCTCGCCGCTCGGGCGCAGCGGCGACGAGAGTGGCGGCGCATCGAGGCCGCTCTCGCGCCTGTAATCAATCGTCGCCCGCGGTGCGCAGGAGACTTCGTGTATTATATAGTGGGCCGAGCCGAAGAAAAGTTGCGAGGTGCTCGCGGCGCTACACCGCGGTACACGTATAGGGAGCGAGACGGCGAACGTTGAGGCACCCGTGAATGGTAAGCCCGTTCCGATCGTCGGGAGGCCACTGACGCGCCTGACGGCGATCGTGATTCAACGACCATCTCCGCGCAGCCGAACGAATTCACGATCGACCGTCTGCGAGCATTCTCGAGCGTCGTTCGCTCGCTATGTGGTTACGAATCGGGCAGCATCCGACGCGACACCGAATGCGTCGTCGGAACGGTTACTGAGAAAAATAACCTGGTCAATTTAACAGGCTTCACAGCCCCTACTTATTTCATTTAAGGGGAAATGGGGAAAATTTTGACAAAAAAATATCAATTTAATATTTATTAACTGAGTGTTCTTGCAATTTAAAAATTTATATCTTACGTTATATATATGCAAGTTAAATCTGAGCATCGCAATTTTATTTAATGAATTGGGACGATTTCTCAAATCTGTGTTTCGATAATAAACATTAATTCAACCAGGTTATTATATTTTAAACGAAATGTTGATGTAGGTAGGATAAAGTAAGGGTTCTGGTATGATTTTAGCAAAAATTTGACCATTTTCACCCTTTTCAGGTAATTCGAATAGATGAAAAAACAAACTTAATTGAAAAGTTGAATAATAAATGGCTTGAAAGAAAAAAAAACGAATTATAAAGGGAAATGGAAAGAATAGCGAGTTTTAGAGTAAAAAAGGGGAAAAGATCTAATTGGTGTAAATAAATAATGACTTGCGACCTCGTAAGTAATTTTAAGTAGACCGAATTAACTCTTTGCAGACTAACTCGATATTCGGTTCAACTTACTAGTATTTTGGTTAGAATAACTAAACTCGTTTAACCCCAGATGCATTTCGTCATTTCAACCAAGTTATTCTTCTTTTCGGTGCAGCGTCCGAATCTGTACAACTTTTCGTCGAAAATTATCGATCGTCGTCGCGTGACCGTCCCTCACCGACTAGAAAACGTGGCGGGCGACGATATACGCGCCTTCCTCGAAAACGTGACGAGGCACGGCGCGGCCGCGCCGCGTGACTTTCGTGAAAGCATATTTTTTGTCCGCGCACCTCGCCGCGCCGCGAAGAGAGAAGGAAAAGTGAGCGAGCGACGAGATGGAAGGAGAAAAAGCGAGGAGGCAAAGAGGACGGGCGAAGCTCGACTCGAAGAACAGGTGATAACGGTACCGCCGCAGGTTGCGAAGCGGCCTGCACCGCGCGCGGCTCCTCTTCTCTATCTCGGCCTCTCTCTTCCCGCCGCGCGAGTCACCCGGGGTAACCGCTCGGCTCGTAGGCGTCGCGTTTTGAAAAGATCTTTCAAGCGTCGCTCTCTCTACTCGTACACGGAGGCCGCGGGAGGACTCGAACGCTCGCGCGTTCGCCTCAGGAGCGAGGTCGATCTCTCAAAGGTCGCATTCGCGATCGGGATGCGCAAAGTGTCGTGCGGCGAAACGGATTGGAACGCGGCGCGAAAACCCGGTGATCGCATCGGAAGATCGTGCGGGGGGAGCACGCCCTCGCGCGCGCGCGCGCGCGCGTGTGTGTGTGTATTCCTTCACAAAAAGCTTTTTATTAAAAATCGGTATTTGGTAAATAAAATTTGTTTTCCTCTTTGCGTACAGCGTAACGTATAATCATAATAGTAATGTAATCATAATCGGATCGTTAATAAGCACCGATTTCCGGACAGAGACAGTCCGCAACGGAGTCGCGACGACGCACATGTGCGACGCGATGGATCCGGGCGCGATCGTCTGTGGATCGTGCTTTACAATTGGACGCGTCTCGTTCTAACGACGGTGTACGCGGGTTCCCACGAATCGCGCCGCGATCGACGTTCGCGCCCTTCTCTCGTTTCGCAAGGCCGCGACGCGTTTCGT
Organism: Xiphydria camelus; assembly: GCA_963678675.1. Classification (NCBI taxonomy): domain Eukaryota; kingdom Metazoa; phylum Arthropoda; class Insecta; order Hymenoptera; family Xiphydriidae; genus Xiphydria; species Xiphydria camelus. The sequence goes on from OY783194.1 coordinate 31,181,046, forward strand.
CGTGGCGTTCCCGCTTCCGTTCTCCTTCGACGCACGTGGCGCAACGACGAGCCGCGCGGGACGACGCGAGTTCCGGCGCGAGATTTCATGCTCCCGCAAGTCCCGAATCCGCGCGTACCGATTCGTACGCGAGAAGAGAGGAAAGACGATCGCGCGCGCTCGGTCCGACGAACGAAAAAAAAGTGGGACGACTAGTCGTTTCTCGGTCGAATTGGATTAAGTGGACGCGCACCGATCGCCGAGCCGCGCTCGCGCGCGCTGGGCTGGGCAAAAGAGTTCTATATGATCCATATGTAGTTTTGGTCATATACGGATTATATATAATTTCTATAATAATCATATATAAACTATATATGGATTGTACAATAATTTACTAATCTATATATAATCTTTATATGGTTAATATACAGAAATCGTATATAATCCATATATGACCGAAACCACATATGGATCGTATATAAAATATATCGAATTTTTTCAACTTCGGAGAATAGAGCCAGCGCTCTACGATTTCTCCCGAAATCGATTCCCGACCGAAACGTCCACCGTCCGCCGGAAGCGCGAATCGACCGAGAAGAATTTGTTCCTCCCCCTCCCCGACCTCGCGCCGATCGTCGAAAAACGGGCGAGACGCTCGGTTTTACCCGCGCGCGTACGACATCGTCGCGTAAAACGAAACAAAAAACGTCCAGTCCCGATCGAGATTCCGAAGCGGAAGCAATTACGATGGACCGGAGCCTCGCGACGGGATCGACGTCGCGATCCGCGCGCTGTAAAAACTACCGGACGAGCGTCCGCGACAACGATGACGCGAAACAGTTCGCCGCCTGCCGAACGCAACTGCGATATTTTTCGGTCGGCGTACCTTGGACGCTTCGAGGTCTCCTGCGAGCGAACTATCGCGCCACGGTCATTTCTCTTTGCGACGAAGTTCGACGAGCGGCGCGTCGCCGAGACGACGGGCCGGAGAAACGAACGCGACGATCCGAGTCGCTACGCTGGGAGAAATAATTGCCAGTGGCGAAAAAATGCTTTTACGAATAAAAAATACGAACATTTTTCAGGACTAAATAATGATTTTCTTCGCGCGATAAAATATTCGATAGGCGTGAATAATTGTTTTTTTTTTTCGCGCGGGAACAATTTCTCGTCCTAACGAAGGTGTTCTCGAACCTACGATAAAACATAATTTTTCAACCAAGAAGCTGTATACGGAGAAAATTGAATAGCAACGATTATCAGCCAGAACAGTAAATAGGTCACAGCTTCAAAAATATCGTGTTGAATAATCTGCAGCATAGTAATGATGACCGTTCAAACAATCATGATCGCTATTCTGCAGATTATTCAACACAATATCGTCAAAGCTATCATCCCCTTGCCATTCTGACTGGTAATCGTTACTATTCAATCTTCTCCGTGTGTTCTTAAAAATTTGGAAAATCACTATATTCTTGGTTCAAGCAATACTTTTTTGACACTAACAATTATTTTCTCTCAGTGCACGACGATATCGTCGACTCCGACGTTTCCCCCGATTCGCTCGCGATAAGACCAATATTACCAACTCCCGTCCCCTGCTCGGCGACGCGCGCCCGGTCATACACATATACACATAAGTGCGCGTGACACAACTACATCCATCGTTGAATCGTACAACGGTCATTACTATTAGGAGCGCTCTCTCGCATGCATACACACACAAAATTCCAGGCACTCGAGAGTTAATCTTACGTACTATCCTTAGCCCCAGTTTATTTATATTGTACAGTACCTCAAAATAGGGTAGGCCTTTAACAGCGAGTCCATCTCCCCTGTCTGGTATACAGAAACTGTGCTCGTGGCTTCGTAGGAAACATTTCTGATTGATCTTACATTTTACTTATACTCGACTGTGTGTGCGTGTGTCTGTCTGTCTGTGGGTGTGTTCGTGTACGTATACAGGGTGGATACGATCCGGGTGCCCGTGGGAGACGTGCGAGCGCGAGCGAAATCACCTCCGTCGGACGGCCTTGACGCTAGGTTTACCGGATCCCGTCAATTTGAAGGATGACTTATTCAGAGGGCCATTCAATTTCGATTATCTGGTAACCTGTGAGGTTTTGGACTAAACTGGTGCAACACTTTTTTGTAGATTATATTTCACCGTACAAAAAAAGGTAAAGGAGTGTGGACCAAAACGCCATAGGTAACGAGATAATTATCTGCCAAAATGACCATTTGAGAACGTCACGACCGTCCGTAAATTTAGCGTTAAATTTGTTCGGTCGTACAATTTCACTATTTCCGTGTGGAACGACGAAGAGCTCCCAGAACTATCGTGGGGCTATCAAATTTTAACAGAAGTACAGTAGTTCGGATCGATTACGAACGAACGATCTTTTCGTATCCTTCGCGAATATCCGTGTCCACTCGAAGAATACTCTTTCCGCAGTACATGCGTGGCATTAACACCTCGACTCGCACTCGCACGCATCCAATGAGACTGTAAGTAGGTGGGGATCCACCACCCTACACATAAAGTCCGTCCTGCTCGCTCGCACTCGCGCTGTACGTTTTTCCGAAGAGCGTGACGAGCGCGAGCAAGGAGAACGAACCCCATAGCCTAAATGTCATCCGCCTTTATTTTTCGAATACTTCGGAATACGAGCGAGGCTGTTCTTCTTTCTACTATAATACATTGCGTGCGCGGGCTCGCGCCCGTCGTTATTTTATCAAAATATCATCGGAAAAAGAGACGGGGTCTTGTTTATGCTAACAAAAGCGCGCCACTGCTAAAAATCTTCGAAGGGAGGACAGGAAAGGACGAAGACGCCGGCATTCCTCGTATGCGGGGAAAATTCGATACGTGCACGGGGCAGCGCGCCGCGCCGCGAATAGCGGTTTTCTCTCATTGTTTTCGTTTTTTATTTTCATCCGGAAGATTCGTCGGTGCAGCGTATCGCTGCGAGATTCTCAGCCGTGGCGGGCGGGAGAACCCGGGAAGAAACCGCTTTCGGAAGCGCCGCAGAGCCGTCCGCGAAGGATTCGACTTGGCACGGACGCGCTGAACGAGGGCGAAACCTGCGGTCTGCGCGCATTTGTACGAACGATTGGAAAAACGAGAGGAAAAGAACGGAAAACTGGATTCCCCAGCGCGCGAAACGAGGTTTCGTCGACCGAGAGAGCTAAAAATCGTAGGGTGGCTGCCGTTTGTCGCAGGTTTCGCTAGCGCGACCGTGTGCAGGTACCATAGGGTTACGTCTTCTGTATGTACTACTTTGTTAGCTTACATCGTTAACTATACAGAACTTCCACTAGTTTAGTGTATTTCAATATATAATATAATAATATGTAAAGCGTTACAAATAAAATAGGTACTCTCTATTAGGTCACTGGTACTTTTTAATCATTACTGTTTTTTTCTTCTTCCAACTATCACTAATTATCCTTTAAGCGGGTATGTTGCGAAGTGAACGAAAAGAATAGCCTGCATGGGTGAGAATAAAATATGGAACTTCTACCAACTTGCTTTGTAACTTTAACTTACTGAGAGATTGTGGATTTATATAGGGGATTAGCTAATCAGTCTTGTAATTGAGGCTCGTTATGTCTAGTTTCAACTGTATTGCGTTGCTTATATATTCCCTTTTTTCGTCGTTCCGGATTCGTTTGATATTCTCGTTTCAATTATTTTCGTATTGTGTATTTCAATTCTTCGCGAATCGACCTTTCCATCTATTATCAATCTTGGATCTCACTGGGCTAAGACAGTCTGCGTTCTCTCGTCCGCGTCGAGGCAGAACGACGCGTGTCTCTCAGTACTTCGAACCTTATTTCGCCGAATGCCAGACGGGAGAGTCCCTTCGGTGCTCCACTCGATAGTTCAACGTCGACGCGCCACTGGGGCGCGCGCACCAGAGGTCGATCCGGCTTGTCCGTTCGCTTTTGGCTCGCGCACACTCTTCTTCCACGCGCGCACCCGCGTTACGGCTTCGATGCGGACGGATATCAGCCGGCTGGCTCCTTTTGCGGAAATGCGCGCGACCTCCTCGCCGAATAAGATTCGAATTAGAGCTATTACAAACGATCGCGGTGACGATCCGCGCTGGACGATCGAGAATCCCTCGATCGCGTCACCGCGAAGTAGATTGGATGTATACGACGCTTCGAAGCGAACGGTTCGCGTAAACCCGTTTTACCGGGCGGGACGATGTGTCCCTACGCGAACCGTCGCTCGATTCGGATGCGACTGGATTGTCCACGGTATAGCATATGGGGTTATCCGGAAGAGAACTCGGAACGCTCCGAATCCTGCGAGGCCGTAGAGCCTCGGCAGAGCGTGACGCGGAATCGTTTCAATAATTATGTTAGATTTTGCCAGAGGTGATGCCTCGAACGAGACCGAAAGAAATTCCACGAAACTACCACGCGTTCGACGGATCTCGCTGTCGGAGATCGACGGTGCCTCCGGACGCTCTAGCCGACGATGCGTACAGCTTGGGAGTGAGGTGACGCGCGGAAAAAGTTCCGGCGAAAAGTAAATCGACGACGATCTGCCATACGCCGTAGTTGCCTGAGAAACTGCAATGATCGCTCGTTTCGTTTTGACCGTTTGCGATTGTCTGCCCTATCTTTTAAGGGTCGTTGAATCCAAAGTTCAGACTACGAGATGAGGTTGGCGACGTGAGAAGTTCAGCGAATCGGACAACTTGGAAAAAATCGTCGCGAGTGGCACTCGATGCGATTCACGCAAAGCAAAAAGGGGGAGAAAAACGAGAGTGGGTGGAAGATAATTCTGCGTTTGGAAATGGGGTTTCTGATGTACCGTCCGCGAGCGTTCGTAAGGTCAGAACGGGAAAAAAAAAGTATGGAGAGAACGGTACAAATATGCCGAGTATGGCTGCGGGACATGGCGCACTTCCCACTGTTTCTAGCTGCACAATAACAGTCGCCATCCTCATTAGGGTAGAACGCAAAGCTGCAAAACTGATTTTGGAAAGCACTGAACATTCGACGCTACGTTAGACAAACTATACGTTGACTTCAACTATCCTATCAAATCCGATACGTCTACCGTGTCGGATGGTCGTCCATCGTGCGTCCCTCTTCCCCCACCCCCCTTTTCTATTGCTTGTAATTAATTCCTTCGAAACTCTCGTTCCGAACCAACCTGCAGATGCCCTCCGACCGCTACCAAACCTACGCGCTATTGTACTTTTTACAAATTTAAAGAGCACCGTACAAAATAACGACTAATTGTAAGTGTAATTCACGTTGCTTTTCTTTAGTGTATCGTCGATATTTAGTGGTTCGTCTAAAATTTCCCGAGTTATCCAAGCGCGCGACTCAGATTTAGTTTTGTATGCACTCGGTGACTAATACGCCACCTCGCATCACCTATAATCAGTTCCAGCAAAATGCGATATTTCGGGATCGGAAATAAAGTAAGGCTACCTATGATACGAATAATTCGTCGACTTAATCTTCCGTATTAACTTACATTCTACACAAAAAAAAAATGAAGTGACTACTCCACGATCCCTCAAACGAAGGAAGGATCGGCATTACACCGCCGACCGAACCATCGGTTCCTCGGTTATGCGTGGTCGTCACCTCATTGCGTCCTGGAAAAACAAAGAGGCAATATCCGATGCTCGAAGGATTGATTTATGGTGTATCCGTACTAAGAGAAAGAGCAAGAGAGAGAGAGAAAGCGAGAGAAATTGATTTAATCGTTTTCGAAGTGAGACCCATTGTTAGACCATAACAGTACACAACAGGGTACATGAATTGCAGGAAATATATAGATAGAAAAATAAGAAGTATGCTTGTATACAACGTAAATGGAAATCGCAGAGAAGACTACGAGCTATAAGGCAGATACGGTGCGTCCAGGTGAGAGAAAGAGAGAGGGAAAGGAATTGATGTTATTGGTGTGACGTTTAAAATGAACAATGATTCAAAAATGACCTGATCTTTTATAGCGGCGTTCGACCTCGACATTCGAGGTTAATCAGAATTTTGAGTACATACAAAAGACGATACAAGATAAGCAAAACCCGTGCAATCTTCACCATTGCGAGACGCATTCGTTATTTTCTCGCGGTAGATAAAACGGATGAGCGGGGGGATACACTCGTCATTTTAGTCACTTTCTCGGAAATACGTTAAATTACGTGTAACAAGCACGCCTTGCATGGATACTGCCTCTTCGCTCGGGACACTCCTATACGTACTAACGATGCGTGGGACAAGTTCGAAAAGCCATTCGATAGAATCTAATTCGAGCGTGGTAAAAAAAGTATAACGCTGTCCGTCGAGACTACGTAGTTGTACCACCGATATATCCGTTATTAAGAGTTTCTGGTTTGTTCACATACTCGGCCTGGGGCTTTCTTTTACCCCTTTCCGCATCGGCCTCCTCGACGTCGTCGATCGTCTCTATCGAGGAGAAATCTAAGCTAAGGGGAATCGCGTTCTTGTCCGCACTTTTGTATAAAAGTTCGGGGCTCCTGTTCTCGTAATCGGGAGTTCCCCGTTGCTTCGACAGACTGGGACTCTCAAGAACGATCGGGTTTGCCATGCTCTGCGGACTCACAGATTTCCCCGCGGAGGACTGACTAGAATTCCTTTGCGATGCGCCTTTCTTTTCTACAAAGGGAGAGTTCTTAACAGATTTTAAACTGTCCTCTGCGAAGGGCAGATTCAATGTGTCCTTGCTGGAACTCAGTGATTCTGTCAAGGCGCCGTCAAAGTCGTCAAAGTCCGCTTTGAGAGGTACTTTCGAAGAGTTCAAGTCATGGAAATTGGAAGACATTTTCGAGTTTTCGCCGTACGACTCCGGCCCATACTTGGAATTGATTTTCGAGTTGATCTTCAGTGATGCGGGTTCGAAGTTCGCGAAGTCCCCGAAATCCTGCCGTAGGGGAGAATCTTCTTCTCCCTCCGCGTCGTCTTCGTGCAAATCTCGCAACGTGGCTATCTCCAAATCTCTGTAACGCGAGCACACAAGCGCGAACGTTTAGCGCGAAATGTCTCGTTAACGTTCGCGGAACGCGTTCGACCGATTTTACTCACTTATCCGCTTGCGGGGAATGGGAACTGTTTTGATTCCGGGCCTCGATTCCCTCGGGGCTGTGGTAAAAGCTCACTCTTTCGAAGGACTCGACGTCGACCTCTTGCAGAAGCATCGTCGAGATGTCGATGAAGGTGGGCCTTTTCGTCGGTTTGTGGTTCCACGTGCGCCTCATCATTGCGTAAAGCGAATCGGGGCAATTCTCTGGTCGCTCCATTACACCACCATCGATTACGTAGCGTAATACCTACGGGAGCAAAGCCAACCGTTACGAAGGGAGAAAAGGTATTAGAGGCAATTGAAGAAGAAATCAAATTCACCAAGGTTTGCTCCAATTACAATAAGATCGAAATAACGCAGTAAACTACGTAGCTTTTGCACACACCTGATCATTCGATAAGCCTTGATAAGGTTGCGAAGCGAGCGTGACCATCTCCCACAAAACTACCCCGTAGCTCCAAACGTCGGAATAACTGGTAAATACACCATCCTTCAAGCTTTCGGGTGCCATCCACCGGACCGGTAAGAGACCCTTAGTGCCCTTCCGGTAGTAATCAGTCTCGTAAATATCCCTGGTCATTCCAAAGTCTCCAATCTTGACCGTGAGGTCATCGGCCACCATACAGTTGCGAGCGGCTAAATCCCGGTGCACGAATTTCTTCGCCGCTAAATAACTCATGCCGTCCGCGATCTCGATCGCCATCTGCAGTATCCTCTTCAGCGTGGGTGGCTGTCTCGAGAAATTTTCGCACACATCCGGCCTGTGACTTCTCAAGTAGCTCTTTAGATCTCCGTTCACCATTAATTCCATGACCACCAAGGTCGGTTGTCCCTGAGATACCACACCCAGTAATCTCACCACGTGGTGCGTATTGAAGGCCCTGCGCGAATGTGACAGTCAGAAAAAACAATCCCAAAGTACCGTAGTCGGAGCGCACGCACTTTCGATCTGACGAGATACTCACTTCATCACGGACGCCTCGTTGAGGAACTCGATACGCTCCCGGTCGGTCGCATTTTCATTGACCGTTTTCACGGCGCACTGAACCTCCGGTTGGCCTTTTACGACGTCCTTGGCAATGCCCTCGTAAACCATTCCGAACGAGCCGTTGCCCAATTCCTTGATCAGCTGAATCTTCTTTCGAGGTACCTCCCACTCGTCGGGTACGTAGACGGTGCTTACGTATTCCGGATTGACCGTGGCGATGAGTCTCATGCTGGGCACATTGCGCATCGATTTGCGTCTGCACACGAAGAAGAAGACGAGGAAGGGTAATAGGAGCAAGAAGATGCCTATCACGACCCAGAAAGCCGTCCACATTCCTCCCGTGCTGTACTCCGGGATGTAGAAATAACGAAGTTCGGTGAAAGCGCCGTTGCCCGCCAAGCTCGTCGCTCGAACTCTCACCGAGTAGTTGCCCGATGCGAGTTCTTTCAGGACGTACGAACTGCCCAAATTCATGAAATCCCGCTTGGTTATGCACACCACCGTTGCTTTGATCTGTAACGCGAAAGGGTTACCATTCGATCTACGATTCGTTCGCATACGTTCGATCGTCGCACAGACGTGTACGAGAGTGTACGAAACTCACATTTTGTATGCCCACCCTCTTGTATTCTATCTGGTACGTGACAACCAAGCCATTGGGATACGCGGGTTCCGCCCACTGAAGTTTTACCGTGGTAAAACTATTATTTCCACCGACCTCCAGTCTGAACGAATTCGATGGAATGTCATCCGCGTTGTCCAATGGCAAAGTTCTATAAGTCCTCATGCTCTTAGTAGAACACTTCTTGGTCGGATCGTCGTCCTCAACCAGCTCTCTGCAAGCTTCCACTTCGATATTGTACGCGGCGAAATGTCGCAAATTTCTCACGACGACGCTGAGATTTGTGCTGGGAATCAGCCTTTCGAAAACCGTGTACACGCCGTCCTGCATCTTGTCGGGATTGAGTTCCTTTTTCGTAGTCGTTTTATTACCAAGACTGTCGTAACTGTAGTTGCCTCTGCTGTTGTTCGCAAGCTGTAATCATTAGGAAATTTCAGTCAGTTTTGTTCGAGTGATGCGATGAAGATGCGGGAGACGCCTTTCGAAAAGCCATCACCATCGACCAGTTCACGAATCTGTACGCACCCTTAAACCAGTGCGCGAGTGCTTCTCTTGGGGGACCGCGACGTGGGAGATGTCGCGTCTCTTGCGGTCGTTGTGTCGCTTCACGTAGACCTGATTGTGCAAGGCGTCTTCGAAAGCGATCGAGCTGGAAACCTCTTTCTCCCGTTGCGTCTGGTCCGATTGACGGTCCGCGCAATCGCACGAAGCCCTCTCCGGCATATTATTGGCGAGCTCCTTCTCCTTCTCCGCCTTCTTACGTTCCTCTTCCGCCAGAACCGACACGGGTTTCTTCTCCGGAAGCGACATCGCTGCAAAGACACGAGCTTTCGTTAGGACGATCGCAAGGACGAACACGGAAGAATTCGAGAACGGGGCACTCACGTTCGTCGCAGTAGTTCCTTTGCGCGAGGAAGCTCGGATCGTCCGGTTCCAAACGACCGATGATACGATAGTGAGTTAAGTTGCCGTTCTTGTGAAGGGGCGGGAACCAGGAAACGACCAACTCGCTGCTGGCATTGCTCCACGTCGATAATGCTCTCGGTGCACTGGGAGCGGTCGGCTGGGTGATGAAATAACTGACCTTGCTCTGCGCACCGGATCTCTCCGTGGCGATGGTGTACGTTTTCACGTAGTAGGCGTACTGCGTGTACGGCTTCAGCTGGGTGAGAATGTGCGATACGTAAGAAATAGAGACGGTGGCTTTCACGACGCTGGCGGTGCCGTCGCTGCTGACGATCTGATCGACTTCGGCCGACGAGACATCGTCGACGCGCCAGCCGTCTCCCCCGCAAGCGTCTCGGCCGTCGTACATCGTCACGTTCTTGTTAGGCGCCTCTATGAAGTACACGACGTAACCGAGCAACGATCTGGAATCGTGATGCCTGAAGGCCTCCCACTCGATCAGCGCCGCGTTATGCGTCTTCTTGGTGACTCGCGTCGCGATCACGGTCACGTTGCACGCCATCTTGTCACCGTTGCTGTTCGACGCGACTTCCAGTTCGGTGAACTCCGGTAGCCGAGCCACTTCCCGCAGCTTCTCGATCTTCTGCAGGCACAGCTTCGGATTGAAGTGGAAGAACACCTTGACCGGATTTTCCTTAGCCATGATCTTGATGGGTTCGTGCGTATCCCAGTCCCAGAGCTCCTGGAGGTTCTGGTTATCGAGTACCGCCAGGGAGTACTTGCCGTTGTCTAAGTACATGCCTTTGATGATTCTGAGTCTCTTGAGGAAATTCAACGATATCAGGGGGAAGCTGCGAACGATCTTCAGATACCCGTCGATCACCTCTATCATGCTCAGACTGTCCTCCAGTTCCTTCACGATGTTTTTGCCACCGCGTATTTGGATCTCCAGGCTACCCGTGATATGAGTGCACCCGCGAAGCTTCTGAGCAGACGCTATGCTATCGACGCTCGCCCCGGCGCACTCCTTCAAGCAAGCCCCGTTGCATTTCTTGCAGGACGATTTCCCCTTGATCTCCTCGTCCATGTAGCCAGCCGGACACTCGATGATGCAACTGTTATTGAATGGTTTATACGGATACTCCTTGACGATGTCGAAGGCTTCCAGCGGTTTCCTCATGTTTCGACATTCGTTCTCCTGGATGCATCTACGATTTAGGAACTTGAACGTCCCGTCCGGGCATCGCTGGACGCAACTGTTGCCACCTACGACCACGTCCTTGCACGCGATGCAATTTTGCGCCGACGGACCGGTGCAACCGCCCAGACAGGACTCGTGGCAACATTCGCCGGACGAGCGGCATGCTTTGGCGCCGCAGTTCTTGCAAGCTGCAAAGTTTGAGACGAGGAATCGTAGAGGCACGCGAGCAGTCGGCACGCGCGGACCGAAAGTAATCGCGGAAAGGGCGAAAATAACTGTCGCTGGAGTGCGACAACCGACGAAAATGACAATGAGAATCACTTACTTCGCTGGCAGTATTTTCTGTTCCAACAGAGAATTTCGTCGGGCTTGGTCAGTCTTTGAGGGCAGCCTTTCTCGCAGACCGGACACCCATTTTTCGGTTTGTTTCCCTGCAAGCGGAAAGATTGTTCTTTCGTTGACGTTCATACGCGAATACGTCGGCTGGATTCGATAATTGCAGATCCAATTTGGGATATTCTCGGGTACGTAAAGTGCATGACGGATCGATGTCGTCTCGTCGTGGCACTCACTCTTCGCGAGTCTCGGTCCCACCTCCGTGGAGCGATACGAACCGAATTAAACGTGAATACAAATGTCGTTTTTCGTAGGGTATCGAAATAGTACAAATTAAATGTAAACATTCGCAGTACGAGTTGCGAGTCAATTCGTATCTTTTTTGCAATCGGTCTGGATGAAAAATACGAAAAAATATATCGCCGATACAGGGGTGCGCGAGAAAGTCCAACCGAAATTTTACTCGTAGCGCGACGAGCGCTCCTCCGAACCTTCGGACGGCGCAGAAACCTACCGAAGCTGAAAATACTTCGCTCGAGGAGTTCCTTCGCGGGGAAATCGCTTGAGCGGGCAAATGCGCTATTCTTACGGGGATACCCGCACATGCTATACGCAACTGCGGCGAGTACATGCGCGGAAGAGGAGGCAGACGGTCCGCGCCAATAACGAAGGTCAACAAACAAATTATAAGAGGCCAAATTACTCGTATACGCGCGGAATTTCACGCACGACATCTGTTTCAAAGGTTCACAAGTTCGCGACGAAGAAATTCCATATATTTTTCTCCGTGCGTACAGTTATCCCCAGGCGGAAAAATTCTGTATGATCCATACGTCGTTTTGGTCATGCATGGATTATACGTAATTTTTTAATTAACCATATACAAACTATATAGATTATACAGTCAATCAACAATTTATATATAATCCCTATATCTAGGATGCCCGGGAAAAAGAGTATAAGTCAAAGCCGCTTACCAAAACACTTCTACAATTTTCTTCTACTTTCCTAGAGATATTTGTGTGCTACATGCATTTAACGGTTCTTATGAGAAGTGTTATTTTCATTTTATACATCTTTTCAACAGTTTGTGTTTCAATATAAACAAATGAAGGTGTTTTCTGAGCAATACCATTTTTTGACTTGTACTCTTTTTCCCGAGCATCCTAGATATGGTTACAGAAATTCATATGATCCATACCAAAACCATACAAGGATCATATACAAATTATCTCGAATTTTTCCACCTGGATCCCCGGCTCCGAAATGTCAACTTTTCTCAAGCTCACCGTACGAGCCCATAGAGCGACAGCGGTCCGATGGCTGGGAGCGTACACGCTTCGCGCGCGGAAGCTCGTGCGACGGACGATACGAGACACCTATCCGATAAATTTTGCACGACACGAGACGGGAAGAGGGTAGGGTGTCGGGACTATAACGATATGAAAGCAAAATGAGCGTACGATGCGGGGAAACGACGTTTCGACCGTCTCTCTTACCGAGATGACGTGTTCACCCATTCCGTTCTTCGCGATCAAGTCCCAGTCGATGGTATCGACGTAGCAAAGAGCCGGGTTCTTCTCGAATCGCACGGAGCCGCGCAATATGTCGGTGAGAGAGTGCAATCCGATCTCCTGCAGGTGCATCATTTCGAAGGCCACCAGAGCGTAATTGATGAAGAGCGAGTGACCCCGTATTACCGTTAAGTTTGGGAACAGTCGTCCGATGCTGCGTAAGCCGTTCACCCTGCAAACGAGCCGGTCGCCGGCAAACGTGAGAAGTGTGGCGTTTCGCGCGCGGCGAGCGCGGGAACGGAAACGGCCCGGCTAAAATTTTAATCGCTCGCTCGACCGCGGTTAACGAGTAAAACGAGCGAGTGGCGTTGCGGTGGAAAGAACCCTTTCAGGGTGTCTGGTATAGGTTCGCAATGAAATTCAAGTAATTTTCAAGGATTTTTCAAGAACTTTTCCAGGATTTTCAAGGATATGAAATGATCAATGTTGAGTCACATGAGAGATATGTTGATTCGTGATGAACGAATAAAAAATGATCCATACAATTAATCAAGAATATTTATTAAGCGAACAAACGTAAGACCCTTATTCGCTCATTGGTCGCTGCCAGCTGCTTTACGCGCCCGGTCTAAATTAGATTTCACTCTTTAGAAAGTTCAGTGATTCTCTTTATAATAAACGAGAAATAAAATTGTCAAGTATCTGTAAAAAAATTCAAGTACATTTACAGGACTTTCCGAGGACCAGCAGAGTTCAAGTACTTTTCAAGTACTTCAGGGATCTCAAGGACCGCTGGACACTGGCCTTTTTCACTGGCCGTTTGATAAACGAGTGTACGGGGGCGTACCTGTACAACATGAGATATCCGGTGATCTCGACGAGATCCGGAAACGTGATATTCGCGTAGGCGGCATCGGTCGCATAGTCGATCAGCAGTATTTGTACGAATCCTTCGACGATTCTGCAGCCTTCCAGTCTTGAGAAATGACTCACGCTATTCCTTATGTCTATGCTTTGGCACACTGCAACAGAGAATGCAAAAAAGTCGATCACCCGTCGCGCGCGCTTCGTTCGAAATGCTTATTCGTACGACGGGTACCGTACGGGGGATTTCGGGATGCGTCAAACGGGTTATACTGCTACGGGTATACCGTCCATACGGGAGGGTCGACCGAGATCGACTCGGTCGAAACGTAGGTAGGCCGCGTATCTGAACGCCTACTACGGAATGACGTCGACACGGGAAACGATAGTAGTACCCGATAAGAGAAGGCTGATAACGAACGGCGCGATATCGGCGCCAAACGTATATGTTACATTGGCCGAAGCCAACGTGGCACGGGGAGGACGCTTTCTCGGAATGGGAAATGACGCAAAGGGTCGTTTCGATCCAAATTACATTTGCCGTGCTCCTATCTAATCCGAACGGTATATACGGTACGCGTTTCCGGGGACGTGGGCCAACGAAATTTTTATCATTCGCTCGGCGCCTTCGGTCGACCAAGGGTGCGAGAGTCGAAAAGGATTCTCTATCTACATTTCTAGGCGGTGAAAGATCCTTCGAACCTGAAATATTCGCTCGGTCGAAGTGAAATCTCATTCTTTCGAACTTGGAAAATCGTGACTCGCAGATTGAACAGCGCGTAAATAGGTAAATAAAGCTCACGCGGATGAGCAAGCGTTACGAGCATTGTTTACAATTTCTACGCGTTGTCCTTGGGTAATCCCCTTGATTCCAGGACATAACTCCTTCTTTAGATGCTTCTCCCCCCCTTCTCTCTCTCTCTCTCTCTCTCTCTCTCTCTCTCTGTCTTACTCTCGCGACGCTTCGACCGTCTCCGGACGCGCTATAGATATGTACACACGAGTTGACGGGTCCCGCGTTCGGCGGCGTGCATCGCGGACAACGCGTCGAACAACAACATACCAATGCATGTATATCATGGTAACGACAAAGTCCACGGAGTTTCTCATCCGCGCGTGAGGTGACATAATTGGTTCGAATGTTTCCGATGAGAAAAAAGAAAATAAGTTTATCCGATAGCTACGATTTTAGCGCCGCTTTTTTCTACAGAGTAGAAATGGATACTTCAGACTTCACAGCTCCTATTTATTTAATTTTAGGGGAAATGGGGGAAAATTTGACGAAAAAAGAAGAGAATTTGTGTAGTGGTTTTAATAAATAACAATTTTTTAAATATATAACAAAAGGCCAATACTTATTAAGTGAATTGAGGAGCAGGGGACACACTGTGAAGTCTGATACTTTAAAATTCCATTCCTCCCGAAGTACCTATAGAGTCGCGCGCGGCCGTCGAGATCGGACGCGTAAACGAAGGGGAGACGCGAACGTTCGTATGCGCGCTTCAAAGACCCCCGACGGAATCGCCAAAAGGCGGCCAGGTGTACCCGAAGGTCGCGAGGGTCCCGCTTAGCTCGACGCGGCCGGAAGTCGGCGTCTAGACCAGTTCTTTCATCGTTCAACGAGCGCGTACGATCTTTGCCGGACCGCGTTGCGTACAGAAACCGCAAGGTGCGAGGTACGCACTACTACACATTTCGATCTCACCTCGCGCGAGATATCCCTTCCGACTTGGCCGTGATCGCTTCTCTTCGATCGGTCGATCCCGTCGAAACGAATAGATATGTAGGTACATGACACTCTGCACTGGGAGAAATAATTGCTAGTGTCAAAAAAATGTCTCGAATAAAGAATACATGATCTTACCAATTTTTAAGAATACAGAATATTTATAAATTTAAGAGTTCCTAACGTAAAATAATTGAAGAGAACAGTCGCTAAAATTCTCTGGATTTATCAAAAATTCCCTGACCACCAAAGAATTCCTTGTCATTTCCTGGTTTTCCAATTGAGTGACCGCTATAAATATATATTCTTAATCCAAGAATATTTTAATTGGAATGAGAAATTCTTTCTGCGCGAAAAGAAAAACAATTACCGTATCCTATCAAATATTTCCCCGCACGAAGATATAAATCCTGGATTTATATCATGTTTTTGACTGAAGAAAACATTCTTTCGGCATCAGCAATTGTTTCTCTCAGTATGGTTCGACGCCTCGTTACGCGGAACTGGCAATTGTCGGAGCGGTTAAATAAAGTAACATTCGAGATTCGACCGATCATGACGAATCATCGACCGGATCTCGCGCAACGACGTCACGCGCGGCGCACACGAAATGAGCCGTTCTCGCACCGAGAATGAAAGTGGATCGAAGCGACGGGCGCGATGCTCTCGAGAAGGGCGGCGACCGACTAACCCGTTTAATTACAGGCCGTTAATAAAATTTGTATTTTGTAAATTCACCCCTTGATATTTTCGGGAGAAACCAAATCTCCGAAACTGAATTCCCGACCATCCTGTTCGATAAACTTTTTTTACGCTCATTTTGAAAACAACGGATTTATTGAGGAAATCTCAATTGAATACCGAGATATCGCGATGATCTTCTAAGGAAAAAAAATATCTCGTGCGTAAAATCATCGATATCTTTTGTTTCCTTTGAGATATCGATTTAATAACTATGTTTTTCGTAATCAGCGGGGAAAAATACGTGAAACAGGGTGGTCGAGCGATCGATTCCAGAGATTGCGATTTTTGGTAAATTGTCAAAGTTCAATTTTTTAGATATTTTACTAAGTTAAATATTTCTTCCGATTGACTGCTCCCCAGTTCGCATGTTCTAACTACACCAGTCACTTCACTCTATATGAGAGATCTACATACCTGACAGCCGATGACCGCGGCATCTCGCCGAGTCGAATAATTTTTTTCAATGAACCCAATTTTTCCATCAACGCATATATGGCGCGTATAATAAAATCCTGGCAAACGTTACGAATTCCGAATTAACAAACATTTCTAACGAAACACGCGAAACTTCGAGCGCAATATACAGCTACTCGCAAAAATATCTGCCCACCAAATTAACAAAATTATTATATGCAATAAAATTAACTTTAGTCGACAGAATGAAAAAATAACCATAATAAAAATAAACATATAAGTTGAAAATGCTTTCAAGTAATGTTCATATAATTTAAAATACTTATATTGGTACGGTGGTAGCAATAGTACCGGTAAATATATTATGTAATCGCGTAAAAGACAAAAAAAAGTATCCGCCCATACGCAAAAATCGAATTCGAAAAAAACCGGAACCAGTCCAGAAATCACATTCAGTATTTTGCAGAGTAACCTTTGGTGCAGCGAATGATCATGGGCGAATACTTTTAGTACGCGCGTTAAAGTAGCGTTCAATTTTTTCATGTTACCGCACCTGATTGTCTCGACCCTTTATAGCTTCAATAGTAAAATTCGGAAAGTAAACGACGTAATTACATATCTCTTATTGATCAGAGACCTGTATTTCGGAAACATGAGTGATTAAAAATCATAAACATAAAATGGACGAATACTTTTTGCGAGTAGCTCTATGCGTTATACGAATCCCCGGAAGTGACGCCCTTGCCAAGAATGCGTTTACGACTGTATAGCCTGCCAAGAAAAAAATAGCACGTGCTCCTGTCATCATACGGAAAAAGAGATGGACAGGTTCGACCACCAGCGTAAAATGTCGTCGCGCCTACTCGAGGAACTCGACACGCGTCGTATGATGATATCGCGGGCGGCACCGCGAACGCCGCGCGTGACCGCGCGTACGGCCGTCGCAATTTTCCTTGGCGTCGGAATACGAACCGCGTTTCTATCCGTACATCTCGCTCGCCGGTGCGTCGCGCGCGAGCGAGAAAAAAAAACACCGTCCTCACACGCGGCTACGCATCATCCACGTGTAATACAGCTTCGCGCGCGACCCGATAACGTCGTTATCGCGGTCCGCGACGCTCTCGCGGTTATTCTCGAGCGAACGTAGCTCTTCGTCTCGGCTCGGACAACGCGCCGGTGCATCGCGGCGGTAGCGCCGTCGCAGCGGCGACACTTCGTCTTTTTGTGGCGGAGCTCGCAGCCTGCCGGTCGTTCCTCCCCCCTCCTCTATACCAAATTAGATCAACTTTGGCTCGGGAGCTTTGTTACGGGAAAAGGCGGACCGCGAAGCCGCGAGCAGGCTCCCTGGTAACGCGGAGGAGTCTCGCGTTGTCTCGAAACTACCTATATAGAAGGTCGAACACGCCGGTCGAGAAAACCAAGGGAGAGACGCGTCGTCGCTCGATAGCGAGGAGCGAGCGTTTTCGCCGTTACCGGGGAAACGAGCGATCGCCGCTATCGGGCTCTCTCCGCCCCGTCTCGCCGAGGAAATTTCGCCGAAATATCGCGGAGTCTCGGCGGAGCCGGCTCGCGTGAGTGTACGCGTCGCGGCCTAAATGCTCTATTAAGGGTAATCGGGCTAATAAGTCAGCCGGTTCCGCTAGATGAATCCGAGCAACCCAAACGATCGGCCGAGAACGCGAGCCGGCTCCCAAGCGTCGAAAGCCCGCGCCGGATCAATTGCCAATCATCGGATGTCGTTTGGGTCGAGAACGTATCGAGAGGGAAAACACGGGGAGGGGGTGAGAAAGAGAGAAAGGGAGAGGAGACACCGTGGGACGTTTCACGGTGACTACATGGCGCGTGGGACGCGAAGGAGGAAGGCGATCGAATTAACGGCGTTCCGTCGCCGTGTACCGCCCCGCCGTCGATACCTTCGAGAGTCCCGCTTCCGGCGGGACGTCTGCGCGCGGCGGCTATTCCCGGGTCGAGACGAGGAGTGGACTCGTGGGATCCGCGCAGGGCTGTACCGGATTCGTATTTCTGGAGAACGCAACTGCGCGGGGAGAGCGTCAACCTCGTTGGGAAGCCCCTGTTTCGGCGGCGCTGCCGAAGAGGAGACCGCGCGGGGAAAGACGTTTTCACATTTTTCCACGCGGCACGAAATTATTCGAGTCTTTGGATGTACATATAATTGATGATCATTTGTACCGCGAATATAAGCATTTCATTCGTTTCTTCACAACCATCCAGAACGAATCCAACCACGAGACGTTCTCGGTCTCACGTACTCACCCTTTGTGGAGGGAGCTACCGTCGTCGCGGCCGGCGTCCCGGCGGCGGAGAACCTCGGCGGCTCCGCGGTGCACGGTAGCGCGAGGCTCAGCAGGAGCGCGACGACGATCCAAATAAGTTTTTGCCACGAAAACATTCCATCGACACCGTCCCATCGCACGACACTCGAAGCACACCTCGACCATCGGCCCTCGTCGGCACTACACCTTCCGCACTCCACCGCGAACGCCCCGTCGGCGCGATCGAGGCTCGGTCGCTGCCGGTACCTGGGCCTCCTCGTCGGGTCGCGCCTCTCCTCGGGTTCCGGCTTGGGCGCGCTGCCGCCGCCGCTGCTGTACAGACGCTCGTAGACGTCGCAAGGCAACGACCGCGTCATCGTCGCCGCCGCGTCGTCGTCGGTCCCACCTTCGTCGCTGGGACCGGATCGGCACGAGCCTTCGGAGCAGACGTCGACCGGATTGCAGGAGTCGCTCCGCGGGCGGGAGTCCATCTTTGGCGCGTTCTTCGGGGCCGCGAGCGGCTCTCCTCCGATGCGACGCGAGAAAGTAGCGGACGGTGCTCGCGCAGGGCGGGTGACGATGTTCATAGCGGACGCTCGATCTCGATTATCATCGGCCGAGGCACGTGGGAATGCGATCCCCGATCGGATATGCCGATCCCATCGAGTACACCCGCGCGACGAACGGTCGCCGACGATCGTACTTCCCGAGCGGCGGTATCGCCCCGCTGCGTTCGCATCGATCGGGTGTCGAAGGGAGCGGCGTCGATGCCGTGGACGCGGAAGCGACGTCTTTTCGGAGTCGGGGTCATTCCATGCTTCGGCGACGACGGGCGAGAGCTTCGTTCGATCCGTGGGCGAGCCGCCTCGCGCGCGTCCCTCTTTCTCTCCGTTATCGGCAGTGCTTCCCGCTTCCGCGGGACGACGCGATCACGCCGCCTCCTCGAGGTGTGTCTCGAACGATCCTGCGGTCAGCGACGTCGACGCATCCTTGACCTTCCGGTATTCTGAAAGTTCGATGGTTTTGTCATTTAAGGGCGATCGTGCGGAAATCGGTCGCTGGGAAGAAAGTTGGAAAAATCGGAAGCGTGATATCGCCGGAAGTTGTTCGTTCTACGGGACGGAATGGTGTCGGAGGCGCGAATAAATTATTTCTCTTGTCGGCTCTCCTTATCGGCGGTTTACTCAGTAAGCTTAGGTACTATTTTACTTAACCTTTAACTACTCGCGCCGTAAAATGTTCGATTACTAATGCATGGATTTGGTGTATAATACTTTTTACACCATCGCGAGTAGTTAAAGGTCAATTTTCAAACGGGCACCTACTGACTACTCCGTCACTCTACTGTTTTACTAATTTACTTAATTTAAAAAGTGGACAAAATAAAGCAACCCAAATATATCGACTCTCGAGGGGAACCAATCTCGAAGCGCTTAATAAAAAAGCCCAGATAGGCAAATGTACGTAAATTATGCAGTAACTTCGGGTAGCATTAACTCATTTGATGCATCAAGGTTGTGAATGAGTCATCACTGAGCAAGCATATTTGTGTCATTAAATGATTTCAAACTGATACAAATAAAATGCAAAATATTCATTCAGTATATCGTAAATTTTTTGTAAATATTGCGCACTTAATGAGTCATCACTGAGCAAGCATGTGTTAGTGTCATTAAACGATTTCAAACTGATACAAATAAAATGCTAATTATTTATCCAATACATCATAACTTTTTCGTTGATATGTTGCTACAATAAATACAGAGATTAATTTGAATCACATTATAATACAAGTCTAACAATTTCTTGAGGAACAATTATTTTTCTAAACTCATGCGCCAAAATGGACATTAACTTGAGAGCGATCAATTATTGTATAATAGCTTGTATGAACGTCGTAACGATTATACAATTCTATCTAACACCGAAATACATATATCAGCTCTCAAGGGGAATCCGTATCGAAGCGTTTAATAAAAAAAACCTTGTCCTTCCATCCACCCCTCACGTGAAACATTCGACGTACCCGCAACGAAGTCTCGGTCCATCCACGCGCGCGGATACGACTTTTACTGCAATGAGATTCGGCCGCGCGTGCTATCGCGCTACGAGCAGGAGAAGGCTCGTGCTTGTGTAGGCATCGTGCAACGTGTAACGTATACGAGCAAAATCCTCGCTCGTAGCGACGCCTCAACCGCGCGCCGAATCGCCGCGAAGGCAACGACTCGCGGAGCACCGCTTCACGCGCGACGCTCGAAGATACGAACCCCCCGGGGCATCGTCCTCGTCGTCTCCCGTCTCTCGCGCTCCTCGGGGAGGATCCGCCCGCCGCGCCGCCACCTTCCGACATCCACTCGACGACGCCACACGATCGTTCTCATCGTGTGCGGAGCCGCGCGCGCCCGCGTCGCAAAACGACGTGTGGAGCGCGGACACTCTGTACCCGCGTGGCCCACTTGGTCGCGGATATTTACATGTCGCGTCGCGTTACGTAAACGCGATTCCGACGTAGATGCCGAGAACCAAACTCGCGAGATCGGACCTAGCCGTGATATGCGTGGTGGGGAATCGCGCGTACCCAGACGCGGGCACCTTTCGGTCGGAGAGAGGCGGCGGCGCGCTCGGCGTCGAAGCGTGCGCGAGCGAATGCCCCCCCCCCCCCCCCCGTCTGCGCCCGAGAAATAGTATCACGCGGAGGGAGAGAACAGAATTTCTATCGCGCGTGTGCCCCGGGTCAAAGAGACGGTTCGTTAGTTCGCTTTAGAAATACGCGACGCGTTAGGGATCTTTCTTCAACGGGGTAGACACGAGTGGAAAGATCTACGCTGTTGAAAATGTTTTGAAATTTGAAACGCAAAGTTATGGGAATTTTCAGAACTGCAGTATTGAAACTGAGAATTATATAAAGAAATATTTTTGAATTTTGAGTTGAAGTGTGTATATTTTCAAATGCATATCTAGGTATATGAAATTTTTAGCGTGAAATTGAATCTTCAGATAAACGTATTAAATTTAAGAAATTGCTTTTGAAGTTTCGAAAATCGTATTTACCATGTACGGTTATGAAATTTAATAACAGTTCTTGAAAATTCATATGCGAGTCAGTAAATTCGTTGCGCAGAAATATCTATATATATACATATGTAGTATCGGGAAGTGCGCGATGCGAGTGGACGCTTGTGCGTACGGACCGCGTCACCCGACCTTTAGTCAGTAAGCCTAGCTGTAAGTGCGTCGCAGCTCGCCATAAAGGGACCCCCGATCGGCAAGTAAAGGCTGTAAAGCGGTTTCGGGGTAGTGGCGGATTTTCCTCTGCATTCCGATGGAGATCGGCAGCGGAGTCCCGATAGCCTGGCGATTGGGGCCTAAAGGTTACCGCACACTCTTGGGCGTCGCGTCGCGGCGCTATTTAGTACATTTATTTGTACGTATTTTATCCCAGTCGGTATTTTAACGCGACGCGACGTGACGCGCCGCTCTAGTGTGCGGTAGTACATTTATTTGTATGTATTTTATCCAGTCGGTATTTTGACGCGACACCCAAGTGTGCGGTAACCTTAACGGTGTCTTCCGGGCCGAAGGTCGACCTGAGGGTTCGGTAGCGAGTGGAGCGAAGGCCAGTTCAGACCACGACGCTAACGACGGAAGACGTACGACCTGCGAGTTCATTTCGCGACTCCTCGTTCCCTACATATATTGTAAGCATGGCAAATTGTTTACGAAAATTCATAAGGTACACGGAGAGAATTTTGAAGGAAAAATCACCCATCATGTGCAGGCTAATCCTGCATCATAGTGACGTTTCACTGAGAATTTACCCTGCAACACAGTAAAGATATATAATAACGTATTCTCTATAAAATATCATTACGCGTAGAGGATTATTTTCCTATCACCGCGGTAAATGCTCAGTGAAACATCACTATGATGCAGGGTTAGCCTGCACTGATGGGTAATTTTTCCTTTAAAATTCTCTCCGTGTAGGTATTTCAATTTTCGAAAAATTTGGTTATGAAATTTCATATATTTGAAATTTAAGAACACTTGGTTTTTAAATTTAATAATCTACCTATTTGAATTAAAACTATATGTTTGAAATTTCATATACTGCGTGTGAACATTAATACACTCGAGCATATGTTAATTGCTTCAATTTTGGTACATTTTAAATGATTTTGTGATAAATTTAAATCAAATTTATAGTAAATTTCATTATTTCAATCGCGTACAGTAATGTCAATGGATAAACTTGTATGATAAAAACTTCGTAAAAATAGATAACACGATGTTTACTACAAAAACGTTTCACAATGTATATCCAATTTTGAGATATAGGTACTTAGCGATAATGGGAAAATGACAAGAGGAGAGACGAGAGAGAAAGACGCGACACACGTCCGGCGACTGGTAGACGTTCGTTCGAGCAATGATATACTTTTCCAAACGCGTGCCGAGACGAGCGACCGCGCGTGTCCCCCGCGATCCGCCCTCCGCGCTCACCTGTCGCACCGCCGCGATGCCGTGAAGTCTCGTCGCCGCAATAGTCGGCTCCTCTTCACTGCATCTCACAGTCGGGCCGGACACTCGAAGCATCTGGAAACGAACGATCGCACGTGAGCGACCTCAATTATTGTCGTCGTCGATCTAAATTATCACTATGTCGCGTAAACCTTAGCACACATTTATGTATTAACCCAGATAGACAAATACAATTATTTTAAAATGATTTAAAATTAATTCTTAATTTTTATTAAATAATTATTGATTCCTAATATATAATTATTTTCAAAAATGTACGCAAATTGTACAGCAACTTAAGGTACCCTTGGCTTACCTGATGCATCAAGGTTATGTGCTTTTATTCTTGACATCAAATGATTTCAAAATAATACGAATAAAATACGAAACGTATACTCAATGTAAGAACAATTTTTCGTAAATATGTTGCTACAATAAACACAACGATTAATTTAAATCATACTTTAACGTAAATTTAACAATTTTCTAAGAGCAGCTATTGTTTCAAATTAATGCGGCAAAACAAACGTAGACTTCAAAACGATCAATTATTTAGTCATCATCAAGCAAACATGTCATATTTGTGACCACAAATGATTTCGAAATAATACAAAAATAAAATGCTAAACGCGTACTCAATATGAGCACAATTTTTCGTAAATATGGCAATTTCGTTATCAATGTGGCAAAACAAACGTTGGCTTTACAACGATCAATTAATGTAGTTTGTATGAACATCGTGACGATCGTACAAGTCTATTCGTTTTTCTTTAGCAGAACTGTTGTAAAGGTATTGCCCCTCCAATCACGCAACCGTTAACACACAGACATGTGCCAAGGTTTACTTTGTATACAATTGCGCGCGTCTCAATTCCACAGCGAAGTAATAACGAGTCCGAGTTAGAGCGTTCAAAGTTCGACAGTTTCGCGCGACGATCCTCTCACTATAATCTAGAATTACCGCGGGTACTTTCCCTCGTCCGGCCGCAGCCTACCACCGAGATCGTCGCGAGATTTCGACGCGAAACCATTCCGCGAGATTCCGAGGGTTTATTTCGAGACGGCTACCCGAACGCAGCGCGGAGCGCACTGCGCATAGCACGGCGACGAGTAAAGAAGCGCTTTCTTCGATCGCTGTACATACACGCGCAACGGACGGACGCTGAGGGGTAATTACGTCCGAGTAGGTAGAATAAAATCAGAAGCGCGCCCAAGCGCGGTGGTGGAGGAGAGGGGAGGAGCGGCAGTATCGTTGGTTGACTCGAGAGTTAACTAATATCGTCCGATTAAACATAGATTTTTTTCAATGACGAGCGATAATTGATTTATTGCACTTGAAAGGGTCAGGGCAGTGGTCGCGACGGGGCCGCGCGCGCGTACGCATAGGCACGCGGCTTTGAATTATTTAGATCCGACCGATTAATCGTCGCCGTCGAAATTCGTGACGCGCGGTATAGTACGTGTTCGAAACGACTCGCTTTGCGAGATCGTTATCTCGATTCGAACCAATCCGGATCGCGACTGCGCGTCGTCTCAGCGCGTGTAATTGCCTCATTGTGACTGACGGGGACGATTGACCGCGTATATATCTGGATTGATATCGGGCGGGAAATGTGTATCGGCCGATAACAACTGTCCCGGTGCGCGTGGATCGATGCGAGGACGAGAAAGACGTTCGAGGGGGAAGGCGAGATCTATACATACTGAGAGAAATAATTGCTGGTGTCGAAAACATTCTTTTTTTAATCAAAAACATTATACAGTTCAAAAATCAAGTCATGACTTTCTTCGTGCTTATGAATATTGTAGTTACTCAAATCAGAGAAAAATTGATCATTACGTCTATATCAAATTGAGAGAGAGAGATTTAAAAGATTCTCAGTCATGATAGTTATCGACTCCAATTTTAATAATCATTTAATACATTTTTAGTTGTAATACTTTATGGAAACCTATTTCCAACCTGTGAAAGATCATGCCAAATGGTTTCGAAATTATTTCGCTGGAAAAAAATCATTAAAAATTAACCGAGAACTTTTCGCGAACTTTTTTTTTAATACTACCCATCGCGATAATGAGGACAGGGCCCTTAATCACTATTACTAGATAATTGATTTGACATTTTAAAGAGAGTATTGTATTCATTGCTTTACTGTATGACAACAGTTGACAAGCATCTAGTGAACTTAGCTAAACATATGTCAATTGTTGTCATGCAGTAAAGATACAAATTCATGGTAACGCTTATTTTCAGCGTCTGCTTATCTGCGAATAGTCTTGATCACGTGGCCTAGTTGACGCTGAAAATAAGCGTCGAGCATCACCATGAATTTGTACGTCAAAGCAATGTACGACATACCTTCTCCAAAATATTTAATCTATTATTTAGTATAACATTAATATACTCTTCTCTCCGCGTGCAAAACAAATATTTGACATACTCGAGTGATTATTTTTTTCGCGCAGGAAGAATTTTTCGTCCCAACGAAGGTATTCTTCGCTCGAGAATACAGATTCTTCGACCAAAAATCAGTATTCTTACGAATTTTCAAGATCATACGTTCTTGATTCAAGAAATATTTGTTCAACACTAGCAATCATTTCTCTCGGTGCAGTACACCATTCGCACCGCAACCGAATCACCGTGGGAGCGCCGCGATATACCAAGAGGCTTCGCGTTCCTCCGCCTTCGTAATCTATCCCGAGTCCCGACTCGATAAACGAGCGAGTAAACGAATCGCGGGCGACGAGATATCCCGATATCTATACGACGCTTGTTTCACTCGTGACAACTTCCGGCACGAGATCCGCGCGCCGCGATGAAAGAGATCTCTCGGCCGGATGCGCGCGCCGAAAAGCCGGGCGGCCGGGGACTCCTACGGCGAACCGGATTAAAGACGCGGTGGGAGCATCGCTCGCGCGTGGGTGCGTTCGCGGATAGCCCCGCGCGAGTCGAGCTCCTCTTTCGGCGAGAATCGAGAAAAATGTACGGCGATGGAGAGGAACGGCGCGGGCGGCGGATCTCTCGAGCGTTCGCGAAAGGACGCGCGAAGCGTTCGACGCTCGAGTGTGAATGGGTCGCTCAAGAGTGACGCGTCGAGGAGCGAGCGATAGAGACAGTCGTATAAGTGGACAGAGACGAGTGAAAAAGAGGAAGAGCGAGAGAAATGATATTTGGGCAGCGAGAGAGGAAGAAAGAGAGACAAAGGGGCGGCGGAGGAGAATTGCGGCGAGATTGTGGCACGCCCGGGGCGACGGGGAGGGGGGGCTTCATTCACCGCCGCCGTTCTACAACGCGAGGAGAGCGCGTTCGCGTTCGTTTGCCGGTTCGGGGACACGAGGCGCGCGCGCTTCCCGACACCTTCTCTACTCCTCCGTGAACGCATCTCTGCTCGGCGTCGATGCCCGTCGTAGTCGGCCTCGTACCGCCGCACGCGCGCGACTCGACTACGCGCTCCCCGCGCGATGCATCGTCGGGTTTGCGCGGCGCACGGAAAGAGGCCGCGATTCGTTCGAGGAATTTCCGTGAGGATCGTTCGAGCAGAGGCGGTGCGCGGTACCGAGTCGGAAGAACGAGTTTTCGTACGTTCCGAGGGGGAGATAAATAGATGTATCGAAGCGTGTATAAGACTCGCGATCCCGGAGAGGGAAAGAGAGAGAGAGACCGTTTATTTTCTGCCAAGGACTCTCACGGTCCTTTACGGCAACGCGGTAGGGAGCAGAAACTTAATAACTAAACATAGCTCAGTGTTAATAATGTCTTAAATTTTAAAATACAAAATTCTGTACATTTTAAGAACTACACATTTTAAGCACCCACTAATAAGAATGAATTTTACAAAATTCTTCCCCTGAGGTGGTAAAATAGGGAATGTAAATTTATATGAAAATTCGTCATTTTTGAAGTTAAGTCCATGAAAATTGATATTTAGCTCTTCGGTTAGAAATTAACCAAGATTTGTTTCAATTTTTTTTTAAATTTATCCGTTAAGGGGGTTGAATGGGGGATGAAAATGTATATAGGAATTTCTATTTACTTCAAGATCCACGAGATGTCGCGAGCGGGAAGCTAGTTTTAGGAATAAATTGAATAGAATGGTAAAGCTAGGAAACTAGAGAGAGAGAAAGAAAGTGAGAAAACGTTTATTCACGCCAAAGACTCCAGGTCCTCTGCGGCGTAGGCACAGGGATACACAAAAAATGAAATGAAAGCAAGTCAGAGAGAGAGAGAGAGAGAGATCGTGTATACGTTGCAGCTTTCATCGCCGCGCGGTAGCGTCCGACTTTGCGCACCACAAATGACTCCGCCGGGCGCGACGGCGTCTCTCTCTCTCTCTCTTTCTCTCGCCGCGCGCACACACATATACGCCCGTCAAGATATTCGCGCCGCCACACGCGCGAACCACAGAGCGGCGGCGCTCCTTCGCGAAACGAGAGGCCAAACCGAACTCCGAACGGGGGGAGGGGATGGTCGATACACTCTTCCCCCTCGCGCACACGTACCGGCCTTCGGAGCCCTCCTCGCCCTATCCTGTACGCGGGGTCCCGAGTCAACCGGATAGACGAGAAAGACGCGCGCTCTCCACGGAGGGTAACAATCGCGGCGTAGCGTGGCAAATGCGCGTGGTAGGTACACGATATTCGAAGGCGCGAGCGTTTTCCGCAGAATTAGCGGTCGCTCGTCGCTGGCGCGCGCTCAAGCGATGCGACCTGAGCCGCGGCGAGGAGATCGTCGTGAAAATTCAACGTACAAGCGCGAACGAAGAGCGAGAAGAGCCGCGAATCGAGAACCGCCGAGCGGCGTGCCAAGGCGCTCGTGGCTCGATCGGACTCGGAGAGAGTCGGATAAATTCGCAGAAGTTCGACGCGCCTCGACCCTCGTCCTTGGGTGCGAGAAGAATTCGAACGGGATCGCGCCGCCGAGCGTATAAAGCCAGCGCGGCGGAGGAACGAAAGTCGCAACTAAACGCCGAGTTTATACGCGAGGCGTATGATTCGAACTCTGCGCTTCGTCGAGCCACCCTTGAACACGAGCCCTCGAATTCGTCGCGCGCACGTTTCTTATCAGCCTCCGTTTCGCGCGCGGAAGGAAAATATTCCCTCGTTCCGAAAAAAATTGCCGGGAATCCGCTTTCTTTCGTCTCCTCCGCCGCACACCGATGCTATATTCGTCACCGAACGAACGTCAATGACCCGCGCCTCCCCGCCCCACGGCGCGAGCACCGTACTGTGCCAATTCATCGCGTGCGTACGGCGTATCGACGAGTCGGCGCGCGAGGAGCGGCGGCACGGTTGAGCGCCGCTGCCGTCTGACGGGGTGGCCGAGTGGGTCGGGACGTGGGTGAATCTTGCAAGGGGTGGGGAACGCGGGACGGCGAAGGGGGGCGCGATACTACGCCGCAGTGTAGGGACCGCCGATCGATGCGGGCCAAAACATTGCCACATGCCCAACCTGCGAGCGACGGCGCGCTCTCGCTCATTACGCGCGCTCTGTGCTGTGAGCGCGCGTAAGACGCGGGTTGATGCGTTCGACGCCACCCCGACGGCTGGGGAAATTCCGGGAATTTTGACCGCGGCTCGGATCTCGCGGGGATAGGAGGTCGTTAAAAGGTCGAAATACGTTGTTGCCATCGGTACGCGGACGACCGCTCGACGAGAGGTCGCGCCGAACTTGGAATTTATACCTGCGGGTAGGGATGAGATGTGCACGGATGTACGGGCTGTGCGAGGGAAAAAGAGAGAGAGCGAGAGGGAGGAAGGGTGAGAGGGAGGGGAAGGGCATCGAACGCACGGCGGGTTCTCCTCCGGTGAGCCGGCGAAGCTCCTGCTGTATAAACGACGACGACGACGCAGCTGCAGCGTGAAGAGGACGCGCGCCAAATTGCAACGTTCGGACGCGATGGGTTTGTTATTCTTGCTTGCACTCGCTGCACTTCTTTGGAGAGTGTGGATTCTGGTTTATTTGTAAAAATATACGCTGGGAAAAAAATTCTGTACATTCACAAAAATGTGCGCTTATCGTGAATGGAATTCTATTCGGTGTAAATAGAATTCTCCTCGCCGCAAGAAATAATGTAATTGATAAAAATAAATAATTACACACGACCCCGCCGGTAATTTTCAGTAGATCCAACTGATTCTTTCGCTCTGTGTAGATTTAACTAAATCGGAGATTACGCATGGAGAAATGTAGATCAAGTTACTTGGACTAATAATTGATTCGAATGGACTACACAATGCAAAAAAATTTACTCCGTTCAACCATCGATGAAGTTGAATACGGTGAACCACACGGTGCAATTGCTTCAAGTCGATATTCACTTGTTTCAACTCGAATTTGGTTGCTTCAACTCTACTTATTTTTCTTTACACTCTTATAGCATCGAAACAATTGCACTGTGAGGTTCACCACACTTAACTTCACCAATGGTTGAATGAAGCGAATTTTTTTCAGTGCAGCCTGTTTCCTCCAAATAGCCTTTAATTACTATAACCAAATTTGTCAGTCGAAACGACTAATTCTGCATTCCCCTACCCGTAAACGCCGATTTAATTGAATATACCACTTTTTTAAAACTCAGTGTATCGACCAACGAGAATCTATACTTTTCAGAAAAATGTAGAGAGTGCGAGCGAGAAGGACGAACCTGATTATTTTCCTACGCTACTCCGCTTCTTGACGATTCGGAAAACGCTACGATTTTTCGGCGCGGGAGCAACTCTAAATCATCGAGTTTTCTCGGCGCGTGAAAGAGGCTCCGGGAATCGCGAGAAAAATGAAAGGGAAGGACGAGCGTCGCAGTTTCCGTCTCATCGCCGCCTTCCCATCGTCAATGAAATCACCACCGCGACGCGCGCACTACGCTAGCCGTGCATCGCGCGCGGCACCGGGGTGCAACGAAGAATTTCCTCGCGTCAATTACAGCCGTACCGCGCGCGCCAAGAGAGAGAGAGAGAGCGAACGAAAATCAAACTCCACGCGCACCGAGCTCTACTCGCGCAAAGGCGGAACCGGTCGCGATTCCCACCGACGATTTCAGCAGCGAAGCGTACCTACGCTTGAAACCACGCGTGCGGGAATCGCGGCGAGAACGCCGGCGCGCTGTATCGTCGCCGCGTGGGAGCGTCTCCGTCGCGCGTTCCCTCTCCCCCACGCCGGTGACGCGCGGCGATACAGCGTCACACTCCGGGGCGCTCGCACGGTTCCCCGCGTAAGATTTCTCGAGAAGGCCACCCCGCGCACACGCGTCAACGATCGAACCAGAACAACTGAACGACGGCCGTACCTTCGCAACGCCCACGCATCGTCGAGCGTCGAAAGGGAGGAAAAAGCACCATCGGCGTGAGACAAATCCCTCGAGTACCCCGATCTGCGATCAATCGACACGGTTCACCGATTTATGCGCGCGATCTATACTCTTCACGACGGACTTCGCGCGACGACACGACACGAGGAGGCACGCAACGAGCCCTTCCTGGCGCGGAACTGTGGGATGGGTGGCGGAGTCGAGCCGACGGGTCCGCGTCCGGGGTTGAATGCGGCCGGAGGGGTAAGAAAATGCGCAGTAAGGAAAGGACGGGCTCCGCCCTCCATCCCCACCTACGTGTTTTCAGCTATACCCCGCGACAAACTATCGCGACCCTCTCTCCCGCGCGCGCGCGCGCGCGTGTATACGTGCACGAGGCGTCGTGCGCGTGCGGGACGCGCGTCGGTATCGAAATCGCGTTGTATTATCGAAGGAAAAATATGTACGTTTTTATCGAATACGCGGTGAAAGTTTCACAGAAGTTTGTTCGCGTTCCTTCGCGATGACGGCGATGCGTCATGACGATCGGAATGCGAGCGACCGCGCGGCGCGCGCGGGGATGGAGCTAAGGTACAGACTACGCGCGATTCGTGATTTTTGATTCGTACGCTGCGAAAAATTATTTGGTCGATTTAACTTAAAATCTCGGAGACGACGATCACACAAACTGTTTGGTGAAATATGGATCCTCTCTCTCTGCTTGATTGATTAAACTGATCACTTTTTGGTTGGAGTAACAAAATATTTGATTCAATCGACCAGCATCTTGGTTAGGATAATCCGCTAAAAGTGTTTAACCGGATGACGAGATATATATACTTATCATATTCGTGAGTCGAAACGAAGAATCGTCTTTTTTTTAACCCTCTGGGAGCCACCCTGAGTGTCTACACCGAGGAAAATAACTTGGTTAAAATAACAAAATGCATCTGATCATCTTCAGGATTTTGATTAAATGGACCAGATTATTTTTCTCAGTGTAGCGATTCATAGTAGGCCCCAGCCTTTACGGATTTACCGCTATTTAAGGGGACTACCGTACAAGAAGACGGCTCTCTCAGCGGATTAAAAATGAAAAAACGGAAGTTATCAACTCGGACCTCGCGAAACTATACCATCCACCGCGGGGAATTCGTGCAGACCGTGAGAGGCGGAGATCGCTCCTTCCCTCCGATCTCCTTCCTCGTTGCTCGATCGCGCGCAAAAAAATCCACCGTCGTCGTCTCGCGTCCGTTCGACCGCAAGGGCGAGCCACGCTCCCTGCCTGCTCCGGTCGCGAGACACCCGTGCAGCAGCGCGAGGTGAGTCGCGTCGAATACTTGTACGCCGCGCGTATCACTCGTTCGCCCGCAGCGTGCGCGCGATTCGTCCTTCCCCGATTGTCTTCTCGTTTAGCGCCACTTCCGTGCGGCGCGAAGGTACGTCGTTTCGCGCGCTCGTTCCCGAGTTTCAGTACGTCGTGCCGCGCTCTTATCTCCGGTCGTAACTTTCCGCCGCCGCGGCCGACCCCCGCGAGGATGGGAGCCGCGCACCGTGCCCCTGTACACATACATACATACCACATGTGAGGCTAAACTTACTCGCGAGGAAAAAAACTTCAATCGCTATTATCTCATCACCTGTGAGCTTTCGGTTCATATTTGTATGATACTTTTTTGAAGATAATAGCCTTACATCGATACAGGCGAAAAACTCACAGATAATGAGATAATAGCGATCGAACTTTCCCTCCTGGCGAGTAAGTTTAGCCTCACATGGTATCGTTTCCATAAATTCTCCCCGCGATCGACGCTCGACGGCTCCGAAGCCGGACCCGTGCGCGGAAAACCGCGCGCCGCGCTCGCGGACTCGAGATCGCTCTCTTTCCGCCGTCCCCAGCCCCGAGGCAAAGCCGGCCGCCGCCCCAAGGTCGGGGCGAAGCGTACGAACGCCGCGGGATCACCTCGGGAACGAAGTTATATCGAGTGAAACCCGCCGACCGTAAGACCGATGCGACGACGGGGCGACTGTACACGGCGAAGGGGAGATGCCATATTATACCGGATTCCACTGCCTACGCGTTTCTCTCCCGTCGTTTTTCTTTTTTTCACGGACACGCGCGTCCCCTTGGGAACCCGTCGCTTGCTAGGGCCGCGTCGAGACGCCGCGATCGTTCGATGCGCGCGCGCTTACGCCGGGACGACGTCTTCGCGAGCCCGAGGTGCGGATCGAAGGGCTGGAAAACGGGGAGAGGAGTCGCCGGTGATTGAGTAGCTATTTTTATTGGACTCGGGATCTCTCGAGATCCTTTCGAGCCCGCCACACAAACTCGGTAATGAAATTATACGTACACCCGCGCGCGCGGAACGATTCACTCGCACCAAATCGGCACTCCGTTGCGGGGATGCGACGATGCGATCTCGCTATGGTATAAAACTCATAGGTCCGTATAAAGTCCTTTAGAAATCCCACATGTTTGTATTTGAAACAGCAACTCCAAATACGATGAGAGAACGAAACATTAGCAGTTAATGATATTTTTTAACCGTCAATGTATCAAAGATTAGAAATTGCGTCGCTTGAAATAGACAAGGCGGTTTGTATAGATCAAGTAACAGTTATCATACCGTACATTAGCGAATACGCCGTAGGATCTATCAGCTATACATGCTAATGGGTTTATCTTAACTGTTATTCGATTACATTAACTACTGATATGCAAAACTTGTAGTATTAATGTATATACCCATTATATATTTGTCATGGTATTATTTTCTCAGTGCACTCGCCTATTAAAATCTGCAAAGAATAAATCGGAACTTATACGCAATTCTATACGCATATGTGGAAACAAATAAAATCCCATAAAATTGAATGCCGTTCAACTGATAATTACCCAATTGTTTAATTACCAATAGAATGGCGTTTATATCAATCAATTGGTTAATACCAATAGAATGACGCACATCCTTATCCACGGAGAGAAGAGTATATTAATTACTGTTTTGACATTTTGAGGAAAGTATTGTGTTCATTGCTTTACTATATGTGGCAGCAGTAGATATATATCTATTGAACTTCACTAAACGTGTGTCAATTGTTGTTATACAGTAAAGTAATAAACGTAATACTCTCCCAAAAATGACAAATCTATTATATCTGGTATAACGGCGATTAAAATATACTCTTCTCTCCATATAGGATTTTACTTGTTCTTATACATGCGCTAGAATGCCATACATTCCGCGTAGAAAGGAGGAGCATTGGTGGATTGTGGAATAAACAGAAGAAAAGAAGCGAAAAATATCGCGGAATATGCAAAGATACGGGAGTAGGTAATGCGTGTAATACACAACAGGAGGATTTACGGCTATTTTATTTGACGTCGCACGGCACGTTCCGCAGATAATCGCACGAGCGACGCGTTTACTACAGTCGCCGCTCGACTTACGTTTATTACGTTAAGTACGTCAAGAGCATGATGACGAGAGCGAGAGAAAGAAAGTTAGTCGCGAATCAGCAAGGCAAAGATGGGAAGAGAGAGAGAAAGAAAGAGAGAGAGAGAGAGAGAAGCCAAGAGAAAGACTCCGATATGGCGGCGAGGCTGCCGTGGAATGCGGCTGTTATGTACCGGCGAGCCGTTTGTTTTGGTCGTTTTTGTCTTTACCGCTCGACTATCGTCGCGCGAGTAGAGCCGCGCGGCCGCCCGCCGCACAGTATTCCCAGGCATCGAACGAGCGACGAGGCATCGGCCGACTGGACGTACGACGCGCGCTCACCCCGTCGAATCGTGATTTCTGCATCGCGTCTTCGGCGAAGACGAACGACGTCGCGTCTCTCCTCGGTTTCCTTCTGAGCGACGCCGCCGTTAACGGACAATCGCCGCGCGCGTCCCGCTCGTTTCTTTCTCCCTTTCGAACTCGAAAAACACGTGCGTCCCCCCCTCCTCGCGCGATAGGCGGGAATTATCGATCGCAACTTTCCCGTTGGTCGACTAACGACGCAACGAGAAGACGCATCGAGCGAAGCATAGCCAAGTGGACGCCGTGGACCGGTCGAAGGAGGAGAGAGAGGGAGAGGAGCGAGGGAATGCGAGCGGGATTTCGCCCCAGGCTAAGCGATCGCGGCCCGTCGGGTGTTAGAAGACTCGAACGACGTCTACAAAGTTGCGATATCGAACGCGACTCCGAGCGTTTCCGTCCCGTCGGCGCTGCCGGCGGACCGTGCGGTCGTGCTGTGCGCTTTTTTCTCTCACGATCGACCCGCGGCGTGACTCGAATTCCGTAAATTCCGCATTCGCCTCTCCATTCGCGACGTCTGCCGACGCGATTTCGCGGCGTAGGACTGTCGTGCACGGAGAAAAGGAATTAGTTGGATCTACTGATAATTACTTGCGGGGTTGTAAGTAATTATTTATTTACATCGATTAGATTTGTTTTCATGTAATGTAATTTGATATTTCTTCCTTCGAGTCATATACCATTCCACATGATTGTAAGGAAGAGATATATAATTGATCTGTTGAAAGATTTCATTGATACCTATACATAAATAAATGATTACTTGCGACCCCGCAAGTAATTTTTAGTAGCTCAACTGATTCTTTTTCTCTGCGTACGAACGACGGAAAGTACTCACGAATTCGCGGCACAGATAGACTTGTATGAGCGTCGCGACGTTGATTGCTCTAAAATCTGCGTTTATTTTGCCGCATGAGTTTAAAAAAATAATTGTTCTTCAAAAAATTGTTAAATTTACATTGTAATTTGATTCAAATGAATCGTAGTTATTGTAGAAACATATTTACGAAAAATGTGTACGATATATTGAATAAATGTTTAGCCGTTTATTTGTAATAGTTGGAAATCATTTAACGAACATTTTTCTCCGCGCACAAATAGGTACCCTCTTGCTTACCCAGGTGGAAAAGTTCTAAATACTTTGTATATCATCTATATATGGTTTTAGTCATTATGTGGATAATATATGATTTCTATCCATATAATAACTACATATAGATTTAAAAATATTTATACCTATAATTCATATATAGTCTTTATAACGTTCACATAAAAATCGTGTATAATCTATATATAACCAAAACCACACATATGGAGATTAGGTATATAGAAAATACATCGAATTTTTCCGCCTGAATAATGGTGACTCATTGATGCATCAGATGAGCTAATACTACCTAAAGTTGCTGTACAATTTACGCACATTTGTCTATTCGGGGAGAACTCGCGCCGTTGCGAAAAATATCGATCGCCCCGATATCCGAACCACGAGGAATTTCAACTCGACGCACCGGGAGCTCCGGGAACGGGTCGCGCGCGCGCGTCACCGGCGAAAATGAAAAGGGGGAACCACCGCTCGATAGGACACGACGCGACATACATACATAGGTGCGTTGAACGCAGTTTTTTCCTCGTTCATCGCGAATACGCGGAATCGACTCGCACGCGTTTATCGACCGAGCGCGAACGATCTCTCGGCGCTCTCGATTTCAAAATCGCGAGCTCCGTTTTATCGCTCCTCCGCGAGCACGTCGGGTCGGTCGAGAATCGTCGTAACCGGCCTACCGAAGCGAACTGCGCAATAGACGAGAAGTGCGACGCCTGCACGGATCCCCGATAGACTTTTCACGATATACGCCGAGCGCGTATACGTACACGCGCGTCTCCCGTATATTTGTACGCGGCTCCCACGTTCCCGGCCTTCGTTCGCCCTGTCTCTCTCCCACCACCGATAAAAGTACGCGCGTGCCCGCGTCGCAAGACCGAAATTCATTCATGACGCTCATCGAGCCGTATGGCGCGCGCCGCGTCGTCCGTACGCGGCGATACGGCGTATCTGGCGTTTTCCTGAATACGCGACTGAATCGTTTCGAGCCGCGAAACGCTCATACAATGTCGTAGCGGTGGGCCGCTCACGGTTGGCAGTTAACGAACGGACCCGTGGGTCGAAACGGCACGGAAATAATGCTGATGTTGGTCTACAAAGACTTGTATGATCGTCGCGACGTTTATACAAAATATGTTAGATTTGACTAAGTTAGCGGTTATGGGCGGGGGAACGCAGATCTAGTTATTATACTTGAACTAATAATTTGCTAGACTTGATTATAGCTTGTTTTCGTCAAGCAATAGCTAATCATTACAACCAAATTATTTCATTCAAGTGCCGCCAATTTAGTCAAATCTATTACTTTTTTCTCTGTGTAATAATTGATCGTCCTAAAATATATGTTAATTTTGCCGAATGAGTTTAGAAAAAGAATTATTCTTCAAAAAATTGTTACATTTACATTATAATGTAATTCAAACGAATCGCCGTATTTATTGTAGCGAAATGTACGAAATATTGTGCATATATTGAATAAATGTTTAGCATTTTATTTGTATTCGTTTGAAATCATTTAACGACACAAATGTTATCCGAATTGATCAGATTCGAATTAACAATATCCGCACGAAAAATTTGCGGATATAAAATTCTCAGATCTAATATATTTCGATATGATTTTGATCCGCTTTTTATCAGTTTTTGATAAAAGGGGACAAAAAACGCATAGTACACGAACAAGTATCTCCTTATCCGCTTGTGATAGATATTTAGAACAGGGCGGTCGTCGTTCTTCCAAAATTGCTCTTACAACGGAAAACGCTGTCTCGAAAAAACGCGTTGGAAGCGAATCGGATCTCGCGCGACCTTTCGCGCGCGACTAATACAATAAACGCGCGAGCGACGCGATCGTCTCGCCTTTGTGACATTTTCGACTCGCGCGAATTGCCGTACGCGCGCGTCTTCGGGTCCTGCGGATGAAATATAATTCGTAGACCATCGCGTTATACGCGTCGCTCGGCTCTCGTCCAAAGCTTAGGGCGACGACGCGACGGTTCGTCGACCCGCCGCCACCACCGCTGCCGCCACACCACCGCCGCCACCGCACAGCCCCACGGTCCCGCATATACGTGTACGTTCGAAGCTCGTCGGAATGCGGTTTGCATTTGAGGCTCCGAGAAAAGGAAACGCCGCGCGAATTCGCGTAGGGCCGCTCGTTGCTTCGCGCAAATCCTTTTCGCGGAACGGACCGCGCCGCGACCACCGGTAATTCGTCGCGTCTCGAAATGTTATATTTAATTCGCCGCGAAGCGACCGATACACTCGGAGGCCTCTGGAACTCGTTATCGACGATTTTCGGTATCGCGCGACTGTGTAACGAACACGGGAAAAGATGATTCTGCAGTTTTAACAAAACTAGGTCTTGTTGAGAATTTCTCGCTGTCATGACAAAAATATCATCTGCGGTGGCACAAAAGATGTGTTCAATAATAGTACAAATATTTGCTGGGACGGCAAATATTTTTCTCGAAAATAACTTCACCGTGACTGCAGTTGCATTTTTGCTATTATTGAATATATTTTTCGCTGTCGCAGATAATATTTCTGTTGTGATAACAGAAAATTCCCCACGTTTTGCCGAGACCGTAAAATCATTTTCTTTTCCGTGAAGGTACGAAAGGTTAACGAGGTCGCGAGTCGTCGATAACGAGTCTCGCGGAACTCGCGAGGACTATAAATATGTCCTCGCGGAAGTGAGAGAGAGAGAGAGAGAGAGTCGTCAATGGGACCCAATACGCGATGGGCCGCGCTCGTCGTTACGCTTTCGACTCGCACGCAGCGGGAGATGAACGGAATCGAGAACGACGGACGGGTCCGTGCGATATATCGCGTAAAAATACCCAAGCAACCTACACTCGTCGCCAACGATCCGCGCGGGGAGCGTAAACGCGAGGGCGTAATACTCTGTTCGCCGAAAACGCACGAATACACGCGCGCGCACGTGCGGACAATGTACGCGTCGCGCTCGAGTTCGCGCGATACGAGCACGACGTGAATTGGGGTCGCGAATTTATAATCCTCGGTTTCGAATTTCGTTCCGGAAGCGATATCCGCGAATGGCGAACGCGCAGCGACGCTACGGGGGCATAAAAAATGCGGAAGCGGAAATTCGAGACTCCCGTTATCGGCGTCGATCGTTAGAAATGCGTCCGACGGACGGAGCTCGTCGATCGATCCGCGCGGAGATCAAATTTTGAGGATAAATACATGGAAAAAAGAATGTTGTGCAAGGCGCTCAATAAATGGGATAATTAGTGATATTTCACACAACAGAAGTCCTCAGGAGTGACACAACACAGAGTATCGTTGTATTGGGTTCACGGAGAAAAAAGAATTGTACGAATTATAATTTGACTAAAGCATAAATTACTATTCCGCACAGTAATTAGTGTTTTTTCTGAGGAACTGATAGAAATTCCTGTGGAGATATTATATTTGGTTAAACTAGTATTTGTACAATTATAAACTGGTAAATAAAAATGTGTCCTCTGTACAAATTTTTTAAAATCAGCTCGAATGTCGATGACATTTTTTAATACATCAATTTGATATTCCTTCCTTACAATCATATAGAATAGTATGTGACTGCAAGGAGGAAATATTGAATTAATATGAAAAAAAATCAAATCGATGTACCTACCTAAATAAATAATTACTTGTGACCCCGCAAGTAATTTTTAGTAGATCCAACTGATTCTTTTTCTCTGTATACACGTGTGAAGTGGATAACACTTTGTCTTTGCGATTCAATGCCTTCTGCTGCCGAAAACGGGACGAACTTTTGCATCAACCCAATAAATTGTAAATACCACAGCTTCCATTGCAAAAACTACAATTCATATATTTGTACGTGATACATTAGAGGTACTATTGACTGTCGAACATCTTGAGTGTTGCTATAAATGTAGAATTCGTTTTTATTTGACACAATAGCAGTTACAATGTACAACGGTACTCTGTGTCGTATCCCTCCGGGGGACATCTTCTCTGCTACGTGAAATATCATTTTCTAGGTACAAAATTCTCTTTTCCGTGATACCGCGCTCGGGCCTATGGTTTTTCGGTGCGAGCCTCTCGTCGCCGCCGTCGAATAAAAATCACGCGCGACCGCGCGCCAAATGCCACGCGCGTCCGCGCGTTCCGAGAGAAGAGCGTTCCGCGAAGCGCGCACACGATCCCGCACCGACGGCACGCGAAAATGAAAGACCGAGCGGGCAATTGCGCTCGGAAACGCGTTCCTCATTTTTTACCCCAACTACTTACGAGTAATCACAAGGAGATTCGAATTGCGCACCCGCGAAAGCGTCGGCGACCGTCGGGGCGCGCGTTCTCCGTACGAGACGTCGCAATTTCGCTTCCGATAAAATCGTTCTACTCCGTCTCTGCCCGGCGACACTTTACGCGGGGACGCTCGTCGTGAGAAACGATTCGCGACGGCAGCCGACGTCGTCGGAGCGCGCGCGTGCGTCCGCTCCCGCGGCGCGAGCGACCGATACGTCGTAATAACGCGAGAGACGCGTATTCTCTCGGGAACGCGCGTGCGAGGTCAGTGACTATAAAGGGAAGTAACCCGGAGATACGCGAGAGGTACTCGACGTACGCTCGCGTGTTTATTGCGCAGTTCGGCAGTGGTGCGACGCCACTAACGCGGTCTCCGTGGCCAAAATGCTTTTGGCAAAATTCGACAAAATTGCCAGTCGAGCGAAAATGGACGCGCGCGCACGCCAGCCGCCTCTACATCCAAGTCCTTGAGACGCGACGAAAGTATTCTGCCGCGAGTGACAACCGTAGGCGCTGTGCTCGGCCAAGATCGAGGCACGAACGGGGAGAATGAAAAAATGTCAGAGCGCGTGTCGATCCGCGAAGGATGCCGCCGCGTAGGTACCTACGCGCGCGCGATGAAGATTCGGAGAGAAACGGCGTTCGCGTCGACGGGATACGCGCGAGTCGCGCGTCCGTGACGGGAGCTGTCCTTGGGTTGCGCCGAAAGGAGCATCGGACTGATAATATACACTCGAAAATGGTACGGGACGTTCGGCCGTGTCGTGCGACGCGCTCGAAGATTGCACGCGGGAATTCGCCGCGGAAAAAATGCGTTTCGGAGAACGACGGCGAATAGAAGCCTCGCCCGACCACGCGGCGTGGTTACGGGCTGAAAACGCGCAGGCTCTCCCGCGGCAGTCGACGGACGAAAGTACGCGCGTATTCTAGAAAGTCGTGCGACGATCGCCCGTCGAACGAGTTCTGAAAAGCTGCGCGACTCGAACGGCATCTACTCTCCACGTCGCATCTTCGACGATCGCCGCCCGTCGCATTGAGAAAGCGCCCGACGGCGACGCGCGTCCAGCGGCGGCGCGCGTCGAGCACCCAAAATACGTCGCGCGACGTAGGCAGAGGTAGAAAGAGATCGAGAGAGAGAGAGAGAGAGAGAGAGAGGGAGAGGGAGAGGGGTAGGTACTCCGCGGAGTCACTCACCGAGTCGGCACACCGTGCTCCGAAAATTCCACCGATATGTGTATCAGCGAAAACGGTGGTGGTCAGCAAGTATCGCACATAACATCGGCGTCGCGACGTTCCGGACACGCTCGCGCACTCGTGCGTCGCGGGATGAAGCGGACGCGCACCGCGACGCGAAGAAACGCCACTTTTTCGGAACGCAGATTCTCGTTCGAGCCGCGTACAAGTTGTTTACTAGAACGCGAACCATGCCATGCCCCGTGCCCGCGTCCGTCCGTCTCCGGCCTCTCCTCGTCGCGCCGAGCAAAACAAGACCCTGCGCAATGCCCCACTGCGCACCTCGGACATGTTTTCCCCTAATTGGGATTGAACGAATTTCACGGAGGAAACACGCCCGAATCGCGTCGGTCGGGTGGATCGAGACGACGGAAATTTATTTTCGCCCGAACAAAACTCGACGCGACGTACACTGAGAGGCCCGAACCGAGCAGGTCGCTGTCCTTTCTCGGGGAACGGCGTATTAATTCTCGGAAACGCGACGGTCCACGCGACGTACAGGGTGCGCCATCTGGCACCGAATCTGGCCGAGGTGGAGGCGCGCGCTCGGACTTATCGCTCCACTGGTATCCCCGGATCGACGCGTGACGAGTTGTGGAGCCAAAATGATTCGGCGTTCCTCTGCTCTACACTAATATTGTGAGAGAAATAATTGCTGATGTGCCAGAGAAAAGGCTTTTTTCAATCAAAAACATGATATAATTACAGGATCAAGGCATGGGTTTCTTCGGCAAGAAATAAATATCTGATAGGCTTGAGTAACTTTTGATTTCACGCAAAGAATTTCAATTGTTCCAGTGAAGGTTCTCTCGAATCAAGGCTAATGTTTATTCGAACAAGGATACAGATTCTTGGTCGGAGAATACTTTGACAAAGAATCTGTATTCTTAAAAATTTGAAAGATCATAATATGTTCTTCATTCGAGATATTTTTTTTTGACGCTAGCAATTATTTCTCAGAGAGTACCTATGTATAAACTTCGCGGCAAACTTACCACGAATCGAAATGATTTTAGGAATATTAAAATATCGGCGCGAGGATGTTATCGAAATAAAATTATACCACGCGGGAAGTAATTGGACAGATATTTATACTGAGAAATATTACTGGTCCAGTCTTTTTAAACACTGCTTTATTACAATACAAAAAAACATCACAAATATACAGCATTACAGATAAATGAGACGTGTAAACTAAACTAGAATAAACGTAATTAATACACACTGGCAGTGTCTGACGAAACAATTATTTGCCCCGGCGTCCAGATCCTCGTTTCACCTTTCGCGATCGTTGAACGCTTTGTCAAGAAGCGAGTCGAGTCATTAGACAGGCGCATTGCTCGATTTCAAATGATGCAACGCGCCACCGACATCAGACCGATAAGACCCAGACCCATCGAAGTCACGCACACGAGGGCCAGTGCGTTTCTGTTGTAATTCGGGCAGAGATCTTCTTCGCGGCATCTCCTGTAAAACCAATCAAAGAATCACGTTGTCTCCACGAATGGTCGAAGGGATGCGCGTGTCTCGTACTTACAATTTCTCTATCAAAATAACCGCCAGACCGGTGACGACCTTATCCAAGAAAGTAACGACGGCGTAGACGAGCGCGCTTCGCTCCGTTCTGGGCCCTATCAGTTCGGCGGTGACGCTGAGAGCGGTCACCATGGTGACGGAGCTTCCGGTACCGATCAGGATCGCCACGGCGTACAGCGTGATCGCGTTGCCCGTGGCGAACTCGGTGACGACGGCGGAGATCACGCCGACGAGAGCACCTAGCAGGTAGCACAGCTGCGGACACGGTGAAACGATCTTATTCTTTTGTTCGACCGCGACGTACAGGCTGCAATCAGGTCAAGCTGCAGCGTGATTGATAAATGTCCCCGATCTTTTTTTTATATAACTGGCACCGCCATACAGTAATATTATTGATCTACTTTTGCGGTTAACTTAACCATGGTGCATGGCTATCATAAACTACAACCTTGTTACACTGAGAGAAATAATTGCTGGTATCGAAAAATATATTTTTTGAATAAAGAACATATGATCTTACGAATTTTTCAGACTACAGATTTTCTTGGTCGAAGAATCTCTATATTCTTGACCTACAAGAATACCTTCGTTGAGACGAGAAATTCTTCCTGTGCGAAAAAAAAAGAATTACCTACTCGAGCCTATCAAATAGTTCCTTGCACGCAGAAAACTTGACTGTGGAATTATATAATTTTGTTGATTGAAGAAAACATTTTGTTGGGGTATCAGCAATTATTTCTTTTAATGCACGAGTATCGTCGTACCTTCGAACCGCAGATCCGATTCAAATATTTGAGAAGTAGGGCAGCCGCGAAGGAGGACAAGTACGAAATCAACGGCACGGTAGCCAGCGCCTGTTTGCCGCCGACGCCCGTCTCCTCCGTGTACAGCGGCAGGTACACCGTAGCCAGGGTTATGAACAATCTGCTCGCCACGTAGAGCAGGGCCACCCTCAGCAGGAGCGTCACGCCGAGATCGCGCGGCCGGCGCGCCGAGGAATACTCGCCGCTGGAGGAGGAATTTTCGGTGCGCGCCTTCGAATCGTCTTCGATCTTCAGCAACGCGTGGAAGCCGATCGTCGCAGCCAGTCCCACCGCCGTGCAGATCAATGCGATAGTCTGCGGGACGAAAGGACGTCGTTGAAATGGTGGAGACGACCACGTCTACCTTTTACTTACTCTGAATTTATACGC
Source organism: Xiphydria camelus (assembly GCA_963678675.1). Taxonomy (NCBI): domain Eukaryota; kingdom Metazoa; phylum Arthropoda; class Insecta; order Hymenoptera; family Xiphydriidae; genus Xiphydria; species Xiphydria camelus. The sequence continues at coordinate 31,224,646 of OY783194.1, forward strand.
GTCCCGTTGCGTCACCTGCGCAACATTGTCTTCGCTGGTGGGAAGAATCGTCCACGCGATGACAAAGACGATCACGGCCGATGCCACTTGCGCCGAGTATCTGTAGAGTATAACAATGTATTTTCACTCTTTTCGTTGAACGTGACGAACGCTCGGTACTGTACGTTCTGTGTTGCCTGCACGGAAAAGAATAAATCCTAGCATTTTTTTAGAAAATTTATGATAAATTTCGAGACAAGGCCAATTTATTGTTACGTACATTGATTTTCAAGAATTTGTACAGAGGACACATTTCTCTTTACAGGTTTATAACACAGTACATATACTAGTTTAACCAAATATAATATCTGTTCCACAGGAATTTCTATCGGTTCTTTCACGGCTCTTCGATGACATCATAATTCAGCTGAGAGAAACGCACTTATAACTGAGCGAATAATTATTTTTTCGGACATTTTCTTTTTCATGCGATATTGAATATGTATACGAATTGCAAATTAAATTTAAAAATACGACAATTTTTTTCTAGTTAAATACCGTATTTTAGTAAATATTACAACAACGCTTGCAACTTCTGCTAGTTCTACTATATAATTTGTACTAAAATTGTAGTTATCGTAACAATAAATTTGGTTTGTCCCGAAATACCTATATCACAAATTTTGTGAAAAAATGTTACGATTTATTTTTTTCCATGCACGATACCGAGCGCCGATCCGATATCGCACCTTATCGCGGTAAGTTCCGTCCGGACCAACGTCGAGCCGGACAGCGCGGGAATCATGGAAAGATGAGAGATCTGCACGGCCGCCCAGCCCGTTTGGAATACCGCGATGCTCGTAACGTAAACGGGCATGGCGAGGGGACTGGACGCGTCCACGAACGAGCCGAAGATGACGGGAAAGCTGACCGCGACCAGGGAGGATCCCAGGATGTGCCACGTTTTCTTATCGTGGTATCTGTCGACGAGGATTCCGAAAATAGGAGTCGCGAGGGCGTCGACGGTCTGACCTTAAAAGCAATGCATAACCTCGTTTACCACCTGATCGGTATCGCCGATCGTGGCTCGAACGGCCCGCGATACGACAGCTCGATCCACGGACGCCACACTATGCGTTTTCGATGCGTTTTTCCTGGTTCCGTTTAGCGATAGCGTTTCGATGACCATGGTGAACCCATGAAAAAGTATCATAGATTCTCATAGATTCATGAAAAATTTGTAAAATTCCATAGAATTCCCATGGGAATTTGGTGTGCTTCTGACACAGGAATTCCAGATACCCTCTTATCAAAAATCCGAGAAATATGAATGGGAATTTATTGGATTCTATGTGTATCTGTAGAAACAAATAAAATCGTGAATGGCGTTTACGGGTCTTCATTATCTTTATAGGATTCAACTCGTTTTTTAACGGATACATATAAAATTCAGTAAATGCCTATTCGTCATCTCAGTTACGCATAGAATCCAATGCATTCCTATTCGTCCCTCTTAAACTTTTATAATAAATATTTCGAATTGTTGTATCAGAAGCACATCAGATTCCCATTGAAATTGTCCACAGGAATCTATGGGCTCTTTTCAATGGGGATATTTAAAATAACGCGTTCACACCTCGGTTTCAGGCTTCCGCTTCCGCTAAACGGGACCGGGGAAAACATCGAAAACGCGTAGAATGGCGCTACACTTATACGGGATGCGAAACCGTAGTGGGAGCAATATGCATTTCCATCCGCCGATTCTAATGCGATCTTTTCGCGCAGGCGCGCGCCGCCCTCGACTGACCCAAGAGTAACATGGCTCCAGCGGCGACCGGTTCGAAGAGAACGATTCTATGAAGAAAAAGCAGCGTGTAGGAGAACCACGTGGCGGCCGCTAGATCGTTGAAGATGTGTCCCATTGCGTAAGCCAATTTGGTTTGCGCCGACACTCTCTCCCGCTCCATCAGCGGCGCCCTTTCGTCGTCGACGGCCATCTCTCGCTATTTCCTTTGCCCCTGGATCTCACAGTCCAGCCGGCGAGACTTTTCAATCGTCGATCATCGTCGTGTAGTCACCTTGACCGGAAATCGATACGGATTCAAATTTATCTCCGTGATGCGTGTCCGAGGAAATAACGCGCAGTTTTGTACGCGAGTGCGGCGCCACACTTAACGCGCGACATTTCGCTGCGAACGATCGAACAATACGAGTTCGCGTGAAAAGAGTATGGGACTCGATAAAGATAAGACCACGTGGCGCGCGATACGTCAAACTTTATGACGCGCGTATCGGTGCCCCCGAGAACGTAGCAGAATGGGGCGGACGATCGCCGCGATCGGTATTGCGACTCGTCGACGCGCACGGGCGTCGACGGAGCGCGTTTCGTCGATCGGCTCTTCTCGCGCGTCTAAAGTCCATCACACAATGAAAAGAATAAGGAATGACATTCCGACCGGTTGGTTTCCTTTCATTGTGTAAAAATGTATAAGAATACAGGATTCTTGGTCGAATAATAGGGTAAATACTCCATGAGAGAGAGAAGGCTACGTTAAGCAAACGCGTGATAATATTAATTTTAAAAAACGGTTGACACTGTCAGTACAGCCAAATTACTGTTAAGATATAAAGAAGTAAGGGTATTCTAATTATTAGTTTTTACTTTAATGTAAACACTATTCTCCGTGCAAAGATATTAAATAACGTTTTTTAAACGAACCTGATTTAAAAAGAAATCTGTTTGAGCATTTCTTATGAAAAAGTATGAATTTATGGAGTTGTTGAAAAGAATAAAACTCCTTAGAGAGAGAGTGTAATAATTTTAAGACTTGAGGGATATTTAAATTTATAGTAGGGTAATATAGGAGAATTTTCGTTTGTACTGTTGAATAACTCTTATTTGTAAAGGTGGCATTTACCGGTGGGGTGGACAAGAGCTATTACATTCTTGATTCAAAAATACCTTCATTTTGAGACGAGAAATTTTTCCTGCGCGTAAACAAAAATTACTCGCGCCTATCAAATATTATCTCGCACGAAGAACTTTTTCCAAACTGATAAACGATATACTTCTGTTTGTTTCGTTTTGAGAACTGGGCATTCGTGAGAAAAAATAGTATAATATATTATTTGGCAGAAATCGTCGGATTTTTAAGACTGTGTTTAGGTCGTAGCACCTGATTAAACAGTCTAAAAAAACCTTGGATTTCCGCCTAATGACATAAGATACTATTTCATCCGGGAATTATATAATGTTTTCAATCGAACAAAACATTTTTGTCGCCACCAGCAATTTCTCTCGGTGTATCTTGTATTCCACCTCGTGTTCTCGTTTCGCCGATTCCGGTGTGGCGAGAGCGCGTAGGTACCGCCGATCTCCCGCGCCAACGCGACGTCCGCACACTACTCACCGTTGCGCTGAGCACGATGCACTCTCCCGAGCGTCGCCCACCCCACGGCGATCGACGAATCGATGTATCATGGACGCGAAACGAACTTCAGACGCGCGATCTTTATCTCGACGAAGCCGTAGGGCGCGATAACGAGGCGTTATCAACGAGTCGGGCGATCGTGGATCGACTTTTGTTGAATCCGGAGAGAGACTGTCTTCGCGAAGGCATAGTCGCGGCGTACTCGCGCGCGCGCGTGCGCGCGCATTCACCGATGCCGCACACCGTGCCGCCCGGCGGAATACAGCTCGCCCGGTAATCCGAGATCGCAAAGAGAAACGCAGGAAATCGATACCTCGCGAGTCCTCTAAGGTTTCCGTCTCCTACCTACTCCGCGGAGCGGTTCGTTAACCGCTCGCGCGTACGCGAATGGAGGGGATAGCGATGTGTCCTCGGTGAGAATACCCCGTGAAATGACGACAGTGCGAATGTCTCTAATTTTTTTGAAGAATCGCGATGAAATTTGACTGCTTTCCGGACGCGCCTGTGGAAAATCTTACAATTTCCCCCACGAACGCTACCGATCGCGTTCAATGGCATTGTTCGATGTCGATCGGAAGGATATACATGCTCGAAGAACGTCAACCGGTGATGACGCGAAAGAACACGATGCGATTGTTTAATATACAAAATTATATTATATTTCTTCACGGTGCACCGACAATTGCGGTTACGTGACGCATATATGCGGAATATCTACACGTTTGACGCGTTAGTCTCGCGACACGACCTCGTGTGGTCGTTGAAGGCGGCTCGCTCGATCGAGAAGCCGTTGGAATTATGCGATTGATTCGTTTCACGCTCGTTGAGCCGTTGGCCGTCGATCGGACGTCGCGCGAATGACTCCTTTGACGCATATCGAAGCGAACGATCGGGCGATCCTTCCTCCCATCCTGGATTCCATCTTCTCCATACTCGGTCGCGGAAATCGTCGCGCGATCGACAGCCGTGGGACGCATTCTTTCAGAGTATTTACGCGCGTACGGGTAATGTACGCAAGAGAGCTTTAATCGCTATACTCGCGATATCGAACGACGATCGAAATATCGTCGAGCTTAAATTCTACGTATCGCAGGCGGTCGTCGAAAGTCGATCGCGACTCGGTTGAGCGCGGAGCCTATCCGCCCAGGTGCCGAGAGGTACCAATTTGACCCCGATGACTGAAATTTCTTCGTTTAACTCCTAATCGACGATATATCACATAGATTTACGTTCTGTTCGTCGCGGCGAACTCCGTGCCTTCGAACTGCCTCAGGTGTATCTGCAATTGATAGGGTTCGCGGTAATACCGATATTCTCGACGCGCGGACTTTGTCGAGCTCAACCACCGCGACTGGCGCACCTGTAAATGCAGGTTGACTTCGGCGGATCTGCTCAGATAAGGAAAATTCCCGCCGCTCTTCAAATGCGCCAGCTTGGCGTCGGGATAGCACTTGTACATCTCCTCGCGGACGCCGTTCGACAGCGCGTACTCGTCGAACACGTCCAAAATCGTGATCGGCAGGTGGCATATCTTCTGCGGCTGCACGTAACAGCTCACGCAGTTCATCGTCAGCCGCGACGCCAGCTCGGGTTGGGTCAGACTCTCCAGCTACGAGTCATACGGACGTTTACCTAGTTGTTAATCCGAGTGGATCGCGCGATCGGATCGAGCTTTCGATTATAAACGACGGCGCGTGATCACCACTCACCCTCTCGACCATGAAATCAATCGCGTCGATGATCTCGCAGTCGACCTTCTTCGGCGCGAAATTTCCCATCACCATTTTCTTCAGCACGAGCGAGGGTAAGATCCAAAATCTGACGGAAAAGTCACATAAATGCGTGACGGCATCGATCTAAGTTCAAACTCGATAAGAGAGCGCTCGCGAGTTACGCGAGCTAGGAAAAGGGTGACTTCTCTCTCTCGAGGTGTAGCGCAACAAACGCGCTACGTCACTCGCGAATGCTCTCCCAATCGCGTTGAAATCGCGCGACTCACACTGCTGCCGAGTCGTTGTAACTGAAAACCGTCGTGTCCGTGAACGTGTTGCAGAGGATCAGCGACACCACCCTGGGACAATGAGAATTGACCTCGGCGAACTTTTGGGCGAGGAATCCGCCTGGAAGCGAGAGAAGAATCGCACTTTTTGATCCAATCGGACGATCAAAATTTTCGTCTAAGCTGGAAAACGATATTTTGAAATGCAGTTTACGCCATAATCTAGTAAGACTATCTCCCTCGCATTCGTTGCACGGCATAAGTGCATCTCTCTGCCTTTCCGATAACGTCACAATCTTGCAGAGAGAAACGCACTTGTAACTCTGCGAATAATTATTTTTTCGAACCGTTTCTCATTTGTTTGCTATTGAATATGTATATGGAATACAAATTAAATTTAAAAATATGAATATCTGTTATATATTAAGATCGAATTTAAACAGTCCGTAGTTTTTCTTAGAAATGTAGGTATATAATAGATTTTGAATTCTGAAATTACAAATATTCGTGGTAGTCTATGGGGGTCTATAATAAATTACGAATTTTCAAATTTCGTACTTCAGCGTAGAACTGACATAAATCGGCGTCGATTTTTTTTTTCTACCTGGACGTGGACTCACCCAGAGAGGCTCCGAACAGATGCACCCTATCCAGCTCCATGTAGTCGAGAAGCTTCTTGAATCCTTCGCACCACTCCTGCACGCTCCAATACACCGGCGGTTCGGCCTGAAGAAGAGATCGGGGCAATTAGTCGCGCGCGCCGATCGCAACGGACGTTAAACGATCCGCGTCTATCGACGTCGAACGTGGCGCGGCCGAACGGAGGGCGCGCGAGGGATCGTCGATATCGGCGCGCTCGCTATCTCCCGACGCGACGCGCAATTGCCCGGGCGAGGAGCGACGGAGAAAACGCGTCGATCGGCGCTCGATAAAACTCGTGACGCGTTTATTTGTTCGGAGAAAATGTCGCGCTTACCGCTATGATTCGGTATCCTTTCGCCGCCAGACCTAGGATCTGTTTGAAAAAAATGTCCGCAGTTCCGCTCACCGGCGGAAGGCAGATGAGCGGACACTTCACCGTTTTTGGACTGGAATCGTACACCTTCCATCCCTGAAAGGAAGCAGAAGAAGAAGCGTTTGTTATAGTTCCAAGAAACGGGCGTCTCCCAAGAGCGCATATGCAAGGAAGGCAAGAATAATAATATTAATAGTAATAATAATAATATCGCTGATGGCAGTCAAAATAATGATATACATAAATAATAAAAGAAATTAAAAGGAGCAATATAGAAAAAGATAAAAGTAAAGCACGCAGCGAGCAGCGGAAGAAATAAAAGAAAACCACGCAGAAGTAAGCAAGAGTAAAATTACTTCGTATAGGAGAAAAGCGCGTGAGATTTTGCGATCTTGATCGCGATAGTAATGGAAAATCGCTCCGTATCGCGGGGCAAAATTATAGTCCCCGCGACTATAACCGAATTTGATTTATCGCGAAGAAGTGTTTGCGTCTATTCGACGACCTCGGAACGACCGTTCGTATTGATCGCGGTGATCAACAGTCCAAACTTTCGACGGACTTTCATCGTTTTGCGATGCGCTCATGCGTTCGTTTGAATTCCAAATATCGTCAAAACATGATAAGATTCTCCCTCATGATTGAAGCGTTCAGATTATTCCTTTCAACGCGCCAGAAATCCCGCAAACTTTATTCCCATTCCCGAAGAACGATTCGCATCACCTTCGTCCCGTCGGCGTCCACGACGATCTTCCTGAGCGGCACCGAGCTTCGGAAGCTCAAGTACTCGTGGGACCGGGACAGTTCGCTCGAGTAAGGCATCTCCCGTCTAGTCGTCGCCGATTATTGTCGTTGATTCCTTCCTCGCGATTTCTCTATTCGTCTCGCTCGGGCTCCTCTCCTACTCTCAGCGGCGCCTCCGTCGCGCGATCACGAGACACGATCCATCGCGCGCCACCGGGGAGGGACGTTCACTCACTAGCGATCGACGCGTGTCCGTCCGATCTCCGGTACGCCGATTCATCCACCGCCGCCGCTCGATCGACGAGCGAACCGTTCTTCAGGATCGTCGGCCGTTTCTCGAATCGTCCGACGGTGATGGCAGTCCGTTCGTCGATCTTGACATGTCACGGGACGGGGAAGTGGGGGAGCCCTCACCGGATGGACTCCGAGAGAAGACTCACTCGCCTCGGATCGTCGACGTGTACTGTGCACGACGCATCGGCCGTTACCGACGTGTCCGCGTCTTTCGTCGCCCTCAACGCCAGCTGAATTCGGTCGATAATGCTGTCTCAGGATTGAGAGCGTTCGCGCGCGTGCGCTCGGTCGCTCCGCGCTGAACTTTCCCTTTCCTCCGGAAATCTCTGATAGAGGCAGGAACGTGTCTACTGTACACGAGGGCCCCAGCCCACCGGGGAAAGTGGATCTGGCCAAAGAGTACAGAAGTACAAAACCTCTCAAATTAAGCAGGTCGATTCTGCGCTTTTTTCCAAGAAGCCGAGGAAGTACAGTTGATCTTTTGCGGAGGATCGTCTTTCCAGTGGAACGTCTCTTTGATGTTTCTATCCTACGTGGAAAAAACTGAATTGTAGCATTTACAAAGTTTGTGGTAAATTTTAGGATAAGGCCAATTTATTGTTATGATAACTACGGTCTTAGTAAAAATTAAAGCAACGTTTGAAACTTCTACAAATTTTAGTATAAATTTTACTAGAATTCTAGTTATCGCAGTCTCTATTATTCCATTGCCCTGTTATTGCTCCGATTCGTGAAAATATCGCGAACTCGTCAAAGAGATGATCGGCCAAATCAATATTTCGAAAGAGACAGTAAGAACGCCACTTCCGAAAGTAACTCCGGATCGCCAGGTTACATAGATGCGCCGGCGACCGCGCTACCCTTACAATAAAACAGCGCAATTGCTGGAGCAATATCGCAGAAACACAATGTCGCTGTCGCATCACACGCTTATTATTTCTGCAATGTGCTACAGGGATATCATACTATCGCGTTCCGATTCATTGAACCCAAACTACACCTGGCTCCCGGCGATGATTATTACAGGGCAAGCGCGTCGGATATGAAAGTATCGGCTGGTGCATCGGCTGAACTGAAACGCGGGCGCGTAGCGCGCAAAATGCACACCGCGCGAGCGAATGAAAGTTTAATCGTCCGCTCGCCGTTTCTCGCTTCAAACTTGAGGGCAGGTGTTTAAATTTTCACTCAATTTTTTTATTTCAACCGCGGATGATGAAAGGCGAAGCGAGGCAAAGGGTTTCCCGTAAGCTCTTGAAAAATTGACGACGACTCTCTCAACCGTCCCACGAGACGAACGAACCCGTCGGCGTCATTCGTGCAGCGACGATTGCATCTCGAACTGTAGACCGTCGCGTCGGGGCGACGATAAGTCATGCTCGACGACGCTTCGACGGAGGACGAGGATTACTTTGCGGAGTACTCCGACAGATCGAAATTGATTCGTTACGCTCTCGTAGCGACGGGAGTGTATCCCGTGTCGCTGTCGAGGACTCCGGTGAGACGGAGGGACGTCTTCCTTCATCGCGCGCGACGATTGATGACCCTTCTGGTATTGGCGACCTTCGTCTCGCTGCAGTTCGCGACGGTGATGGTGGAAGACGATTGGGACTTGATCTTCGTCGGGATCAGGGGTATTCTCATAATTTTGCCGACCGCGTTGAAACTTCTCATCATTTACTTTCACACGGTGAGTCGTCGTCATTCAAGAGCGCGCATCGAGAGATTCTCTCTCATCCGTGCCGTCGTTGCAGAACGATTTCGAAATTATACTAAGATGCTTGGAGGTGGAATTTTGGAGGGGAGCTCGGACGGATTGCGAGAGGGAGATCTCCCGAAGGCACATGGAGGACTGCCTGAAGACGGCGCGAATGTTCCTCGTGTTCATCGGCGCGATAATCTGCTCTGTAATATGCGAGCCGATGATCAACATGCTTCTCGTGGATGGGTAAGTCCGCTATTGCGATATTTTTGCGAGGTACACGTCTGATGTTTGACGACGATCGCGCGACGAAAACAGCAATTGCGATCGAAGATCGCTGCCCTTCGAATACTGGTTGCCGTGGGACGTGAAGAACTCTTCGGCTCGCGTGTACTCGGCCACGTACGCCGGTCAGGTAGTCTTCAGCGTTGGCGCTTGGACGACTGTTTTGCCGGAAGTGTTGGTAGTCTATGTAATCGTCGGGGCGTTGGCGCAATTCGAAATAATTCAGCGTCGACTGGGCGATCTCGATGACGTTGACGGAGGCCCGACGAATCGGTGTTTGGGAGAGATCGTGAGGCATCATCAAAGCGTGCTGCGGTATTTGTCTCTTTTTCTCTTTTATGATTTCTTTTTATTTATCATTCATTTTTGGACGTGCACTCTTCCTCTCTCACTTTCTTAATTTTATATTACATGCACATGCCTATAGATATGACGCTATAGTTGCTTCGTTTCTACTTCAGTTTCGACTTACATTACTCGTATAAGTATGTATTATGTACTGACGCTCCTAGAAGATTTCGTCTCAAAGGCAAGAAATGTTTTTCGTTTTTTTTTTCTGCATACTCACCGATTATTTCCCTACATACTTTACGCGCATCGCGACTTTCTCTCGTTTGATCCTGAACGCTTTTACAGATTTTCCGCGCTACTGAAGGATACACTCAGCAAGATCATTCTGGTACAGTTCGCCATGTCCGTAGCATCGTTTACATCTCTAGCCGCCTACGTACGTCGAGAAATACATTTCCAAATGCTTTAATAATCGTCGAAATCGAGAATTCCTGCCGTTCATTCGATCAGCGAGCGAAAAGTTCCGATTTATCGATGTATCTTGTCTTGATATGTTCGGCAAATGGTGATTTTATCGCGAATTAAAGATTTCCGGGGGAATATATCGCTAATGATACGAGACGTCTCTCGTTTTCGGTCACTGTATACTGCTGTCGTAGAAATTTCAAAAAGATGAGATCAATGAATGAACGTCAACGAGGATACTCCATTAATTCATGCTGTCTTTAGGCCGAAGGAGGATTGAGAATGCTGAATCCTCACGCATCCGCGGCGATCATGGCGATGAGTCAATTTTTCCTATATTGCAACTTGGCTACCGAGCTGACGGAGAAGGTAATCGATTTTATTCCGTTTTGAATCCTCAGTGGCGTTCGTATCGAGAACCTTGCCAACAACCCGTCGAACGACGTCGATTCCGCAGAGCCGGAACGTGAGCAAAGCTGCCTATTGCAATTGGAAATGGTACGAAGCATCGGCGCAAATGCAACGATTCGTGACGATCGTCGGCGCGAGATCGGAGCAACGACCGGTTCAATTGACCATAGGAAAAATGGCAGCGGCGAATCTCGAAACTTTTCTAAAAGTGAGTATCGTCAAACACGTCGATCGTTTGGTTCGCGAATTCACGCGCGGAAATAACTCGCATTTTTATCCTCCAGGTAATGAATTTCGTCGCGTCGGCTTTCATGATGCTGCGTAACGTTTTGGCTAAGAAAGACGATCAGTAATTTCCGCCTTGTCGAATGGTCGATATCAGTGTAAAAAAATTTGTATTAAATTTAATACAATGGTATATAAAGCTTTCATCCAATACGTGATTATGAAAATTAATATACTTCATTATGAAATTTATAAGGGCTATTTCATGAGGAAATATGTTAATTTTCATAATTACAGAGTACACTGATTTTCATAATCGCGCGTATTGGAAAAAACTTTATATAAAATTATATATTTGAAATCCAAATTTGTTTACAGTGTAGACAGCTCGCGCGAAATAAGTTGGATGCGGAGAGGCACTTGCTCGCACCCGACCAAATAGGTACACGCGTGCTTTGATACTTCACTGGCGAATTGCAGCTGCATGACGCAACGTTGTGTATCTTGCACAACGATCATCAGATGGCGGTACTTTACTTCGTTGGAAGTACGAGGCGACAGAAGTTCCCTTTATCGATAGGAGTTAACGGCGCCGCGCATTTATAAATACTCGGAAGAAAACACGTGCCTTTTTCAACTTTTAAACGCATTTATTTAGGGTGAATATTCAATTAATAGCACATCGCATGTACGTCACATCCTATACGTCTGTTCGTTGAATCTATAGCATCATTCGATCGCACTTTCGTCAGTCTGCCTGTGGCTACGACTTTAAAACTCCGGTGACGCGGGAATATAAAGAGAGGGTGTTTATTTTTCGATGAAGCGAAATGACATGAAATTAAAGAAAGCGAAGCCTAACTTTATTCGACTACATTTATTAGTAGGTAACGATGTTTCCGAACGTGTCGAGATAAAGGGAGATGATCAGAGAGAAAAGATGAAGGTCCAGGCATCGATACACAGTAAAAAATTCTGCGGTGTGGACGTATAGTACACCACTTTTGTTGTTAAATAACAATGGCATAAGACTGAATGACAACAGATGTGATACATATAGATCTACACCGGTAGGACGGTGTTAAAAATTAATACACATTGTTTACTGTGTAATAGCGACGAGAAGTGGGAACGCGTGGATACGAGCAGCCATCCTTTTTAATATGAGAATTCATACGCTCTTGCACACTCATAATCTGATTCATTCTTTCATGATATAATATCACAGGTCCAAAGTATCTACAATTACAACGAAAACCGAAATCCCCTATGTTACATGAGCCACCCGCTAAAACGCGTGCGAGCAAATGAAAGTTTAATCATCCACGCGTCGTTTTTCGCTTCAAACACGAGTGCGGGCGATTAAACTTTCACTCGATTTTCTTCAGCCGCGGATGATAATAAACGTGGCGACGGAAAGGGTTTCCCGTAAGCTCTTGAAAAATTGACGGCGACCCTCTCAACCGTCCCACGAGTCGAACGAACGTGCGACGTCACTCGCACGGCGACGGTGACATCTCGAACGGTCGACCGTCGAGACGACGATAAGCCATGCACGACGACGCTTCGACGGAGGACCAGGAGTACTTTTCGGAGTACTCCGACAGATCGAAATTTATTCGTTACGCCCTCCTAACGGCGGGAGTGTATCCCGTGTCGCTGTGGACGCCTCAGGCGAGACGGAGGGACGTCTTCCTTCATCGCGCGCGACGTGTGACGACCCTCGTGGTATTTGCGACCTTCATCTCGGTGCAGATCGCGACGATGATAATGGGAGACGATTGGGAATTGATCTTCGTCGTGATCAGGGGTATTCTCATAATTTTGCCGACCGCGTTGAAATTTCTCATCATTTACTATCACACGGTGAGTCGTCGTCATTCAAGAGCGCGCATCGAGATATTTTATCCCATCCGCGTCGTCGTTACAGGACGATTTCGAGATTCTAATGAGATGTTTGGAAGTGGAATTTTGGAGGGAAGCTCGAACGGATTCCGAGAGGGAGATCTCCCGAAGGCACATGAAGGACTGCGTGAAAACGGCGCGAAAGTTCGTCGCGTTCGCCGGCGCGTTACTCTTCTCTATGCTATGCGAGCCGATGATCAAGATGCTTCTCGTGGATGGGTAAGTCCGAGGCGAAGCGATCTGCTATTGCGATATTTTTGCGAGGTACACGTCTGATGTTTGACGACGATCGCGCGACGAAAACAGCAATTGCGATCGAAGATCGCTGCCCTTCGAATACTGGCTGCCGTGGGACGTGAAGAACTCTTCGGCTCGCGTGTACTCGGCCACGTACGTCGGCCAGTTTGTCTTCGGCGTTGGCATCTGGTCGGCCAGTTTGCCGGAAGTGTTGGTAATCTACGTGATCGTCGGGGCGTTGGCGCAATTTGAGATAATTCAGCATCGAGTGGGCAATCTTGATGACGTTGAGAAAGGTGCGACGAATCGGCGTTTGAGGGAGATCATTAAGCATCATCAGAATGTGCTCCGGTATTCGGCTCTTCTTATTCGTTATTCTTTCTTTTTGTTTCTCATTTGCTCGCTCGTTTATTCATTTTCTTTCCCTTTCTCTCTCTCATACTTTCCAATTGAGGGGGTCAGTGGAAAAGCGGTACAAGTCACAATTTGGATTATTTGAGTTAACTGCAAAAATGCATAGTTAAAGTAAATGTCTGTTTAGAAAAAAAATGGTATAATGTGTATAATGGTATGGTTGCCACTTATACCACTTTTGTTCTAAAGAGATATTTACTTTAACTATGCATTTTTGCAGTTAACTGAAATAATCCAAATTGTGACTTGTACCACTTCTCCACTGACCCCCTCAATTATTCCTCTAGATAGGTACTTTACGCGCATCGCGACCTTCTCTCGTTTTATCCTGAACGTTCTTACAGATTTTCCGCGCGATTGAAGGATACTCTCAGCAAGATCATTCTGGTACAGTTCGCGATGTTCGTGGCATCGTTTACATCTCTAGCCGTCTACGTATGTCAAAAAATGCATTTTCACAGTCTCGGTCACGGAGTAACGTCGGAAAGAAAATTTCGATCGAATTGAGAATTCCCCCTGTTGATTCGATCGGTGATCGACGGGTTCCGATTGTCGACGTATCCTCGGCAAACGGTTCTCCTCGCGAATCAAAGAATTTTAGACGAATATCGCCGACAATATCGAGGCATCTCTCGTTTTCGGTCAATGTATACTGCGCTGAGAGAATAGTTTATTTGTAGTTAATGAATGTATACCTGATTATGGCGAAAGAAATATTTCGTTGAGCCAAGTAAATATATGTTAATTATCAGAATGTCTCTTTCGCTCAAAAAGAAATAGAGTAATAGCTAATGAGTATTTGCTTGGCTGAAACAAATATTTCTTTCACCATAATCAAATATACGTATATTCGCTATATTTGAACTATTTTCTCAGTGTGCCCTCGTAGAAATTTCAAACAGACGAAACCGATGAACGAATCGGTAAGCGAGGAAACTGTTAATCGACGCTGTTTTTAGGCCGGAGGAGGATTTAAATTGATAAATTCTCACGCAACGGTGCCGAGCATGGCGCTGGTTCAATTTTACATATATTGTAACCTGGCTACCAAGCTGGTGGAGAAGGTAATCGATCTTATTATCCCTTGCCGGCGCTCGTTCCGAGAAATTCATTGATAACCCGCGTCGAACGATATGAATCCGGCAGAGCCGCTACGTGGGTAAAGCTGCCTACTGCAATTGGAAATGGTACGAAACGTCGGTGCGAACGCAACGATTAGTGATGATCGTCGGCGCGATATCGGAGCACCGACCGGTTCGATTATCCGTGGGGAAAATGGCAGCGGCGGATCTCGAGACTTTTCTAACCGTGAGTGTCGTCGCGCCCCAAACGCGTCGGAATTCGCGTGCGGAAATAACTCGCATTTTTATCCTCCAGGTAATAAACTTCGTCGCGTCGGCTTTCGTGATGCTGCGAAACGTTTTGAATAAGAGGGACAGTCAGTAATTTCCGCCGTGTCGAATGGCATGGTACACTGCAAACAAAATTTGTGTTAAGTTTAATACAATAATTGTATGCGGAGCTTTACCCCCATACGTGATTATAAAAATTAATATACTTCGTTATGAAATTTATAAGAACAATTTCGTAAGGAAATATGATAATTTTCATAATTACGTACCTATGATAAATTTCATAATTAATTTCCACAATTGCGTATTGGAAAAAACTTTACATAAAAGTATATTTGAAATACAAGTTTTGTTCACAGTGTAAGTAGCTCGTACGAAATAAGCTCGATTCGAGGGAGCACTTGTATTGCGCACCCGGCGAAATACGCGCGCTCTTCTGTCACTGGCAGATCGCAGCCGCGTAACGCAACGCCGTGTAGTTTGCACAACGACCACCAGATGACCGCACCGTACTTCGTTCGGAATACGAAGGCGACAGGAGTTTCTTTTATCGATAGCAGTTAATGGCGCCGCACGTTCGATAAAAACACGTGTCTTCAACTTTTCAATGTATTATTTAGGGTAAACATTAAATTAGCAGCACGTCGCACGTACTTCTACGTCCATTACTTATATCCGTTGAATCTATCGTATCGTTCGATCGCACTTTCGTCAATCCGCCTGGCGGCGACTTTCCGGTAAAGCGAGAAGAAAGAAAGGGTGTTAATTTTCTGACAAAGTGATGTGAAGTGAGACGAAAGAAAGCGAAGCCTGACTTTATTCGAGCACATTTGGCGATACTTTGCCGAACGTATCGAGATTTTGAAGGGATAGTCGGAGAGAAGAGATGAAGAGATCGGTCAGAAATGGATAGCTCATCGACGTCGTTTTGTCGTCGATTGACCGGGGGAGAATAGAAAGAAGAGCCGAAGGTGAGTACAGGAAAGATTATTATCGAGACGTGAAAATCTGAAGGAAATAGCCGACGCAATTGAGCTTAATGAAATTCAAGCGGTCTGTACACATGCCGTGTAATTCCTAGAAATTAATGACAGTTAGGTGCGTAACGGTCTTTGAGCCGATTCCAGGCCCGTGTCGTTCAATTTGATCGAGCGGGTTCGCTCCTCCAGGTAAACCTTTTCGAGTTGAATTTTTTCGTATATTATGAACAGGTGTACCTACATTTCTTCACGCGTATATTATTATACAATTCAGACTTTACCTCGATATCGTGTATTCGTGCGCGATATGCACCGAGAAAAAGATGTACTTGAACGAAATAAACGTGCCTTTGGATAGTCCCAAGAGCGTATTTATTCGATTTAAATGAATATCGATTTGATTCAAATAATATCTAATTCGTTCAATAATCTAATATTTGCGTCCAACCGATATTCATTTAAATCGAATAGATACGCTCTTGGGACTATCCAAAGGCACGTTTATTTCGATCAAGTACATTTTTTTCTCAGTGTAACGGCCAAACACTAACGAGTCGCCAGTGCTATCAATAAACATTTCTTCGCACGTGTCTTTCGAGTACCCGAATGAAGCAAATATTCTATTTCTTTTGCCAATCGATTTGTAGTCGTATTTGAAGAAAGAAAAACGCATATTCTTATATATCGTAGACCGAGACAATCGGATCATAGATCCATATTTCTTTGATCATGTTAAAAATTAGCATTTTAATCGTTCGAATTACTTCGTTCCTCTCGAATGAAGAAATACAAACGATCAAAATGCTTATTTTCACCACGATTTATTATAAGTAATATAGATCTATTAGCTTTCCCCTCGCGACTTCGTCCGCGTGGATCTCAAAATAATCTCATTCCCTATTTTATCCCCTTAAGGGATAAATTCTCAAAAACTCTGAAACACGTCTGTCTTGATTTATAACCGAAAGGCCAAATACTAATTTTTATAGATCGAACTTCACAACTGACGGATTCTCATACAAAATTACATCCCCTATTTTACCACCTCGGAGGAAGAATTTCATAATTAATCCTTTCTCCGTGGGTGCTTGCGTCACAAAAGAAACCTACTGCCCAAATTTCACGTACACAGAGAAAAATAATTAGTCGGACCCACTGAAAATTACTTGCGGGGTCGCAACTAATCATTTATTCACATCAATGAAATTTGTTAATACATCAACTTGATATCTCTTCCTTACAATCACGTGAATTAGTATATGACCGCAAGGAAGAAATATCAAATTAATACGAAAAAAGATCAAATTGATCTAAATAAATAATTACTTACGACCCCGCAAGTAATTTTTCGTAGACCCAACTAATTCTTTTTCTCCCTGTAATTAACTTCAGCGGTCTCGGCTCGGCGTTGATGAATCAGTCAGTTAGGTTACGTTCTTTTATGCATTGGGGAAAAAAAAGTAGCCAACAAAATAATTTTGTCGAGTCAATTTGATAACGTAAAGTAATGCACATCGAATCATCCAAATGTTTAGTTTTGCCATCAGTTTTCGTGAAATCGATCGAAGAATTTTGCGATTCCGAAAAAAAAGTTTTTTTTTTTGTTGGCTCGTATTCGTTCAAAATATTTTGTCAACCCAACCAAGAGTTCTTTCTTTGTGCACAGTAAAAAAGCGGTGTTAATTTTTAACACCATTTCACCAGTGATATATACCACATTCGGTGTCATTCATTCTACCTACCACTGTTATTCAACACCAAAAGTGGTCATAGGTCCAAACCGTACAATTTTTTATTGTCTATACGCATTAATGATCCGATTCGCCTCGGTCTACCCTGCCCTCCGAACCTCCACGACACCCCCGCAAACTCAAGAACCGCAACACCGTCCTGGATCGAAAATCGTCTGCCCCAGGGTGTCGGGCCCCGCCGCGTTGCGAGCCACCGAGTCCACTTGCGTCTCGCCCGGCCGCAGTTCCGCTATCGGTCGTGAGGGAGTGGGGGGAAAGCACCTTGGTGGCGCGCGCGGGGGAAACGGCTCGTCGCGGGAGGTCGCACTGTTCGGCCTTCGTCTCGAAGGGGTTGCGCTCGGCCACCGCGCGTCGTGCTGCCCCGTAGGGGAGTGGCCCTCGAATAGTCGGTAAGCGCGCATCCACACTGCGGAGCGAGAAGCAGCGAATATCCATCCACCGACCTACCAACCGAAAGATTAACGATCTTGGAGCTTTCATGGTAATACCGCGGGATACCCGAGCGAGCGTTTCACCTTGCTCCGTCTCTCTCCGCTGTTCCCGCTCCCTCGACGTACCAGCGAGAAAGAGAGAGAGAGGGGGGGGGGAGCCTCTTACCTTCTCTCGCTCGCGGTCCACGGCGCCGGGATACGTGCCTGCTCTGCGGCGTCGTTTCCCCCCCCACTTACGCGACGACGTATCGTACGGATACAGTGTCGCATTGGCGGCGCGCGATAACGATATTACTCGCGCGAATAGCGACGAGAGAAGCGGGAACGGGGGAGGGAACGCATCGACGAACTTGGAAGGCGAGTGGCGGCTGATTTTTCTTGTCCCGACACCGCGCTTCCCCCCTCTTTACTTGGAGCGCACGCGGCGCTGTCGCACACACGCGCGAACTTTGGAATTCGTTCAGTTTCGAATGTCGAGTGATGTGGTAAGCGCGCGACGACTATCGACAGGGGTACTATATTGTGATTGAAATAACTACGTATAATGCGATAGCTAAATGAGAGCTCGACCACGAACGGTGGTCAGCGTGATTATGTTAATATGGAGCATCGGGTAACTTTTGCCGTTGGCGCATCTTTCGCGAATATCGCACGCACCGTGAATAAAATTTGTATTAAATTCAATGTAATTTTATGTAAGACTTTTATCCAGCATGTGATTATGAAAATGTATGCACTTTGTTATGAAATTTATAGGGTGGACCGAGGCGAATAAGATCGTATACTGAGAAAAAAAATTACTCGAGTCAATTAAACATATGTTTGAATAGTCCCAAGGGCACATTTATTCGATTAGAGTAAATATCAATTGGTCGTATGTAAATATTATTGATTTAATTGAATATCATTCGGATCAAGTCGGTATTCATTCGAATCGAATAAATGTGCTCTCAGGACTGTCCAAAAATACATTTATTTAGATCAAGCAAATGTAGATCTCAGTGTAGATCCGTATTTCGTAAATTGTGCTGAAAATAAGCATTTTGATAGTTCGTATTACTTCGTTCCTCTCACCGATAAAACAGTTTATTTGTAGTTAATAAATGTTTGTTCGAATATGGCAAAATAGATATTTTATTGGACCAAGGAAATATTCGTTAATTATCATGATATTTATTCGACACAATTAAGTCCTTCGAGGCAACCATTTGAATGAAATAAACATTTTAATAATAAGCGTATATTTTCTTGATCCGACGAAATATTTATTTCGCTGTATTAAAAATATACATTTATTAACTGTTAATAAATTGTCTTTTTAATGCTCCAATAAAGCAATACAAGTAATCAAAATGCTCATTTTCCCGCGATTTAAGAAATACCTATACCTAGATCTCTCTCTCTCTCTCTCTTCTCTACATATGATCTGACTCGCCTCAGTAAGTCCTTCGAGGCAACCATTTGAATGAAATAAACATTTTAATAATAACCATATATTTTCTTGATCCGATGAAATATTTATTTCGCTGTATTCAAAATATACATTTATTAACTATTAATAAATTGTCTTCTTAATGCTCCGATAAAGTAATACAAATAATCAAAATGCTCATTTTCCCGCGATTTAAGAAATACCTATAGATCTACATATATGATCCGATTCGCCTCAGTCTACCCTAACGGAAATTTCGCAAGGAAATATATCAATTTTCGTAATAACACAGAGTATATCAATTGTCACAATCATGCATCAGGAAGAAGCATTACCACGGTGCAATAAAAATAAATTTTTGTTTACAATGCGACTATAAAAATTCACGTATTTTTCAGCGAATATTTTCCTTCCCATGTAGGTACCTAATTTGTCTGCACCCGACATGTCCAACATCGCGAGACAAGCAAACGCGAGTACGCAGCTCGTTAATAATTTTCCACGCGAAATGCCGCGCTTACGACCGATGGAGCTCTCCCCTCTCCCGCTCCGCTCCCCCCCCCCCCGTTACCCCCTCGGCGGCAAAATTCGCCCGCGATAACGAGAGGGAATAAACGTATGCGCGTCGAGGGAGACGCGGGCGCTGTCTCGGAACGGGGCGAGATAAGCTCGTCTTCCAGGACGGATGCGGTTTACGACGCGTAATTATATCCCTTCGTCGGCGCGCGAGGCCGAGAGCTCACCGCGACGCTTGTCCCGCGCACGACGAAACCCAGAAGTCTCGAATCGCCGCGGCGATCGCCGCGCCCGCGCCTGGTTTCGCCGGAAAATCGTCCGACGCGCGATCGGTGGCGCGCTACCGGACGTAGGTATACCTTCCAGCCGCGGGTGTCGATCGCGGCGGGAGCGGGAGGGGGGAGACGCGAGGCGTGCCCGCGGTTTACGGTTCGCGCGAGCGTCTAAAAGTGGAACGCGTGTGTAAATGTTGCGCGTTCCGCCGGATGTACCCGACGCAATCCGCGTCGAACGCGCGGTTTCCTCCTCGCGCGAAAAAGTAGCGCGGATCGGTATTGGCGCCGCGCGCGCGCGTAAATACCTGCAATAAAGCGGACGATCATCAATCTTCGACTGTAATTTGGGTTCGCGGTGGCGACATCCAACCCTCTCCTTCGTTCACCTCGGTTATATACTCGGGTCTCCCCCTCGTCCACCCCCGCCATCCCTCCACTCTTCTCCGCCACCTCTTCTCTCATTCCCAGCTCGCGCTTCGCTCCGTTCTCGCGCCTTCGGGGATAATTAATGATCCCAAAAGCGATCTACTCACGCGTGTCTCATTTCGGAGCAATCATTCTCCGTCTCTGTCTCCTTTGCCGGGCCTCTCTCCGTTCGCCCGTCGAAGTATGTACCGGGGGGGGGGGGGGGGGGGGGGAGAGTTCACGCGAGGTATTCGGAAAGAGATACACCGCGGATATATACTCGAAGGCGTACCTACGCGCGGCTGATAGGGGTGACGAAGGGGGTTATTGGCCGTTTAAGCGGACGGAATTTGTAGTAGGTTACCGAAAAATTTCTATTTCTTTCTATCCGATAGATAAGCATAAATATATAAATTTATCGACAGTTCATTATAGGACAGATTATGAAATTAATTATTCATTAGTACGAATAATTACTTACTAATCATAAATTAAATAAATTATTGTTTCATTTTTTACAAGATACAACTTTGCTAATTGTATCTTAACGATTACGTAATGACTTATAATAATAATTATTCATTATAATTTTAACATTTAGGTATGTTTACTAAATATTTTGTGTTACTTCAAATTTGATGCATTATAAAATGAAACGTTAATTTATCTAATTTATGATTACTAAATAATGATTTGTGTGTCAATATTAACACAAAATTGTATTCTACACCGAAAACAAATTTGCTTCATTCAACCGTCGCGTCGGTGAGATTGTGAATGCTCGGTTAACCTTTTCTTTTCAGCGAGGATTGCTACAGGGGCTATGCGCAACCAAAGCAACAGGGAACAAGAATAGGAACTGCGCTTCATATACGCTACGCATACATATGCTTTTAGTGTACATGTAGCGTACGCGAAGCGCTGCTCCTATTCCTGTTCCATGTTCCTTTGTTCGTGCACAACCCCTAAGACTGTAAGGACTGTATACATTGAGTCGAGGCAACCAATTTGAAGTTGAAACAAGTGAATATCCATGCACTTGAAACAATCGCACCCTGAGGTTCGCCGTACAATTCAACCTCATCACAACGGTTGAATGAGACAAATTTTGGTCAGTCCAACCAAAGAGGGTCAATCACCAAGATGAGGCCAACAACGCTGGTCTCGTTACCTTTGTTCGCAATACTGACTGTAATTTCAATCTTCGATCTCTCCGCGCGTCCGCCGACGATTCGACGCGCGAGAGAAATCTCTACGCGAGCGCGCGGCGGGTAAGGAAAAAGGTCGCGCGCGACAATGTAAATCGCGAACCGCAGTGAACAGAGTAATATACGGCAATGCGAAATGGCATAGCGTTTCCCCGGACAATTGCGGTAAAATGTATGCAGTCGTGCCCCTATAACACTGCATACATATATATAGTCGCTACAGCCGACTCTGGTGCCCAACGGTATACCAAGCTGCAGTAATGGCGGGAGACTCGCCGATAGTCCCATCGAGCGCGTCGTTAATTCCATCGTGACGCGGAGGGGAATCGTCGGTGCCACTGCGCGTCTTTACCGCAATTGCACGGCGGAGAAAGCAGCGTATCGGCGGTGAAAATTGTTCGCGAATTTTTGCAAAGGCGGGGATTTTTCGTGAACATTATTTTACACGCCGAGAGAAATTGACAGGTCGCACAGTAATCAGTATAGCTATGATAGCTATACTTTAAGGCTAAGTGAGGTTGGTTAGACAGTATAGGTGAAAAATTCTACAGTGTGAACCTATATCCCTTTGTTACTCACGTGGGTTTTTGAAACGTAAAAGCTCATCTGTGGTGTGTACCCTACACCCCAGTTAAAGATCACTTTTGGTGTTATATGACAATGATATAAGACTGAATGACAGCGGATGTGGTATAATGATTCCTTCCTATTTTTATTTCAATCTACTTTTAGAACAGCATTTCTGGTCCAGTCTGTATATGTAGGCCCACACCGGTGGAATGTTGTTAAAAATTGACATTACTTTTTTACCGTGCGTAGCAATACCAAATACTTGTAAGAATAATACGTATTGCTGAAATAACTATATGTATAACTGAAAGAACTATACGTATAGCTGACACATAGAAATAAGTATTGCTGAGGTTTAACTAGAACTTATTCTTACATTTATATAAACTACCAGCGTTGTCGTACAACCTATAAAATTTTTCTCAGCGCGCTTCGAAAAATCGAAACGTGGTCACATCGAGGGAAAATATGCGCGGTCACGCGGTTGGGTCGGGGAAGAGGAAGGCGAAAAGGAGGAAGAGGACCGCGTCGAAAATTTACATAGGCTGCCGAGACCCCCACAGCTGGTCGCGGCATCCCCCTCCCTCTCTCTGCTCTTCCATCAGCCTCCTCTTCTCTCTCCTTCTACGAGTCCTCGGACCCTATACGGGCGTAATCTCTAATTATCTGGAAATTCCGTCGCGCGACGATAATAAACAAATATTTTCATAACAATCGGCTCGGAGGGTGACGATGCGCGGCATTATCTCCCGTCCGCTTCGTTACCGCGTCCCAAATCGGCCGGTCGCGTCTTGAATACGGAAGCTGCGAAGGCTGGAATTTCCGGTTGATTCGGCACGCTAACGATGGGGTAGTCGCGCCCCGTGTTTGGGCGCCGGGGAGACGACGACGAGCGAGCGAGCGAGAGAGAGAGAGAGAGAGAGGCGTCATTGTTCGTCTCCGCTCTTTCGCAATCTGCCGCGCGCGCTACCCGTCGATTTACACTATAATGGGTACGCGCGAGAGCGCGCCGACAAATTAGTGGGAAACCGTTGGATTTTACCTGTTCGACGGGCGCGAGTATCTACGTGGATATCTATGTACGTGCGCGCGCGCGCGCGCGCGTTATAATGTCGGGTCCCAGATAGACAAATGTACGTAAATTGTACGGTAGCTTTAGGTAGTAGGGGAGAGTTGCTTATACTGAACCGGTACCTAAATTGAACTTCCTGGCTATTTTAAGTAAATGAGCATTTCTACTGATTCCGGAGATTTCGATTTTTTGTCAAAATCTTAAGCGCTGATTCGAAAAATCATGCACTTATCATCATAGGTACATAGGTAGGATATACCCTATAGGTATGTTGACTATATCTGAAAGGAAATATCAAATATTAATGATTTTATGTACGAGAACATTTTTTTCTCATGGAAAATCATCGATATCTCGGCGATCCTTTAAGATTTCATCAATAAGTGCATGATTTTTGGAATCAGCGCTTATAAGATTTTGACAAAAATCGAAATCTCTGGAATCGAACACTCGACCGTCCTATCTTGTGTATTTTTTCGCGTAGATTACGAAAGTCATTAATATATTGAGGAAATCAAAGGAACACCGAGATATCCATGATTCTTTTATGAAGAAGTAATTTTTCCGAACATAAAATCGCTGATATCTCACATTTCCTTTGAGATATGGACCTGATAACCATGATTTTCGGAATCAGCGTAAAAAAATACATCGGATAGGGTGGTCGAGAGATCGATTTCAGAGATTTCAATTTTCGCGAAAAATTGAAAAAATCCTAAGGCATATGCCTTAAGATTTTGACAAAAATCGAAATCTCTGGAATCGAACTCTCGACCATCCTATCTTATGTATTTTTTCGCGCTGATTACGAAAATTATAGATATATCGAGGATATCTCGAAGGAAGACCGAAATATCGATGATTTTCCGTGAAAAAAATAATTTTCCGGCACATGAAATCACCGATATCTTATATTTCCTTTGAGATGTCGTCAATATATATGCCATTTTCGGAATCAGCGTGAAAAAATACATCGGATAGGGTGGTCGAGAAATCGATTTCAGAGATTTCGATTTTCGCGAAAAATTGAACTCTCGACCATCCTATCTTATGTATTTTTCCGAAGCGAGTTAAGCGCGGCGATCGAGCTCTGAAAATTCGTCGTTCGAGCTCTGCGCCGGTATACCTACCTACCTACCTACCTATACCTACCTACGTACCCAGATTTCGGAAATCGAAGGAGTTCGCGTCGCGTGGTAATGAGAATTCCGATAGTTTCGTAGATAAGTACGCCGAATACATAGATTCCCCGAACACACAGCGGTATTCGCTGGAATCGAAGGAGCGTCATTTAACCGGTATCGCTTCTCGATCAATATTGAATCGCGCCGCGCGCTCGACGAGACCGCGCGCCCTCCCCCGCCCGCGGGAGGGGCAATAAAAGTCCGGACGCGCGGAGCGCGAGTAATTATCGAATATGCGCGCACAGCTGTACGCGGGTCGCGGAGAGTACCACCGCGCGCGCGCGCCTATCGATCGGGAGAACAAACAGCGCGCGTTGCGCGACGGGCATGAGAATTGTCAATCGAAGGTGCCAAGAAATGAAAGAACGTCGAGGCGCGGGTTAGGCGCGGCTCCA
Organism: Xiphydria camelus; assembly: GCA_963678675.1. Classification (NCBI taxonomy): domain Eukaryota; kingdom Metazoa; phylum Arthropoda; class Insecta; order Hymenoptera; family Xiphydriidae; genus Xiphydria; species Xiphydria camelus. Next base: position 31,249,611 of record OY783194.1, read on the forward strand.
CAAACATCCTTCCTTTGGAGAACGCCGCGTTATGCCCGCGCTCGTAATTACGTCTCACCGCGCGAGAGACTCGGTCGCGTATTTGTCAAACGGGCCAAAGGTTCGAACCGCGGCGCGACGGATGTGGGCACACGCGGGCCTTCCCGTTCGTTTCGATCCGATCGAGGAATGCTTACCGCGAGTCCGGCTCGGGCGACGCGCAATCGATCGATCGCTGCGCGTCTGCGGCTGGGACCTTTACGGGAATTCGCGCGGGAGGAGGGTTTGTTTCGCTGAGAAAAATAATCTCGTCGATCTGATGAAAATCTTGGTGACCGTATAATCAAACCGTTTGGTGAAATATGGATCCTCTCCGTTTGTTCGGTTAGATTGACCAAAGTAAACAGTTGGCTGGAATCCCGCGTAAGAAAAAGTACGGCGGAAGTCTGGGAAAAGTTGGATCAAAAAAATACGGCTACGAATCGTGTCCCAGACTTTCAGCTGGTAAACGATGCGCTCTTCGATTAGAGTTCAGCTGTTTGTACGTTCAGCTGTTGTTCTGTAATCGATGTCCGTTCTCGTCGGGGTTGAAAGTATTTCAATCGATTATTTTATTAAACTCGCAAATTATTACTAATGAACTATATTCCAGTACTGAACGAATCATTACAGTTTTGTAATAAAGAATCCATGCAACGGAACTGAATCGAAAAGGTACAGGTACTTAAATCAAGTAAAATTAAATTTTAAGCAGTTACGAAAAAATGGTCTGGCTGAAAATTTTGGATACGATCCGTAGCCGTACTTTTTTGGTTCAACTTTTCCCAGACTTCCGCCATACTTCAGCCATACTTCTTTTCTTACGCGGGATAACTTGATATTTGATTCAATTGACCGCTATTTCCGTTTGAATAACTAAATTCGTTTAACCAGACGCGCTTTATCATTTTAACCAAATTACTTTTCTCGGTGTTCGAGCGACGCTTTTGTTGGGAATTGATAATAGAGGAAAATGAAGCGCTATACAACGAGTGGGATTCGCCCGATGTGGACGAAACGTCGCACGGCAGGTCAGAACGACCGCGAAAATCGGCTCGGCGGTCATTAGCAACCGTTTCTGCGAGATTCCGTGAGTGCCGAGGAAGAGAGTAGGTATAGTACGCGCCTGTACACCTACCCAGGTATAAACGGTTGCTAATGACTCGTCCTAATCCCATCCGGAGCCTCGCGGAATTTCGTATTCGATCTGAGGCATCCAGCTATTATCGTAGATATCGATCGACCGATTTGCACGAGCACTTCTACGATTCGGATTATTCATTAGGCTCCCGAGAGATCCATTAGATAAGTGATTTGGCCGCGCTCGTTTATTTCGTAGGAATAAACTCATCGATATCTCGATATTTCATTGAAATATCGTCAAGAAATCTATGATTGTCGGAATCAGCGTGAAAAAAATACACAAGATAGGGTGGTCGAGAGGTTCACTGCGTGGGCTCGGGTGAGCACACACTGTAAAAAAAAAATTTTATTTTTAACATATAATACTTTTGTATAAAGCTTTTCTCCAATACGTGATTATGAAAGTTAACATACTCCGCAATTATAAAAATTAATAGATATATCTCCGTATGAAATTGCTCTTATAAATTTCATAACGGCGTATATTAATTTTCAGAATCATGCATTGAATAAAAGTTTTATACATAGATATCTACAATTGTGTTAAAATTGAATACAAATTTTGTGTACAGTGTACACCTCTCGATCGATTTCGCGAATGCCCGATAAAAGAAAACGAACAGAGAAGCCTAATTTTTACGCATCGTCGTCGAGCTCTCAACGGGGGCTGTTCTTTCCCAGCGCGCGTAAAACGCAAAAATCGTAACGGTTTAAATTGGACCGAGCGCGCTGCAGTGGCAACGGGGAGCCCAGCCACACGGCGGCCCTTCGGCGCGTCGGCCGGGACCGTGCTTCCGAGAAGTACCGACGCCGTGGCGGACAATGGCTATCGTCTCGAAAATTCGACAGTGGTTGATCGCGCGGCGTCGTCACTCGCCCGCTGCACGAGCCGAGCGGCGAGAGCGACGAGATATACCTACTCGGTAAAGCCTCGCGCGCGGCGGAAAGAGACGATTGATTCGTCGTCGCCAAACCGGCGAGCGTTTCGGCGAAAGGTACTGACGCGACTGCGGTACCTTCGTACCCACGGCATACTCGTGCGCGCGGTGCGGTCTATCTGTAGCTCTCTACCTGCCGCGTTACCCGGAATAAAATAATTCAGCCTTTTAGAGTCGTTCAAAAGAAAGACTCGCGAAAGAGACTGGAGTTTCCGTCTCTTACAGATCTCTCTGCATGAAAAAAAATACATTTATTCAATACATCGTACATTTTTCGTAAATATGTTGCTGCGATAAATACAACGATTAATTTGAATCGCGTTATAATGTTAATTTAACAATTTCTTTAAGAACAATTATATATCTAAACTCGTGCGGCAAAATTGACATGAACTTTAGAGCAATCACTTATTGCATTATAGTTTGCATGAACGTCGTGACGATCATACACAAGTCCATCTGGGTACATAACTTCGTGCAAACAGCTGAACTCTAATTGATGAGCGCATCGCTTACCTGCAGCTGAAAGTCTCGGATACGATTCGTAGTCATACTTTTTTGATTCAATTTTTCCCAGAATTCCACCATGTGTACTCTTTAGCCGTATTTTTCTTTTTACGCGGGAGACTCTTCAGATATCGCATCACGGAGAAAAATGGATTTGGAATGAAGAGCACCGAGAGTGCCCACATTCTGGCATCAAGTACCCAGATTCTGGCGTTTTGTGTGATCGATTGTGTGGCACTGGTGTGACTACTCGAATTTTTGCAAAATATTGCCATGCAACATAGTATCTGTTTCATTCTCCTCGTATGGCAAAAATTAGTACGATATCACATAATTTCGAATAATTTGGTATCTTTTGCATTACAGCCAACGGACGTATGGAGAAAAATAAGCAATTAAAATTGAAAAATAAGAAAAACTGTAGGCATATTATTTTCCTCTAGAGTAGTTCGATGCTTCTCAGGCAAGAACTCGATCCGAAATCGATTCACGTACTAATACGAAATTCCCGACCACTTTATGTACACTTACTTATGCACTTGTGTACTTTCCTCTATACCTATACACGCGTTAGCTGTATTGCAAGAGATGTCAAATTATTCAAAAATATGCTACGTCTTATCAATTCTTGCCATACGAGGGGAATGAAACGCTATTTCGCACGGCAATATTTTGCTGAGATTCGAGTTGTCACTCCGGTACACCACGCAATCGATCACATAACGCCAGAATCCGGGCACTCAGTGCCCTTCACTTCAAATCCATTTTTCCCCGCTTTGACGAAGACTCTCAAAGACTTTGAAAGACTGAAACTATTCGATCCCGTGTCGGTACCTCAGATAGGGGGCGTTGTGCATCCCGCGCATCTCGACGAGAAGGGGCGACGATATACGATCGGACGCTCACCTCTCGTCCGCTCCGATCGCGATTGCGTCTCGCGCCGGGCGAGCACCGTCGCGAATCGACGGGCCCCGCGCCGCGGTACAGTCGAATTCCCGCGCGAGACCCTCGCGGGGCCCCGTGGATCGATTCTCAGCACCCGCTACGGCGCGCATGCGAAATCGTAAAATTTGCAATTACGTCGCCGCGCGGCACGGGGTAGATAACCATATACGCTTGAGAGAAAGAGCGCGCGTGGAAGGACGAGGACGACGCGTACACGCATTTCGGTTCGTACAACACCGCGCGCATTCGAAGATCCGAACGCGTTGCGCAGCCGCGTATAAAACATCATTGGCGAAATCATAAAATTCGCCGCTCTCCGCGCGGCGCTCCACCACCGCCCCCCGTCCGCGGCTGGCTGCAATTACGTGTAATTTGTACCGCGCGCGCGAGAACAGCCCCGCGCGCCATCTTGGCCAGGGTGTACACATACATACATACTCGCGTGCGCGACGCGGAGCGCATGCAGATGCGGCGCGCGAAGAAACAACGAGGGCGGTTACCGCGCGCGCAGCGCAGCGGGAAGGCTCGAAGAATCGAGCCCCGGGAGGAAGAGAGCGAGCGGCCGCGCTAATACCCGGGGCCCGGTTCTTTCGAACGGCCGCGCGAAGAGAAAACAGGAGCGAAAGGAAGAATACGGAGCGGCGGGGATGCGCTATCTCGCGAAACGTACCGAGATGGGCCTTATTACCGCGAGATCAAACAGCCGTTGGGGTGTTAACGACTAGCCGAGAAAAACGTCGAGCACTAAAGTTTAATGCAGTTTGCCGGTAGGTGTACCTACTGCAACGGACGGCGCAACCCCCCGTCCCACCCTCGGTTCCATCACATTCGTTCTGCCCGCGCTGCCCACCTGTACTTACGATAGGTACTTACGATACTCGCGATACCCATCTACCGCTCTCGGCGAGGGCACTGCTTCTCGCGCGAACTTACTCGCGGGCGGGCGCGACCCTCTCGCTCGCACCGTCCGCGCGCGCGCGCGTTCGTGGGAACAATTTTCTCGCGGACGATCGGGCGATTTTCGCCCGCGCGTCGAGAGCGATCGCCGCCGGACGCGGCGATTCTTTTGGCGCGGGGCTCGTTACGCTCGGACGGCGTTGTGTCGCTGTCGAGTGGGACAAGGGTCTCGTCGAGCGAGGCTTTGATTTGGGCGGGGAACGATGATACGCTGAGAAAAAAAAAGATTAAAATTTATTCCGTCAGAAGGATAATCTGAGTACGAAAGGTCAAACAGATCAAAAATTATCCTTCCAGGGTATACAATTTAACCTTCCTTGGAATAATTTTCGATCCACTTTACCTCTCGTACTCAGATTATCCTTCTAACGGAATAATTGTTAATCTTTTTTTGTCTCAGTGTATACGGGCTTTTCGGAGCTGGCCTCTCGTTAGCATTATTCGCCGCGGTTATCAGGGGCCAACTTCGAGTCGCTCTTGTTAAAACCTGCTGCGCGGACATTTTACGAGGAGTTGTGCGAATTCTTACGAAACGAGCCCGACACACTGAGGAAACAAAAGTAGCTGGAAAATAATTTTATCGAGTCAATTTGATAACCTGCAAAACATACCTAGGTATTCGTTGGATCATCCAAATGTTTAGCTCTGCCGTCGAAGTTTTCGTGAAATCAGCCGAAGAATTTTGGCATTCCAAAAGAACGTTTCGTTGGCTCGTATTCGTTCGAAATATTTTGTCAGCCCAACCCAAAATTCTTTCAGTATCTATACCTAGATGGAAATTTCCGGTAAATGAACACTTTGATGCTTTCAAATACCAAGTTCTGTTCGCCTGCTGGATTTTGTCGTCCGCTTAGAAGTTCGTCTATTGGGCAGGTTACCCTATTTGGTGACGTACTTTTAAACCAAAGATTTTATTTCCTTTCTGTGTACTGGGCGCATCGATATCCAACTTTATAACGGGGGAACCTCGGCTGAACGAGCCGCCCTCGTATCGCTTCGTACGTATACGGGTGCAACTGCCGCGTGAGCTCGCGTATACCTAATTGGGGCAGTGACACGTCCGGTCGGAAGGGGCCACGCCCGTTCTCGAAGCTCACACCGAAACGAACCACTCGCGGACCATTTCGTGATTCAACTTTTCCGAGATCCCTGCTCCAGTTTTCGCAACCCCGCACTGAAGAAAAGGACGTTTCAAAACGTACACTGAAAAATTCTGTGTACAATATTACTAAATGACATCAAATGTGGTACATATAGGTCCACACCGGTGTGCGAAATGGTGTTAAAAATTGACATCACTTTTTTACTGTGTAGCAATCAATCCCGGAAAATATCAGGGAAAAATTTCAAATAAGAAATGTAGTAACAGGGCAGATATGAATTCGATTAAGTATCTACTAAGTATATCGTGTAGGGCTTATATTTACCTACGTCTGACAGAAATAAGCGTTAGGTATACTGTAAACCATAACTGTATGGGAAAAAATAAATCGTAGCGCTTACATAGTTTGTGGTAAATTTCGGAACAAGGCCGAGTTATTGTCACGGTAACTACAATTTTAGTAAAAATTGCAGTAAAACTTGTAGAAGTTTCAAGCGTTGCTGTAATTTTGACTGAAACTGTAATTATCCTGATAATGAATTGGCCTTGTCTCGAAATTTACGACAAACTTTGTAACTGCTACGATTAACTTTTTTCCGTATGGTGTCATTCGATCTTACGCCATTCTTATCTAACACCAAAAGTCGTCTATATATAAGTCCACACCGCAGAATTTTTTAGTGTCGAATTTGTTTCTCATACTTGCTTAGATCGATCGCCATAGGTACATTTCGAAAAATCATTTTTCTCCGTGCAAAATAGATGTATCCATATCGTCGCCCAAAATACCTGCGCAGACATATTTAGCGCGCGATCTCGCAACTTCATCCACTCTCGAGGCGACAAGCACGTCTCACGGAGAGCACCGTAAACAATGGAGTTCAGCGACTCCCGGAACGCGCGGTAGCGAGAATTCGTCAACGGCGAGATTTCGACGATCGGCTCCACTCCGTCCGTTCCTTCGAGCGGCCTTCAAATCGGCGAATTCTCGCGGCTTCCCCGCGCGGACCCGTCGACAGGTTATACGACGACGTGACGCGCGCGTAAGTACCTACAGCGCCCGACGGGGAGAGCGCAGAGCCCCGCGCGCGCACTCGGCGCGAGAGAGGAGCGCCGGGGTTTCGAGTAGAGCCCCCGGGACTTGGATCGCGCGAGGTGGCCTCGCCCCCTCATCCGAGAAATCCCGCATAGGATTATCGCCCCCTTCCTCCCGCCGATCGCCAAGGGGTGAAATTTGAAAGCCAGGGGTCGAGAGGTCGTCATCCAATGGGGTGAATCGAGGGGGAGCGCGGTATCGGGCGGGCGTGGCCGCGCCGACCACGCCCACCTCGATAATCCCCCACCGTCGCGGCAGCAGCGCCGGTCCTCCCACCGGCGGGAGGGGGGCGCTGCCGATCTCCCGAGGCTCAGATCGCCAGAGGACGCGAGTGTGCGCGCGCGTCTGTTGATTCGTGAGTCGGTCCCGGTCGCCGTTGCAACAGTACAGTGCCCGTCGCACGCGTAGCCCGCGGGTCTCCCTTCGCGTTTGACGTCCTTCGCGCACGCGCGCGCGCGTGTCCCCCCCTTCCGCATCCGGTGAGCCCGTGTTCGCCGGTGACGTCACGTCCGAGAGACCGCGTCCGTTCCTTCCGAGGCTGGTCCCCGCAAGGACGAGAGAAGATCGCGTCGCTCCGTACCCGCGCGCGAAACATCACCGGATCCCGATCTCGCGTTCGGGAATTCTCCCTCGTCCGCCCGTTCTCGCACACCTCCCGTTTCTCCGTCCGCTCGTCCCGCTTCTCTCGCACACCCTCAGTTCCCTTGCGCGCGTGAGAAAGAGAGAGAGATCGTGCGCGCGGCGTTTCTGTGTGCCTGGTGTTTTTGTGCTGACCGCGTCGTCGATACTGGAATTCGCATACACGCGCTACGTCTCGAGAGAGAGAGAAAGGAAAACGAGCGTGCACGTGCACCAAGCGCGTGTGCATCTGGTGACGATAGATACGCTGTGCGAGCGCGCATCCCAACGTCGCGTCGCGCGCCGGAGGAGCCCGAATAGGAACACGCGCGGCCACGCTCTCCGATGACCTCCTGAGACCGCGTCACCATCATCGCACGGTCATCGACGACCACGAAGCCGCCGACGAAGACGACGGCGACGACGGGGTGGAGGAAAAGAAAGGGGAAACCTTCCTCGCGACGACAAACGTGTTTACGACGCTCGTTCTCGGCGGCGCGAGCTCGTCACGCCCGCGCGCGCACGTTGCCGCGAGCACTCCGTCGGCCCGATCTTTTTCGCGCGGGACGTCCCCGGCCCTCTTCGACCGCGCGGCGGAAAATCAGTCAAAATTCGGGTGAAGAACAGAGAACCGTTGCCATCCTACGCGATGGAGCTCTCAGACGAGTATCAGGACATGGGGAACCCCGGCGGCGGGGTCGCCATGGCCAATATCTCGATGGGACACCATCGCCACACACCGGACAGTCCCATGGTGAGTACCTGTAGAGAGGAATGTTGTGCTCTTCGTGTCGACGTTGCGGCGTCCTGATTCGTGCGAGGGTCTTCTCAGGGGGTTCACGCGATTGGAAGAATATGAGAAAGCATTGTTGCGCGTGGAAAAAAAGAACTGTGTTTAAAGTACTCCGTAAATGGAGCAATTAGTGATATTTCACACGGTAGAAGTTGTCCTCGGATGCGACGTAACACGAAGTAGAGACTTACATTGTAAGAGTAACCATCTTTCATTGGGAGAACTACAATTCAACGTAGCACTCTTATATTGTGGCAATACATTAGTGGTGTTGGCTGTGGAACATCTTGAATATTACTGTGTTGATGGGTATCTCTCACAATGTGTTACGATACTCCGTGCATCGAGATATTGGCCTGAGGATAACTTCTCCTATGTAAAATATCAGTCTGTACAACATACTTTTTTCCGTGCGTGCGCAGTGAGAAAGTGGCGTTAACTTTTAACACCGTTTCACCGGTGTGGACCTATTACGTACGGGGTTCGGATTTCGATCTGTACACTCTGTTAGAAGTTGTTAAAAGCTTCCAACACATCTGTGAATTCAATTTACGAAAGTAATTGTGAGATTCAATATCAATTCGGAATTTAGTAGATATGCATATATTGTGATCTCGCGATATCTTATCGTGATTTTACAATATTCATCGTAATTCTGTGTTTTAGCATCAAATTGTAGATATTAATTAGACCACGCTTTTGTGTTTGTTTCAAGCTGCCAACACAATTTGTGATTTTAAAGCAGAAATTTTTAACAGTGCAACGTAGCAATCGCGCGAGTGCGAGAGAGAACACGTGGCGAGTGTATGAGAACCTCTGTTGTGGAAATTCCAACTGGACAAATCTACACAGGGGAAACGAAATTATTGGATCTACTGAAAATTACTTGCGGGGTCGCGAGTCATTGTTTATTTACATCGATTTAATCTTTTTTTTTTCATATTCTGATATTTCTTCCTTGTAGTTACACACTTTTTTACATGATTGCAAGGAAGAGATGTCATGATTGATGTATTAAAAAATGTCATTGATATAAATAAATAATTACTTGCGGCCCCGCAAATAATTTTCAGTGGCTCCAATTCTTTTTCTCTGTGTAGAAAAATGTGCGATAGAGAGGTCCTTATGCACTCGCACGATTGCTGTGTTGTAGATCCAAGTCCGGACTTTTTGTACACTGAGAGAAAAAGTAGCCAAAGAAGTAATTTTGTTGAGTTTATTTAATACCCTGACGAAATGTTTATTGGATCATCTAAATGTTTAGCTCTGCCATCAAAGGTTTCGTGAGATCAACCAAAGAATTTTGCGATATCCAAAGAACGGTTTTGTTGGCCGGTATTCGTTCAAAATATTTTGTTAGCCAAACCAAGAGTTCTTTAACCGTATGTACCACATCTGGTGTAATTCAGTTTTATGTCATTGTTAGTTAACACCAAAAGTGGTCTATATAGGTCCACACCGCAGAATTTTTTACACTGTAGAGCCACTTGATGGCTCAGTCATCTAGTGATTCAATCATCCAGTGATTCAGAATAGGAAGGATGGCGAGGATACCATCATTCCCAATATGATTACAACCTCTGGAACTGTTTAAAAATTAATTTAAACACGAGAAACTGAATCGGGAACTTTTAATGCTCGCAATTTTGAACGCAGTTGAAGCTGCTTTATCGGTAACCATCTGATGACGTAGCGAAAACGTTGTCGGAAAGATCATGGAAATGGAAAAATAGGAAATATCGGTTGATCCATTAGATGATTCCGTGGGACATGTTTCTTATTATTATTATTATTCTAATGTTTATTCCTATTCGTATTCTTCCAACTGTGCAGAGGCTCTCAAAGTGTCGCTCGTCATTTCCGCGACTCCATTTGTCGGAAATCGAGCGACGACTCGGTCGAATTCGATTTTCCCTCCGGCTACGAAAATCCCTCGTCCCGCGATCGGCGATTCTTCGCGGAACGTCGGCCCGTCGCTCGCCGTAGGAGAGTGTATAATGAAATTAGATGTTATCGCGCTCCGATCGGATAAGCGGTCGGCGAGTGCGCGCGTATAATTATATACATCGCTAATTGGGTCTCCGCGCGCGTAACGATATTTACCGTACAATCGGTTTTCGAACCGCCCCGAGATATCGCGATCTCGATCTCGCCGCGCTTATCGCACGTTGTTCCCGAGTCGCGAAAGTTCAAATTCAATTCGCCCGTTGATCGCTCTCGGGGGAATTTACCCCCCCTCCCGCATTCCCTTTTCAATATGAGAATCATGCCTCTTCGATGTGCCAGACGCGACGTCCGCGATTTCCTATCGGAAATATCGGCGGCACGTTCGAAATGCAGCGGCCGACACGTCATTTCGGCGTCGCCGCACGCCTCGGCGCGAGAGCGTGCTCCAAGACAGACTTGCATGATCGTCACGACGTTCAATACGCTGAGAAACTGATTTGCGTGATCGAAATAAACGTGTTTCCGGATAGTCCTGAGGGCATATTTATTCGATTCAAATGAATATCGATTTGATTCGAATAATATTTAATTAAATCAATCATATTTACACTCATCCAATCGATGGATATCCATTCTAATCGAACAAATGTGCTCTTGATTTCTTGTTACGATAACTACAATTTTAGTAAAAATTATAGTGAAACTTGTAGAAATTGCAAGCGTTTGCTGTAATTTTTACCAAAATGGTAGTCACCGTCACAATAAATTGGCTTTGTCCCACATTTTATCATAAACTTTGTAGATGTTACGATTAATTTTTTTCCGTGCATTAACACAGGTGTTTACGAAAAATTCTGCATATATTGAACAAATGTTCAGCATTCTATTTGTATAAATTTGAAATCATTTGACGACACCGAATGTGCTTGCTCGGTGATGACTCATAGAGCGCGCACAACCTTGGCGCATCAGATGAGCTAACACTGTCTAAAGTTGCTGTACAATTTACGCACACTTGTCTATTGGGAGAGGATTATTTCCGTGGAGGATGGTTTCGCGTATCACTGATAAAGATACACTATAAAAAATGTCTACAAAATTTAATATAGGTAATTGTATGTACCTAAAGCTTTTATGCTATAGGTACCTACATGAATATTAAAATTAATATACTCTCCGTTGTGTGAAATGTCTAAGAGAAATGTTCATAATCATGTATCGGGAAGGAGTTTTACACAAAAGTATCTATATCTATTAAAAATACAAATTTTTTGTACAGTGCAATATAGGTACCGATCCAAATAACCGTCGACACATTAATAGTGCCAAGAACATATTTACTCACGACAAGTGTACGTGCATTGAATTGAAGAAATCTACACGTGATTTATACACTCAATTCGAATAACGTATAATTGATTCAATTGCCGTGCGTTTGACTTAAATGTTCACTCTTCATGTCAACGGTTACTTGGATCGGTAAATGATTTCTCTCGGTGTACGCGCCTCGTGAAAATTGCCAGCGGGAAGCGCGTTCGCCGTAATCGTGGGCGCCCTGCATCTCGGAGGGGTCCGTAAATACGCTGCGAGGAGTTCCTGAGTGGCATCCGGGTGGGTCACGTGACCGTTTCTTCGCGAACCGACGGACAAAACCGCGTGGTTACACATCACGCTCGATCGAATTGTCCGCGGCGGACCGAGTATACGTACCTATACAGATTGCCGTTAATTCCTCGTGTCGACCTTCGTCGTTCGTTCACTTACCTAGAATTTCGCGTAAGTACACTGAGAAAAAAATGTACTTGATCGAAATAAACGTGCCTTTGGATAGTCCCAAGAGCGTATTTATTCGATTTAAATAAATATCGATTTGATTCGAATAACATCTAATTAATTCAATGATCGAATATTTGCGTCCAACCGATATTCATTTAAATCGAATAAATACGCTCTTGGCAATCCAAAGGCATGTTTATTTCGATCAAGTATATTTTTTTCTTAGAGAGAGTGTACCTATTTCGGTATCGCCGGAGGGAGAGTCAGCTCCCCTCCCCCTTCACCACCCCTATCGTCTTACCGCGATCAAAGTTCTTCCTCTTGTTTTCCATCGCAGGGTAGCGATAGAATCGGACAATCAAGGAGATCTCAGGGAACTTCGCGAACTTAATTAAAAACTCAGGGAAATATGCTAAGATGCGAATACCTACAGTAAAAAAATGGGGTCAATCTTTAACACTATTTCACCGGTGTGGATTTATGTAGGTACTATGTATATATCACATCTGATGTCATTTAGTCTTACGTCGTTATTATTTAACACCGAAAGTGGTCTAAGTATCTAGGTCCGTACCGTAGAATTTTTTACAGTGAAGAATAGTCTTGTGACGTCGTAAAGCATATTGGCTGTAATACCTACCGACACTGAGCCGTCCGATGACGAGTTGCGAGCAACACACTATTATTATGGCGAGCAGTGAGCGTTTGTTATTATATTGACAGAGTCAGTAGTGAATTTGAATTCCGTGCTCAGCCGATGAGTCAACGTTTCTTATCCGCTTCAATGACTGCGAATTCCCAAATATTTCTTCTGGAAATCAGGGAATTTTGAGGGCAGATTATTGTCGCCACCCTGCATCAGAGAGAGAGAGAGCACGCGCAAAAAAAATATAACCACACGGGGGGAAAAAATAAATCGCAACATCAACAAAGTTTGCGGTAAAATGCGGGACAAGACCAATTTATTGCTACGATGACTACAATTTTAGCTGAAATTACAGCAAACGTTTACGACTTCTACAAGTATTACTATAATTTTTACTAAAATCGCAGTTATTATAAGAAGAAATTGGCCCTGTCCCGAAATTTACGACAAATTCTTTTTTTTTGCCATGCAATCATCTCTCTTTCGTTCTTTTATCCCGTGTTTAATTATCGATCTCTCTTCGAAATGATTACACGCGGCAATTATACGAGGGTTGCGAGAGAACTCGCCTTCGCTTCGTCGTCGCTCGCCAACTGTAGGTATCCAGAGTGTTCGAATATAAAGTTTCCTTCTTTCTCTCTCTCTCTCTCTCTATCGTTCTCTGCTCCTTTCTCTCTTCGTCCTTTATGTCTCCTCTGTATCCCTCGCGAGCCGTTAGAGGGAACGCGTTTAGGTATCCCCCGGATCAAGTAATAAATACTCCGTCGCTATACATTGGTAAATCGTGTATAGTTCCAGCAGAGCGACACGACGCCGCGAGACACAACCGCGTGTAAACGCCGAGAGGCTAGCGCGGTATTGCGATTGACTCGACGGAAGGTAATCGAAATCGTCGGCCTAATTTTAACACCTCGTAAGTCAACATTTTTATGAAATTAAGATTTTATGTTACAGTGCTTTAGAATTTAATCATCTACCCTTCTGTGCAAGATCTCGTAAGTCTTTAATAAACTGACTTACGAGGTTTCAAAATTAGGCCGACGAAATGTTGATTGTCACGTCCAAGCGTGTATCTTTTCGATGACAACCCGGGTATAGTATATGTATAGGTACACGCGTGGCGTGTGTGTACCCTCGCAAACTAGGAATCTCGATCGCGACCTTAAACTTGACGCGGTCGACAAATATTTGACGCTCTCCGTTCCTCCGAACGAATAAGTCCGCGCCCGCGAGCGTTCGTGTTAACGCCGATCGTTCCATCGCGTATCGCGCGCGCTTGTTTTTCAAGGGAGACTTTACACGATTAATCCTCGGCGACGCGTCGACGCTCGGTAGTTTCTCGGCTGAGTCTTCGCGTTCCCTCGGGTCCCCGCGGAACGGTGCGACGTGAGCACGCTGCAGCTGTATTGTAGGTACACAGAAACAGAATCAGTTGGATCTGCTCAAAATGATTTACGGGGTCGCGAGTAATTATCTATTTATACCAATGAGATTTTTTAAAACGTCAATTTTTGATATTCCTTCCTTACGATCATGTGGAATAGTACTTATGTGAGATTGCAAGGAAGAAATATCAGATAAATTTAAGAAAAGATCTAATTGATGTATAATAAATAAATAGGTAATTATGATCCCGCGAGTAATTTTTAGTAGATCTAATTACTTCTTTTCCTCGTTGTACTCTGTTAACAAATTTCTATTAAACTCTGTACCTATAGGTTTTAAAATCGAGACGAATTGGATTACTTATAGTGCGAATCGGATCGTAGATTCGTATTTCTTTGATCTTGGTGAAAATGAGCATTTCGATCATCCGTATTATAATGTAAAAAAACGCGTATTTTAATATTCTTTTCCATAAAGTTTCTTTCACATAATCACGTACCTGTTGGATAAAAGTTTTGTATACGATTATATAATATTAAATTTATTAGAAATTTGTTCACAGTGTATACCTATTTCTTTGGAGAGGAACGACGTAATACGAATAATCGAAATACTCATTTTCATCACGATCTGAGAAATATGGATCTGTGTGATCCAATTTGTCCTGCGATCCGATTCGCCTCGGTTTATCCTGACAGTAAGTATGTAAAACTTTTATCAAATACGCTGATTGTGACAATTAATATGCCCCATTGTGAAATGTATGAGGGCAATTTCATAGAGAAATATATTAATTTTCATAATTGCATATGTATGGGGAAAAAAGCTCTATATAAAAGTAATATTGAAAATAGACATTTCTTTTACAGAGTACAGTAAGTCTCCTTCATTTAGACCCGGGCGTGGGCATTCTATCGGGTTTCGCGGAACGAAATAAACGCTCCTTTTTTCTCCTTCCTCAAAAACAGCCCGGGGCCGACATTTTATTCCGAGTATTCGGGCCGAAAATATATAAAAACTTCCAATATTTATTGGAAACGTAGCTTCCCTATCGTTACTTTGTCCATATTTCTATACTGTTCCCTGGCCTCTCCGCCCGCTACTAATTGGCAAGCCACGTACTCCGGCGTTATCGCTTTGCTGTACGTACAGCTAGGAGATACAGTACAGGTGGGACCGGTAGCACGCCTCTAGATTTTCTATAGCGGCGGTGGGGGAGCGCTCGCGGTGTGCACGGGGTAATAATACCAACGAAGCTTCACGTTTTTTATTCTGCATGGTTCTTTCGCGAGTAGAGGATACGTATCTAATTGTAACGATTTTCGAAAGTATTTTTTTTTTCATTTCATTAGCGGAAATTAACCGCCGCGGCAATACGATCGGCTAATGTTTCTTAGACCCTGTGTCATCTATCACGTACCTCTCACATTAGGTATATGTCGCAGCCCGGCAAGAACAGTGACATAACTCGTAAAGTACAGTTTTGAGAAATTAAGAAAAAAGAAAACTATAAATTTCTTATACTGAAATATGATAGAATTTACCATCAAAAATACTTAGCAGATATAAAAAGAAGCTTATAAACTATTTCAGTATAATAAGTTTATAGTTTTCTTTTTTGTCGTTAATTTCTCAAAGCTGTACTTTTTGAGTTATGTCACTGTTCTTGCCGGGGTGCGATGTGTCTAAACTTGAAACTTGAATCACCGTTATCTCATTATCTATAAGCTTTTGGCTCGTGTTTGTATGATACTTTTTTGAAGATTACATTTTTATCTACAAAAAAGTCTTATATCGATGTTGGCCAAAAGTTCATTGTTAATGAGATAAATAGCGATTAAAGTTTCTTTCATGGCGAGGAAGCTTAGACTTGTATTGCATGTGTCATGCCTCTCATCCAGTCGAAATAGGTTGCGCGAGATCGATGCTCCGAAAATTTGTCGTCGACCCACGATTAATCCTGAGCAGGTGGAATCTAACGATAGTCGTCGCGATACATCTTTAATTTGCAAAAGTATACCTCGCAAATTTACTTATACACCGAGGAAACAGTTTATTTATAGTTAACAAATATTTGCTTAAATATAGAGCTGAGTAAATATTTCATCGGGCCAAGTAAATATTCATTAACCATTACGATATTTATTTGGCACGATACAATCCTTCAATGCAATAATTTGAATTAAATAAACATTTTAATGATAAACATGTATTCTCCCGTCCTAACAAAATATTTATTTCGCCGTGTTTTTTAATTACATTTATAAACTCTTAATAATCTGTCTTCTTGATGTACAAATCTTCAATCGATGGATTTATATTACAAGTGGATTTCTCTCCGTGAAATATTTCACCTCGTCACGTCGAAATGCACGAAAGCGCGCGCATGCCTATATATTATATTTATAGGCCTTTAGGCAACATTTACCCGCGTTATCTCTATCGGAAAATAAGATATTGATTCGGGAAATCGCACACGCGGTATCGCGGAGTTTGAACGGACGCGCTCGCCGTACCGGTCATTGATCGATTTTCGAAGAATGCCTCCTGCCTCTCCCCCCGCGCCTATTCCATAATCGGCGGGAGTACCGTTAAACATCACCGCCGGCTAATTCGCTCCGGTTCGGCCGCGTAGGTACCTATAGTTATATCCGTCACATTAATCGCCAATCCGTCCTCGTCGGCTCACTTTCTTCGTTGGCTGCGGAAAATTTGGAAAACGTATTTGTCATCGAGCGTGCGCCGCCCAGGCGTATCGGACACGGTTGTTACGAGGATCGGGCCCGCGATCGAGAAAACCTTTCCACTGTATGTGTGCTTTTCTTTCGCAACAGTCCTCATCGCGACTTCCTTCGCGGTTAACGAGGCTTTCCAATGCGTTTACGAGACACCGGAGGCGGAACGGCGCTGATCGAATTATCCGCGAAGCACCGTGAAGGTATTAATGATTAATAAATGTAAATACGGCGAAATGGATGTTTCGTCAGGGCGAGAAAATATAGGGTAAACCGAGGCGAATCAGATCACAGAGCGAATCGGATCATAGGTCTGCACTGAAAGAACTCTGGGTTAGGCTAACAAAATATTTTGAATGAACACGAGTCAACGAAACGTTTTCTTGGAATCGCAAAATTCTTTGGTTGATTTCACGAAAACTTTGACGGCAGAGCTAAACATTTGGATGATCCAATAGATTTTTATTTTTGGTTATCAAATTGAATCAACAAAATTATCTTGTTGGCTACTTTTTCTCTCAGAGTGCACGTTTCTTAAATCGTGTTGAAATTGAGCATTTCGATCGCTCGTATTACTTCGTTCCTTTCACAGAAAGAGAACAAATTAATCGGATCTACTGAAAATTACTTACGGGATCACAAGCCTAATTATTTATTTATATCAGTGAAATATTTTAATACTTGCATCAATTTGATATCTCTTCCTTATAATCATGCCAAATAGTAGCTAGATATGTGATTGCAAGGAAGAAATCGAATTAATATGAAAAAAGATCTAATTGATCTAAATAAGTAATTACTCGCGATCCCGCATTATCAGTAGATCTGATTAATTCTCTTCTTCTGCGTCCCAATAAATTAATACGAGCAATAGAAATGCTCATTTTCAACACGGTTTAAGAAATGTAGATCCATGATCCGCGATTCGCCTCGGTCTATCCAACGTCGTTAATCGTCAAAATGTTTATTTCATTCAAATGATTGCCTCGAGGGATTTAATTATATGAAATAAATAAAATATTGTAATTAACAAATAATTACCTGATCCAGTGAAAAGTTTATTTCGCTACATTTAAACAAACATTTATCAGCTACGAATAAACTATTTTCTCGATACGGATACACAGTGGATTCCGATCCCGTGGCGCGCGAGACTCTGGACCGATCGGCTGCGGAAGAAGGGTAGAAGATCGGCGCGGAAGATCTCCCTCGACGAAAGGAGGCGCGCGACGATTTTCGGAAGTCAAGAATCGAGCTTGACGAATATCCTCTCGCGTCGTGTTCGAAAGTTAAACGTGTTTATTTGTCGCGACGCGACACGGTCGCGCCTCGGTGACATAATTCGCCCGCGACGAATCCAACACGAAATTGTTTTGATGTAGTCCCGCGCGCGAGAGATACGGACGGACGTGTGTTGCCAAAGCAAACAGGTATAGGGGTACCTGCTCGTTATTTTCGGATGACGGTTTTTTCTGAACCCGTCAATCGGACGTGACGCGTCGTCCGCGAGCGTTTCGATCGTCGTATCGGATAGGAGAGAGTTCGCGCACGCGGTCGAGTCGTTGACGATCGTATATTGAAACAAATGATTAGAGTAATGTTCACCAAACTTTGGTCGATAGACTGTAAAAGATTCTGCGGTATGGACCTATATAGGCGACTTTTGGTGTTAGATGACAGTGGCGTAAGATTGAACGACACCACACAGATGTGGTAAATATAAGTCTACACCGATGAAATGGTGTTAGGAATTAACACTATTTTTTTTACCGCGGATGTGGGAACAATGAAATATTTTTATCGGGACAACAACATTTTTGGTCATTACGACAGATAAGTGTTGGTCGTGGCAATCTAATGTGTCTAAAATGTTTGCCCGTCGCAAACAAACCAGATCTGTTGTCGAAATAAAAATATTTCGTCGTTCCTATATCAACAAGAGCTTGGTTAACATTAGATACTTACTGATCATTTTTTCTCAGTTAGAAGATTGAGACGGTGTTAATTTCAGATTAATCTCGGCTCGTCAAAATAAAATATCTGACAGAAGAAGAGGTTCTTATAAAGTTCTAAATAAAAATGCCAATATTTTGCAATTTCTCTTTTTCCAAAATTTCGGTCTCGGCCATTTCGAAGCGAATTTTTGCACTGTTTTTCAAGTGTCCGTCATCCCCTTTACGCTTTAGTACGGCATTATTCGATCCCCTTTCGCGTTGCTTGGCTCGGAATCGCGAATAAATCATCGCGACGTAGAAGAATCTCACGCGTCATTTCGCAGATGACGCGCTGACTCGAGCAACGTGGTTCCGGACGCGCGCGCCCGCGTCGCGTCATCTTCACGAGGACGTAACGAGGGGAAACGCGCTTCACAGGAGTCGCGCCACCGCGCTCACTCGTAATCGCCCTGATAAGGCGATTCGTCGAACGCGTTCGGTCGCTTGTACACGCGTTTTTATCGCCCGCGGATGGATGGCGGGCTTGCACGGCGGCAGAGGGCGAAGCGTGTTTGGTAATAGCTACGCGCGACACGCGCTTCCGTTGTTATTACAGCCCCGTCGGAGAAAGGCGAAAGAAATCGGACGATGAGTAGTAAATATTACGGGTCATTCGTATTGATTCCGTTAGCAGAAATATCGTGCGACGACGAGCGATAGCGAATTCCCGTTGCCTCTATCGTCTGATCGGGGAAGAGTTCATTGCAATACGAATCTATTGGAATGTTTATCAGTCGTGTATGGGAATTTTTTCCATATCGAATTCCAAAGATCCATTCGAATTCAACGAACATTTGCGTACATCGTGGAACGTTTATTCACTTCGAAATTTCGTTTGCTCCTCGTAGATAAATTTCTTGTTCATCGCGAATAAATGTTTCCATCTGATGGGTTCGCATTCGAATAAACTTTTCTCCGGGATGTGTGTGGATTGGGAATAGGCAACGAAGAATCCTGAAAGATTTGCGGAATCCTCGAGAAATGTTGCGCGTTGCGGACGGATTGGGGGATAAATTGAAGAATTTTCTGAAATAACTTTATTCGCGTCGACTGTGCCCCGTATCGCTTACCTACAAGGGTCAAGGAAAATTGGATTGTAGAACCTTCGTAGAGAGAAAGGGAGAGGGAGAGAGAGAGAGAGAGAGAGAGAGGGCAGAGAATTTTACTTCCTCATTTGCGTACTACAGATAATAGGTATCATTGTGTACCTGCACTGTAAAAAAATGTGTAGGTATTCCCAACATAATTTTATACAGTTTTTTTTTCAAATCGCTACATGTACCTAATTATGAAAATTCATACATCTACTCAAGTACCTATGGTGAGCTTTTATACAATTTATTCAAAATTTAATATAAATTTTATAACGGAGTAGGGGAAGGTGGGGCAAGTTGACGAGGTTAAGCGAAAACAGCCTACAAAAAATAACACAATAGTTTAATTTTAAACAAAGGAGTATATTATTAAAGATACATGATTCAACTATTATTTGCAACCATAAAAATACAAAAAATTATCCAAAAAGGGTGCAAAAAGAAAACATTACAATTTCTGTGCATTTTCGTCATCTTACCCCACCTACGGGGCAAGATGACGAACATATTGGGGCAAGATGACGACTATACACAAACGTCACATTTAAACGGGCCATGCTTTTCATAACCAGTGCAAGCTTCATGCCACCACGATTCGCACAATCCACGCTTTATTCAGTCTTCGGATGGAGGCTCATAGTACGCTTGTTCACATCCTGGATATGAAATGTCTTTGTTTTTAGCAGAATGAATTAACGATCTAGTCGAAGATTTCTGAAACACGTCCTTTTTGACTCTCTCAACTTTTTTTGCTTTCTTAACATCTTTGCTATTTTGTGCTCTTTCTTTCTGTTCTAGTTCTTCTTTGTTTAAAGTAGCAGTTAGTATAGAGGCTTTTTGTGTGTGTTTCTTTCTCTTAGTTTTTGGTTATAGAGGGCGATCATATTTTGGAAAGGGTCTAATTTCAATCAACCTACGAAGGGTAGGTTCTGGTGTGTATTTCAGAGAGTCCACTGGCATTATTCACTGTCATATTTTCTTCCAGAACAGCATGGATGGCAGCGATTAAATTGTATTCCGACCAAGACCAATGATTGCTTTCTTTCTTATAATTTCTTACCATCTCCAAAAATATATATAAAATTAATGTGAAATGAGAGAATTTAGTGGCTAGCTATTAATTTTTCTCATTTCATTTTAATTTACAGACGTTATCTTCTTTCACGAAATAACATTTATAAAATACGGGGCAAGATGACGAGTTCGTCATCTTACCCCCGCCAACTTGCCCCCACTAGTAGGATTTTAAAGAAAATTATTTTTTTAATAGAAACATATGTTTTTATGTCGAAGTTTAACTTTACTCTACTTATACTAATCCTACTTAATATAATTAGCTATTTACCAGTAAAATTCTTACCTTTGTTTTTTTGTAAATCCTTATTTTGATTGAGAACGATTTTATAACACTATAGGTTAAAACACGCTCGATTCTGTAATCCCGGCTAAATTAACACTGGCGCCATTTATGTTCGTATGGTATAGTTACGTCCTAGGAAGGTTGTCATAGCTAGTTTGCTTTGCAGAAATCTTCTCTCGGTTTTTGTAAATAACGAATTCGTCATCTTGCCCCGTTCGTCATCTTGCCCCACCTTACCCTATATTAATTTTCTTAATCATGTATCGCATAATAGCTTTATATCCAAAAAAAAATCGGCTATATAGATATATTAATTCTCTGGAAGGCACACCCTTGGTGTGTAGCAACCCATAGCAGGCCCCTGTCTTTACGGATTTAACGCTATTTAAGGGGACTTCCACGCGAGGAGTGATGGCACTCAGCGTGTTAAGTTCAATGCAATTTTCTTTTTTACAGTCCAGGTAATATCGTCTCCCGCCCTCCTCCCAATACAAATCGAAGACACATCGCGTCCCTCGGTTTCCGTACCCCTAAAACCGCGAGCCGTCTCGACGCTCCACCGATTCTCTCGCGCGCGCGGCAATCGAAACGAGAATGTACGCGTAACCCCGTGCGCGCTACAGCTGAGCGTATCGCGCACTCCGCCGTGCAACTCGCGCTCCCACACGCGCGCGCGTGCGTACCGGCGCGGGATTGCGCCGCGAGCGATGTCCAAGAGCAAGCGGGGGGAATCCCTGCGCGCGGCGGCGTATGTAACGCGCAAGGGCGGGGATTTCCCTTTCGGCCAATCGGATCGGTTCGCGAGTGCGCTTACCTCTGTGTAGTCTCGGTCGAAGGTTTCACCTGCAGACGCCATGTCGTGACGTCACATCTCGTTACGCCGAGACACCGCCGAGCCCACCGCTTCAATCGGCACGCTGCGCGAGCGTACCTACGCGTTATATATGTGTGCGTCGACGCTAGAGGCTCGGCTGCACCTATTCTCATTTCGCTTTTATCTAGCTGAAGCTAGGAATCTCCCGTCGAAATGTGTCGATCGAATGCCGATGTTGGTTTCGATCGAACGTGCGTTGTCTTTCGCACTCTGGGCGGAAAAGTTCTAAGATGTATATAATGTGGTCCATAATATGTGGATTTAGTCATATGTGAATCATGTATTACTTCCATGTTAGCCGTATAAGGATTATATTTGGATTTTTGAATGTTTGTATAATCCATATACCTATAGAGTCCG
This sequence comes from Xiphydria camelus, assembly GCA_963678675.1. NCBI lineage: Eukaryota > Metazoa > Arthropoda > Insecta > Hymenoptera > Xiphydriidae > Xiphydria > Xiphydria camelus. The sequence continues at coordinate 31,271,900 of OY783194.1, forward strand.
TACGCAGTAAAAAAGTGGTGTTAATTTGTAACACCATTTCACCGGTGTTGGTCTATACCTAGGTACAGAAAAAAATAGTCAATTGGATCTACTGAAAATTACCTACTCGCGGGGTTGCAAGTATCTGATTATTCATTTATATCAATGAAATCTTTTAATGTATGGATTGGTTATCTCTCCCTTAAAATCAGGCGGAACAGTATGTGATTACAAGGAAGAAGTATCAAATTAATATGAAGAAAGATCAAATCGATGCAAATAAATAATTACTTTCGATCCTGCAAGTATAATTATTAGTAGATCCAACTAATTCTTTTTCTCTGTGTACCACATCTGGTGTCACTGAGTCTTAATTCCATTGTTATTTAACACCAAAAGTGGTCTATGGGTTATAAGTCCACATCGCAGAATATTTTACTGTGTAGGTATAGGTACTTACCTATGGTCAATATGGAAATCATAGATATATAATCGCTATAGGTACGACCAAATCCACATAATAACAACTAATAATTACCTGATTGAATAATAAATAAAATTATAGGTGAAATTTGTTTAATCGTGGTGAAAATGAGCATTTCGATTGTTCGTATTACTCCATTGGAGAGGAACGAAGTAATACAAACAATCGAAATGCTCATTTTCAATATGATCTAAGAAATATGGATCTGTGGGATCCGATTCGCCTCGGTCTACCCTGCAAAACATAAAACTTCCACGTGGGACGCTTCTCTCATCAAGGGTCGTCCTCTCGCACAAACTCTGCGCCCAAGCCCATGAATAACCTTCGATATGGACGCGCGCGAGACGATCGAAAGAAAATGACGATCTCGAACGTAGCCGCTGACCGTCACCCGAAGAGAAAGCGCGGTGCGAGCGGTCAGCGGCGACGACCCGGCCGAGGAACGACGGAAGGAAAATCGCCGGAGTCCATCTTTCGGCAAAATTATCGGCCGTGTACCCAATTTCCAAGGATTGTAAATTATTTCGTTACCCCTCGTCCAGCCATTGCAAGCCGATGACTCAGGGTCCGGCATCGGGGGTGGGTAATGGCAATTTTCGGGCTCGCCCTCCCCTTCCGGCGCGTCTCAACGGCCCGGGCCCCGCCGCGGTCGAGCGGGGTCCGGTGAAGATCCTGCAGGATTTCCGACGGTTTTCCCTGAGGAATCCGGTATTTGCTTTCGCGTACCCGACTAATCTCACCTAAGCTGCGCGACCTCGGCGAGCGGTAGGTACCATCGCGGGAAGACGCGTAGACGAGCGTTGGCGCGGTGGAGTGAGGGTGGGAGGGGGGCACGCCCAATCTCGCTAGACCCGGTCTCTTCGAGGTCTGGACGAGGACGGTCCGACCGTTTTACGATGGCCCTATAAAAATCTCATAATTAGATTTCGAAGGTAATTTCCTGGCGAGCCTCGCCTATAAAAACCGCTGGCAGGATAGAGGAAGCTTCGCCCTCGGATAAATTGCGAGTCTTCGCGTCGCGCCGGGATGTTCGGCCGGCGGCGGTGGCGGGGCGTTGCGCGCGTTTCTTTGTCGTCGTCGCGAAGCGAGCCTCCGTCCGGTGAGCGGCAGCGAGCGCTGCAACATTGTCGCGCGTTTGCCGCACGATTCGCGCGCGATGTCTCGTAAAGGGGGACTCGTTTTTCTGTCGACGACTGCGTCGTGTTTTGTATAGGACCGACACATTGTATCTATCGGAGGCGTCGGAAGGTCGAACGGAGACGCGGCCCGATCGCGAGTCGAAACATCGCAAACGACGGTGCGTCGGCGGGGAATAGCGAAATGCGCGTGTCGCGGTGTGTCGGTGGATAGGAGGGGGAGAGGGGGTAGAATAAGAAGAGGAGGAAGACGAATCGCGATTGGTCCACGGTCGGGTGCGCACGGTTACGCCCACTTTCATTCCCATGTAGATTCTCCTCGTCCGCGCGCGCGATGCCCCAAGGTGTGCCTCGTGCCGGGGACGGGCGGCATATCGATAATGTGCGCTCGCGCGCGCGACTCGGCTGGAGCTGCTGCTGCTGCTGCTACGCGCGCGCGAGGCTGCGGCGAGGGACCGAGACCCCACACAGACGCGACGGAGATTCTTGATTCTTCGTCGAATGGGGTTGGGACGTTTGGAAAAATTTGTCAATTAATTAACTGTATAAATACGTTCTAGGTTCATAAATATTCAGTAGAAAATTGCTTCTTCGATTTTCAATAACGTTATTTAACGTCAAGATGCAATTTGAAATGCTGAATTCAAACTTGGGTATAGGCGCATCACGATTGGTCGAACACATGGTACGTCACGACTTTCCGTCGTACGGCTGTATCGTCCAATCGCGGTTTCAGTAGTCTAGCCTAATCTTACCATAGCACCATAATCGCAAGTAGGTAGACAGCAGACGCTCAACCTATTTGGTCAATTCAGGGCCGTATCATTTAAAATGACGGACGGGCTCCTTCGGTTATGTAGTCAACTTAAAACCACATCTCTTCATATCTTTTATGGATAACGCATTTCACACGCATAGTCATTTATCGATATATACTACGTTCTATATAAAAATTGCGACTCTCTGATATCAACAATTTTTCTTACCCCGAGGTAAGAAAATATTTGTATAGATACGGCACTGATGAGCATCTCCTACGTCATTTCCTTTTTCTATTCCGTTTGAATTCACTGTTCTTAATTCATTTATGAGCCAATCAAGAACGAGACGAAAATACACTGAGAAACAAAATTTGTATTCAATTTAATATAATTGCATCTAAATATTTTATCCAATACGCGATTCATTATATTAATATACCTACTCCGTTGTGAGATTTTTAAAGGCAATTTCATAAGGAAGTATACCAATTTCCATAATTATGGAGTATATTAATTTTTATAATCACATATCGAAGAAAAGCTTTATGTAAAAAAGTAGGTAGGTACTATAAGTATTAAATACTTAGGTACAGGATCTTTTTTACAGAGTGTACAAGTTTAGCTACAACAATATGAGAAAAGACTGAGAGAAGTAGATATTACGAGCTGACCAAACGAGAGCCAGGTCAGCCAATGACACGCGAAAAATCGCTCCCCGAAAGACGTTGTTCCGCGATTTCCCGATGTCGTCCCATCGGGCCCACAGAGCGAATTCCATAGAATTCCAGTGATAAGATACGCGGCCGCGCGATGTGAAATGAATTCCGGTAGCGCTCAGCTCGACGATTCGGGACGAGCGAAGCTCGCCTAAACGCTACCGACGATATAATCGAGAATGGGGGTGACGGGGAGGAAGAACAGGGCGAGAAAGGAGAAGGAGGGAGAATGACTCGTAGAAAATCGGTGGAGGGAGATATAAACCCACACGCGCGCGGGATCGCCGCGGCGCGGTATCGTTAGATTTTCAAAACGAGCGGCAAAGAGTGGCCTTCTCGAGGCTGACGGCCCTCCTGTTTGTTTGTTGTGTTCCCCCGAGTCAAGTGGGGCTTTCTACGGTTAGCACCCAATTGGCTCGCACCCCTGCTTGGAAAAGGTACAGCCAACCATTAACCGAGGCTCGTAAGGTGGCTACCGCTATGGTGGTCGGGGCCCCCGCTCGCTCCTCGGAAAAGACCCCGCGCGCAGGTATAGCAGGTCCGGCACGAGCCCCGGGCCGCCGCGCGGAGCAGCGCTCTGCCCTCTCCGCGCGCCGTTGCTCGTATCGAGCCGATTTCACGCCACCGAATTTTTCGCCGAAGCATTCTAGAGGGGGGCGGAGAGCGGTCCGAACGTTTTCGACGCTCGGTGCGTCTCTATACCTACCTATTCAGAGTGGCGCGGGCTGTGCATACAGCGGACTGTGCTACTGACAGGTATTTCCCTGTCATCCGCGCGCGCGTTCTATTCACACGGGGAAAACAGTTTATTTGTCGTTAACCGTAGAACGGTACACGCGGGTCACGGGTAGCCAAAGGGTTTCCGATTCTTCCGGCTTCTTCTAAACGTTGCTCTTCTTCTACAGCCCGTAGCATTGTTAACTAATGAGCGATTGCTCCTTTCGTCAATTCCTACGTTACAGCTTACAGTCTGGCGTCTCGATTTCACGCATTTTCGAAGGCAAAAATGAAATTGCAGGTACAGCGCTTTCCGTCGGCTGCGGGTAACTGTGACCCACGTGTACCGTTATGAGGGTTCATAAATGTTTGTTCGAATATGACGAAATAAGCATTTTATTGGATCAAATATTCGCGTTAGCTGTTGCGATATTTATTCATAATCATTACAATCAAGTGAAATAATTCTAATAATTAACATATATAGTCTCGTTCTGACGAAATATTTATTTCGCCGTATTTAAAATCACATCGATTAACCGTCGATAAATCGTTCTCTCATTGCACTCGACGCGGTAGAGTCGTCAGTGGGAAAGCACGCGCTCTCCGCGCCGATGTGCACCGCGACGCGACGGTATCGGGTGTCTTGCCCCCCCCCCCCCCCCCTCCCGGCCGTAGCAAGAAGAGGATCGCCGGATCTCGATGGACCGCGAGACTAATGGGGATGGCGAGGGAATCGTGCTTTCGGTTGAATATTTAATTTGAGCCATCTCCCCGGAGAGAGCCCATTGTATCGCGTCCTAAGTAAACCGCTGCGGGATGGCCGCTGCGCGGCGGGGCGGAGGAACGGGTTTCTTCAAACTCGTGCAAACACGGGGAGACGCTCCTTCGCTCGGGCCTTGTTGACTCTTCAACTTTACCCGCTCGACTTCGCGTTGTTCCTTTGCCGCGCGCCAGAGCGCCTCGAACTCGGTCCCCGCTTCGAGCGCGCGGGTCGCGCGGCGGGTCATCGACTCTTCCTTTACCTGTCCGCTCTTCGTGGAACCCCGCGAGGCGTTTAATTTCGTGTGTGCGCGGTGTTTGACCAAGAGCGCGCCATGGGGAGGAAAGCGAGCTGCGGGTGAGGAGGGAGGCTGCCAGCCGAGGCGCGAGGAGGGCGAGAGAGAGAGAGAGAGGAATCGTTCGATGAGGAGCCCGGAGGGTGGAGGGGGGATACACGGATGGATGACGTCTCTATCTGCTCTAGAAGAGCTGAAGAACTGTTTCGCATGGAGAAGAAAAACTGTACGAATTACGGTTTGACTGGCGTAAGCTACGAATTAGGTACTGCACAATATAGGCTGGACCTGAAATGCCAGACTGAAAGTACCTGCGAGTAGATTGAAGTCAAAATATAGGAAGGAATCATTAGATACGATTGGCACCTTTCGGAAAATTAGAAGAGGGATGTGAGTTTTTGAGCAAGCATCGGTAGCGGCGATAAAAAATGTGATTTAGCCCCTTCAGGTGGTAAGTCTGAGAAATAAAGTCCGGCCTTTTTTGTGGCCGGAGCTCCGATGTCTGATTTCGAGTGGATTCAATTATTTGTATCGAAGTGGCTTCAGGAGTTTCGGAATTTTTGTCCATTTTCTCGCAACAGCGGTGGTCATTCCCACTCGGTGGATGAAGATCGAATTTTTTCATGATTTTTTTTTTTTCGAAATCAGCGTTGTTCGTTAACCTTGACGACGAGCTTTCGGAGTTTTCGTTTATTTTTTATGCGATAAGGGCGGCTGTCCCTGCTCAGAGGATATAATTACGAATTTGTAATAGTTATCAGTGGTATCAGTGTGCGACCGAAAACCCCTGAAGCGACTTCGATACGTGTCATGTCTAATAACTTTCATTAACTCGGAATGAAACATCGGAGCTCCGTAATGCCGGACCTCATTTCTCAAACGTATCAAGCACTTAAAAGGGCAGAATCACATTTTTTATCGCTGCTATCGATATGCTTGTTCAAAAACTTAGATCCCTCCTCTGCACTGAGAAAAAAAAAGATTAAAAATTATTCTGTTAGAAGGATAATCTAAGCACGAAAGGTAAAATAGATCAACAATTATCCTAAGGAAGGTTAAATTTTATACCCTGGAAGGACAATTTTCTATCTGTTTTACCTTTCGCACTCAGATTATCCTTCTAACGGAAAAATTTGTAATCTTTTTTTTTTTCAGTGTGATTTTCTGAGATGATTCCTCCCTATCTTTATTTCGATCTACTTTCAGGACTGCATTTCTGGTCTAGTCTGTAATTGAGTACCTATTTCTCCCGGTGAATCGATAAAACTTCCTGTGCAAACAGATATTTATATTCGGTTAAATCAGTATCTGTGTGTACAAAGTCGTAAACGGTAAACAGAAACGCGTCCTCCGTACGAATTCTCGAAAAGGCGGAGCTCGAGCATCGGCGGCGCTCGATGAAACGGTAAAAATTGCCGCGCTTCCTTTTTTTGTCGTGCGGACTCGCGCGAAATTTTCCGCCCGCTCGACGTCAATGCGATACACGCCTCGCGTCTCGAGACGCTCCCATTCTCATTCTCGTCGATTCGCGCCGCGATCGTGGTCTCGTTTGACGAGAAGGACGGGAAAAAAGAACAATTACCCAAGCGCGCGCGCGCGCGCGCGCGAATAAGTGACTCGTCCGATCGGGGACAAGGTAATCGCGGAACACCGCCGTGGAAATGGCTCTTATTAATAATTTTACGATGCAAAATAATCGTCCGGCGTGGGCAATAATAACGAAACGGGGGCTGCGTCATTACGTAATGGCGATTTTGCGCAAGTGGCGCGCAGTTTGTGCTTTAATAGTGAAATAGACGCCTATAGGGTATGTCGAGCGCGCGCGCGCGCGCGCAATTGGTTGCGCGCCATTCACGTATCATTATCCGGCACTCGCTGTGATATTGTTGATGCAATCGGCGCAATTATTTTTACGATCCGCGCCAAGGCTTCGATTCTTGGGCCGTCGATGCGTCGCGCGCCTTCCACGCCGCGCGCGATGACCGCGTAAGATCGAACCGCGCGTGACCCACTTTGAACTTTCCGGGAAAACTTTCCATCGGGGAGCACGCGCGGGAGAGACGACGTTTATTCTCGCTATACGCGCGCGGTCGTGCGGTATCGATCGTCGGGTTGGGTTTCTTTTTTGCGCCAAGTCGCGAGGTATTTCCCGCGCGATTGTTCATCGTCGTCGCTGCGAATGTAGCTACGGACGACGGGTTCGACGATGAGCTCTCGTTGCGTCTCCTTGAAACTCGCGGAGGGTACGAAATGGTCCAGGAGAGAGAGAGAGAATGTTTAATCACATCAAGGACTGAAGGTCCTTTGCGGTGGGCAGCAAAGGTTTCCAAAGAAAATACAATAGAAGAAGAGGAACAGTAGCTACACTCTGTAAGAAAAACTGTATTTTTAATATATTTTTGTATAAAGATTTTTTCTTCAATACGTCATTATGAAAATTAATAGTTATACTCCGTTATCATGAGGATTAATATAGGTATTTCCTTATGAAATTTCTCTTATAAACGTCATAACGGAGTAAATCAAAGCTTGTGTAAGCACGTATGTGACAAATGCTTCATATAGGTACAATTACATTAAATTTAATTCAAATCTTTTTTTACAGAGCGTAGAATCCTAAAGTCTCAAACGCAAAGAATACGAGTGAAGGAAAATAAAATACAATACAATAAGTCAAGATAAAGTAAAATAACAAAGTAACGATTCAACACCAAAACCACGTAAACTATGCTGTAAGAGAATTACCTATATTAAATTTAATACAACTGTCTCTATACCTACGCGACAACGCGATCGCGCGGCGAATTCGACGAAAGATAATAAACCCTGAAAATCTCGCAGCGGTGAAATAGCGTCGCGGCTTAAAATATTGCGGCAATCGACTATACAGTGGAGTTCCCCTCGTTATTCCGAGTAAATAGCCTCCCTCTCTCCCGACGAAGCGAGCGAGAGAGGCGCGCGGAGAGGAGCGCCGCGTCTATTCGCGTGTACAGTTAGTGCCGGGGAGTGGCGCGGTCAAAGGGGATGAAATATGCGATCCCATGGGTTGCCATTTACAATCGTTCGGGTAAAGCTGCAGCGTCTCTCGTCTTTTTCTTACGTTTCGGACTCACCGTCGCGTTATTTCCGTCAACGTCATCGCGCGGGAGGAAATCTTGCCGCGGAAAGTGTGCGACGCGCGGGTCGCTCGGGTAAGCGGGGGTCGTTCGTCTCGATGACTTTATAACTCTCTTTGTGGAGGACAGGAAGAAAAAAAGTCCGTGCGTTGCTCTCTTCTCTTTAGCCTTCGGGACGTGACGCGCCAACCGTTTTCCTTCGAAATCGCGCTGTCTCGCTCCTCGCGGGTGGCGCACCCGAGGCCCGAGAGACCCGAACTTTCTATTCCGTCGAGAGAACGGCATTGTCTCACTTTTTCTCAGCGATATTCCGCGTGGTCGGATTTTTCTCTACAGTCGAATTTCTCATAATTTTCCGAAGCACTATCTTTTGTCATGGACGATTTGTCCGTCAATATATCTACTGTAAAAACAACAAATACGTATTTTTACCATAATTTTGTATAAGACTTTTTTTCTAACACTTGATTATGAAAATTAATATATTTGCTTATGAAATTTCCTCTATAAATTTCCCCCAACGGAGTATATTAATTTTTTAAATCACGTACTAAATAAAATCGTTAGGTATATGCAATTACTTTAAATTTAATAGACTTTTTTTTACATTGTAACGCGCGTACAACCGAGCTTATTTAATTTACTAAAAACTGCAATTCGGACTTCTCCTAAAATACATTCATATTTTAAAATTCAATTTGTAATCTGTATACCTACCTACATTTTTAATGTCGCACGGAAAAGAAAATATTCGAAAAAATAATTATTCGCAGAGTTATATACGCGCATTTCTCCCTACAACGCGTTGTAACGTCACCGAAATGCATAGGTGCATAGATACGCCGAGCAACGAGTGTGAGAGATGGACTTACAACGCGATGACGTCGTTACATTTCAAAATATCGTTTTACAGCTCAAATAAGGCTAAAAATGAATGGTGAATAAATGCGGGAATAAGTAATTTTGCTTAAATTTTTCGAATCTGCACACAGAAAGTGTGAAAAAACCGAATTACAGAGCAGAAGCCCCGCGTCGGCGGCATACGACGCTGTTTAGTTTTGCAATAGCGCGAAAGAAAGAAGTGGGGTTGGTAAACGCCGTACCGAATTACGAACGGCGCAACGAGCCGCACTCTCTTCCCGCGATCGATATATCGGCGCGGCGACATCGCGTTGCGAGGTAGCCGCGTCGAATTTCGCGACGCGAATAGGAGGAAGAGACAGGCGTTCAACGCGCTTAGCGTATATTCTCGCCCATAAAGCCAGTATTCAAGGCGACGGCGCGGTGGCGCGCGTTCGAGGGTGGAAAATGGAAAAGCGCGGTGGGGAATTAGCATCGGAAGACTATAATTCACCGCGCGCGAGGGTCCCGTTAGAGGAGCGAGGCGAGGCGTCCGCCCTCGTCTCCCGGCCGCGCGTTGTCCCTCCGTAGACCCGAGAGAAAGAGAAAGAGAGAGAGAGAGAGTGAGAGGGACGACCCGGACTTCTGCCTCGAATTTTTGGTGACGAATGACAGTCGCCCCCTAGATGGCAGCTCCGATATCGATTGTGTCGCTGTGTATCGATCGTATCTCGGAGGTATCGATCGCGACCGGGACCCTCGCGATAGGGGGGCGCCCCGCCGTGCCACCCCGTTCGACCGCCGCACCGAGTTTTCGATCTCGTGATTTCGCTGCGGTTCCCGCGGCCTTCGGGTCTCGCCCATCCTTCGACGATCTCGAGCGCGCGATGCACGGTGTTGTGGAAATCGTTCGTAGCGACATCGGTTATCACGACTTATCGGACAGAACAACGAAGTCTGAAGGTTTTGAGTGAATTCCATACAGAGAAGGAGCGATACCGGTCAATTTTACTGTATTTGCAATAGAAGGGGGTTTTCGGATTTTTCTACTGTGCTGGAGAACAATTTTTCCTTGAAAACTGGTAAATTGTAATGTGAACCATCACGATTTAGTGTTATGAAAAGAAAAATTACTGTATCGCACTGTGGAAACATCCGAAAACTCTCATGTTCTGGCACGATTTTCCTTTATTAATTAGTAAATTGTAATATCGACTGTAACGATTTAATGTCTTTCAGAAGAAAAATTACTGTACCGTACTGTAAAAAATATCCGAGAACCCTCACGTTCTTTAACAATTTTTCCTTAGAAACCAGTCAATTGTAATGTAAGCTATCACGATTTAATGTTTTCAAAAGAAAAATTACTGTACTTCACTGTAAAAAAACATCCAAGAATTCTCGTATTCTTGAACAATTTTTCCTTAGAAACTACCAAAACGTTTTGTATGATCCATATGCGGTTTTCGTCATATATGGATTATATGTATATGATTTCAATATCAACCATGTGCAGACTATAGATATATGAATTATAGGTACAATCATTTATAAATCATCTGTAAAAACATCCGAAAACCCTCGTGTAGTGAACAATTTTCCCTCAGAAACTAGCAAATTGTAATGTAAACCATCACGATTTAATGCCATCAAAAGAAAAAATATTGCACCGCGCACTAAAAACATCCGAAAATCTCTTTTGTCGTAAATGCACTAAAATTCACCGGTATCAGTCTTTCCGTGCACAATATGCAACACTACCGGTCACAGCGACTATCATTCATCGCGCCAGTCGCTTGCCGGTCGTTATGAACGATTTCCACTGTATACATTTTTTTTTTCAGACCGATTCGTTTCCCGGAAATCAGCGACCGAACGGCGCACACACACCCACGGACGCTGCGCGCGCGCGCGATAATGTTCCTTTATCTCGAGCGCGACGGGTACTCCGCGCCGCAGAGAGAAAAAAGCGGAAGCTTCACCGGGTGTAATCGGAGTATATTACGTATACTCGTCCCCGCGCGCGCGCTTCGGTGTCACCGCGTCCTCGTAAAACGATGCCCGAGCCGCGCTTACGAAACGCATACGGGACGTGTTGTTGGGTCGGGTCAGGTTGGACGCCGCAGTCGCATATCCTTCCCGCGCGTCACATTTTTTCGATCGCCGCGCGCATACCGGATCGGTGACTCTATCTTCCGCGCGACGCGGTGATAAATTTGCGCGACGCTCCTCCCCGCCCTACCTCGTCCCTCGGAGTCGACGGAGATGCCGCCGCACGGCAGCGAGCGCGTCTCCGGGCGAGAGACGGACTGAGAATCACTGCCCCCCCCCCCCCCCCCCCCCGACTCCGGCATTATCTCGACGAAGGGCCTCCACGCGCGAGAGAGGGTGGGTCGCACGTGCCGACCGTATGTTTTCGAATCTCACTCCCTCGCTGCGACTCCCTCCCTCCCTCCCTCTCTCTTGCGACCGCGAAGGACTTTTCGATTTCCGTTCCGGGCCGAGAGAGAGAGAGAGAGAGAGAGAGAGAGAGAGCCGTGTGCGGCCGGAAAACGGCGCGAAGCCGAGAGGAGCGAAGCGAAGCCGGGGATAATCCGTCGCGCGTGCACCGCGCTCTCGCGCCGGAAGTACGTACCGCGGAGCGCGCGGTTCGATTCGAAGGAGTTGTGGCGCCCCTCGCGTTCTCGGCCGAGTGTAAGCGCGTCCCTCGTAAATTTTGCCGCGCGTTTCGACGATCTCCGCGCGTCGATAACGCCGTCTAGTCGCGACGGTCCCGCTCGTGATATATGCGCGTATGGCATACGCACGCCCATGGCATACGTGCGACCGTGGGTACCTACATCGAGTGCGTCGCGCGCGCGGTGAACGCACCAACAACGATCGTTCCGCGACAGAGACATCATTGTTGCGCGGAAAACACAATTAGCAGTAAATTAGCGTACGCCATCGAGAGATAATAAAATCCTGCATATTATAATGATTGCATCAGATTTTACAATGGCCGTGCCGACCACAAATTATGCATTTAATGACCCGCGCGCCGCGCGGAGCAGGGGGAGGGGGATTACGACCCGGGAAGCAATGAAAATCCTCGCAAGCCCGGGCAAAAGAGGAAAGAGCTCGCGCCGAGGCTTTTATCGCTGCGCGCGTTAACCACAGGTTTTCTCGCCGTTGGAAATTCGAGCGAGTCTCGTGTAGCGCCGAGGATAAGGAGGGGTGGCTCGCGTCGATCGAGTCGCCGCGATGGACTTTCTCCGCGTTCGATGCGCGCCGCGAGATTCCCACCCGCGGAGGTCTCGACTCCGCCTTCGCGACGGAGGTTATCGACGCGGTGCGATAAGCGATCGCCGCGTCTCGCGTGGATATTTGGCCACCGGCGATGCGAGAACGTAGGTCGTGGAGAGCGAAAAGCCCCAACCCCGGGCGGACAAGTTCGATATATCTTGCGGATAATCCATATGTGGATTTCGTCGTATGCGGATCATGTGTGATTTGTGTATCAACTGTAAGCAGACTGTGTGTGGATTACACGATTATTTAAAAATCTGTATATAGGTATACGGGGTGGTTTCGAGAAAACTTGATGTAAGGGATAGGCGAGTGCAAGAGAAAACTTGTGTCGAGTGCATAGGAAAGAGCCTTGTGCGGCGGAGCACAGCTTCCAATTGGCTCAGTGTACACGAAACAAAAATTTGCGGGGTCGCACAAGTAATTATTTAGGTATTTATATCAATGTAGTTTTTGCTAATACATCAATTAAATGTCATCCTTACAATTATGTGGAATATATGTGATTTCAAGGAGGTAATATCTAATTGATATGACAAAAAGGTTCCATTGGTGTAAATAAATATTTACTTGCGACTCCGCAAGTCATTTTTAGTAGGTCCAACGTGAACCTATACAGACCATTCATTTTTAGCGTCAGATAACAATGGCATAAGACTGAATGACACCAGATGTGGTACACATGGGTCTGCACCAGTGTGTGAAATGGTGTTAAAAATGAACGCCACCTTTCTACCGTGTATAGAACTTTTCCGCCTGGGATCGTCCTATCGTTGGAATACGATTTTCGCGTCGGACGACGCTCCAACCGAGCGCGCAGCACTCCGCATCGTTCCTCGAAATTCGGAGAACGCGGCAGTCCGCCAACCGGTGACCGTCTCTCGGCGCAGCGTTTAATTCGCAGTCGCGCACGACAGTCGCGCGGAGTGCATCGACACTGGGAAGGCATATACGCGCGTCTACGGCGAAGGAGGAGGAGGAGGATGCGCGCGAAGGTGTATTTCGGAGGTCGCGCGGGCTCGCAACCCGCGCGCGTCCTACCCCGTCAAACCTTGAAACGGGTTAAGAAGGGACGGGGGACGGAACGGGGGATTCGCCTCTTGACGTCTGGCGCGAGTTGCATTCGCTCGTAAACGCGTCTCGTAACTCGAGGCGTTATAGACATCGTCGGGGTATATAAACGTCTCATCCTATGTACTTACGGTATCCCCGTGTATCGCGCGCGGAGCCCGGGCGCGCATATACGCCCGGGACGCATATGTAGGTATGCTCCGCGCGCGCACATAATGTAACGCGGAGCGGTATATGCCGTACCGTAATACATTTTAGCCGCGGGTCGCTCGTTCGCCAACATTATATTGTGCTCTATTATTATACCGTAGGGTGTCCCCCACCCCGGACCCCGAGCCGATGAAATTCCGAGCCCTCGGATTGGACCGTTCGCGCGAACCCGATCCCCCTCGGCGTCGCGTTATTCGAGGGATCCCCGACGAAGGGCCGCGCCGATCTCCGCGACGACGTCGTCGACGTCGAACCCGAGTAGATCGCGACGCGTGCGTCAGTCGAAAGGGGTGAATGGAAGAGGTCACGGAATGACTGGTACCCAGGTGGAAAAGTTTTATATAGGTACTTTTCGTATATGATCCATAGGGGAGAGTTGCCTATATTGAACCGGTACCTAATTTGAACCTCCTGGCTATTTTAAGTAAATGAGCATTTCCAAATGCTGATTTCAAAAATCATGCACTCTTATTAACATTATATACCCTATATATTGACTACATCTCAAAGGAAATATCAAATATTAACGATTTTATGTACGAGAACATTTTTTTTTTGTCATGGAAAATCATCGATATCTCGGCGATCCTTTAAGATTTCCTCAATAAGTGCATGATTTTTGGAATCAGCGCTTAAGATTTTGGCAAAAATCGAAATCTCTGGAATCGAACTCTCGACCGTCCTATCTTGTGTATTTTTTCGCGCTGATTACGAAAATCATGAATATATTGAGGAAATCTCAAAGGAACACCGAGATATCCATGACTCTTTTATGAAAAAATAATTTTTCCGAACATAAAATCGCTGATATCTCACATTTCCTTTGAGATATGGACCTGATAACCACGATTTTCGGAATCAGCGTGAAAAAATACATCGGATAGGGTGGTCGAGAGATCGATTTCAGAGATTTCGATTTTCGCGAAAAATTGAAAAAATGTAAGGCATTGGCCTTAAGATTTTGACAAAAATCGAAATCTCTGGAATCGAACTCTCGACCATCCCATCTTATGTATTTTTTTGCGCTGATTACGAAAATTATAGATACATCGAGGATATCTCAAAGGAAGACCGAAATATCGATGATTTTCCGTGAAAAAATAATTTTTTGGTACATGAAATCACCGATATCTTATATTTCCTTTGAGATATCGTCAATATATCTGCCATTTTCGGAATCGGCGTGAAAAAATACATCGGATAGGGTGGTCGAGAAATCGATTTCAGAGATTTCGATTTTCGCGAAAAATTGAACTCTCGACGATCCTATCTTATGTATTTTTTCGTGCTGATTACGAAAATTATAGATACATCGAGGATATCTCAAAGGAAGACCGAAATATCGATGATTTTCCATGAAAAAAATAATTTTTTGGTACATGAAATCACCGATATCTTATATTTCGAGATATCGTATATATCTGCCATTTTCGGAATCAGCGTGAAAAAGTACATCAAATAGGGCGGTCGAGAGTTTGATTGAAAAAATGTCAAGGGAGTTAAAACTTAAAATCTCTTAGGTATGTATTTTTTGTAGGCATACTGACCGGTACTAAGGTTTGAATTTCTACTGATAGATGACGTGGAAATGTAGGTTGGACGTTTAATTTAGGTACCGGTTTAATATAGGCAATTCTCCCCTGTGGTTTTGGTCATACATGGATGATAGGTATATGATTTCTATATTAACCATTTAAGGACTATATACAAATTGTTGAATGTTTGCATGATCCATATATAGTCCTTGTATTGTTAATACAGAAATCATAATCCATATACGGACAAGACCACATATGGATCATGGAGAATATATGGAAATTTTCCGCCTGGGATATTCAGATGAAAAAGTTCTATGTGGATTTACAATAGTTCATTTGTCCCACAAATGTACCTCTTTTATTGTAAATGCAGTAAAATTTAATGGTATACCTACACCAAGAAAAAGAAGTAGCCAACAAAATAATTTTGTCGAGTCAATTGGATGACTTAAAAAGATATCTGTTGGATCATCCAAATATTCAGGTCTGCCATCAAAGTTTTCGTGAAATCAGCCAAAGAATTTTGCGATTCTAAAAAAAACGTTCTGTTGGCTCGTATTCGTTCAAAAAATGTCGCCAACCCAATCAAGAGTTCTCTCAGAGAGAGAGAGAGTGTACCAATTTTTCCGTGACACAACGAATCGAGAAGTTTCACCCTTCGCCACCCGCGCGCGACCAAGAAATCCTTGGAATTACGATTAACTAAACTGAAGCCCGAAATATCATCGGAACGTAACGAATGCCACTCCTGTATACCGCGAATCGAGCGTTCCTCGTCTCTCGCTCGACGTCTCCTCCCTTTCTCCCCCCATTCTTCTCATCGTCCTCCCCCTACTCCCGCTTCTTATAGAGGGGAGGAGTTCGCCCGGCGAGCGCGGGGTCTCGGAGACCCCAGGACACCTGTGCCGCTCGAAGAAGATCATAACCACAACGCTTAATGCACGCTCGCAGACAACGCGAGAAGGCCAGACGAATTTTATAGGCCGTTCGGGGTTTGGGTTTAATAGCCGAATTCCTCCTGCACGGGCACTCCGGGGATTATAGGTGTTCGTCGACCATCACCGCGCCGCGCGCGCGGTCGCTCTTTATGTATGCAGACGACCCGGACCGCGAGCCGAGCGAAAACGACTACCTCGCTTCCCCCCCCCCCCCCAATTCGCGAGCGGATCGCGACCCCGTTCCCGTCGGAATCGGCGCGGCGCGCCGCGCGAAAAGTCCGCCCGTCGTTCAGCTTCGACACCCCCGCGCGAGATCGACCCTCGTGCGCTCGTCGCAAAGTCGAACGCGTGCGCGAGCGGTCGCGCGCGCGCGCGCGCGCGCCCCCCGCGTCACCTGTCGACGAGAGCGGGCGCGTGTCGTTCTCGCGCGCCCGGGGTTTTCGAGAGCCCCGCGTTCGCATAAAAGAGAGAAGGGCGAAGAAAGGACCGCGCCGCGCGGGTCGGGCACCTGCTCCGACGTGCGCACCGATTTGTCGTTCGGCTATACGATACAGGATTTCTTCTCTTTGCGAAGCCGCGAAATTCCTATAGGTACGGAATCGGCGCTGACCCGACAATCGTCGTCGCAACGCGTCTTTCTCCGCGCGTGATCTGCAGCGCGTTCGCACGGAGATCGTCGCGGTGTGTCTGCGATCTTTTTAACCCCTCGCGCTCGGTTATACCAAGGAGAACGCCCGTCGCTCGGTTCAAGGAGGGAAGGAGGGATTGCTAACTTAATTTGCGGCATTATTGGTATCGGATAATATGCAACGAAGGGGTTCTCGCGCGCTCTCGGAACGCATATTAGCAACAGAATCCCCGCAAGTTCTTCGCGTTTGATATTACCGGACGGAGGCGCGCGGCGGTGTTGAATATCGCGCGCGGCGGAGACGGCCGATGCGAGAGAGAGAGAGACGCGTTTTTAAATCTGTTGACTGGCGTGATTTTTTCGAGAATTTGTAATGAGGAAAAGGTTGTTTCAAAATGTAGCAATCAATGCCGGAAAGTATGAGGGAAAAATTCCATAGGCGGGAAATGTAGTGATGGGACTGTTATGAATTACGATGAACTCAATTAAATCACAGTAAAAAAAGTGGTATTAATTTTTCACTCCATCTCTCACCGGTGTGAACCTATATGTAGGTACTGCATCTGGTGTCATTCAGTCTTATATCACTATCATCTAACACCAAAAGTGGTCTATATAGGTCCACATCGCAGCATTTTTACAGTGTACCATATTGTATAGGACTTATATTTACGGTTGACACACAAAGGTAAATTTTATACAGTAGGGTATACTGATATGAGGCGAATCGGATATATATCCATATTTTTCAGATCGTGGTGAAAATGAGCATTTTGATCATCCGTGTTATTTCGTTGGAAAGGGTAAAAGTGATACGAATTACCTATCGAAACGCTCATTTTCATCACACTCTGAGAAATATTGTTCTATGATCCGATTCGCCTCGGATTCGATTCTATAGTATTTAACCAAATTCATAACTACACTGTCACTAAACTTCTTACTTTCTGGAATTGATTGCTACACTGTAAAAGGAATTTGTATTAAATTTCCTATAATTGTATATAAAACTTTAATCCAATACGTGATTGTGAAAATTAAAATACTCTCTTACGAAATTTATAAGAGAAATTTCACAAGGAGATATATTAATTTTCAAAATTACTTACGAATTGAGAAAAGGCTTTGTACCTACAAAAGTGTGTTAAAAATACAATTTTTTTTTACAGTGTACACTTTGAAATTTAATTTTTCTCAGTGTTATCTTACATCTTCCACGCCGACTGCAAGACGCGCTGCGTTCGAGCAGATATTAGCCGTCGCATCGCCGAGAGACTTCCGATATCTTCTCCCTTATATTTCCATGGCTTCATACGAACGATACGATACGACCGCGCGCGCGCGATGGCCTCGATGTCTTCGGGGGGGTGCTACTATACGTTGGCGGGGGGGTTTATTTCCGGCGGATGCGCGACAGGGATACGAGACTCCGCGCCGTCCTCCCGTTCGACTCGCGTTGACAGACGCGAGTGGGCTGCTCGCGCTAGTAAGTATATTGCTCGAGTGCGACGCGTCCCGCGCGCGAGGGCGCGTGCCTCCTCCGCCGCCACCACCACCACCACCACCGCCACCGCCGCCGCCGTCGAGACCTCGAGTCTGTGGCGAGAAGCCCCTTGGGTGGTTTACGGTGTCTAGTTTCTCTCCTTTCCCGTTTACGTCCGCATTGATGCGCGCCGCTTTCCAAAATCGAAACAACGCCGACCCCTCGCGTCGCTCGTCAGACTCTTTCGGAGGATGCGATGAGACGATTGGATACCCCGAACAAATTTTATAACAGACTCGGAGAGAAATATCGTCGAGGTCGTTTTTCAATTTAAAATTGACGAAATTATATCTATTCTTAATTTGTAGGGATGCGCATTTATCTCGAATCTAAATAATGATTTCGCGATATTTCGATCGTTTCTTCATTTCAAAAAGTACAAATTTACACAGAAATCCATGATCCGTGGTGACGTTTTTCGGAATTTCATGGGAAGATTGTATGGTACTCGAGGAACATTTATATTTGATAAAAAATGCAGTATTTTTCCGAAGATTAAAGCCAATATTTTTAGCAGCGAGCGTGCTGTGAATTTGAAATACTACAGTAGATATTTCCAAGCAGAACACGTCCTAATAGACATGTTCTAGTAGGTACTAACTGTTACCCGCGACTTCGTCTGCGTGGAATTTGAATTATCGTATTTTTTTTTCAATTTACGAATATTAATATTGGATATTAAAGAGGAATATCCACCCATCCAAATAAACAATCGCGCGTAAATTGTACAGCAACTTTAGGTAGTATTAGCTCATCTGATGCATCAAGGTTGTTCGCTTAATGAGTTATCACAGAGCAAGCATATTTGCGACATGAAATGATTTCAAAATTATACAAATAAATAATGCTAAACGTGTATTCAATGTAAAAACACTTTATCGTAAATATAAATCGATTAATTTAAATTATATTACACTGAAAACAAAAATGGTATATTGCCGCAATTAAATCTGCGTTTACGGGTAGAGGAATGCAGAATCAGTGGCTCCTACTGATACATTTGATTATAACGATTAACAGCTAGCTGTAGTTCATTCGAGTCAGCTATTAATCCAACTAACTCTCTTGATCTGCACTTCCCAATCCAGCACTGCCGATTTAGTCAAATCTACTACATTTTTTTCTCAGTGTATACCCAATGTAAATTTGACAATTTATTTCAAAATAGGTATTCTTTCAGATTCATGTGGCAAAGCAAACTTGGACCTTAGAACGATCAATCATTATAATTTGTACGAACGTCGTGACGATCATTCAAGTCTATCCGGGCCGCGCGAAACGAATAAACTGCAAACGCGAAAAAGAGCAATATAATTTCATCGATCAAAGTTCGCGAACGAGTCGCGCAGTAGAGGTGGTCGCGGCGCAAATCCGTCTCGCCGGTGGAACGGTAGATTTTCAAAGCGACCGCCGACGCGCGGCGCTGTCGCGCGCACCGACACCTCGAAAGGTGTGCGGCAGGCCCGGCGAGCAGTTCCTCTCTCCGTCTGGATTCCGCTCCGCTTCGACCTCTACTCGCGCGTCGCGCGCGTGTGGTGCGCCGCGAAAGGGTTGGGCGACGCGCGGGTCGCAACGCACGCGCGCGCGAGCGCTAACCCATACCAACAAAGTCGAGCCGCGACACTCCTCGCGTCCAGCTCGCCGCGTTTGATACGATTAACGCGCCGCCGTGCCGTGGGGGGGTCGCCGTTGTAAATAAGGCCATTACCACTGTCGCGCGGCTGACGAGCGAGAAACGTCTTCGAGCGACGCAGTTCCAACGGAGCGACTGTTATTATTGCCGCGGATCTTCGAAGGGACGATCGCGCGTCGTTTTTTTTTTTTCAATCGAACGGTCGATATTTCGGCAAAGCACGTGCGATTCGACGAGACCGGCCGAGCTCTCGCGCGCGCTGGGCACGCACACCGACGCGCGCGTGGCTCGGGGCAATAAAAATTAAAGCGTCTCGTAATGAAGGCCCATTGTGTCACGGTTGACGTCAAACCCAAATTGGACATTCGATCCACTCGATGACCGCGGCGCGAGAGCGGCGAACGCGCCGCTACCCGCTGGACCGCCGCACGGAAGTGCAATCACGAATCGCCGACCGCGGGCGAATCGCGAGCGCCGAATGCGATGTGTCCCGAGATGAATGCGTGATTTTGCGCACTGTAAAAAATTCTGCGGTGTGGACCTTTGCTTACTCGTCATGAAGGAGACTTCATTATCATTGTCTCGTTGTCTATGAACTTCTGGCCTACATTGAGACAAGACATTGTTATAGATAAAAATGTAGTCTTCGAAAAAGTGTTATAGAAATATGAGCCAAAAGCCCGTAAATAATGAGATAATAGTGATTGGAGTTTCTTTCCCGGCGAGTAATTTTAACCGCGCATGTGATATAGATTACTTTTGGTGTTAGATAACAGTGGCCTGAGATTGGATGACACAAAAAGATCCATATTTCACCACACGGTTGAATTATGGTCTCCAAGATTTTGATTCGATCAACCAACTTATTTTTCTCTTAACCCTTAACTGGTATACCTACATCTTTTTTTCTAAAACGTAACGATTTAATGCGCTTGGGGTCAGGAGTGACCCCAGTATACAAGTTAAGGGTTAATCTGAATCAGTGAAAATCACTGAAAATCAATGAAAAGTCACTGCAATCCAGTGAATAGAAGGTTACTGAAATTATAGTAACCTTATATTCACTGGATTTCAGTGTCTCTGCACTGGTTTTCAGTTATCTTTACCGATTCAGATTGACAGAACACCTGGCTCTCCTTTACCGTATACGCAGATGATTCCTCAAGCGCCGACAGTTGCGTGCGAATTTCGCTAACAGCCGTCACTCATATCAGGCGTTACCTCGACCGCTGCCGTGTCGTCGCGTCTTTAAATATGCAGTAGCGCACCGCTCGGACTTCTCGGCCTTACGTTCCTTCCCGTCTTTTATTCCTCAAGCCGCTGGCTCACTCAGATGGGCGTGCGCGCTCGATTCTCTTCCCCGCGTACATACGCGGGTACCTACGCCGCTTATACAGCTCGTCACCGAAGCGAGTTCATTTTATAAACACGTCGTTTCGGCGCTACACTCCCGCGCCGCCGGCTTCGAGCGGAGAGGGACCACCTTGGGAGTCCCCGTTTCGACGCCAATCTGTACTCGCGCTACGCTCCGATGTTAAGCTCTCGCACTCGTTCCTTCCAACCTTCTATAATGAACACTCTCTCGTTCTTTCTTACGTTTCCTCTCGCGGGGCTTTTTGCGTACCTATGCGTGCGCTACCTTCGTATTTAGACGCGCGTCTAGGCATCGGCGAGACCGGCCGATGAGGGTGCGTGGTAGAGAAATTTAGTGAATTTGGCAGGACGTTTCGTCTTTCGATTTAATACGATATTTGACTAGAAAACAATTTTCATATTTCACAATTTAATTTGTCATCTGTATACATATTCAATGTCGCGTGAAACAAAAAAGATCCGAATAAATAATTATTCGCTGAGTTATAAGCGCATTTTTCTCTGCTGAATTATGACGTCATCGAAGAGCCGTGAGAGAGATAGATTTCTGAATATCGTTTGCCGGCTCGGATGAGGGCGAAGATGAAAAATGAAAAAAATACGGAGTTGATAATTTTGTTCAAATTTGTCGAATCATCGATAAAAAAAAATCAGTCGACTACCCTATTGTCGTTGTCTCGCGTGGTACACGGTGAAAATATAATTGTAACGATCACTATGATGACATATTAACGGAGGACTATAGATACCTATTGCCATTTTATAACTGGAATAAATACGAAAGTTGTTACGAATGCTTATTTTATGTTAGGTACATAGTATATTTTACTATGTAACGTCGCATTGATTAATGAAAAGATGGAGAGCTTTCTTTCATAAAAATCGAAGATTGCTTCGGAAAAAAAAATCTTATACGAACGATCGCGTTGATCGCCGTGAGGAATCTCAGCTCCATCCGCTGGTTCGCTTACCGAGAAGTGCGTATTTATATATCTATACAATGATTCGATCGTTTTTCATCGCGTGACTGCGGAAGCTCCGAATCTCTCGTATAGGTATAATAACATCGCGAGAGGAACGCGATGTGGCTTTTACGTACTCGCGAGGCAAGCAGCGGAGAGCGGGGTCGATAATTGGATTAATTATCCGCGCCCTTCGCCCCGCGCGTCACTCGGCTTGTAATGCGATCGGAATATCCGTCCGAGGGCGGTGATATTCCGTGCAACCGCGGGGACTCGCTGAAAAAGTTTGACAAAGCGCGGCTTCGATTCCGTCCAGGCGGAAAAGTTCTATATAATTTGTATATGGAGCATATGTGGAGATTTGGCCAAATAGGAATTATATATTATTTCTCTATTAATCATATAAGGACTACACATAGATTTTTCAATGATTGTGCAATGTACCTAATGCATATATAGTCTACCTATATATGATTATTATAAAAATCATATAATCCATATGTGAGCAAAACTACATATATATATGAATCGTATATAACTTTTCCGCCTGGGCTGTTACAGAAGTTGTTAAAAGCTTCTAACACATTTATGAATTCAATTTACAAAACTGAGCGTGAAATTGAAAAACAGTTGGGAATTTACGATACATATTTTGATTTTACGATATCTCACTGTGATTCTACAATATTCTTCGTGACTTTCCTATACATTCCTCACATGGAATTTCTGTTTTCGCGTCAAATTGTCAGTGGTTTTACTGCTTTTGTGTTTGTTAGAAGTTTCCAACAGAATTTTTGAATTCAAAAAAGATATCTTTAACAGTGTATATTTTGATTTTTGAATGCCTTTGCAATCCACATATATAGTCCGTATATATAATTACTGTAGAAATCATTTATAATCCTTACACTGATGACGAAATCCACATATGAATCTTACGCAAAATATAAATAAGTATAGAACTTTTCCCCCTGGGCGAGTTCGAGTTTCACACACGAAACTGTTCCGACTAATTTCCAATCGCGCGCGGAAGGTCGTATCGTTCCGAAGAATACACGGGCGCGCAACCCACATACGAATGACAATTGGTCGCATCGGCCTCCTACATAATATAACCGCATTACAAATGACATTGACTCTTGACTGCGGCGTGCATAAAATCGCTCGTGCTTCCCGCGATGACCCGCGCGAAAATAACGAAAAAAAAAAGAAGGCTTCCCAGAAGGTCCAACACCTCGAGGCGACCTCACTCGCGCGGGGGAATGAAAAACCGTCGACAAATGCCTTCGAGTGACAAATCGCAAATAATCTCTCGGGGTGCGCTCACCCGTCATTTTGCATTACAGTCGTGCGTATCTTTAGGCCGTCTTCCCCTCCTTTTTTTTCCGCTTGAAACGAGAGACGAGACGACGAGCGATCGTCAACGCGCGAACGTCCGATCCTCCTCCTCCTCCTCTTCCTCCTTACGCCGCGGCGGCTTCGTCTGCGTATCGCTCCCTCTCTCTTTCCCTCATTCTTTCCCTCCCCTCCATCCACCCGTCTCGCCCTTCCTCTCTCGATGTCCTCCTCCCAGGGCCCTCTCGTCGCACTACCAACGACGATTGTATTATCCCGGTAGTTAATGCTATTTCGCGAGTTGAGTTTGACGAGTTTACGACGCGATTCTACGAGAGTACGAATGGTCGGCCGGGGGACGGACGGTTCGCGACGGACGGACCCTCGTCTCGCGCCACGCCGCCGTTGATTTATGCCCGACGTTACCTTTGCCAATGGATTTACATCCTGATATTTATTATTCGGAATATTATCGCGCGCGTTTATTGCGTTAGTCGAAATGCCTGGCGAGCTCTCGGACGGCGGATCCCGTGGTCGCGGCCTCGCGCGTCACGATCCGCGAAACTTGGACGCCTTCCGATATCGGAGCGACCGGACGATGTCGCTCGGTTTCGATTTCTCGTAGTTTCGCGTTCGAATGTAACATTCGTTCTTTTCCCGTGCGAATTCGTTGCCCGGGGAAAGGAATTCTGACAGGATAACGAGAAACTTGCCGTGGCAACATTTTGGTTTTAATGTAAGGACAGCTAAATAAATACATATAATTGGTGTTATAAATTCAATTGGCTACCTTGAGAAAACAGTTTATTTATGATTAATATATATATAATATATATAAATATAAATTCAACCCCAGGTATATTTTAAACGAAATATTGATACAGGTGAATAAAGTAGGAGTTATATTATTTTAGCAAAAAAATTGACCATTTGACCCATTTCACGCAATCCGAAACAATGAAAAGACAAATTCAACTGAGAAGTCGCATAATAAGTGGTTTTAGAGGACAAATTTCGAACTAGGTTTTAGGGTGAAAAAGGGGAAATCTTAAAAAAGTAGAAGAATACAAGGGAATAGAGGGGACACACTGAAGCCTGCTTTCTCAGTGTATGTAAGTTTTGTCGTCACAGCAATTAAACTGATGTAAAAGATCTAGTTTAATACGAACGTAACAGAAAAATGTATTCGAGATAAATAGGAATTTATTCACATCGAACAAAAGTCTATATGAATTGGATAAATGTATTGCGTATCTTTTTAATCAAGCATGAACCTAATAAAATATGTATTTATTCAATTTACATAGACTTCTTTTCAATGTGAATAAATTTCTATTCATCTCAAATAAATTTTTCGTCATCATGCAGGTTCGTATTTCCTGGATACGCACGACTTGTACTTGGCGTCAACAAGAGTGAAATTAATTTTCAAAAACTGACTTGAACAATTTTTCAAGATAATAAGTAACGTTTTCCAATGGCACATTCCGGAAATGGAAAACAAAAAAGAGTCGAACGGATACACGATTCTGCGTAACATCTTCCTTCACGCGATCTTGCATCCCCGATTCACAAGCGCCGCAGCCCGCACAGGCATCGCGCGCCGCGCAACCACGCTTGTTTTTCCGCGCCCTCGCGATCGCGTCCTTCCCGGCAGCGACACCGCGCCGCGAGCTCCGCCGCGAACGCCTTCCGTTCGATCGCTTTCCCGTCTCGCGCGAGAAATCGTCACGGCGGCGCGTCGGCTTCGCTCGTATACCCGTAGCTCGGGGGCTCCGCGATCGCGCGGCGCGCCCTGTTTTCGTACCGGTTCGCTTTCCGCGAACGGCACGCGTAATTCCCTCCGCGAGGACCGAATCCGTATCATTAAATTAATACACGCGCGCGCGGCCCCGACCGCGGTCCACGGGGGCGTAATTTCAGGCGGATCGCGGCGCGCGCACTTATCGTAAATTCGACCGATTATTCATTCAGGGAGCCAAACGCCACTGTCGGCTCCCGTTCTCCGAAGGGACACGCGATCCTCGGATCCACCGCGCGGCCTTGGATCACGCCAGCCGGCCGCAGCTACCCGCGCCGAGACGCGCGTCTACGAACCGTCTGCGCTCCCCGCGCGTCTCTTCCGCGCTACACCCACACTCAAATCATTCAAATTATTCCCGGCTAATGACACGTCCGCGCCCCCCGATTTTAATAATTCCACCGGTCGCCGCGTGGGCACGCGAGGCGTCGACGGGAAGCGCGGAGGCGAGAGCGCGGACGTCGCGACGGCACTTCCGGTGCGTCGCGAAACGTCGAACCCGTTCGCGCGCGCGCGCGCACGCCCGTAACCGAGGTGGAAAACGCGGAGTATCCGGAGTTCTTCGTCGGGGAGGGTTGATTCGACACGCGGGATGGGGCGCGCGTCTCGCCCCGTCGTGCGCTCGTGCCCAATTTTAACCCCGGACTCTCTCTCTCTCTCTCGCCTCCCCCCGTTTTTCTAAATCTATTTCGGATGCTCCCGAAGGGGCTGCCACCGCGCGAGGACGCAAATATATCATCGACGATTCCTCGCGCCCTCCGCGCTCGTCCCAGCGCGGCCCTTTCTTTCGCGTCGGGGATCGGCTATCGCGCGCAAGGCACTGTTTTCGATCGGGGTTACTGAATACATACTTGGGGCTGCTTGAGCTCAATATTCGTTCGAGTAACTGTATATATATTTAGGGCCGATATTACAATGTCAGTTTAAACCGAAGGGGTTACAGGTTACCGCTGTTTTTGGTATATGTTCGTCTGACACGAAATATACCAAAACCAGCGGTAACCTGTAACCTTCGGTTTAACCTGACATTGTAATATCGGCCCTTAGTTAGACGCCCGTATCTAACCTTAAAATTTAGTTGAATCGAACGATTTTTCTTTCTCGGGGATAGTTAACAAAATACTTCCACCCCGCTCGTCTGACAACGACTTTTGTTGAAACGAACCAACTCGGATTGATTTAGCAAAGTTGAATTGATTTCCATCTATCGTAAAAAACAAAACGAATTTTATCGGATACAACGATAAAAATTGAGCCATTCAAATTATATCACATGATGCTGAGTTTAGTTGCTAGGATAGAAACACAAGTCACTGTTATTTCGATATCTGTAAGTTTTTGGCTCATATTTGTATAATTTTGTGAAAATAACATTTTTATTTACCTACAATAAAGTTTCATGTCGATGTAGGCAAAAGATCATTGGTAGTAATGAAATAATAGTGATTAGAGTTTCCTTTCTGGCGAGTAAGTTTAACCTCATGTATAATAATATGCAGTCCAACCAAACACACGATGGTTAATTTGATGAAATTTAGCCTTCAAGCCAAACAATTCGGTCGGAACAACTAATTTTTTTCTCAGAGTGTGCGATTCATCCGCCCACGCGCTCCGTCGTACGCACCGACGCTCGTCAAAGTGACGTCGCTGCTTGCAAAACAATCGCTCGTACATTCCACGTAGACAAAACACGGAAAAAAATAATTTTGCAGTCGCGGCAAAACTAGGTTTTGCTGGGAACTTTTTGATCTCACAACAGGAACATTATCTGTGGCAGCGAAAGATGTGTTCGATGATCCCAGCAAATATATTTACTATTATCGAACATATCTTTTGCCGCCACAGATAATATTTTTTTCGCGGTACCAAGAAATTCTCAGCGAAACCTTGTTTCGTTAAAATTGCAAAATCATTTTTTCCCGCGTACGTACAAACGACCGTCCATCCGTAGTGCAGCGCTTGGAAAGCGATGCGAGCTGCAGAACTTGTGCGTTCGACGAAACGCCACCTACGACTCGACGACTCGCCAGTTCACTCCCCGCGATACCCAGTCGTCGTTAACCGCCAGGATCGAAGTCACGAACGGAAGCTCTCCGCGGGATGGACGATCCAGAGTATCGAGGCAGAGACAGAGAAAGCAGTCGCTTCGGTCGTCGCGCCGCGGCAATACAACCCGCGCAACGTGGGGAGGCTGCCGGGGCTGCGGCGCGAGACGACGCATCCTCGAGACACACGCGGAGGTCTTCGACGCGCACGCGAGGACACGCGATACGAGCACGCGTCTCTCGCCGCTGCGGCGTCTATAGTCAAGGTCAAGGTTGCTTCCCCTCCGCGCAGCTGGAACGCTCCACCGTCGCGTGGAGGGGGGCGTCGGCGGCGGCGGCGGCGAGGGACCCTCGGAACGATACGAGGCGTCAAAGGCGACGTCGAACGAGGAACGTCGACGTGTAGTGCTGCTGTCGAGAGTGGAGGAAGCGTCGCGCGGGTGAAGAGCTCCGATCGCGTAGGGTGCGCAGGCGGAAAAGTTCTTCTGTATGGTTTGTGTATTATAGTCCACACATACGAATTTGGTTCTATATGGATTATATATATAATTTGTGTATAAACCATATATGTGTGTGGACTGTATCTTATAGATTATCGGAATCTTTTAAATTTTTGGATAATCTATGTACAGTCTATATGTGGTTTACATGGAAATTATATCGCTGCTCCGGAAGAACAATGACGCAAGTGCAAATTTTGAAATTTTCTTAATTAAACATTATTTTTAAGACTCTATTGAGGGTTTTAATTAAAAAATTTCAAAATTCGCACTTGTGCGTCATTGTTCCTCCGGAGCAGCGATATACAGGGTGTAACAAAATAAGTGTAAAACATTTCAGGGGGTGACTCCTCGTCGAAAAAGGGATAGGGTCTTTCATATAAAGAAACTTCATTTGAGCATCCCTTGTTAAGATACAGCCCCTTAAAGGGGGTACATGAAATTTGTTTTACAATTTTTTTCACAAACACTAAAAAAGTTACAAAATTGAAATTAACGTGACATTTTCTACTATCAAAGACACTCAGCCAGTAATTTATTTGGTTTACCCCATGGTTGTAAGGGATGGAAAACGCAACGCAAGGGATGCTCAAATGAAGTTTCTTTATATGAAAGACCCTATCCCTTTCTCGATGAGGAATCACCCCCTGAAAGGTTTTACACTTATTTTGTTACACCCTGTATAGTTCGTATAGAACCGAATCCATATAGAATTTTCCACCTGGGTAGACCGAGGCGAATCGGATCACAGATCTATATTTGTTAAATCGTGGTGAAAATGAGCATTTCGTTTGTCCGCATTACTTCATCAGAGAGGAACGAAGTGATACGAATGATCGAAATGCTCCTCTTCAACACGATCTGAGAAATATGAATCAGTGTTCCGATTCGCCTCGGTCTACCCGGGTGGAAAAATTTTATATATTTTGTATATGATCCGTATGTGGTTTTGTTCACATATCATGTGAGGCTAAATTTACTCACCGGGAAAGAAATTTCAATCACTATTTTATCTTACTATTTATGAATTTTCGGCCTATATTGATATAAGACTTTATTGCAGATTAAAACGTTATCTTCAAAAAAAGTATTATACAAATATCAGCGAAAAGTTCACAGGTAATGAGTGATTGAAGTTGCTTTCCTGGCGAGTAAGTGAGAAGCCTCATATGGTGTGGATTATATACGATTTCTACATTAACCATATAAGGGCTATATAGATTTGTAAATGATTGTACAATCCATATGTAGTCTTCATATGGTTAATATAGAAATCACGCAATCCATATATGACCAAAACCACCATATGGATCATATAGAACTCTTCCGCCTAAAAGTACCCTGCTCGTACGCACCGATCGAGTCTTCGTACGCTTCCGACTCTCGATCCGCTCTCTCCGGGCTGTTCGCGCGCGGCCGAAGCACCCGGAACGGCGCGGACCGGCCAAAAATCACTTTCGACTTCGCGCTCGTATCGGATGCGGACGCGCGCCTGTTTACCGCGCTTCGATCGAGAAAATTCCTCGGGTCGGCGCGCGGGTCCGTTTTACCGAAACAGATTAGAGAGGATACCACCCCGCAGGTAATTCCGTCGGTTTTCGAGAATTTCGGAGGGGCGAATGGAAAATAACGCGGGTGGGGCATTTAACGTATCAGTTCGGGGAATGCGCGCTTCCATGGTCTCGCTGGCCGATAGCCGGAAAAATTACAACCGAAACACTTAAAATGAAGCAGTCAAGACCCGGCCGATATCGGGCGCTCGGAGTAAACATCGCCACCTATGCGCGGGACCCGATGTCGGTGAAAGTGATTTTCTAGGACGAATCGCGTCGTAAAGTCTTTCCGGGCGCGTCGGGCTGCTCCGAGGAAGAGAGGGAGGGACCCTCCGTTCGTCGGTATACGGAGAGCCCGTCTCGATTTCCCCCCCCCTCTCGCTCCCTCCCCCCCACTTTGGCGGAGCGGTCCGAACGCAAATCCGACCTCTCTTCGCGCGGCGGACCGATCGTTGCTTCGTGGAACGACGCGGTTTTCGCGGAAGGAAAACCGGGTTTCCAAGGATCATATGGTCGACAGATGGCCGCGCGTTCCTACGGTCGGGTCGGTCGGTTCTGTCCGCACGGATCCGCCGAGCTTTTCCGCTCCGCGTGCGCGAGGACGCGCAATAGAATGTAATAAATATTTCCTCCGAAGAGAGAGAGACGCGCGAGTAGCTCGACGCGGGAGGAGGAAGCCCCCTCGTGGTTGGAAAGTCTTTCGCGATGTCTTATTCATTGACGTCCGCCCGGCGCGAGAGACCCGGTCGCGCCGCGTCACGTGGCGCTCTATTCGCGTCCCTCGAGTTCGAAAGTTTTGGCAGAGCCCCGCGAGCCCGTTCCTAATTTAACGATTTCATTGTGCCGCCGCGGCATGCGTCATACCACCGACCGCTATCCGACGAATTACGTATCCCATCGGAGAGCCGGCTCGCGCTTCGTTTTTCGGCACTCGCGCGAGCGGTCATCGGCGTTTCCCTGCCCAAATAGACATATTATGCACGTAAATTGTGCAGCAACTTTGGATGGTGTTAGCTCATACGGCGCATCGAGGTTGTGTGCTCTGTGAGGCGTTTATCGAGCAAGCGTGTATGTGACATCAAATGACTTCAAAATAATACAAATAAAATGCTAAACTTTTATACTCGATACGCGAGCAATTTTTCGTTGATGCGAATCGATTGGTTTGGATCACACTTTAATGTAAATTTAACAATTTGTTTAACCCTCTGATAAGCGCGCGTGGTGTAGGTATCCCACACCCCAGGCAACTTCTTTTCATTATCCAGAGCCGGATGAAATTTTTTTTAAGCGCCGGTACATTGTTCATTGAAAATACGAATTTTTTACGAGAACGTGTCGGGATGTAAACTTATTCTTAATTTTATTATAGGTAATTCCAATTTTAATTAATAAAAATAGAAAATCAAGAGGCAATGCTTACACATTATCTCAAGATATGTCCAAATGTGAATAATATCTGTTACAGAAATCATAATCTTGAAATCATATGAACATTAAACACAAATATTATGGGATGTACCTTACACCCTATTATTTTTTCAAACTTATGCGGTAAAACACAATTAAAATTTAAAACGACAATTTTTTTTTTCATGAATATCGTGACGATCATACAAGTCTATCCGGGGAGTTTCGCCTCGTGCGACGTCGAAGCCCGAGGATATTTCCGGGGCAGAAAATCGCGGCTCCGCTCGGTGGACGGAAGTGCACTCCGGCGATAAGGGAGTGCGGTGCGCGGGGGTACGCGTTTCGACGCCGTCGATATATACGGGCGTCATCGACGATCCGTGATGTATGCGAACGATAGCGCGCGCGATAGCCGGGACGAAATCGTCCGGACGACGGCGGACGTTTCGCTCTAATGGACATTCCGAGCATACCCGGGATCCGAGGGTCCTTCGAGGATCGGTACCTCTACGGATATATCCCTCGAGACGCGCTCGCGTCGCTGAAACAAACGAGTCCCGATCGTGATTTGCCGCGGATGACGACGGTTCGCGGATGGACGAAGAAATTGACGAGGGATGTTATTACCGAGCTGTGGAGGGATGACGCGAATTTGTCTCACGGATGCGAGGACTGCACTGAGAAGAAAAACGTACTTGTTTTGAATAATGGTAACTGAATATTTCCAGTAGCATATTTCATTGATTAGAACGAATATCGAATAAATGAAGATATTATTCTATTCAATCTCAATAATATTTTTATAAGTTTAATCCACGTTCATTCTAATCAAATAAATATGCAATTAGGAATACTCATTTATCGTGTTTACTTGAAAGGAGGATGTTTTCGTGGAATCGCGCGACGCAGAGTAGAGATCGTACTTTTCGATCGGAAGACACGTGGTTTCTTTATCACTGAGAACAATTATTATCAGTGGGTAATGTTAATCAAACGTTTGGTTTATGTGCACTGAGAATAATAATTAGGTTAAGATGACAAAACACAGCCAGTTAAATGCGTTTAATTATTCTAATCAAAATACCAGTCAGTCGAACCAAGTATTTAGTTATTCCGAAAAAAATGTTTAGTTATTCTAACCAAAGAATGATCAGTTTAACCAAACAGATGGAAGATCTCGTTTACCAAGCAGTTTGGTCATCGTCTTATTCTAAGATTTTAACGAAATATTTTTATCGAGTTTCTTATAAAATATATTTTTATAAACAAACTCTTGGTTACGACAAATAACTATTCGTTATGGCAACGTAATGTTTTTAGAATGTTTGGTTGCGACAACCAAACATTTGTTTTCGCGATAAAAATATTACGTTATTCCCATATCAATCAAACGTTTGGTTTTAACATTACTGATCATTTTTCTCACACAATAAGAAAATAGTGTTAATTTTTAACACTCTTTCTCTCCGGTGTGGATCCATATCTACCATATCTGGTGTTAATCAGTCTTATGTCATTGTTATCTTAACACCACAAAAGTGGTCTACATAGGTCTAAATCGCAGAATTTTTCACTCTGCATTGTATCGCTTTCGATTCGTGCGCCGCATCGCGGTCCGCGCGCGAAAGGGCCGAAACGGAAGACGACGAAGCTCTCCGATCCGACGATACACGCGCGCGAACGGGGCGAGATTGGATCGAGATGGCGGAATCCAGAAATACCAAATAGTTTTCTAAAACTGTACGACGGATGGACAGCTGGCCGTCATTAAAACCCCATTAGCGAAGGGGCTCTCCCTCGGACGAGTAAGACGGCCCCAAGTTCTAACAATATCCCCTTCGCGGCCTTACCACCCACGCGATATCAGCCTCCCTTGCGCGAACTTACGATCCGGCGCGCCTGGCCGCTGGACGTGCGCGCGAGACGTCGAGGGGAAACGGAGACGCGCGTCGCTCCTCCGAGAATTTCGCAAAGGGTTGTATTGAGAAAAAAAATGTTATATTTAATGAAGTCTACGTTCACGGATTTGGGAATGCAGAATCAATTGCTCTGATTAATAAATTTGATCATAACGATTAACGACTATTTGACGGAAAAAGGCTGCAGTCCATTCGAGTCAATTTTATTAGTCCAAGTAACCTGATCTGCGTTCACGGAAAAAGCTAGGTACCTATACATTAATTTTGTCTCAGTAACAACATCGATGATCAGTTGTTACAGCAGCATTTTTTTGTTACGCCAACAAAAAACGTTTGCTGTCGGGATGAAAATGTTCGACGGGTTTCCCTGGTTACCATGAAAATCACTGCTTTTCCTTCGTTGTTTTTTATTACCTACCCTAACAAATCGACTTGTTATCACTATTTTAACTCAGATATTTGTTGCACTAACTTATTATAAATAACGTTACACTGACAGATTACTTCGTTCCGTGTTCCCCCACCCGTAACCGCCAATTCATTCAAATTTACTACATTTTTCTCTCGGTGTGATGTTCGCCGATTTTTCGCGCCCACCGTGAAACGCGCGGAGGAAAAGGGATCGCGACCGTCACCGCGCGAACAAGCGCGAACTCCGGTCGACTATTTGGGCTCGTTTATCTCCCGGTGGCACCCCCGCTGCGCGCGCGCGCGCTTAATAAAATACTGAAAGATGAAACATCGCGCAAACCGCGGGAGCGACTTGACAATAAGTAGAGCTCCGCCTCGGGGGGACAGAAATAACGCGAGTGCGCGCACGAACTACGAGCCCGGCGAGGGGGCCGGGGTGGTGGTTCGGCTTTGTAGCGGCAGATCAAACTCGGCGGGTCATTAATAAAATCTGGCGGAGCAGCCATCGTCCGTCTTTCATTCCCGGGGCGTCTTGATTTACTTTACATAAATACGGAGTTATAAATACAATTTCGGCTGTAGCGTCGCGCGGGAGACGACGGCGGCGATGTGGTCGTGGTAAGTCCCTCGCCGAGCGCGCGCGTTTCTCTTCTCGTCGAACTTGATCTCCTTCCGCTTCCGCCGCCGCCGCGCGCGCGCGCGCGCGCGTCTCCCCCCGTTCCGCAGCGCGATCTCACGCGCCGACAACGGTACGAGGAGCGCGAGATTTTACGTGGAAAGAGAAGCAGCGCGAGACTCTCGCGCGCCCGCGCTCTCTGCTCGGTGGGTGGGGGGGAGCCCCCTGGATCGACGATGCGATCGATGCAACCGGCGCGCGGGGACTCCGATGGAAGGAGAGCCCCGGCGCGTTGTCCCGGACGAGCAGAGCGCTCGCTCGGGCGTCGAGCGGCTCGAGCGAGAGAGAGAGAGAGAGAGAGAGAGAGAGCGGGAGGGGAGGGACGGCGACATCGTATTTCTTCTGGAAATACCCCCTGCCAAGCTCACGGAAAGTTGCATAACCGGGGATTTATAAAAATAATTTGTGGCCGCTGCGCGTACGCCCGCCGACGCGATCTCGAATCTGGCAAACACGTGACGCGAACCGCCGGTCCGTCCCGCGCAGCGCGGCCTCGCCTCGACCAAGGCCGCTTCTAGGTGGATCCCGAAGGATCTCCCCGAGAGCGAGACAATGGGAGCGCGAGAGCGCACGTTGCGCGCACGTTTCTCGCCCCGCGCGCCCTCTCGGACTCCTGTCCTGCGACGCACACGGTACGATGTCTCTCTCGTGGCGCGCGGGGTCATCTGGCGCGCACGCAGCGCCCTCTATCCGTGCGCGAATAGGTACTGGACATGGTATTTGGAAAGCGGGGGAGATGCGCTAATTATTATTCTTTTTCCGTGGGACGAATCGGATGAGAGATCCGTATTTCTCAGATCGTGATGAAAATGAACAATTCGATCATTCGTATTACACTGAGAGAAAAATGTAGTAATTTTAACGAAATCGGCGGTTACAAATGGGGGAGTGCAGATCCAGTTACTGGGTCTAATAATCGACTCGAATGGGTTACGGTCTGTTTCCTTCAAATAGTCGTTAAACGATATAACCAAATTTGTATTAGTCGGGGCAACTAATTCTGCATCTCCCACCCGCGTAAACGCAAATTTAATGGAATATGCCATTTTTTTCTCTCAGTGTACTTCATTCCTCTCCAACGAAGTAATACGGATGATCGAAATGCCCATTTTAACAACGATTTAAGAAATCAATGATCCGACTCGCTCTGCGATCCAATTTGCACCGGGTCTACCCTAAAGGATTGAAACTATCGAAATGTATACCATATAAAAAAAATTTAATTTATAATATACCTACCTACTTTTGTATAAAGCCTTTTTCTAACGCGTGATCATGAAGATTAACCGTAATTACGTAATTATACGGTAGAAACGTAAAATTAACCGTAATTATGTAATTATACGGTAATTATATAATTATTCTATAATTACACGGTGAAAAAGTGGTGTTAATTTTTAA
This sequence comes from Xiphydria camelus, assembly GCA_963678675.1. NCBI lineage: Eukaryota > Metazoa > Arthropoda > Insecta > Hymenoptera > Xiphydriidae > Xiphydria > Xiphydria camelus. The sequence goes on from OY783194.1 coordinate 31,306,943, forward strand.
TACCATTTCACCAATGTGGACCCATGTGTACCACATCTGGCGTTATCCAGTCTAATTTCATTGTTATTTAACATCAAAAGTCGTCTATATAGGTCTATACCGCAGAACGTGTTACAGTATGTGAAAATTAATATATTTCCTTATGAAGTTTCCAAAGGAACAAAATTTCAAAAAGGAGTATAAGTACCTATTAATTTTCGTGATCACGTGTTGGATAAAAGCTTCACACACAATTATATTAAATGTAACAGACAACTTTTTTACAGTGTACAACGCGAAATTGGTGTTAATCGTTAGTTGGCTACACGGTAAAAAAATCGTTTTTATTTAAACAACCGATAAACGTCCTCCTCCTCCTCGCGACCGAGGCCAGTTTCATCGTGGTAGATATACGACGCCCCGAGCACGGTCGTGCGCTCCGATAACAACGATATACCGGTTACACGATCGTTCCTTCGACGTCGTAACAAATTGATATCTGACCGAAGCACCGCGCTCCGGAATAAATCAGCGGCGCCCCCGAGACAGGATCGACTCGGCGAGCGCGATATCGGGGCACGATCTCCCGATCTAAATCGATCGACCAGCCTAAACGATTTCAATTTGAGACGGTGTACGGCGTACATCTCCGGAGGACGGGGACCGCGGGCTTTTATTTCGTGTTCGGCGTGCGCTCTCTCTCTCTCTCTCTCTCTCTCTCTCTCTCTCTCTCTCTCTCTCTCTCGAGGTCCAGCGACGACGGGCCGAGCGGGGCGACGCCTACGTGGGAACACCGCGGGGGGTCCGGTCTCGAAGTCGCCTAGATATACTCGCACGCTTTCGTTTTCCCCGCGTATCGACGTACTAAACTCTCTCTCTCTCTCTCTCTCTCTCTCTCTCTTCCTCGGAGTCGTGAAACGACGCGAGCGTAGAAGAAATGTCGAGCGTTGAAGTTGACCACGCGCGCTTTCAGGGTTACGTCGCCTCGTTAACGTCTCCGTCGAGATAACTCGCCGATCTAATCCCGCGTCGGTCGTTCGGACCGCGACTTTACGATACCGACGCGCCGCCGGTCGCCCGAAAACGACCGGCTGGACGATTAAGCGCAAATAAATTTGTATAGCCCACGCTGCACCGCTGGCCGTTTCTTTTCGCGCGTCAACCTACCTACGTAGGTACGATGCCCGGCCGGAGGTTCGCCACGTGGCGATAATCTTATCGCCCCTTGATGTTTTCCTTCCTTTCGGCATTTCGTCGTTTATCGATCGTCGATAAACGACGTTTCTTCGTCCCGTATAGGTATGCGCGTGCAGAGCTCGTGGAATTCTTCTCGAATAAAAGGTGCCTCGGTGTTTTAGTTTTTGTGTTAGTTTAATGGACACCCGGATAGAGAGACTTGTACGATCGTCAGGACGTTCACACAAATTACAACGATTGATTGCTCTGAATTCTACGTTTGTTTTGCCGCATGAGTTTAGAAAAATAATAGTTCTTTGAAAAATCTTCTGATTTGCATTATAATGTGATTCAAATTAATCGTATTTATTGTAACAACGTATTAATGAAGAATTGTGCATGCATCGAATAACTGTTTAGCATTTTATTTGCATTAATTTGAAATCAATTAATAACACACATATATTATACTTGCTTTGTGATGCACCATAAAGCGCACAACCTTGATGCATCATGTGAGCTAATACTATCTGTACTGAGAAAAATTTATTGATCGCACAGCAATAAGTGTACGATCGAACATATCTTTTGCTGTCTGTCACAGATAATATTTCTGCCATGAGAGCAAAAACTTCCCAGCAAAATCTAGCTTTGCTAAGACTGCAAAGTCATCTTCTTCCGTGTTCGTGATTACCTGCACTTCTAGAATCATCCCACCATTGATTTTCCGTGAGACAAACTGCTCTGCTATTTTTATTACACGAAATATCAGTGGAATCAGGCGATGGTACGGTATAGCTCACTCTCTCTCCACGTGTAGATATATGTCTATTGCGCGTCTACCGGAAAAAAATAGACGTCGCCTCGTGACAGTACAGCACGGGTCCTCTGTGACTGCGCGAACGAGGAAGGGCGAGCGAGCGAGCGAGGGACGGGGGGACTCCCCCTCCGTCCTCGACTCGAGCGGAAGTGGATGGCTCCTACGAGAAGTCGCAGCGGGTGCGCACCGAGTTGTCGAACCCCCGCCTGCGACGCGGCACGCCGCGCGACCTTAATGGAATTCAGCGCCGTTTATAATTATTATTTCTCGATGCCGCGCGCGTGAGTTATACGGGCGACGCCTGTAACACGTCGCGGCCCCGGCGTTCCCCCGGCGGCCGGTGGAACGCGACGTCGCGCACGGGGAAGTGGATAAAGTGCACGCGCGACCGTCCGTCCGTCCATCCATCCCCGTCCGCTCTCCCGTGTACGCGCTACGCGCGTTCTTCGCGGCGTGGGAAATGTCGTCTAGCACCCACGCGATTCGCCCGGCATTGTTGTCTTCTATAAATGTTGCCCGTCATCTTTTTGTAATTTTTGTTTTCTTTTACACCGGCTTAGTCGAGGGAGAGTCGTTTCTCGAAATTTCCGTATCGTCGGTCGGTGATAGGGGCGTAACTGTCCCCACGATGGGTTCCGAGAAAATTGGATGGATCGGCGGGTCGAGAGGAAATCGTCGTAAACACGAAACGGAAGCGCGATGACCGGTGCTTTAGCGAGCCCGCGGCGGTGGGGACGCTGATAAAAACAAATGTAGTTCAATGAGCCAAATGTCGTTAGCCGATTTTTCCTCTACATAACAGTTGACTCAAGTGATCACTTTCATCGAATCGACGAAGCGATAGTTATGTTGTACATTACGTGTGAGCTTTTGGATCATATTTGTGTAATACTTTTTTTTTGAAGATTACGTTTCAATCTACAATAAAGTCTTGTATCGATATAGGGCAAGGATTCCAAAAATGATAAAATAATAGTGATTGAAGTTTCTTTCCCGGCGAAGAAGTTTAGCCTCGCGTGATACGTGGAAGTGATTTCCTCAAGTTCAGCGAGGCTCTCGAACCGCGCCTATTAGTTCGCGCGGGATGACACGTTTTTACCTGGTGAATGGGTAGCTCACGCCGGGCCGAGGCGGGTCGGACCCGTGTCTTTCCTCCATTGATTTATTCGTCCCACCCCCGCTGGATTACCCGGGAGAGAGCCGTGAGTCGGCTCTACGCGTTCATTTGTCATTCGCAGTAGAGCGATTCGAAAATAGGTATCAAACGGGTAGCCGTGTCGGATAGCGCCTGTTCACTCGTCACCCGACCACGTTCGTTCTCTCTTCATCGTATCGTCCTCTCTTCGCGCGATGCGGTTGCGAGCGATAAAGACAGAAGAGAGAATAGAATGTAATTCATTATTCCGCTCTTCTCGGGCTTGCGCAATCCTCGTAAAATTGTAGCGAAAGTACAGCAAAGATAATTATATAAACAGGATTTAATAAGTAACGTCCGCCCGTGGTCGTAAGAGCGAGAGTTGCGAAGTCGATGTTTAAAATCCAGGAAGCGAGAAAGACGCTCCAAACGCGCCGGGAGAAGGGAATGCTGGAATGACGAGCACGTGGAAACAAATAAATCGTATAATATCACTTACAAAATGTCTATACCGAGAAAACAATTTATTTGTAGTTAATAAATGTGTGTTTGAACATGGCGAAATAAACGTTTTATCGAATCATGTAAACATTCGTTGACTATTACGATATTTATTCGGCACAATTGAATTCTTTGAAGCAACTATTTGAATGAAATAAACGTTTTAATAATTAACACGTATTTTCTCGTCCTGATAAAACACTTATTTTGCCGTATTTTAAGTTACATTAATCAATTGTTAATAAACTGTTCTCTCGATTTAATAAATTTCGGAACAAGGCAAAGTTATTGTTACGATAACTACAATCTTAATAAGAATTATGGTAAAACTTGTAGAAGTTTCAAATGTTGCTGTAATATTTACAAAAATTGCCATTATCGTGACAACGAATTGGCCTTGTTCCGAAAATGACCACAAACTGTAAAAAAAATACAGATTTTTTTTCCGTGCGGCAAAATATGAAAGCAGTTCCGAGCGATCGACGGAGAGAAAGAGAGAGTTTAGAGTTTATTTATTTTCTGCTTTGGAAGGAGAGGGGAGGAGAGAAATCAATTTATTCTTCCGTCTGTATACCGCTCAAGGTCACGCCTGGCAACAGCCGTTACACCCAAGAGCCGTGTATTTCTACGCACAGTGACGACGAAACAAAGTATAGCCTCCGAACTGGTCTCCGATTATCGTTATTGCGAGGGGAAAACAGGCGCCTCTCCTCGGCCGGAGAAAATCGCCTTGCAGTACCTAGATCGCGCGCGGCGAGTTCGGACGATCGGAATTTCCAGGAAAACGGACCTGTCGCCTGTTTGAATAGGATTCCATTTTTCGGTATCCCTCTCGCCTCCGCCGTACAGGAGGGTCAATATTATCGCACGTGCTCGAAATGCCGACACGGGGGGACCCTCGATAGCGATTCCATTTGAGATTTGGCCACGTCGATGGTGCGGTATCGGCGCGCGGTATACGCCCGCGGGGCCCCCCGCGCGCGCGCGTATATCTACCACACCTGCGTCCGTATAGCCGCGGTATTTATCCAAGCCCGCCCTTTTCGGGTATGAGTTCGTCCGACCATTTGAATACCAAAAATTCGATGCATCCATTTGAATGTTTACTCGCATTTCACATTCGAGGCACCCGCCGCCAGTGATAAAAAACTCCTCGCATAGTTTGTTTGGGAGCCGCGCGCGTTCCGCCTTTCGGGCCGAAAATCACCGCGCGCGCCGTAGGTATCTATAGGTGTACGTATCTATGCAGTAAGGAAAATAATTACAGGTGCTAAAAAAATGTTTCCTGCAATGAAAAACTGCATGATAAAATTTCGATAGAAAGCCATGGTTTTCTTAAAAATTCGTGAGATCATATGTTCTTGATTCAAGAAACATTTTTTGGACACTTATATATATACACTTATATATCTCTCGGTATAATTTAGCGCGCGAGACACAAGGCACACCTCGCGCGGAAAAAGACACGCGATCGCGGCTGACGGCACGACGAGCGCATAATCGTCGAACCGTTTAAAAAGCCGGTCATTCGACAATCGCGCTTTTCTATTAAGCGGTGCGCACCGCGGCATTCCCCGCGCGCATCGCGACAACGCGCCTCGACGACGGTTATCGCGCGGATACGTCGCACCGCGCCGGACGTCATTTATCCGATGAAAACTCGTCGCGCGCGCCTCGATGTATAAGTACCCGGATCCTTTTGCACGATTATCCTCACAATTCATAGGCGCGCGACTGCGACCGCGACTGAGAAGAGCGCGAACTATTACGAGACTTTCGCGTACACGTCCCCTGCGAAGATAATCCGCAAAATTCGGTCTTGATGTAAAAAGATATTCATATTTATAGATTTAATTTGTGATCCGTATACCTATTCGATGAGAAAGAAAAAAGAAACGATCCGGATAAACAATTATTCGCGAGGTTAAAATTGCGTTTCTCTCTACAATATTGTGACGTCATCGAAAAGCCAGAGAGACGCACTTCTTCTGAGAAACAAGCGCGACGGAGATAGTCTTACCAGACGATGACCTAGCTGCATATCAAAATATCGCTTTTTAGCTATGATAAGGCGGAAAATGAAAAGTGAAAAAATACGGGGTAGATAATTTCGTCCAAATTTGTCGAATGTGCAATAAAAACAACTAGCGTATATCCATTAAAACCGCATTCCGCCAGTTCGAGCGCGATTGACAACCCTCCCTTTTTCTGCCTTCAGTCGCACCAGGAGGAGGATCTGTCGGATCCGGACCTCCAGGACGAGGAGAGCGGCGAGGAGTTGCCGCAGCAGCCGCTTCAGGGTAACAATCACGCGTCGTCGGAGGTGGCGTCGATTCCCACCGGCGGCGCGCCGACGCCCCTCGCTCACCTCAACAGTCTCATGAGCACGCACCACCCGCACTTCCTCGCCAAGCTGAAAATGGAGGTCAGTGGTGGATAAGCTCTCTCGCCCTCCCCCCCTTCGCCTCTCTCCCTCGCGTCACTCATCCTTTCCTATTTTCGCAGCAGCAGCAGCAACAACAGCAGCAGCAGCAAAGCGACATGGACGTGCTGGGCGGCAAGGGTGGGCTGGAGGTCCTGCAGGCCGCGATGAGCGGCGGCGGTTTCAACCTACCCTTCCCCTTCCCGCCACCCGCGGCGTTCCTGGCGCCCCAGCACCACTCGCAAAACAGCCATCCAACGACGATCGGCGGCGGTTCGGGAAACGCGATGACGTCGTCCGCGAGCTCTCACTCGAGCGAGTCCTCGCAAGGCAGCGCCCGCAACGGCGGGGAGCCGCGCGACCCCGTCAGCCACTCGCAGAGCAACGCGGCGGGCGCCGCCGCCGCTGCCGGGGCCAACTCGACGCATCAGCAGCAGACCAGCTGGAGCTTCGAGGAGCAGTTCAAACAGGTGCGTCAGGCAAGTACTACTCCGATCTACACCTCTTCCTCGCGGTGGAGAGCGCGAGTCTTCGACGCGGTGCGGTCGTCGGAAGCTCGTCGCGCGCTTTCGGAACCCCGTGTAGGTACAGTGAGAGAAATGTGATAAATTGTACGGCAGAAGCCGGTGGTTTATCGATACGACGATGCGTTTCTGTTTTTGTCTCAGCATTACGTATCTTTATTTCACCGGAAGGAATAGCTATTTCAATTGTACACTGAGAGAAAAAAATGGTATATTTAATTAAATCTGTATTTATAGGTGGGGGAACGTAGAATTAGTTGCTCCGATTGATCAATTTGGTTGTTACGAATAACGGCTATTTGAAGGAAGCAGGCTGTAGTCTATTTGTGTCAATTACCTATTTATTAGTTCAGGTAACTCGATCTACGTTCTTCCATCCGTAATTACCCCGATTTGGTCAAATCAACTATAATATATTCTCAGGCGGAAAAATTCTAAATATTTTCTATACAGGTAATCCATATGTGGTTTTGGTCATATATATATGGATTATATAATATTTCTACATTAATCATATAAACTCTATTTGGGTTATATGAACATTAAAAAATCGGTATATAATCCTTAGGTATATGGTTAATATAGAAATTACATGTAATCCCATATATCACATAGGTACAAAATGCATCGAATTTTTCCGCCTGGGTTTTTCTCTCAGCCCAGGCGGAAAAGTTCTATATGGATTATATGTGATTTTTATATAAACCATAAAGTCCACGTATATGGTTTTTTTATATAGTCCTTAGAGGATATGAATTTTGTCTTATATGGATTATATATGTGATTTCTATATAAAATATATATAATCCATATAAGGCCATTCCATATATTATGGACTATATGCAAACCATATAGAACTTTTCCGCCTGGCAATGTATATAGTCATTTCAGCAATGCGTATCGCTCTTGTCACATTTGTGTGATATTGCTATATTACCTATACAGCCCAGTCAATCTGTCACTTAGCCACTATCAGAGCTATACTAATTGCCGTGCAACCTAAATATTTCTCTCAGTGTAGGTGTACGAACGGTGAGAGGAGGGGGAGAAACGACGCGAGGCGCGTAACGACGCGTAATTACGGCCGAATGTCTTGGCTTTTAATTGATGCGACGCGATGGAAGCTAATTATTATTTTTACACCAGCGTGAGAGATAATTACCGAGCTCGATGCGGCGTATGGGGTCGTCGCGAGTTGTACGGCGCGGGCGGGACGGGTCGGGAGGGGGGTGTGCTCGTAGAATTGGTCGGACGCGCATCGCGATCTCGTTAATGCTTTTTGCCGCGCGCGCGCGCGAGTGTTCGCTCGCTCCCGCCGTGGATGCGCGCGTGCGCGCGTCGGCGATGTTTTTCTGTTTTTGCGGAGAGGGTGTGGTATTGGATTACCATTTAGATTGTTCTCGCGCCGGCGCGGCGCCGCGACGCGGACGGAATTCGACGGAGAATCGGGGCTGAGAACGAAACTGGAAAGCGCGCGCGCGCACGCGGCGCCCGTCTCTACCCGCGGGGTCGCCGAGAGCGGCGGCGGCTTCGCGTCTCTCGGATCGCATCCATCATTCCGCGGGGGCGTACTTGCCGCGCGACTCTAATCTTTCTTCCTCGCGTTCTTCCCCCGCGCGCCGCGGCGCCGCACAGTGTGTACGCTCTCCTCCCCGCTTCGCTCCTTGCGCGGGCGCGCGGTGGGAATACGCGCGCGAACACCCGCGACGCGCTTTCCACGGAAAGACTGATACATTGAGAGAAAAGTGGGTGGTAAGATCGACCATTAATGCAGTCGAAATAACTTTTGTCGTGTGGTTATGGGAACAATAGGACTGCAGTTTATGATAACCATACGCTGTGGTTTGATTAACTAGAAAAGTAGATCGATAATGTTACTACGTTACATAGAAGTAATATGGTAATTTAAACTGTACAAAAAAAGGTTGGGGATATCCATGGACTATACTGCAGGTTGATCTGGTTGCACCAATCGTAATTTCTTGTTACAATAATAGAATCAGAACTTCACTGTTAAGAAGAATTATGGAATCACGGTTGGCGCTGAAACGGACCATGATTTCTAGTTTAATTATGACTCTTTTAACCAAATTTTTCTTTCAGTGTACCACACTGACAACAATTATTTTCTAAACTCTTGCGGCAAAATAAATGTTGACTTTCGAACAATCAATTATTGCAGCTTATTATTGATTTAATTGAATATTATTTGGATCGAATCGGTATTTATTCGAATCGAATGAATTTGCTCTCAGGGCTATCCAGAAATACGTTTATATCGATAAAATAAATTCTTTCCCCGGTGTGCAGTAAATTTTTCCGTATTTACAACAAAGGAGGTATGCACGAGGGTTTTCGGATGTTCCTACTGTGCTGAAGAACAATTTTTTCCTTAGAAACTAGTAAATCGTAATGTAAACTATCGTGATTTAATGTTTTCAGAAGAAAAATTACTGCACCCCGCACTGTGTTGAAACATACGACAAACCTCATGTGTACACCTCTTTTACCGTAAATGCGGTAAAAAATTACCGGTATCAGTATTTCCCCCGTGTCAACCTTTCGCTTCTCCGACTTCCCTGCGACGCGTTTCGTCGCCGGAACGAAAAACGAACGATGAACAATTTCGACGCGCCGCGCGCCGTAGAAGAAAATCGACCTATTATATATCCCGACGACGGGGACGATTCGCGAAGGGCGTCTCAGCGCCACGCGCCGGTATCGCGCGCGAATTCGCCCGGCCGCGATACAGCGCGCGGTCTAGACGTCGAGACGCGACGGCACCTACGCGCGAATACTCTGCCGCGCGCGAGGATGCGAAAGTACCCCGCGACTGGTTTATAGTCGGGTTGGTTATCGTCTCGAAATAGGGTACCGCGCGATGCGCGCGCGGGGCTGCACCTTCGGGGGCCGGGCTCGAAACTCGAGCTCTCGCGTTGCCGGCAAGAGTGTTTCGCTAAAATACAAGCGGAATATCTACTGTACACAAAGTAATGTACCAACACAGTTTTGCCACTCGTACAGCGCGGCTACTACACCGGTAATGGTGTAGCACTATACTTTGCAGCCATTGTGAAATAACTCGTAAACCTGCAAATTGCCGGCTATTTCGCTCTCCCACGTGTATACGTGTGTACCGGCGACCTCTTACGCCGGGGCGCGCGGTGGTGTGCGCGAGCGAGCGCGCGCGCGCGCTCGATCGCGTGCTTCGAAGGGTTGGCCGTTTGCCTATACGCGCTACGCGAGCGATACGAGGGGGCAGGAGCGAACCGCTCTCTCGCGTGCATCGCGCTGTTATCTCTACGCGCGTCAGCGGCTTTGTCGTCGTATCGTTGCGTCGAGTTTGCGCGCGCGCACGTTCGGATCGCCGCCCGAGTTTATATCGCGGGCTGTACAGGGTGTCCCAGGACTGATGGTAAAAAATGAAATGGTGGATTCTGGAGATAAAAATATGATAATTTTTCCCCGTGAACATATGTCCTAAAGTGCACCCCTTCCAAGCTACAGCCCTTTAAAGTTATCAAAGGAACTTGCATTATCTTGAATTCTGGTTGACAGGAGGTTAAGATTAAACCAAAATGTTTGACTTAATGTGTCAACCAAAATTCAAGATAATGCAAGTTCCTTTGATAACTTTAAAGGGCTGTAGCTTGGAAGGGGTGCACACTTTAGGACATATGTTCATGGGGAAAAATTATCATATTTTTATCTCCAGAATCCACCATTTCATTTTTTACCATCAGTCCTGGGACACCCTGTATATTGCAATTGTCGTACCAGCAGAGGGCATGCGCGCGCGCGAGCGTCGATCGGACGGAAAGCATTACGCGGACTTCTATTCGCGCGACTGGCCGCGATCGAGAGACGACTCTATATCGCGAATATCTGTATTTTTAATTTCGAAGTCGTAATTACGAAATGAAAAACGGTCGGTCGTTAAATTTAATCTATCGGGGCATTAGTGAAACAACTTTCCGCGGTTAATTCTTACCCAACTTTCATCCACGTTAGTCCATTAACGAGTGTATAGATAGAGGACATTACGGCGAATGACGGCTGGCACTTTGGCCGTGCATTATTGAAAATATAATAATTCTATGCTCCATTTACATATAAGACCGCGTAGACGCGACGCGACGCCGACAGGGACTGTACACCCAGTGAAAAGGTCTAGTTGAACACGAACCCGATGGAAAAATGTATCAGAGACGAATAGGAGAATTGATGTATTAACATCGAACAAAAGTCTATTTGAATTTGATTGATGTTCTACTAGGTTTATACTTGATATATAATTTCAAATAGGCTTTTGTTCGATGTGTCTAAATTCCTATTTGTCTCTGATTAATTTTTCTATAAGATTCGCATTCAACTAGACCTTTTCGCTGAGTACACGGCGTGCACTGCGCAGTAAAAATGGCAGGGCAGACCACGGGGGGATGATAATGACGGATGGTTGACACACCGAGAGAAATAATTACTAACATTTTGAAGAAATATTTCTTGAATCAAGAACAAACGGTCTTAAGGATGCTTACATAATTTTTATTAGTTTTTATGAATCATAGTTTATACTTATTGTTAGCCAAGTTTCTTTTGGGCCATGAAAAAGCAAAACGGCGTGCCATGCGAATTCTTGATCGAAGAACACATATTCTTGGCTCGAGGATATCTTCGTTGGAACGAAACATTCTTCCTGAACGGAAAAAATAATCGTTCGAGCCTATCAAATATCTTCCTGCACGGAGAAAGCGACGGCTTCGTCCTGAAATTGTATAATATTTTTGATTGAAGGAAAAAATGTTGTTGGCACCTGCAATTATTTCTCCGAGTATCGAGAAAAGCAACGGGAACGAGGGGCCAACTTCCCTTCGCAATCGTCCCCCTCCCCACTCCACCAATCGCGTACCTTCACCGCCTTCGTATCGTAACGCGTACTATGTATCATATATCGCGACGTATCGTAGCAACGACAATAAAACTTATGCGAATCGACGCACGTGCCGCCGTAATATAAAACTTTATCGCTCGGCAAAAATGATTATTTTTATTCCATTTCGAAGGCGCATTAAAATTGATAGCGAGAAGACAAATGGCACTCGCGTATCACCGCGCGACGCGCATATTTTTAATTTGCATTGCGCCGGTGCAATTGCCGTTTTGTACGAAGAGAGAGAAGGAGATATATGTATGTACCCCCCGGGCTCGTTCTCGATCGCCTCCGTATAAACTGCGAGATGTGATAAGCGCTTATACCGCGACTCACTCGACCGGCCGCTAAGGTGTTTCTCGCGCGCGGCCCGATTGCGAATATTTCGACTCGACGTCACGTTCGTCAACCCGCGAGAACAAAGTGTCCAGCGATCAGGGATAATAAATTTTCATATTTTCATGACTTCCAAGCGAGATCTCTGTACTTTTCCATCATCTCGACTCTGGCTCGTAGCGGGAGATCGTTTACGTCGATTTCTCTACGCGGTTTTCTCGAATCGGATCTCCCTCACGCGAGAATATCTCGACGTATCCCTCGCCGATCGCTCCTCGCTTTGTAGAACAGCGGCAGCGAACGGCGATACGCGCGCCTGCTATCGTTGCCCGTTCGTCACACACCGAGGATTCCCGATGTTTGACCAATAATTGGATAAGGCCGTAAATACGGCCATTAGCTGCCTACGCTCGCACCGGCCGCGCGCTCGGTGGAACCGATTACAAACTCGTTCGTAAGGTTGGCGCGTTTAGCGCGTTGGCGTGCCGCTGCCGCCGCCGCGCGAACGATGTGCTCGGGGGGTAATTCCCGTGGCGTTCGTCGACTTCGCGTAAGCGCCGTCCAATGAGTTTCGGAAAATCCTATACGTTTTATACGGAGGTGTGAACTCTTGCGAGACGATTTCACGAGATCGGCAATCGTCTTCTTGCTCTCGTCATTGCTCCAAGTTCAAGTAACTAGATCTGCGTTTCCCCACCACCGATTTACTCGAATTTGCTACATTTCTCTCTCAGTGTGTAGGATAGACCGGGCCGAATTGGATCGCAGGACGAATCAACTCATAGATCCATATTTCTTAGATCGTGATGAAAGTGAGCATTTCGATCGTTCTTATTACATCATCGGAGAGGAACGAAGTAATACGAACGATCGAAATGCTCACTTTCAACACGATCGGAGAAATATGGACCTATACGATTCGATTCGCCTCTATTTACCCTAAATTTACCGAGACAAAGCATCTGGAATATTCGACATTTCACGTATTGAAGAATTGTCGCATTGGGACGTCTCAGATACGTCATCGCACCCCGGGTTAAGGGTTAATCCACGCAGTGTCTTCGATATCTAGACGCGCCACTTCCGGTATACGGAGACAATGTCGCGTATCGTTGCAACGTCCGAGCGTCCCACTTCTAGCGGGCGCGAAAGGAGTAGAAGGAGCGCCCGGCGCGACGTTAAACCACACTTTGTTACCGATTATCTCGACCGCGGTCGTCGTCCAATCGTTGCGGCGGGCTATCGCGTTTCCCACATTGCTCCGATCTCGACGACGACTCGTGCATCGCGCGCGAAGAGCCTTCGTCGCTGTACGCATACGTACACGGGGACTCGCAATTTCCGAACAGAGAATGCAACCGCAAAGGAGGGAACGATTTCGAGTGACGGGGACAAATTGCTCCGTCGAGTCAGTCGCACGCCTCGCGGCGCGAGTGACCGCCGATGTAGCCTCTCCCCCCACTTCGTCCGACCGTCCGCTCGCGGTAGGTACATATATATCGACACAGACGCGCGGCGAGACTCGCGCGTTAGAAATTTGAGAATTTCCGCGGGTCGGCGGTGTATCCAACGCGAGCTCGCATCGGCGAGAGAGTCATATTCTGACCCCGGTTTTACCATATCAAAGGCGTTATTACATTATACGTCGACTCGTGCCCGCTATTATAACGAGCGTCTACCGCGGCGCGGGCGCGCGAGAGCGCATTGGTATACGTAAGTATATGTAAAGCGATTTCGCGCGCGTCCGTTTCTTTCAGCCCGTACCTACGCACGGCTCCGGCGTCTCCGCGTGTGCGTGCGCGGTCCGTGTCGCGGAAGGGCGCGGAGGGAGGGCGCGCGGGTTCTGGACCGAGGGAACGGCGGGACGGCGCGAGCGCGACCGAGCGGAGATATCATTTGAATTTCAATGAACGATGTGGGTGCAAGTGTCGCCCGTATTCATTCAACGACGCTCGCACACGGACGCGCGTGTGCGTGCCGCGTTAACGCGCACACCGACGGCTCGCGCCGCCGTGTCCCGTGGAGCGGCGGGGGGAGGAGAGGGCTGTATGTACCTGCATTCACGCTCTCGTATTCCGTGATGGAGAGCACAAAAGTCCCGGCATAAAGGAGATTATCTCCGATCGTTCTTTGGCGAACGCTTTTGCGTCGAACGCGTATATACCGAGTTTAAAAAGGGGCGCGCGCGCGGAACCCGGCGCTATCGCATCGTCCTCAAATCCTCGTCCCGCGGCGATCCGCGTCTCGGTAGCGCGTAAATGCGGAAAGCGCGCGATAGGGTAATCGACCAATTTTTTTTTATTGCTGATTCGACAATTTTCAACAAAATTAACTACCTCGTATTTTTTATTTTTCATTTTCGGCCTCATCTGAGCCGGAAAGCGATATTTAGAAATGTAGCATACGTAATTGTGTTCGGTAAATCTATCTCTCTCGCACTCGCAGAGAAAAATCGTTCTTCGGCGCAATAGGGAAATCCGAAAATCCTCATATGTCTCTCTTTTATTGTAAATACGGTAAAATTTACTAGTATCAGTCGTTCCGTGGAGTCTCGACGTAAATACGTCTCTTATGGCTTCTCGATGATGTCATAAAACAGTAGAGAAAAACGCACTTATAACTCGGTGAATAATTCTTTTTTCAAACATCTTCTTGTCTAACGTCGAATAGGTATATATACCTATATCTATACATATATGTAGAATACAAACTGGATTAAAAATTATGGATATTTTTATAAGGATGAACTACTAAATTTCAACGTAAACTATCACGATCTAACGTTTTCGACAGAAAAATTACTGCACCGTACTGTAAAAACATTCGAAAAACTTCATGATATATACCTCTTTTATTGTAAATCTGTACAGTAAAATTTACTGGTATCAATCTCTCCGTGAACGAGTCCAAAAGAGATATAATTACAATACTATGACGTATGCTGCACCATCAAATATCGTTTTTCAGCTCAAGCAAGGTCGAAAATGAGGCAAACAATTTTATACTAATTTTTCAAATCTCCAAAGAAAAATAAGTCAGAGAATCGAATTAAGCAGTACAATCTGAAACGACGTCGAGATTTACGAATCGGTCGTCATTCGCCTCCGAAATCGCGTCCGAACCGATTCGTCTTCTCCCTCCGACGATCGTCGATCGTAGTCGACGCTCGCCTCGGCCTCGTCCCTCGCGCGCGCCTCCGTTCCGCTCGCTTACCGACGATATTCGAATGGCGTCGAATATTCTGAACTCGCGGGAGGAACGAGCGTCGTCGTCGCGCGTGTGCGTGTAATGTATGCGGGGTTCCATAGAATCGTGGTTGTCCGTCCGGCGCGGTTCATCCGTCAAGTGTCAAATATCACCGCGAGTCAACTCGAGCCGTGCCCGCGCGGGACGATCTCTCATTCTCTCCGGCGTCTTTTCTACGAGTGCTCCAGCGCCCGAGAAAATCGCTCCCCTTTCCCGTATGCTCGCTTTCGAGAGGGAGGTACAATCTCTCGTTTCGGATCAGAAATCTTACTCGACGCGCGCGAGGAACTTCCCACTCGAAGCCACATCGAAGGCAACGGATATACCTACATATCGATCGACGTCGGAAGTGACGAACGGGCGACGAAGATCTCCAGGAGATTTTTCGTTCCCGCGAGCTTACGACGCGTCGTTTCATCGGGCACACTGAGAGAAATGATTGTTAGCGTTAAGGAATGTTTCTTCAATCGAGAACGTAGGTATCTATGATCTTCTTACAATTTATTAAGGATACAGATTCGTAAAACGAATCTTATGAACTGAGAAAAAAAGTAGCCAACAAGATAATTTTGTCGAGTCGATTTGATAACCTAAAGAAATATTTTTGAATTATCCAGTTTAACTCTGCCGCGTCAAAGTTTTCGTAAAATCAGCCAAAGAATTTGGCGATTCCAAAAAGACGTTTTGTTGGCTCGTAATCATTCAAAATAGGTTGTTAGCTAACCGAGAGTTCTTTCATCAGTGTATACCTATTCCTGAGACTCTTCGTGCGCGAAAAAAAAAAACAATTACTCGAGCCTGTGAAATACTTTCTTGCGCGAAGAAAATCATGGCTTGATCCTGGAATTACACTGAGAGAAATATTTAGGTCGTACAGCAATTAATATACCTAGCTTTGATAGCTATACTTGAAGGCTAAGTGACAGGTGAACTAGACTGTACCTATAGGTAAATAGGCAATACCAAATGTGATAGAAGCAATACGCATTGCTGAAATGACTATAGGTATAGTTGAAATAGCTATTTATTCTGATACCTAAAACAGAAATACGTATATATATTGCCGATAAGACAAATAGAAATATATTCTCATATTAATAAACTACTAAGTATTATTGCCGTGCAATCTATAAAATTTCACTCAGTGTACATCATGTGTTTTTGATCGAAGAAAACCTTTTTTTTTGGAACCAGCAATTATTTCTCTCCGTGCAGCGAGAGAGTGCGAGTGGACCCGCACCCCCTCGAGCCACGCACTCGCGATCTCCCGTCCCATCCATTCGCCGGACGCCCATCTATTGTCCTGCGTGCGCGCGTTGCACCCGACATTGGCAATAATTGCAACCTATTCGCGCCTCTTTCCGAAAATTGCGCGTAATGACGCGAGACACGTGCGGCGGGCGTCGTGACGACCGCGGGCCCCGCCAGCTGCGAACGGCGACGAGCGAGCGAAATCAAAGAAATTGGCGCGTGCGGCGATGCGCCGATTCCGAGTCCGCGATAAGTCGGCGCGGCGGGGGAAAAGATGCGCCGAGTCCGACGCGTCGGGCTCTCTTTCTACTCGGCGGAGGATTTCAGCGGCGGACGAGCGCGGGCATTAATGCACCCGCGGCGAGATTATGCGTTTCGCGCGCAAAGGAGGGAGGCGCGCGCGCGCGCGAGGGTCGCGCATCCTCCCATTATATGCATTTCTCCTTTCAACTCTCGGGACGCGAATGAATGCATAAATTAAACGCATTTCGGTGCGCGGGCGCTCGGCCGCGCGTGGGATGCGTCATTTGCTTAATTGCGCTATCCCGCGTGCGCGCGGGGTTCGCTCGCGCTGTTCGACCGTGTGCACGGCGCGCGCCGCTCTCGTTGAACCGACCTCGTGACGTCACTCGGCGCGGGCTTTGAGGACGCCGCGCGCGCGCTGTGCACACAAACGGTGCCGTGATTTAATTAAGCCGTAAAACGCGCCGAGGACGCCCCGCGTAAACCGCGCGCGCGCGACGCCCCCGCGATCCTTTCTTCGCTCGCGCGGAGTTCTCTACATCATTTTCCGACGATAATCACAGCTGTTCGCGCGTGCCTCATCTCGATACCGGAAGTCGAGTGTCGGCTCGAACGTATACGCGATATCGGTCGTCCCCCCTCCCCTCCACCGCGTTAATGCGGCGCGGCGCCCGTCGTTACAGCGCTTCCGCGCGAGACTTCCCCTCTGGGCTTTCACGCGGAGCCGCGCGCCCGGCTCGAAAATGAAAACAGGGCTCGCGCGCGCGCCGGCCGCGCGGGAAGTCAAAGGGGAGAGGGAAGCTTTCGACGCGACATCCGTCGCGCGCTCTTCTCCGCCCGCCCGCCCGCCGAGAGATCTAAGGCCGCGCGCGCGCGCGCTGACTTCCGCTGATCCGAGAATCGGGCCTTTTAATGCGCGAGGAGTTTCGCGCGATTATAAATATCAGAGATACCGGGAACTCGGCCCCGGGGGCCGTCTAGACTTTAAATGAAACCGCGCGCGCGGGCTCGCGCCGGCGATATGGGGGTGCGCCGAAACGCGCGGCAAAAAGAGCCCGCGGAGTGTATCGTACAGTGGGGCCGCGGCCCGAGAGCGCATCCGTCGCGGGGAGCTCTCCCCCTCCGCCGCGCTCGCTCCACGCTCCAACCGCGCTCGCTTCGCCGAGCGGTGGACGCGAGCGGTGCGCCGTAGTCGATCGCGTCGAAGGAGCGCGAGACGGGGAAACGAGAGAAGTGGGAGAGAAGCTCTCTCTCCCGTAAACGTCGATGTATTTCAAACGGCCGTCCGATCGTTGTCCGGGATAATTTTAGTGTGGCGCGCAGCGCGCGCGGTCCAGATGCTACCGCGACGACGCTACCGACGCGCGACGCACACGCGGTCGCTAATTTTAGAGAGAAAGGGACCCCGCGACAACGACGCGCGACCCTTCGCCGAGGAGGAGGCGGCGGCGTATACCCTTTCCGTGTTTCGAAGGGATTTTACGAGGACACGCGGCGGGGGAAAGACCAGCGCTCGTCCTTCCGGATATAGAAACGAACTTTTCCTTATTTCGAGCGCGCGGCGTAGGGCGTCTCGCTCCGGGGACGATCGTTATCGAGCGCGCGCGCGCGATCGTTTCGCTTTCGGACTTTCGCCCCCCGCGCGCGCGCATGGTGGAGTCCGGAAGTTGGGGATGTATTTCGGGGGGTGAGAAAGAGAGAGAGTGAGAGACGGCGCGGAACTGACGTCGAGGGGGTTGGAGGTCGCTGTTCTCGATCTTTGAAAATTAACACTAGAATACCGCAACCGGTCAATTTGACCGGTGTCTTAATCAGAGTTCCATTCAACCTCAATTATTTCGTAACCCGTGAGGTTTTTGTCAAAATTGGTAGAATACTTTCTTGTAGAGCACATTTCGATCTACAAAAAAGTTCCATAGCAGTGTGCACGAAAAATCCACGGATAACGAGATAATCACCCGCCAAAACGACCATCTTATATAGCGCGACCATTCGGTAGTTCTAGTGTTAATCGATTCGATCTTTAGAGAGACAAAACTGTTTACTGAGAAAAATGGATCGGTACCGGTAGTATAATTCTACACGGTGAAAAAGTGGTGTTCATTTTTGATACCATTTCACCGGTGTGGACCTATATGTACCACGTCTGGTGTCATTCAGTCTTATGCCATTGTTATTTAACACTAAAAGAGTGGTCTGTATAGGTCCACACCGCAAAATTTTTTACAGTATACCATCTACAATGATATCGTACACGAAGAGAAATGTATGGGAGCGGTTCCTATACAAGTATATCAGCCGTGGATTATACTTTTTATTATGATGTCATTTGATTGCAACGAATACTATAAGCATTGTGCTGAGTTTGAGAAATATCGTAGCTATTGCTATGCAGTACAATATAAAAAACTAAGTATAATAAAAGTATAGTCCACAACTGATATAGGAACCGTTTCTATACATTTCTTCCGTGTAGGGCAACCCTCGATATTAGTATATTATGCATTTCAACTGGTACACTGAGAGAAATGATTAATAATGTTAATCAAACGTTTGGTTGATATGAGAACAACGAAATATTTTTATTGGGACGTCAAACTTTTGGTTATGACTGACAAACGTTGGTTGTGACAACGTAATGTTTCCAAAAATGTTTGGCTGTGACAACCAAACATTTGTCGTCGCAATAAAAATATTTCGTTGTTTCCATGTCAACTTAAATTTGGTTAATATTACTATTATCATTTTTCTCAGTGTCGCATTCCCGTATTCGAATCGAAGTAAAAAGGAAAAACGTGTATTAGTCGAAATTCACGTATTCTTAAATATTCAGATATCCTTGATTTTTTTTGAAAGTTATAAAAATAATGCTCGTTGGTAGAAACATGTATCGCAAAGTACTGAGAATAATTGTATCGCTACGTTTAGAAGCGAGGATTTCTGAAATATATTAAGAATTTTGTGTTAGTGATCCAAAGTTTAAAAAGAATTTTATTAGTATCCACTGTTTTCGATACGCAGAGTGAACGAAACGCATCCCTAATTTCACGAGAGGCGCGAACTATAATTAAACGATCTCCGACTCGATCTCGACTTCCGGCTCGCCCGACGAACGCTATCTTCGTTACAAGCGCTCGCGCGCAAATCGACTCGCCAAAGAGAGTGCGGACAAAGACGAAGCGGCGGGGACAGCGGAGGGAGGACGAGAGTGTCCATCCGCGGAGCCTATACGATACCTATATCGTGGCTCGTAAACCGTCGAGTACCGCGGGAGCAAGTAGGAACGAAGTTACGTGCGCGCAAGGAGCGGGCGTAGGATATAACGTACGAGAAGATAGGACCGTGGGACGGAAGCGGATGTAGCGGCTATAACTCCCTGGGTCCTGCCCGTTCCCTGCGCGCGAACGCTCCCAAGTGGGAAATACGTTCGAGCGCGGCGCTGTGTCGGTATTTCGGCTCGGAAGTGAAAATTCCATCGAAGCGAGCTGCGTTAATTCGCGAAGGACGCCGATAAGCGCGTCGTCGAGGGTCGATCGCGGAGGGCAACGCGCGCGGGACTGCGACCGTCTCGTTCACCTTTCTTTTGTAGGGAAGAGGTGGGATGAAAGGGATGAGATTTTTGTATGAGACAATGTAGCAGGTAAACTAAAGAACTATTCTAGTTCTAATTGAAAACATTAGAAAGGTTTTTGCTCGTCTGACGATAACGATATGTGGTAATAATAAGCTTCTCGCTATGTTTACTCGTCTTATTTTTAATTTCTTTAAAGAATGCAATTTTGTCCCTTTCATAAATCGGTGGTATTGAAAGGGACAGTCTGATAAAACTTGTATTTTTCATGACATTCCTCTGAATTATCAAAAAAAAAAAATTGTGAACATTGTGCTCGTTGAAATTTGTTCGCATGATAAAAAATGTATCTTTAAAAATCCCTTGAGCCAATTTGAGCTAGACTCTTCTTTCGCTTTCCACGAAGCAGATAAGACTTCAAACTTTCACAACGTACTGATATGCTAGTTTTTCTGACCAGCTTGGCGTATTCTCCTTAACGGATTATATTGCTGAGGTCTTTGAATATTTTATAAAGGAACATTCTTCTTAAATGATTGCCGTGTCCTCTTCGCAAGTGTGACGATAAAATTGGAAAACTAATCTCTAAAGTAAAAATACCAAACAAAAGGTTCTTGAATAAGTATCAGTCCAAATGTAGTAATAAAGATATCAATCAGTAGATAGTAACGGCACTCGAGAAAACGTTTTGGAAAAGCACCGAATACTTTACTTTGCAGCACGAGAAATTTCAATCGCGTATCACCGCCAGTTCCAAAACGGCAGCGGCTTGAACTTGAGCGCATGTATTATTTTTACCACGAAATATCACAATGCTTTCCTTGTGGAGAGATCCTTCGACTTTTAGATATAGCTATGTCCCTTTCAAGACGTGTCCCTTTCATCCCACCTCTCCCCTACGTCGAATTGCGAACGCCGTCGGACCCGTAACGAATGGCCGTAGGTACAAATTGATCGGTTGGGAGGGTGGGGAGAGATGCCCGCGTCATTAACAGACGCGAGTAGCGACCTTTCGCCCCTCTCCTTTCGCTTTAATCGATCGCCCTATTAACGGACGTTCGACGCGGCGATCGGGCGATCTCGAGGCTAATCGATAAGACGGTCGACAATGAAAAATGGTAGCCAACCGAGACGCGGTTGGAGCGACGCCAACGCGATATATTCAGCGGGTCTCCTCGCGATAATGATGATAATCGAACTCGCGAGAATTTCGTCGTCTTCCGTCGCGACGTACATTTCTCGCCGATCGAGACGTCGCTTCGTCCTTTTTGCACTGAGGAAATAGTTTATTTGCAATTGAAAAATGTTTCTTCGAATATGACGAAACGAACATTTTATCGGACCAAATAAATATTCGTGAACTGTTACAATATTTATTTGGCATAATTTTGTTTTAACATTAATTTTTTTATGGCAGATTTGGAATGTTTGAACAAAATTCTCCACCCCGTATTTTTTCATTTCTCATCTTCCGCCTTATTAAGGCTAGAAAACCATATTTTGAAATGCAGCTACGTCATAGTCCAGTAGGATTATCTCCCTCGCACTCGTTGTTCGGCATAAACGCGTCTCCACGCCTTTCCGATGACGACACAATCTAGTAGAGAGAAACGCACTTGTAACCCGGTGAATAATGATTTTTTCGAACCGTTTCTTTTTGCATATGTTATCGAATACGTATACGGATTACAAATGAAATTTTAAAATATGAATATTTTGTTCACACGTCCAACCCAACTGAAATCCTCAGAAGCAAACTATTCGAATGAAATAAACGCTTTCATATATAATCAACATATATTTTCTCCTCCTAACGAAATATTCGTTTCGCCGTATTTGAAATCACATTTATTAACTATTAATAAACTCTTTCTCCTCTTTGTGTCGTCCCGCTTTCTCTCCCGGTCGACTGTCTCACGGCGGACGACTCCGGCCGCAGCGTAAGAAGAAGGAGAGCGACGACGACGAGAAAGAACGGGAGAAAAGAAGAGCGGCGAGAAGTCGTTCGTTCGACGTTACAGAATGCGCCTCTCGACTCGACGCTAACGGGACGTGGAGACGACGAACGCGCGCGGACCGACCACGTACTCGACGACGATCCTATTCAACGTGTACATTCGTATACGCGGTGATACGTGTCTAGTTTCGGAGCGCGTCCAATGCCTCGCTTCGGCGCGAGGCGTTTTAATATTCACACCGCACTAATCAAGACAAATTGAAATCTTCGAGTCGCCACTCGGCGTCCCATTCAGCCGGACTCTTTGTAGCGCGCGTGATTTAAGTCCTCGCATCTTATTAGTCGCCATAATGGCCGCGCCGAGATCGTCCTGTGAATCCGTAATACGCCAGCCTTTTATCGCCGCCACGGGCCGAATGAAAAAGTCCCGCGGCCGGCTATATGGACCGCATCTGCATGAATTTGTTCCGTCGCGCGAAGAATGCGGCCGCGGCGCGGTCTCTCGCGCGCCGCCGCCGCCGCCGCCCCCCGACGCTTTTCTCGCGAGCGCGAGACGGGCGCGCAGTCGAGTCGCGTATGCGGATGCGCGGGACGCACGGCGTTGTCGCGGAAGGGATCCGCGCGATCTTCCGTCTCGACGGTAGCTCGTTCGGAGAGTGGAGCCGATCGAGAGAGAGAGAGAGAGAGAGAGGCGCTCGAGAACATCGTCATCGACCGCCACTACCACCATCGCGCCTTCTCTCCCTCATTCGTTTCCGGAATAATAAGAAAACACCGTTTATTTCGCCGTTTTATCTTCCCGGGCGGCGAGAGACGTCCGAGAGAGAAATGACCCCGGCGGAGAGGAGGGCGAGGCGTTACACCCGCGCTCGTGAAATTAGCAGCGCCGCCGGGACCCATCGACGTCCGCAATAGCGATCGTTAATTCGATCGATCGGTCGCAGGCCGCGCTTTCCCACAAGCTCCGCTCTCGATCGAGGCGCGCCTCGTATGACGCCCTCTCCTCGGTCCTTCGCTCTCGTCTCCATCAGGGCTCTTCTGCATTCAAACGGTACGCGGCTGTCGCTGCCGTAAGTCGTTGTCGGAATGGGGAAGCCAATGAAAATTTACATTTCGGAACTCCACAAGGCCGGACCACGTTTCTCAACCTTAGCAGCTGAAAGGGCCGAGTCACATTTTGCATCGCTGCTACCGACGCTTGCTCAAAAACCTAGATTCCTCCTGTAATTTTCGGAAAAGTGCCAGTGGTATCTAATGATTCCTTCCTATTTTTATTTCAATCTACTTTCAGGACAGCATTTCTCGTGCAGTCTGCATACGCGCGCGCGTATGCGAAGTCGCCGGGAGAAACGGAGGCGAGAGCGTTTCGCCACGATATCGCGCCGCAACAATCGGCCGCCCCGCTTCTCACCCCGGCTCGGGCCGCGAGATGTTTGCAAGGTGCTCGGGTACGCGTTATTAAATGGGGCTCCGCGTCCGGTGGCACGCGCGCGGGACGCCGCGCGCGCAGAGGCGTTGCGCCGTGTTCGTGACCACCGGCCTCCGTTCGCGACAAAACAATGTTGTCGCCGGCACGCGGGCACAGACCCGACTCTTTAATATTACACCGGACACATTGTTTCTCGCACGAGTCCCGCGCGAATACGTGACGGAACGTGCGCCCGCCGTCGGAACGAGAGAGGCAATTCCGAAGGCCGGCGATGGCCGATCTTTGCGAAGCCGTTCGAATCCGCGGGAACGGTGCGTACGTGCGATTTTGCGCAACGTACGTATCGCGCGAGCTCGTTTCCCCGTTCGGAGATCGAAGCGTCGAGAGGGGTGCCACAGATCTGGAAAATCGGGAAAAGTCGGGGAATCTTTTTCAGAGTATGGAAAATTTGGGAAAGTCTGGACATTTTAATACAATCTATTTTGAAAGAAGAACATCGCGCCATTTAATGCGCTGTCGATGTGACATTGATTTTCGATACAAAACTTTTAGGGGATATATAATCAATGTTTTGTGTGATATGGCATAAATAGGCATGCGACTTGTGATGTTTTTACAATATCTGCATGAGTGTAGTTTAAATTTAACATCTTCTCTTTACCGATTGAGTGAAGGATTCAGGAATATTTAACCAATGTTTCGTGGCATGGCATAAATATGCATACGACTTGTGATGTTTTTGCAATATTTGCGTGAATGTGGTTTAAATTTTGTTAAATTATTCTTATTTAACACCTGATTTTTACCGATCCGTGCATACGTCGAGTATATTCTATTACATTTAAAAGTTTAATCGGATCTGCTAAAAATTAATTGCGGAGCCGCAAGTAAATTATTTATTTAAATCAATTAGATCTTTCTTCATGTTAATTTGATATTTCCTCCCTGCGATCACATACCATTCCACATGATCGCAAGGAAGAAATATCAAATTGACGTATTAAAAAATGTCATCGATATAAATAAATAATTACCTGCGACCGCGCAAATAATTTTCAGTAAATCTAACTAATTTTTTTTTCTGCGTAGCCTATCTCGACTAGCAAGTACGTGCGGTCTTGATCGATTCTCACAAACTTAAATTCGCAGCGGTCGACCATTTCGAAGTAGAAAATGTAAATCTTCCCCGATGCAAATTTTTCCCCGCGACGACCAGTCGCGCCCCTATCTCGTCGGGCAGCTTCCAACTTCCCACCCACCCCTTTTCGCGCACCTCCGTCCTCGCCGTCTAATCCCCTCGCGCGACGCGAGCGTGCAACACCGTGGTCGCCGCTGCACCTGGAACCCATTACGCTCGGATAACAGTTTCTTTTGTGCCCGCGCGCAGTGTGCGCGCGCGCGTATTAAAAGACCGCTGCTCGCGAGAGTGAATAAGTCGAAGGCGAGCCGCGCGAACCCGCGCGGCGGTAACAGTAACATTGTTTGAAAGCCGCGACTTTGATCTGAGCCCGGTTGGCGTACATCACCCGGTTTATGCCTACCGGGAATCGCCCCTCGCGCGGGTAAACATATCGCCTTTGGTAACGTTTAGTGTTTAGTGGGGGCCCTCAAACTGCCGCTGGTTGGTCGACGCGTTGCATCGTCGTCGTCGTCGGACGCGGACGGCCGAGAGAGCGCCGCGCGCGCGGGCCTCCTTTCATTCGGTACAGAGCCGAGCGCGAGACTCTCGCGTGTGCTGTACGGCATCCAAAGCGCGCAACCTGACGTGGATCTTTGTTCCCTCGCATTTCTTCGTTTCTCTCGTCGACGCGTACCTATAGCTGCACGAGCGCGGAGCCGAGGAGGCGTCGAGATCATCGCTTCGATCCCCGTATCGCTCGAGTCGTCGACTCGATGGGAGGGCGAGGCGAGAGCGCATCGCGTTGAAAATAATTTCAGAGGGGAGGTCAGCTCTCGCTCGATTAATGCAAGGTTCTCTTTCTTCTTCTCACCGTTCAGCCGAATTGAAGCTTCTCTCTCGGTCTCTTTTTTTCTCTCTCTCGGTTACTCCCACTCGCTCACTCCTTTCCGTATACGTGGACGCATCGGATACGAGATTCGGGCTCGTTCATAGAGTCATTAGGACTAGCTCTCCTCCGTAGATTAATCGACGATGTTGCGCTCTCGTTTTACGAAAGCGAGGGAGCCTCTTCCCTCTGGCCCTTCCACCCGGAGCCTCGTCGTTCCTCCTCGGTGTGCGTGCCTCGTCTACGCGCGCAGTTAATGACGGGGTTCGTCCGGGATAATACGCAGGGCGGGTTTTGGCGCCTCCCTAATCAATTAATCAGCAAATCTTACTTTTATCTCTCCCGAGCACCGTGTTATTTTCTCCTTTTCGGCTTATCGAGGGTGGCTCGGGGGTCCGCGCACAGTCGCCGACGAAGCGACTGCTCCCGCGGTCGAGCGCGAACATGTACGTACATACATGTGTGCGTATAAGAGCCCGTGATCACGGCCATCCCCTTCGTGTTTCCGCCGTCACTCTCGCGGCACCGCAGTTCGACGCGACGACTACCCGTGCGGAAGAATGTAAGGAGCAGCCGTAACATTGGAATGGCCTTAGCAGGGTAAATATTGTGTCCCTAGAATTGAAAAGGCAAGATGGCCCTATCGAGGCCTTAACAATATGTAAAAAAAACTCAGGGAAAAGATTTAGTCGAATACGAACCTAATAGAAACATTTATTGAGATCTATCAGCTTCGTATTCAACTAGACTTTTTCCCTCAATGTACCAATAAGAATGCTCCACGAGAACCTGATAGGGCTATCATATTAGACCCTTAAAGAAACATGTTTCCGTCGTCCCGGTAAGAAATTTCTACACTGAGAAAAAATTTTACTTGATCAAAATAAACGTGCCTTTGGATTGTCCCAAGAGCGTATTTATTCGATTTAAATGAATATCGATTGGACGCAAATATTAGATTATTGAATTAATGAGATGTTATTTGAATCAAATCGATATTCATTTAAATCGAATAAATACGCTCTTGGGACTATCCAAAGGCACATTTATTTCGATCAAGTACATTTTTTTCTCAGTGTATAGTGCTCTAAATATGCCCTGATATAGGTACTGCCTGGTATGTGTTAATGATACCATATGAGGCTAAACTTACTCGCCAGGAAAGAAACTCGAATGACTATTATCTCACAACCTATGAGTTTTTGGCCCATATTTGTATAATACTTTTTCGAAGATTACGTTTCAATCTATTATAGGTATAATAGAGTCTTATATCGATATAGGCTAAAAATTCCTAAATAATGAGAAGCGATTGAAGCGTTTTTCCCTGGCGAGTAAGTCTAGCCGCACATGGTAATTTTATAATTTATAAAGCAGAAGATAAGAAAGTAAGAAAGATAAGATATTCAAAATTAAATAATTGCTCAAAAATGATTGAAAAACGTTTACAGCACGTTCTGGAAAATTGCAGTGTTTAGAAATTCATATAAATAGTTTAATCACAGTTGGGAGAAATGTAATAATTTAACAGTATAAAGCTTTATTTCAATAAAATAGGTACACAAAGAACATCAAAACAATTCCACATAAGTCGAATTTATCAATCTAACCTTCCGGGAGAATGAGGCAAAGCATTAGGACATTCGTTTAGGCACTTTCTAGTGCCGTGTTGAGGAACCCCTAACAGTGCAGGATATGTAGACTCATTGCAGCCCCGATCACATGCGTCTATCGGGTATCCCGACAGTGCCCTAAAAAATTCAGAGAAAATACAGCAGAATCCTTCCAGCTTCCCTGGCATTTTTCTGCACGCTTATCACGCGGATTATTCTCGCTCTCATTCCTCTCCCGCGACGACGAGCGCGATATCCGCGCGAAACAACAACCTCGGCTGCGTCGGCCCCGCGGTACGATCCGGAGAGAGATCGCTCACGCTCGAAAGACCGGCCCCGTGCTCTGCTCCCCGTCTGTTAATGCGTTGCTTCGAAGATCTATGGACTGGCCGTAGTTTATATGCTAATCCGTAAAGAGTGTTAAATACTTGATCATTTATCACGCCATCGCTTCTCTCTTTCTGCCCTGCCCTTCTCTTCCCGTCTCTTCTTCCACTTCCTCCGGCCTCGCCCTCCTCCACCACTTCGCCTTCCTTCACCTCCTCGCGCTCCTCGACGATACGCGCGCCGGCCATCCGCCTTAATAACGCCCGAGTATCGACATACCTCTCGCGCGTTCTTTTCACCGATCCCCCTGCGCGCGTCTGCTCTCTCGTTATACGTCGTTGCATCGTTACCCGCGCACGCGAATGGAGGAGTAGACGAGAAAAGCGCATCAACGATATTCGATCCGAGTGAGTCGATCGTTCGAACGGTTTATCGCCCCCACGCGTTAACCGTCATCTCGGCGCGTCCAGCGACTCCCCCGACATTCCGTTAACCCACTGCCGCTTTGTCCGATCCCGGAGGGACACGAATCGCCGTCGCCGAAAAAAGGAGAGAACAGCTAAGCGGCGCGCGCGCCGCCTTCGGAAATCGCTTCTCTCGGCGGGACGCTGCGCGCGGGATGCACTTGCGCTCGCGCGACCTTCCGCCCGGTAGACTCTCGGATTACCGCGCGGCGGCAGGTCTCGAGAAATTTTCCATTTCCCAGCAGCGAACCGGCGGTCGACAATAATTGAGAATTTACAGCCGGCCTCCGGACCGGCGTGGGATCGGATGGGGGGGAGGGCTTTGGTCAGGGCGGTGTAAGAGGGTGTTTATGGCGCCAGAGTTGCCGTATTTCGAGATTTACGATTCACGCCGAAT
The DNA here is from genome assembly GCA_963678675.1 of Xiphydria camelus. Classification (NCBI taxonomy): domain Eukaryota; kingdom Metazoa; phylum Arthropoda; class Insecta; order Hymenoptera; family Xiphydriidae; genus Xiphydria; species Xiphydria camelus. The sequence goes on from OY783194.1 coordinate 31,335,270, forward strand.
AATCCAATAAGGGCGCAAACGTCCGCTCGGCCCGTCGTCGGTGAAAACGGCGGGACTTCTGCCAACTCGTGCTGCTCCCGCGCGTAACGATCGCCGCGCCGCGCTTCGCGCGTACGTGCGATGCGCGTACGCGACGAGGACCGGCGTGCCTGCTCATCGGCACTTACTTACGCGCTTCTCTCGCACTCGAGACTCTCGAGTGCGCGGTCTAAAATTAAAGCCTCGAGTACGCGGTAGTGCTGACATGCGCACCTATATAACCGAGAGAGAGAGAGAGAGACGTTTACCGGCTTCTCTCCGGTGGTGTATAGTAGCGCGCGCGCTGCTTTCGCGGTCGACGGTGGAGCCGGAAAAATGGGACTGAATGAGGGACGGTCGAAATCGGAATTCGGTCTTTGTGTGAAAGGAGTATTCGTATTTTTAATTCGATTTTTGAAATGCACACGTTATTACGTGAAAAGAAAGTGTCAAAAATATAATTATTCGCTAAGTTGTAACTTCATAAGAGAGAGAGAGAGTATACCTATTTCTCTGTAAGAAATTGCGAAGTCATCGAAAGGCCAGAGAGATGCACTTATGATAAGTAATGAGTGTGAGAGAGATAAACTTACAACGCGACATCATACTGAAAAAAATGAATAGATTAAAATGACAGAACGCATCTAATTAAACGTTTTTATTTATTTCAGATAAAATACTAGTCAATTGAACCAAATATCTAGTTATTTTAATCGAACCTTTAGTTATTCTAATCAAAAAGTGGCCAATTTGACCAAACAGTTTGAAGATCCATATTTCGCTAAACAGTTTGGTCATCTCCGAGATTTTGGTTAGCTTGACTAAATTCTTCTTTTCAGTGCACATGTTGCATTTTTAACCCTGCAATAGCACATCCAGTATGAGGGAGTTACCTACGGCACACGCGTAGCCGCTCAGACAGGGGCCATCTGAGAACACAAAAGACTCTGCAGCATTAAATATCATTTCCAAGCTCAAATAAGGACGAAAGTGATAAATGGAGAAATACGGGGTAAATAATTTTGTCCATTCAAGTGTGCGATAAAAAAAAATTAGTGAAAATGCCAAATTGTACCATCGTAATTTCGACACATAAAAAAGTATTAGTTGGTTCTACCTACTGATAATTACTTGCGGGGTCGCAAGTAATAATTTATTTTCATTAATTTCATCTTTTTTCATATATTAATCAGATATTTTTTCCTCGCAATCACATACTATTCCACATGATTGTGAAAAAAGATTTAATTAACTGTTTAAAAAATTGATATAAATAAATAACTACTTGCAATTCCGCAAGTAATCATACTAATTAGTAATTTGACTGATTAGTAAACCCAACTAATTCTTTTCCTCCGTATACCTACTCACATTCTTGGTATTGCGAATCGATCGCAAATTGAAATTTGGAGAAACTCATAATTAGACGTTAAACCTCAAATCGACTCGAATGAGCGTGACAATTAGCAGTTGACCCGGGTCGGGCCTCGATTCTCGGAAGGATAAGAATTTCAACCTCGCCGCTTTATCGCCCGCGTTTGAAGGCTATACCTACCATCGAGATTGATTAATTACATTCCGGGTAGAGCCACACGGCTGTCATCCTTCGGTCACCGTAAGCCTCGTGGTAACCGGGCGTCTCGATCCAAAGGGGGGGCTCAACCGGAGGCTCGAGCCGATCGCCGATTTTAGAACAATGCCAGGATTCACGAGTAATAAATTATCTGGAAACGGGTACGCGCGCAGGTAAGACATCCTTCGCCGGGATCTCCGCCGCGAGACGGGATTAGAAATCGTCAGGTAGAGCGGACGGGACCGTGGACGAATCTTAAAATAGTTTTTGGAAAATTTCGGAAAATTCTTTTCCCTCGACTCATCCGTGAAGAGTATCACGGCGTTACCTTGAGCGCGAGGGTTTTCATTGTGGAAGAAAAAAAAGTTGGGCAGCTAGGACATTTGTTTAAACGAGTGATACGTTTTTACCTACACTGTAAAAAAATTTGTATTGAACTTAATATAATAAATTGTTTATAAGGCTCTCATCCAATATATGATTATGAGAATTAATATTCCTATTCCGTTATGTAAAATTTATATTGAATTTAATGTATGTAATTGTATATAAAGTTCGTGTATTCGACAAAAACTTCATAAGAGAGCATATTACAATAATTTCCATAATTACACGTACTGGACAAAAATTGTATCTAGCTAATTTTTTTATGAAAAATACAAATATTTTTTCACATTGCATTATATTCGTGTCGTAGGTACAGACGGAAAAATAAAATAATCGCACTTGTCGTTCAAATTTGCTATAAAGAGGAAGAAGTGTAAAAAGAGCAATTATATCACTCAGAAAAAAATGGTATATTCAATTACGGATTTACGCGTTTACGGGCGGGGGAATGCAAAATTATTTGCTTCGACTAACAAATTTGGTTATAACGATTAATAGCCATTTGATGGAAACAGGCTGTAGTCTATTCGAATCAATTATTAGTCCAAGTATATATATAATAAATTGATCTGCATTTCCCCACCCGTAACTGTCGATTTAGCTAGATCTGCTGTATTTTTTCTCAGTGTAGGTACGTTGTTCCGCAAAGCGCTCTAAGAGCAGCGATAATGTAGAAACAAACCGAGACAAAGAAAGCGAGAGAAGAATCGGAGAAAGAACACGGCGAGCGCCGCGAGAAAATGAAAATTCCTCGCTGACACCACTCGATGTCGAGAAAGGAGGTATTAGGCGGGGGGAAGTGACCGCAAGGTCGGAAGAGCTCCGCTCGATTTCCGCGTACTTTTCCAACCCCCGCAAAAATCAACGACGCTCGTCGAAGGCGGCGCGCGGTCGATTGTTCGTCAGATAACGTATACCTGCAGCGCCGGAGACGCGTACACCGGGGGGTACGACGCGACGGAGCCGCCGCGCATGCACCGAAGCGATCGGACGACCGCGATGACGACGATGACGCGCGACGACGGTGGCGTCGAATTATACGAGGGACGCTTTCGAGCATGCCAATGGCCGGGCCGGAGTACGATTTTCGGGCGTGTCGGGGTAAAACAGTGGGTGGAGGCGCGTGGTGGGGATGCACCGAAAGAGCCACCCCATACAGAGATTCCGACGCCTCGAAAACCCTCAACCTTCGGAATTCAGGACGCCAGTTGAATGGACGGGCCTCTCGGCAAAGCTACCCTCCGCGCATCGTTTCGTGCGTCGCAGTGACGGGAGGATCTCGACGGCCTGATCCGACGATCGATCGAAGGTGGAGACAGGGGGGCGCGCGATCGCGAAACTCCGGAGGTGCTTCTCGACGCTATACATATATATACACGAGGATACATACGGGACACGCGAGTGCGCGCGGAGTGTTTCAACGGTGACGGTGTGCGGGAGAGAGAGTGTGGATATTTTTTTCCGGATGCGATTTCGAGTCACCCGTTATGTCAACCGCTTCCCCGAAGCACCGGAGTACCAGCGCTTCTGCGAAGCGCGTCGAGCCGGCCGTGCAGAATCTCGGAGAGACGTCGATGAATCTCCTGGAAAAGGTGGGAAATCGCGCAGAATCCGCGCGGAGTGACGCGATTCGGCGAGGGGGTGGGCTCCGCTCCCGCCGCAGCGTCCGGTTCGAATTCGCGCGGAAGAATCGACGCTCGTTAAATTGGGTTGCCGCGCGGATGGGTTGGATAAACAAAATGAAAGACTTCGAAATAGAATCCTCCACCCACCCCCGCACCGTGCAGGCAACCTGTAACGACCGCGAGGGTGCGCTGCGGCCAGATAATCGCGCGCGTTAAACTTTTATAGACCCGATTTTCATTTATATGTTAAACGCGTCATAACTCGGCGGTCCGGGACGAGGAGAGCGAGAGGCTGGATGCGCTTCGGCGCGTGTGCATGTGGGTGCGCACCGCGCGCGTGTGTTAGTCGCAGGATGCATCCGCGCGAGTCCCCGGGATATGGGGGGGGGGGGGGCTTCGCTTCCCCATCTACGAGTGCGGACGTGACGCGCGAGTCGAACGAGAGAGACTATACGCTAATTGTGTACACTGTAAAAAAATGTATATTACATTTAATATAATTACCTATATATAAAGTTTTTATCTAACGCGTAATTATGAAAATTAATATATATAAGGGAGATTTCATAAGGAAATATATTAATTCTCACAATTACGGAGTATATTAATTGTCATAACCACGTATTGGAAAAAAGTCCAAGTGTTTATACATAGTCGTCCCCCGCACTAGAGGAAAACTCGGGGGATGTTTCCTCCAGTGCGAATTCATTAAAGCGTGAAGAAAAGCAGCAGGGGTTCGGACCCTCGGTGCCTCAACAGTGTCGTATCAATGAACTAAGTGACCAAGTTTTTCCAAGTGCCCTATTCTGTTATCCCTACATTGATGCTATGATAAGTAATTGTAATTTATAATTTGTAAGAGTCGGACGATTTCTATTTTTCCTTCTCTCGACATCGTGTTCATACTTCAAAATTTCAACGAAAAGTGACTACGATTTTTCTGCATCTGCTTGTCAGTGAGGAATACGGCACTGCTAGATATGGAAATATGTAAATTACGGGACTCGACGGTCTACCTAGGAAGGTCCGGAACGTGCCTTTCGGCCAATAAGCTTCATTACAGTCTACTAGTGCGAATTCCTCTAGTGTGGGGGACGACTATGCAACAGTATATTATAAATACAAATATTTTTTACAGTGTACCCCTTACTAATCGTAGCTTTTGTTTGTATTGTGCGTGTAGGCTCAAAAGAAAATCTGGTTAAAAAACAATTAAACCAGAAATCGTGATCGATTTTGGCACGAAATATAATTTTATTGTTATAAGCAGTGAGATTCTGGTTATAGTAAAAAGAGATCTTGATCGCTGCAACTGGTTCTACTTGCAGTATGGTCGATTGATGTGCCCAACGTTTTCTTTATATAGTTGACACTACCATGCAGTATTATTGATCTACTTTCGTGGTTAATTCAACTATATACAGGGTGTTGTGCAGGTCGATGCAAACCTTATATAAGCTGATAGAATACCTCATTTAGAACCTATTTAGCTAGAGTTACCTTAGTACAAACTCTGATAGTTTTCGAGCTATTCGCCAATAAAAGAATGAAGATAATAACTCTTACATTCATTTTTTCAGTTTGAATTCTTGCTCTAATCTGTATTTTTCTATTTAATATGGTAAGGATTGTCTAAAAACGAAGTAGAGATTAATAACATCATTTTAACACATTGAAAACGGGTGATAATATTATCACTTTTTTGCGAATAGCTCGAAAATTATCAGACTTTGTACTAAGGTAACTGTGGCTAAATAGGTTCTAAATGAGGTATTCTATCAGCTCATATAAGGTTTGCATCGACTTGCATAACACCCTGTATATGTTTGATTGTATGCAACTAGCGTGTACCATATGAGGCTAAACTTACTTACCAGTAAAGGAACTTCAATCATTATTATCTCACTATTTATAATTTTTGGCCTACATCGATATAAGACTTTGTTAAAGATAAAAATATAATCTTCAAGAAAGTATTATAAAAATATCAGTCAATAGCTCATAGATAATGAGATAATAGTGATCGAAATTTCTCTCCTGGCGAGGAAGTTTAGCCTCATATGATATATCAGCGAAGCAGTTGTTAAATTAAATTATAGTTCCACGCGTTAGAAACATCGCGATTTTTTGGCGGGAATCGAGGTTCGAGAACGGTGACGGTGCAAATTCGCACGTGCTGCACGAGGCACTCTCTGACGCTTCGCGTTAGCTGCCAATTCTTGAAATATTTTGCCTGCCGTTCGAATATCGCGTCGTATGTTCACTCATCTCGACGCCACCGGTTCTGCGGTACAAAGTGACTGGCGTCACTTATTGGTCGAGACGGCGACTCGAGTCGTTCTTATACATAAAGTTCCGACTATGAATACGGGTCTGTGAGGCAAGATCAGTGTATGGCCTAAAGCCACTAATATTCGGCTATTCCATTGTTTTCCCAGTGCTTGGTCAACTTTTTTTTTTAACGATGAGGGCTGTTCGTCATAAAAAGAAATTGATTACGTAGATGGAAAACAATAGAAGAACCAGATCGCCTCAGGCGATCCTACTCCCGGCGTCACGGATTATTCTGTCGCTGGTGAATTTTTAAAATATCATTTTTGAACGTGTCAACCGATAAATAATGAATTCTTATGCTCCAGTTAGCTACGACGGCATTTGCCCTGGCTTATGAATGTATGAGAATCGATTGTTCACTGGTTGGGGTATACACATTTAAAAATAACATTTTAAAAAGTCACCAGCGGCAGAATCCTTGACGCTGGGAGTACCTCTTAGATAACTCAACCTCTATAAGGATCGAATCGACGAGAGTTGGGCGTACCTTCTCTAGGCGCGATTGCAACTGCGCCAGCGAGAAGTAACTGTACCCGATATTTTTACGCTTTACGAGCAACGCATATATACACTCGACGCGCCGCTCGTCGACGCGTATCGCGCTATAAAACGCGTATAAAATTCCGCCGGGATACGCCCGATTCCGTATGGATGCGTTAAACAAATCCCCGAGTGCTCCTGGCCGCGCCGAGGGCGCTCGTTTCCCCGGAGTGCATCGACTACGGTGGCGGCCGTTTTACGGCCCGCGGTCCGGGCGCGCTATTAAAATTATTAATAAAATCGTTCGCTCCCAAATAACTTGTAAACACGACTTTTAAGAGTCTAACCCAATCGTAAAGTTTCCCGACGCCTCGAAATTCCGACGGCCGGACCTTGACCGGATCGAATCGAATTTCGTTTCACGGTCCCACGGCTCGCGTGGTGGTGAAAGATTTACCCGCGCACGAGACAGAGAGAGAGCTCCGCGTATGCGCACGCGATATCCCCGCGCGCTCGTCCTCCGCGCCCACGGAATCTCGCGCGCGGGAGCGACTGTTATGTTTGTCGATCGAGAGGAATTGGCGCGCGCAGACGGAAGAGTTCTATATATTTTGTATAAGATCCATATGTGGTTTTGGTCATATATGGATTACATATGATTTCTGTATTAACCATATAGGGACTGTACCATACGAGGCTAAATTTGTTCACCAGGAAAGGAACTTCAATCATCATTATCTCATTATTTATGAGCTTTTGGCTCATATTTGCGTAATACTTTTTTGAAGATTACATTTTCATCTACAATAAAGTCTTACATCGATATGGGCGAAAAGTTCGTAAATAATGAGATAATAGTGATTTAAGTTTCTTTCCTAGTGAGTAAGTTTAGCCTCATATGGTATACAGATTTTTGAATGTTTGTATAATCCATATATAGTCTTAATTATGCATAATCCGTATATGACAAAAACCACATATGGATTATATTGAAAATATATAGAACTTTTCTCCCGCTGGGGTGATACACGGGAGCTCCGGAATGAGAGCGGCGAGTCGAAACGGTCGAACCGAGTGTATATGTTATATACGAGCATACCAAGGTCCAGATCATCCGCGCGATTCGAAAAAGAATCTCGCGTGTCTCAAACTATTACGCGCGGAGGAGGCGCCGTGGTCTCGAGAGCCTGTCCTTCTTCGAATCGACTTCGCCGCGAAGAGAATCGAGCCGACCGATATGTATAATAATAATTAATAAGAGTAACAGGGCTAATAAGTATCCGCGCATCTCTAAACCGACTCCGAGAAGAATAATTTGCCGATCCAATTAGTCGTCGACATGAATAGTGCCAAGAATATATAGTTATTTAAGACAATGTATGTTCATTGAATTGGACGAATATTCTACTGGAATATACTTGCTTCAACGACGATATCTTTTATTTAAATTAAGTATATTTTTAGCGCTGTGTTCATGTGGACTGTTTAATCGAATCGGCAAATTATTTTTCCTAGTGTATACACTGAGAAAAATAACCTGATCAATCAAACCAAAATCCTGAAGACGACAACCATAACCGTTTGGTGAAATATGAATTCTTCATCTGCTTGGTTAGATTGGCCGTTTTTTAGTTAGAATAACTAAATATTTGACATAGTTACGAGTATCACTACTCTCAGCTTCCGGGCGGTAGCCGCGTCCAAAATGATTAATTTGCCGACGTTTCGCGAACATTGCAGTTTCCTTCACCAGGGCCGATGACCTTCTGATACCGAGTTACCACCCGGAAGCCAAGAGTAGTAACACTCATATCGACAGTAGCCGCGAAAGCCTAAAATTCGCAACTAAATATTTGATTCAACTTACAAGTATTTCGGTTAGAATAACTAAACTCGTTTAACCAGATGCGTTTTGTCGTTCAAACCAAGACATTTTCTCCGTGTAGGTACAAATTCTCTCTTTTCTCTTCATTTTTTCTGTTCCTCCTCTAATTCACCCCTCTTCCCGCGCAAGAGAGTCCGCTTAGCGGCCGAATGAGGTGGTAGGGGAAAGCTCGTTGCCACCGATAACCGCGCGGGGGTGTACGGGGAGTCCTCTTCCGGGGTTGCATCTAAATGTCCATCTCCGCCGGGCAGCGCGCACGAGAGAGGGAGCGAGCCGCGCCGCTTAGCGCTCGACTGGACGAGGGTTATTACGCCTCGGCGACGAGGGGTGCGCCCGTAGAGAGGGAGGGAGGGGAGAGTATAGCGCGGCGAGGCAAGACGAGGTGTCCGGACAAATAGAAACGTTCACTTCGCTCGGCGAGTCTGCTCCGTGAGGTCGCCGGCTACATAGCGCTGTCGTGTAAACACGCGCTAACTGCCTGGGCTTGCCTTGCCCCTGCCTTCGCGTGCACCTCTTCCTCTCTCGCTACCGCGCTCGTTCCTCCGCCGTTCATCGTCCCTGTACGCGAGCGCGAGCGCGCGCGCGCACGTCCAGTCGGCTCTCCTCGCTGGACTCGCGCGAACGACTCACTTCGGGTTCCGGAAAGGCCCGCAGTTCGAGCGGCTGCTTCGGATTTTCGTTCCTCATCGTCGTTTTTCCTCTCGGCCGAGAGTTGCGCGCGGTCGAGGGTTTCGAGAGGAAGAGACTTTGGAATCTACCGTATGAGGTTAAACTTACTCGTCGGGGAAGAGACGTTGATCACTGTCATTTAATTATTTATGGACGTTTGGGTTGTGTCGATATAAGACTTTATTGTAGATAAAAATGTAATTTTTGAGAAAGTATCATACGAATGTGCGAGCCGAAAGCTCATAGATAATGCGATAATAGCGATGAAGTTTTTTTTCTGACGAGTAAGTTTAGCTTTATGTGGTATACGGTACTAGAGTAGCTTTTCGCCCTCGTGGATCTCGAAATAATTTCATCCTCTATTTTACATCCTTAAGGGATAAGTTTCCAAAAATTTCGAGACACGCCTTTCGTAATTTCTAACCGAAAGGTTAAATATCGATTTTTTTTCATAGATCTAACTTCAAGAATGACGGATTTTCATACAAACTCCATCCCCTGTTTTACCACCTCAGGGGAAGAATTTCGTAAAATGTATTCTTAGTGATGGATGCTTACCTGACAAAAGAAATCTACCGTCGAAATTTCATGTAATTAGCATCATCGGTTTCGGATCGACGTTGATGAATCAATCACGACATGTTCTTTTATACGTATAACAAAGAAGATGAGGGAATGTTTCAATGGACATAACGATCTCGAATATCATCCACCGTCGCTCAGCGCGCGGGCTACTTCCACGACGAAGACCCCCCCCGTCGACGCGGAGAAGCGGAAACAAAGATGGCCGTTGGCATAGCCGCGCGTTCTATTCGACGAGACAACAAGCCGCGGTCGCGCGTGTGTGCTCGTTCGATTAGCGGACGAGTGCGAGTTGTTTCGCTTCCTCGTTAATAAGCGGTCCCCTTCGCGCTCGTCGATTTCTCTATCCGCCGCGACGATTCGACCGAAGCGCGCATTCCCATGGCATGGGCTGCGCACGACAGAGTCGCGCACTGTGCTCGCGTGGGATTTCTCGCGAGAGCGGCCGCCCTCGCTGATTACCCGAGGAAGTAGTAGGTGAAACTGAATGGTTCGACGGAGAGTTTGCGGGGATCGAAGACGACGTTGAAACGGGCGTACGCGTCTCGCAGGAAGGAACAGAGAGCTTAGCCGGGACGGTTGAATCATCTCGGAGCGTATAAAGCTGATACGAGCACATACTTAAGCAGGGAGCAAGGCAGCGATGAGACCGGAGAGTGTAAAATGATGGAAATAAATTTATTCGAATGGGGGGGCGCTTTGCTTTGCTCTAGAATACATCGGCGCGATGACACCTCCGTCATACGATTCATTGTGCTCGTTCTAATAAGAAAATACTCCGATTCTCGAGTTTATGCGACCAACTTTCGTTTACGAAAATCTTTGGATCTTGCCAATCTCTTTACAGCCGTTCTGTCCACTCAACCTATTTCATTAGTTAAAACCAGGCGAAAAACCGTACATGGATTTGGTGCTGTGAGGACAATATATGTAATTTCTATATAAGCTATATATGGACTATATCTATGGATTATGCAAAAATAGAAAAGATTTAAATAATCCATATATTCTCCATATATGGTTTATGTAGAAATCGTATATAGTCCAAATAGGACTATATAATCCATACATCTATAGACTATTTGTCCATATATGGACTATGTACAACACGAATAGAAGTTTTCCGCCTGGGGAACTAGAGAGACTCCTAGGTATATGAAAGTTTCTCGCGTGAGCTCGAAAATCTAGGCATGCGTTTATCCGCGAGTCGAAATTTTAATACTTATTAGTCTGAGGTTAAATTTGGCGAAAGCGGACAAATTAGCCACTTGTAGTTCGAAATTAATCCTAAATTTGAAGGTTCAAACATTAGTTTAGACCTGCAAGTCGCCGATTTATACGTTTTCGCCAAATTTAACGTCAAACTAGTTTCCAAATTTCGATTCAGATAGCCTAACACTTTCGGGTGTCGACTACTATACGGAATTCCAATAATCCCGCATGGAAACCGAACAGTGCGTCATCGACGCGTTCGGTAACACGTACAGCCGATGCCACGCGCGATTCGATCGCGACTATACGCTCTTGGCCCATCCGTCCCTTCGTTATTTATGCCTTGATTTATTATAATCGAGAGGCTCGGCCCATTTGATCCGCACCGACCGCCAGTTCTCGCGTTCGCGCCGCGTGTCTCGTATCTCCCTTTCTCGCGCTCTCCTCTTTCTCTTCCCTCCCTCCTTCTCCCCCTCATTCTCTCTTCGAACTCGCCCCACCCCCATTCCGCTCGAGGACGCGGCAAAGGTATACGCGCTTCGCGTACATCGTCGCGCGCGCGGTCGAAGAGCCCACTTAGAAGTCGTATTTTACGTCGAGCGTCGCTGCGCGTTAATTGATCCCGGCACCTCTTGCGCGGCGTAACGCTATCTCTCGCGTGTCGTCCGCGCGCCGTCCTGACCCGCCTCAACCCAAATTAGCCGTGGGTTCGCGCGCGGAGCCGCCTCCGGGGAAAACGCGCGCGAGTATGGGAGCGGTCCGCAGAAACCGGCCGCTCTCGCGCGGTTATTCGCTTTACGGCGAGGTCCGAGAAACGTGGCTCGTTTGGTGCTTCCTACCTTCGCGCGCGTGGGATTCGATCGAATCGAATGGCGTGAAAGACGATTGGTCGTTTCTTTTGTTCGAAGACATGCCTCACACAGGTGGAAAAGTTTTATACGGATTGTGTGGGGTAAGCGGTAACAGTGTTGTTGACACCATCCGATGACAAATGCATTAGATAGAAAGAGATCGACGCATGTCGATGACTGAAAATTTCGTCTGCTCAGTCGGCTCTCACACCGGAGCAACTGCACTGAGAAAAGAAAAAGATTAAAAATTATTCTGTTAGGAGGATAATGTGAGTACGAAATCAAAAATTATCCTTCCAGGGTTTAAAATTTAACCTTCGTTAAGATAATTTTTGATCTAGTTTACCTTTTGTACTCAGATTATTCTTCTAACACAATAATTTTTAATCTTTTTTTTCCTCAGTGTGGCGACTAGCAACTAGCAATGAGCAATTATCTATAGGCAACAGAATTTCGATGTTCTCTCACACGTTTTAGTGTTTTGGCTATTAAGATGAAAAAGAAAAAAAAGGACGTTTTGGATACATCCTGCATTAACACAATTAATGGAACACAGTGCCAATGTGTGTGCTAAAGAACTGAGTTCACATCCTGAACATTTTAAGAACTGTTACCGAATGGAGCCGAATACCTTTCATATTCTCCTTCAATTAGTAGAGCAGCGACTAACAAAAAGAGACCTACTAACTACAGAGAAGCTGTTAGTCCTATAGACAAATTATTAATTACACTCAGGTAATTTGAAGCAAAAGTGTTTTATTAATTCCAAATCTACATGTTTTTGCTTACAACAAATTCACACTGCGGCATATACTTTTCATAATAAGACCTTATATTAGACAGTGGTTCAAAACCTTACATGTTTTTCCTTACAACAAATTCACTCTGCGGTAGATATATACTTTTCATAATACATTTTACATGTGGATTATGTGTTCTCTGAATATAGAAATAAGCGATATAGCGATAAATATCTCGGAGCGACCCGCACGTCGTATCACTGACGATATATGTTGCCTGTTGCTAGCAATAATCGAATACCGGCGATATCGCGTTGGTCTGGTGCGCGAGCGTCGACGCAGTTACAAGCGCAATGCTTTAGAGCGAAAATATCGCTTATTGCTCATTGCTAGTTGCTAGTTGCCAGTTGCTCTGGTGTGAGAGCCGCCTTAAGGTGTCAATAATTCTATCGCATACCCTATACGAGTCTAAATTTATTCGTCAGGAAAGAAACTCGAATCATTATTATCTCATCATCAATGAACTTTTTGCCTACATCGATGTAAGACTTTGTTACAGATGGAATATAATCTTTAAAAAAGTATTATATAAACATGAGCCAACAGCTCATGGATAATGAGATAATAGTGATTTAAGTTTCTGCCCTGGCGAGTACACTGAGCAAAAAATGGTGTATTCAATTAAAACGGCGTTTACAGATGGGGGAATGCAAAATTATTTGCTTCGACTAATAAATTTTGTTATAGCGACTAACGGCTATTTGAATGAAACAGACTGTAATCCATTCGAGTCAATTATTAGTTCACGTAATTTGATCTACATTCACCCACCCGTAACCGCCGATTTAGTTAGATCTACTGTACTTTTTTCTCAGTGTAAGTTCGGTTTCATATTGTATACTCGATACATGGATTTGGTCCTATATGGAAGAAAATGGTTATCTTGACGTCAATTACAATAAGCGTTACAACAAATTATGGTAAACATTGGGATAAGGCTAACGTGTAGGAATATCTACCAAAAAGGTAATGCAAATTTGGCATGTGAAATATTGTATCAATATCAGGTTTATGGAGTAATGTGTCCTGCAATGTGCAATACCATTTACAAAAAAATAAATAAATAACGAACACTAAGATTCGTAGAGGAGATAACGATGTATTATACTTGGAGCCAGAATTATCAAATAATTGGAGTAATTTCTGTATAAACCATATACAGTTCATACATATGCTTTATATAGAAATCACACATGATCCACGTAGGACCAAATCCATATATGGACTACATACAAACCATGTAGAACTTTTCCGACTGAGGTGGTTCCGAGCAAGATTACGACGCAGATCGAACTATACCACGTGTATGTTCGGGGACATTTAAAAAAAGGTCAACGGACCGCGGGTGGTGATCGCGCGGGCTGCCGCGGTTCGTCAGCGGCGGGGCTGCCGCCGCCCACATAGCCGAGAGCGAGCGGGGAACCCTCGTTTCGTTCTCCACTTCGTATTCGGGATCGCACCGTGCGCAACGCGCGGCCCGGGCAGAGAAGTCGCGCCGGTTCACGCGGAGGTTATTAGGCGGCCGACATAAAACGCGCGTTTAGGTGCGATTTAATATTTCCAGCTACGGGCATAAAATCCGACTCTATCGGCCTGGACCCACGTGAAGAGGAGGAGGGGAGGACTCTCTGATTTCTTTCTTTCTGATTTCTTTGTGACGCCGACATCTGGTCGGCACCGCGCGCTACACATGCGACGCTCTCCGCGAGAATTCGGAATTTTTTTCCCCCCGAAGGGGCGCGTGAGCGGCACCGAACGCTTTGTCGCGCCGCGCGCTTTCCCGCGAATACGACGTCGCGCGACGGAAACCGAGAAGACGAGACGCGAAACTATACATATACCTATACAGAGGCGTTCGCAGTAGGTACCTATAGCACGGGATATAGCGTCGCCGCGCGAAGCTTTTCAGAGAAGACCGAGCCGCGGAATCCCATCGGATTAGACGAGGGGTTTATCTCCTTCCGCGAAGCGATATCGCTGCGGGATTGAGCCGATTGATTTCGCCCTAATAATGGCCATTCGCGAAGGGCATTCTCTCCCTCTCCCGTTTCCTGCGCACTCGGCGGAGAGCCGCTTCGTCGTCGCGCAATACCCTCCGTCCTTCCGGCCGTGGGTCGGGGCCGTCCCATTTTCTTCGAAGCGCAATCACCCGCGGACCGCAATTATTGACATCCCTCTCGATTCACTTTCGATCATTATCTCTCTCTCTCTCTCTCTCGCTCTCAGTCCCGTCGATCGTCCGAGCGAGGACAAGCCACCGCGCCAATTGGTTTCAGCAAGGAAGGGAGTAGTATATCGCTATACAGGGTGCGATGCGATCGTTGTGCAGTCCAGGCGCGTTGCTTGAAGCCGAGTCGACTTTTTTTTCGCGGTTCTGAACCATTCCTTCGAATAAGCGCGACGCTCGTTTTCGATCTCGACTGGTTCGTGGAGATTCGACTTTTTTGTCGAAGGACTTTTTTGCTATTCGCGCGCAAGGTTACACGATCGAAGGAGAGTGACGAATTGATGGTATACCTAGGTATGTGTGATCGACTCAACCGATAAAATATAAGATATGTAAGCGAATTTTTATGCGCGAGAAATTTTTTTTCTTCGGCAAATCAATGATGTTTTTGACGTTCCTTTAAGATGTCCTCGATAAACTTGTAATTTTCTGAATCAATACGAAGAGATACATATACAGTTGTAAGATGGGGTAGTCGAGAATTCAATTCGAGAGATTTCAATTTCGACGAAAATGCTTTGATATTTTTTTCCATTTTTAAAGCACGGTTATTCGGTTGATATCTCGAAGAAAATACGATATTGGCAAACGTTTGCATAAACACATTATTTTAAGAACATTTATTCGATTAGAATAATGAATATCGATTGGACGTAAATATCATTGACTTAATTTAATATTATTCGGATAATATCGATATTTTTTCAATTCGAACAAATGTGTTCTTAAAGAACTAGCCAAATACTCGTTTATTTTGATCGAGCAAATTTTCCCCCTCATCGCGTAAAGTCCGCAAGATTCCTCATTGCGCGAGTCTCCTTTTTGGCGACCATATTCTTACGCCCAGAAGGCCTAGTTGAATACGAATCTAATAGAAAAATTTATCAGAGATGAATAGAAATTTATTCATATCGAACAAAAGTCTATTTGAACTACATTTGTGTTCCACTAGATTTGTACCTGCCTACTTGAATAAAAAGATATGCAAAATATTTATCCACAATTCAAGTAGACCTTTATCCGATATGAATAAATTTCTATTTATCTCCGATAAAGTTTTCTACTATAGGTTCGTATTCAACCAGACCTTTTCACACTCAGCGTACACAATTCTTTCTTCCTCCGCGACCTCGCCACTCGCTATTTTTTTAGAACTCTCCGTGCTCCTTCGATCGGAGCGATCGGCCGAGATCATCACCGGTCGATCGGGCAGACGAGCTACCGCGCGCGATACGATCGCGGGGTGCGGCGGGTGGGTCGGTCGGTATATGCAGATTTTACGAGAGCGTAACGGCGTGTACGCCACTCGTGTCGTAATGATTATAATTGCGCTCGCTATCTTTAATGCTTGCAGGGGGAGCCGGTAATGGTAGCCGCCATTATGGCCGCTCGTATAACGCGCGATCTTGATATCCCCACTATATAACCGGGCCTCGTGCTTTCTCGCAAACAAAACCATTCTTACCGAGTACGAACGATCCTCTTACTCGGCGCTGGAAATTCAGCTGACCTCCGCGGTAGGTAATCTCGCTCGACTAACGTGTACGCGGCGAAAGGGGGAAGGCAGGATGCGTCGGTGGGATACGAGCAGAGTACACAGAGGGAAAAAACGATATATTCAATTTTAAATCTGCTATTACGGGTGGTGGAATGCTGAATTAGTCGCTCCGACTATAATAAGTTTGATTATAACGATTAACGGCTATTTGAAGGAAACAGGCTGCAGTCCATTCGAGTTAATTATTAAGCCAAGTAATTTGATCTGCATTCCCTCACTTGTAATCGCCGGTTTAGTCAAATCTGCTACATTTTTCTCTCAGTGCACATCCAGGGAAAAGGTTTGGTTGAATACGAAACTAATATAAAAAACTTATTTGAGAGGAATAGGAATTCATTCACGTCGAACAAAAGTCTATTTGAATTAGATAAATGTTCCAATTGGTTCGTAGTCGATTAAAAAGACCTGCAAATTATTTATCTAATTCAGAAAGACTTTGGTGTGAATAAATTCCTATTTATCTGAAATACATTTTTATATCAGGTTCTTATTCGACTAGACTTTTTCCTTGAGTGTAAGGCGCCGTTAAAAATATTTACCTTTAATTTCGGGAAAGTTCTCATGTTTTTATCAAATGTAAAAATGTATCAAATGTAGCGGTTGTCATACAATCTTCTTCTGAAATTCGGAAAAGTGTCACATATGGATCATAAATTTTATAAGCAAATATATTAATTTTCACAATTACGGAGTCTATTAATTTTCGCAATTACAGAGTCTATTCATTTTTATAATTACAGAGTCTATTCATTTTCATAATTACAAAGTCTATTCATTTTCATAATTACGTATTGGACAAAAGTATATTTAAAATACACCTTTTTTTTACAGTCTGTATTATCGCGTCTCTTGAACTTGTATTATCAAGGAAAGTTTTTAACGATGCATAGCCGCGCCACATCGTCTTCTTGAACAACGCCCCGATCCCATTTTCTCGAAGCGCCTCCAATTTCCCCAATCCCCGAACAGATGATCATCGAGCACGAATCTCGACGAACCTCGACCTTCGCGCGGCACCCATCGCCACACCAATCGTATACAATCTCTGAGAAGGAAAAGACGCGCCCTTAAAAGTTTACGACCGGAAGTTGACCCCGCGACCAACCGCGCGCCGCGCGCTCCACCTACACACGTAGGTGTACCAACCACGCGAAGCGCACGCCCGTGCATACAACCAATTACATAATTAACGTAAGAAGAAAACGAGCATCGGGCGGCCGGCGCAGTCCCACATGCGCGCGTTTTACCCGGAGCAGTCGCTCGGAAATTTTGCCCGATCATTATCCCCGGTGCGAAGCGATCGCGCGCGCGCGCGCGCGCGCTCGCGATTGCCCGCCTTCTCGTCTCTCCGCAAGAGTAGCAACTCGAGCGCTGTCGAGCGGTAATTTGCCGGGCGATATTCCCCCGGCTAAACAGTTAGCCGCCTATCGGCGCGCGTTATCAACCGGAAGCGGCTCGACGTTGTATATCTCAATCTCTGGCTCGGTAGAAAAAAGTTGCGCATCGATAATTATTGCTCGTAAAACTAGCGACGTGTGCCTTTGGGAGAACGCGGGACTCGGCCGACCGCCGCGATACGCGCGCGCGGGTACGCGTTTAGTTCTCTCGGAAGCAACGACGAAGCTCGCGCGCGCGGTAATCGAGCGAGGAGAACGAACTCGACCTTTTTTTTCCTCGGCTCGTCCTCCGTGTCGTCGTATCGGGGCTGAACGGCTCTTTATGGGGAGTCTTTGAATTCTGGGGACTTTAGAAGTAGCTCATAGGAATTTTTCAGGTGATAGTCAGGATTCATCGATTCACCAGATGAAGGTCGCTCGATCAGTATTCGATTCTCATTGGTTAATATTTAACGTTGTCCGATAGGTATTGAATTCACACTGTGCAATTACATCTGTAGGAAGAGGAGAGTATTGTGTGAGGCTAAATTTATTCGCCAGGAAAGAATTTTTAATCATTATTATCTCATTATATTATATAATTAACTTTTGGCCTACATCGATATAAGACTTTATTATAGATAAAGATGTAATCTTCAAAAAAGTATTATACAAATAGGAGCCAAAAGCTCGTAGATAATGAGATAAGTGATTGAAGTTTCTTTCCCGACGAGTAAATTTAGCCTCATATTGTATATTAATCACTGTTGTACTGGATAATAGATTTGACATTTCGGGGAAAGGACTGCGTTCATTACTCAACTGTGCGACAACAGTTGACAATATATTTAGTGAATTTCTCTAAACATATGTCAATTATCGTCATATAGTAAAGCAATGATCGCAGTACCTTCCCCAAAATGTCAAATCTATTATCCGGTGTAACGAGATGATCAATATATTCTTCTCTCCGTGTGCCAGACTAGTGAGTAAATTTTAATATTTTCTGAAAGTCGAAAAATCGAAAATACGTCTCATCTCTCACGCGTCCCGAAATAACTCTACGCGGATAACAGCTACGACGTTGGAGGAAATTTTTTTGGATTCAACGGAATAATCTAAAGGTCGCCAGCGTAACCAAATTTGCCGTAAGCACACAAATAAGTCTAATACAGCTCAAAATATTATCCGCCAAATTTTGCCAGCTACCACGGATGGTAATGAACATAACCTTCGATCTTCTTAATCGGATAATACATTTGTAGACGATTAGAAATAAAAATCCGCGTGCTAGCGATCTGGTAATAATGATGTGCGACCGATTAAAATTGATTTCGGCGCACAAAAATAACCAAGGAAAGAAATATTCCGGGACAACTGATTTGTGCCAATTCTGCCACCGCACAATTATGCTAAAAGACGTCCCTTAAGTCGCGCTCGAGCTCCTCCCGCGTTTCAATTAGCGAGATGAATATCTTTTCGCGTCGTTCTTTACGCGCGCAGCCTTTCATAAATTTCAACGGAAGAGGGCACCTCTCTCTCTCTCTCTCTCTCTCTCTCTCACACACACTCACACGTCGGAACTACTCCGCTTCCCTCTTTCGCTCCCGCGCTCCAACCCAACATCGCGCGGGGAATCGACTCCCGCGGCGGCGCGATCGCCACCGCACGAGCGACCCCCTCGCGTTTTTCAAAATCGCCGAGGCAACTCGTCATTGTCGTCGGTGTCGGTCATTCGGTACGCGCGAAAACAACGAGCGCGCCGCTCATCGGCGAACCCGGGGGGGCAAGGTATTGGCGCGCCTTCGCGCGAGAACAAATTTCGCTCCGCCGAGTTTATTGGCATGCCTTCCGCCGACGTACGACTCGCCCTCGTTCGCCATCGCCCCGCGTTCATCCCTCTTTCTTGCTCTCTCGCGGCCGGCCGCCACGTCGGTCCGCTCAACGGTAGATCAATCAATACACCCCTTTCCGCGCTTGCCCCCGCCTCCACCCACCCCGTCTCCCTAACGAGCTCATCGTTCGTGAAAAAAAAAAAGAAGAGAGAAAACATTACAAAATGACCCCTGAGAAATACCGCGTTCGTTCTCCGCGCGGAGGATGGACGGGGGGAAGCTTATGCGAGGGCGTTACCAGGAAAGCGACGGACACCGGGGAACGAGCGATCGTCCCTCATCTCCCGAAGGCGCTCAGGGATCCTCGCCGTCGTCGAATTCGCGGTTCCCCGGCGGGGTTGGCATCCCCGACGTCTTCGCGGATCGCGCGACGGTCGCTGGGTGGCGGCGGCGAGAGCCGCGCGCGCGCGCGCACTCGGACCGGCCAGGTGATAAATGACGGGCGCGACTATAAATTAATTATTCACCCTTCGGAAAGAGCGAACGAGCCGTGTAACATCGTGAAACACCGTGCCGCGGCGATACGTTCGACTGAATTTATCGTGGGACAGATCTACGAGGCGAAAAATGGTGGCGGTAGGAGGAGGAGGAGGGGGGGGGGGGTCAGGGCGCGCTGCTTCATCGCTACGAGTGCAGCGTTCGAGTGGGACACGGCGGGGCGGGGGGGTGAGAGCGGTCGAAGGGGGACTACGCGGGGCTCGTATTATAAAAGCAATTAGAGGGTTTCAGATTAGATATAGCACATCGTACATAACAAATATGATAATACGCCTCGCCAGCCCGGAGGGTCAGAGTTTCGTTTGGACGAGGGGGTTTCGGGTTGTGAGGCGGGTTAAACGGAATCATTAATAATCGGAGCTAACTAATCTGTCTGTCGCTGTGAGCATACTTGTTTCACTCCTGTTTTTATTAGCCGCCACGTAACATTTCATTTTACCTAGGTGGTGCGCGGACCGGATCGCGCGCGGGGGAAGGCGTTATCGAGCAGTATTCGATCGCTGCTCCGTGTCGGATGTGTTCGCGATTCGATCGCGGTTTTCGTGGAGTCGCGTAATTTCGAGGAATTCGTTATATTTGTACAGTCGCTGCGTTGAATGATGAATTGTATACACTGGCAATGAGAGGAAAATGTGCTCGATCGAAATAAACATGCTTTCGAATAGTCCCGAGAGCACGTCATTTATTCGATTTCGATGAATATCGATTTGATCCAAATAATATTGAATCAAATTAATAATATTTGCATTCGCTCAATCGATATTCATTCTAATTGAATATAGATATGCTCTCTTGGGACTATTAAAAAATACGGTTATTTCGATCAAGCAAATTTTTTTCTCGGTGTACATTTATTCGATTCGAACGAATACCGATATTTGATCCAAACAACATTCAGTTAAATCAATAATATTTATACGTGCTCGATATTTACTCTAGTCGAATAAATGTGTTCTCAGGACTATTCAAAAACACGTTTAATTAACTTGAGTACATTTCGACTGGTACAAGAGAAAAAAGTACGTATTTTTATACTATCATTGTAGAACATCGTGACTCGTTTCTATACAAGAAAAAATCGTACAAGCCACATCGAATACGACAAGGACTCAGGATGTTTCTTTGCATAGCTACGAGTTACAATATTTCTCAATGACAGTGAAAAGATGCGTGCTTTTTTCTGGTACCGGTCGATTTCTTTCTCACAATCAGTGCGGTTAAACCTCGTGACGACGCTCGATGGGAAATTTCGTAAACGGTCCATCCCGCGCGAGATGACCCCGCCGACTTATTTACGAAGGATTATATATAAGGTACCGGTTCCGAGGCGCCGCGGGGGTTCCCCGATCTCGTTGTAGCGACGAATCCAGTCCTCTCGAACTTGCGATCTAATCGTGACCCCTCGTTTTTCTTGCAGTTGTACGAAATCAACGACGACCCCAAGCGGAAAGAGTTCCTAGACGACCTCTTCAGTTTCATGCAGAAGCGAGGTGAGTACGCTGCGATGCGTTCGGCGCGCGTTTATCGAATCGATGCAAGCGTACAACGCGACGACGGGGAGCCGACGAATAGAAGGGGACTCGGCTTGCGAGATTTCTCGAGAAATCGCGTCGCGTTTCTGCGGCAGTGCGCTGAGAAAAATGGATCGTTGTGGACAACTGTAAGGATATCGTAGGGCAATTAAATTGCGAATAGTATTTGCATTTTAACTGGTACACTGTAAAAAGCATTTATATTTTTAATATATATTTCTGTACAAAGCTTTTTTCCAATATTTGATTATGAAAATTAATATATTGCCTTATGAAATTTCCCTTATAAATTGTATAACAAAGTATATTAGTTTTCGTAATCACGTATCGGATAAAAGCTTTATATACAATTATATTAAATTTATAATAATAGAAATTTTTTGCAGAATTCTTATTTCCGGTTGGAGAACCCATTTTCGTAGAAGAAGCATGTGGATCCTACAATATCAGCGATCCACAATTGAAGAATAATTTTCTTAGGCCACACCATCAATAGTCGCTACTTAAAAATAAGTATGGACTTAAATCAGCGTCAGAGCTCGCTTATTGGTCGAAACGGCGATTTGAGTCCTGCTTATTTATAAGTCCCGACTATGAATACCGGCCATACCTGGTATCCATTTTTCTCAGTGCGCGCAGCGAGAGACAATCGACGAGCGGCTTTCGTACTGAGGTCGCGTCGATTAAAGATTCGAACCGGATACTTATCTCCAGCTTAGCGAGAGTGTTGCGGATTGCGTAAGGGCCGTATTTACGGCGACGCCGCGCCACACCGTTCGACTTATATCACAGGTATCCGTTCGATCGACGGGGTATCCGCGCGCGCGACAGATCCCGACACCTCGCGTCAGGAATTAATGGGACAAATATTGACACTCTCTCTCTCTCTCTCTGCCGATCGACGCGGCTGACGCACGTTCGAGGCTCTCGAGTTATCCTCGCCCGGAGCGAATAAATCCTCTTTTCTCCTTTCGATATGCGTGTCGATATCGCTTCGTTACGGGCGCGGGCGCGCCATCCGAGAAGGTCGTCCCAGCGCGCGAGCGAACCGCCGCCGCGGGATGCCGACCTCGCGCGGGAATCCGCGCGCGTTCATTTTCATTTCGCGAGACGAGCCAGGATATATGTACTTATATCCGGTTGACGGCTTCTTGGCACGATCGCGACGCGCATTCACCGCGTTCGTCACCCGCTCCCTACCGCGCCCCGTCTCCCGCCTCGACGACGACGGGCGATATATATATGTATACGCGACGATGCGACGAAATTCGAATAGTTGAAAAGCTCCGGCTTCGCTTATCAACGCGGTATACAGGGTGTTACTTAATGATAGGCCGTAATTGCAAGGGCACATTACTGAATCAATTTCCAGTAGAAAAGTTCATATTAACATGTGTCGATATGAGTACCTACCTATATTATTTTGTCAATATTATTCGTGAGACTGTCCCCCGGGACGCCACTGGAACTCATAATCATCTTCTTGTTAGTGCTAACTTAGCGTCTTATTACAATAAACAACAGTGCCAAATGTCAACAAAATCGGCACAAGGATCTTTGAGATATTATTAAAAAACCGATTTTTTTTTTTAAACTTTGACGTCCTGTATCTTGAAAATCAGACATTTTAGGACACATGTTGATATGAACTTTTCTACTGGAAATTGATTCAGTAATGTGCCCTAGCAATTACGGCCTATTATTAAGTAACACCCTGTATAGGTACGCGTGTAGGATGTGATGTAAACTGAAATATGTCGACGTAAAGAAATCACTCGTCTGCCCCCCCCCCCCCCTCATAACGCGAGTTGCGCAAGCGCGTCCCATGCACGTTATCGCGATGGTCGAAGTGAACAAATTTGTAAATTGCACACCGAGAAAACAGTCTATTGGTAAGTTAATGAATGTAGTTTCAAATACAGCGAAATAAATATTTCGTTACGACAAACAAATATGCGTTAATTGTTGAAATGTTTGTTTCATGCAATCAGTTGCCACGAAGGATCCATTTATGCTAAATATATTATTAACTATATTATTACGATATTTATTTGACGCAATAAAATTCTTTAAAGCAACTGTTTGAATGAAGTAAAGATTCAAATATAATTAACATACCTATATTTTCTCATCCTAACGAAATATTTATTTCGTCGTATTTGAAATTACATTTATTAACTATTAATAAACCGTTTTCTCGGTTTATAAAAGTACTTACAGTAAAAATACCATTCTTTTTTCAATGGGAATACGGAAAAAAACATATCTTTGTGATTGCAAGAACCTCATTTCGAGTTCGCGTCGTCCGAAAGATGCGAGATCTTATCGTCGCTCCTGACCGTTGAACCGCACGTGTGGGCGACCGCTCGAGAACCCGCATGCTCTTTCCGGCGCACGTGGATCCTTTGGACCACGTTCAGGTGTCCCGCGCGACGTATAGGTACGAATTATACGCTGGTATATCGGCCACGTGGCTAAAAGGTTCAACGAGATAGCGACGATCGACGCATCTGCGGTTCGCAACGAATCGAGGTGCGGTATAGATATACGGGACACCGGGAAACGATACGCGCGTGTACGCGAGTTCCTCTTTGGTTCCGCGCTGGTGACGGCGGTGTGAAATATTTATTTATATTCTAATTCTCCTCGTGTACCTAATTCTCTTTAAGAGGCTTGACATTTTCGTGAAAATCGAAATCTCTCGACTTGACCTCTCGACCACCTCATCTTATGTATTTTTGCACGCAGAGACAGAAAAAATAATAGATTTATTCAGGACATTTCAAAAGAAACTTCGCGATATCGATGATTTTCCGCGGAAAGAAAATGTCTCGAACGTAAAATCGCCGATATCTTATATTTCTTTCGAGATATCGACCTAATAAACGCGCTTTTCGTAATCAGCGTGAAACAAATACACAAGATAGGATGGTCGAGCGATCGATTCCAGAGATTTCGATTTTCGGCAAACTGCAAAGGAGTATCGTATTGATTTAGGCAATGGTAACTTCCCTCGATTGATTAGATATTTAAGTAAATTGAATATCTCTTCCAATTGACCGTTTCCAGTTCGAATATTTCAATTATATACATGATTTAATTCACTATATATTAAACATTTAAATATTTGTCGGTCGCATAATCATTTGGCCCAGTCAAATGTGTTTTTTTCGGATCAACTCAATTTTTTAAAATAAATATATGACATCTATTTAATACGGAGGAATCGATAGCATATTTTACGCTATCTGGCGTAAAATCGTTATTCGATCAGCGCGCGTGTCGCGGATCGATAACGGATCGATCCAGGCGGGGTGCGCTCGAGCGACGAACGATCGGCGCGGCAAGTGCGTTAGCGTCGGACCGGAAACGTCGGCCTCTAATTATAAACATGGCGACTCGTCCATCAATCAACCGCTGTGGAGATGCGTCAAGCCTCTCCCATCCCCTCGTCCCTCTCAGCCGCAGCCGAACTTCGCGTCCGAGATGATGCTATTATTGTCTCCACCTCCCCGCGGTAATAATTATAGAGGATTAGATCAACACGCCGTTTGTCTTCTCTCGCGGGCTTTCGACAACGCTCGACGAGATTCGAGGCGATCTTCCTCCTCGTCGCTCGCGTATCGGGAAAGGGCGGGGTTCGACGGCGGACGCGGATCGCTCCTCTTCGTTGTTCGTTAGGGAATTTCTAGACTGCGTCGATTTTTCGTATTCTGATATTAAAGACAGGCGAGAGATAACGACGTTTCTGTCGCCGATATTTTTTTCCATGCACATCATTCTGCATAGTTTGAAATTTTGCGTTGGAATCGGTCCACTTATATTATATACACTGTAAAAAAATCGTAATTTTAATATATTTTTAAATACAGCTTTATTTGCAATACGTCTTTCTAAAAATTAGCATTCCGTAATTATGAAAATTAATATATTTCCTTACGAAATTTCTTTAATAAATTTCATAACGAAGTATAGGATTAATTTTCATCATCACTAGTGCCTAATCATCACGTATTGGATAAAAGCTTCATACTTAGTACAGCTACAATCATATTAAATTTAATACAAATTTTTTAACAGTATATATTAATACTAATTGATTCTGTGTTCTATAATTTAACTTTTTTTTCTGTTAATTTTTCAACAGCCTCTGCATTAATTTCAATACAAAAAAAGCGTTGGATCAACATGAAGAATCGGTTGATCTTCATGTATAAAAATGAGTGGACCAATTCCAACACAAAATTTCCATCTGTGTACAATGCGATCGTCGATATCCCCTCACGAGGAAAAGTACGAAGGAGATACGAAGGACGAGCAAAGGACACGTGTTCGTATAGGAAACAATAACGATTCCCTACAGAAGCTAATTCTAATCTGCAATAAACCCCCGGAAATCGAGAGAAAAATTCGATGTCAGATACTAAACCCTTAGTCATCATCCGCGAGGAACACGTGCGACCAACGACAAGTTTACGGGATCGTCGAAAATCGCGACGCGCGCGCGCCAAGACCGGAAGGCGGCGCCGCCGCACGCGTTCCACGAAGGAAAGCGGATAACGGAACGGCGGTGGCGGCGGAGTTTTGACGCGGGAAGAGAGACGCGAGTGCCTCCAGGAAATCTCCGAGCCCGAACGCGCCGCGGCCCCCCCGCGGGGGCCGTTATTGTACCGGCACGGGCCCCCCGCGCAATAATTCAACACTGACGTAATACATAACACCTTACCTCGCCAACGAAACGTACGAAAGACCATTCATCACCCCCGCCTATTAGTCCAGCCACCACCAATTTGTGTTTGCTATCAGCACTCCCCGAATACCTACCCGCGCCTCCCTCTCCATCGCCGCCTCTGCGATCCCCTTCGGAACGGGCTCGGAGAATTTCTATGCGTTCCGATTGAATTTCCATTCCCGATGCGAATATGCGAGCGTTATACACCGTCGGATCAAATTCCTGGGATCTGCAGTAAATCCTGTCGAATTCCTGCATTCAAATTTTTGCTGTGGCGTACACTGTAAACAAATGTGTATTAAATGTAATATAATTGTAGGGTATGAATCTCTTATTCTAAAATATGTTGATCACACAGGAAAATTAATATGCTTCGTTATGAAATGAAGAAAGAAAATGTCGTATGTATTGGAAAAAGATGATTTAAAAGTACCTACACTGAGAGAAATACTTAGGTTCCGACAACATTAAAAAGATATGCAAAACATTTATTTAGTTCAAATAGACTTTTGTGTTCGATGTGAATAAATTCCTATTTATCTCTGATAAATTTGTCTATTATAGGTTCGTATTCAGCTAGACCTTTCACCATGAATGTTAGACTGAACGACACGTGGTACAAATAGGTCCACACCGGTGAAATGGTGTTGAGAATGTACACTACTTTTTTACTTTTCATTCGAAACGAGCGAGTCACATTAGTCGGAACATCGAAAGAACGAGAGAACGTCTTCGATAGCCGAGATCATTCGTTCGTTTGTTCGTATTTTCGTCAGAGGCACAATCGCCGAAGAGTCAAGCTTGTAAATCTCAACCCATTTAATATGCTAATCTCGCGCTCTACCTCTCGCGGTTTCGCCTTTTTCTTCTCCGCCCGGGCGAACGAGTTTCAATCGCCCGTGTAATTCATACCTCCGCGGCGACTTCTCGCGATCGACGCGACCGCGGCGCGGGGCGGGGCGTTTCGTTTTCCCTCTAGCACGAGCCGACCGCGATCGAATTGCGTCCAATCGAATTGGATCCGATAAAAAGCGTGAACGAGAAATCGAACGACCCTGCAGGCGGAAAAGTTCTATGCATTTTGTATATAATCCATATGTGGTTTTGGTCAAATATTTTCTCACGCGAAGAAAACCGTGGCTTGATCCTGAAATTGTATTGTGTTTTTGACTGAAGAAAAAATTTTTTTGGCACCACCAATTATAATATTTCTCTCAGAGTGTAGACATTTTCCCTGGGTGTACCTATACTGAGAAAATCAAGTAGCCAACAAAATAATTTTGTTTAGTCAGTTTGATAACTTAAAGAAAATATTTGTTGGATTATCAAAGTCTTCGTGAAATCAACCAAAGAATTTTGCGATCCCCAAAAAAACGTTTTGTTGGCTCGCATATTCATTCAGAATATTTTGTTAGCTTAACCAAGAGTTCTTTCAGTGTACCTATATGATTTCTATATTAACAAAATATAAGGATTTTATACAGATTTTTGAATGTTTCTACAATCAATACATAGTCCTTACATGTTTAATATAGAAATCATATGCTAATCCATATATGACGAAGACCACATATGGATTATGTAAAAAATATGTAGAATTTTTCCGCCTGGGGATTCGCGCGCCGCGATTCGTCGACAAGAAGACGTAAAATCGATCGTTGCTCCGGGTCGCGAATATCGTGAGAAAGCACCCTAACACGCTCTCGCGCCGGAAAACATTGCTATCGGGCAACAAAAGAGAGAGAAGGGGGTGGGGGGCGTACGACGCGTGATTTACCGTGAGCCGCGAGAAAGCGTTTGATTTTTCTTATTATTTCGTATTTTGCGCCGCGAGCACGTACTCGGGTACCGATGGTTCTCCCCTTCCCCTCTCGTAACTGCTCGCCGGCACGACATTGCAACTAGTTTAATGTCGACTTCATTTCGCAACAACGAAAGCAACACGCTCGTGAAAACAGTTCCATTTCCTATATTAAGCCCTGCGCGCTCCGCGCTCCTCGCTCCCTTCGTCCTCGAAAAGGCGGAGAAACGGCGCGGGATAGGGTAGCGGCGGCTCGTATACCTACTGCCTATTTCGACGTTTCCCCGCTTCGACCGCCCGGCGATTATCTCCGTCGTGGGACTATCGTGCGACTTTCGCCCGATAAAAACGTTTTACCGCGCGCGCGTTCGACGACGAATGGCGCGCTTGTACACTGAGAGAAAAATCTGGTTGGAGGAACCATAATTCAACCGGATTTGTGGTCGATTTTAGCGGCAATTATGATCCTATAATTCTTCTACACTGAACGAAATTTATAGGTCGCACAGCAATATCTAAGTATAGCTATGATGGCTAAACTTCAAGGTTAAACCAGATAGTATAGATAATACAGCAAGACCAAATAGCAACGAGAGCAAAACGTATTGCAGAAATAATTATACGTAGAGTTGAAATAGAAATACGTATCATATATTAAAGGTAGTCGGCAAAATTCATTTTTCCGATTATGGTTGATCTCATCGCCCACTTTTCTCTCAGCGTCCACTCGACGGTGCTTCGGCGATTCCCGAAAATCCGTCTCTCCCGAAATTCGAACTCCGATGCGACGGAAAGGACGGCGTCTCGCGCGGAGCTCGGAACACCGCGCCGCTGGCGCGCGCGGCGCATAATAGAAACGGACGCTGCGATCTCCGTGAGTTATGGCGCGGACGGGCCTGTGATGTAACGCGGTCGTAAAGTGGCCCCGGTGATGTTGTCGGTGAGTCCGAACGATCTCGGACGATTTCCGCGTTAACGATCACGCGTTCGCGCGACGACGCAGCCCCCCGCGCGCGACCGAGTGTCGTCGGGCGAACGGGTGACTGCATGTACAGTGTGGGTATTCTCGGCGAAATGATTTATTTATGAATATGAAACCGAGGTGAAATTGATACGTCAGATGTCGAGTGTATATTTGTCATTCCTTTCAAAGAAATTATTAATAATACGCGCGGCCGTCGATCGTTGAGCTATTTGGGGACGGTCGATCGACGTTCGCGAATACGTAATTTCGACGATCGCTGGTATCGGCTCGTTGAAGCGGATCGAAGTGCAGCGGCGCGGTGACTCTGTGAAATGATGTATCGCGGAACGGTCACACGTTCGTTAGTCTTTTTTTGCTCTTTCCGACGTGAACGCTGTGCACTGTAAAACAAAATGTGTATTTCTAATATACATACTTTTTTATAAAGTCTTTCCAAAAATACGTGGTTATAAAAATTAACATACTTCGTAATTATGGAGATTAATTGCCCTTATAAATTATATAACGGAGTATATTAATTTTCATAATAACGTATTGGATAAAAGCTTTATATATATACAATTAATATTAAATTGAATACAATTTTTGTACGGTATACTATCACAGAGAAAGAAATTAATTAGATCAACTAAAAGTTACTCGCTGAGTCGCGGGTAACCATTTATTTACATAAATTGAATCTTTTTTCGTATTAAATTAAATTGCATTTTTAATTAAATATTTCTTCCTCACTATCACGTGCTACTACTCCACAAGATCGTACAAGGAAGAGATATTTAATTGATATGGGTACTGTAAGAAAATCGAATCGATGTAAATAAATAATAAGGTATTCCCGACTACGCAAGCAATTTTCAGTAGATCCAACCAATGTTTTCCCTCTGCCCAATATCCGCCGGAAATGCCGGAAGTCGGCGCTTTTGCGAAACCCGCTCGTCGCGATTTCTCTCCACTCCTTTTTTTTGCCGTCGAATCTAGACGAGCATCCTCCAGACGACGGAAGAATCGGCGAGGTCCGATCGCCGGGGAGTCCATTGGTCCACCTCCCCCCCATAAATACCGACGACGAGCGCTTCCATCCTCATAAAATATTGAGTCCCGGGTTACCTCGTGACCGGGAGGCCGCCGAGAGGGGGCGGATTTCGGTCGCGCGCGGTCATTGTACGCGACGCGTCTTTGACGGATCGATCGTAAACCGTGCCCGGAGCTTTTCCTGGAAGAGGAGAAAGCAAATTCGGTTTTCGACGAGGGGGGACTCGGCGATCTCGGGACGCGGGCCCGCCCGCTGGCTTCGCGAGGGCCCTAAAACTGGGATTATGTCAGGATTACGGCTACAGCGCCGCGCGCGGGCGGTTGCTCGTTCTCGGAGTGCGGGGAAAGGATTGCGCGGGCTCGGGCTCGGAACGTGATTGATTTTATTCGTCGAGACTCTGTGTAAAATAAATTTGTATTAAATGTAATATAATTGTAGGTACGTAAAGCTTTTATCCAATGTGTGATTATGAAAATTAATATAGGTACCTACTCAGTTATGAAATTCACGAGGGAAGTTTCATAAAGAAATATATCGATTTTCATAATTAAGGACTATATAAATAGTTGTAATCACCCATTGGAAATAAGTTTTATATGTAAAAGCATATTAAAAATAAAAATTCTTTTTACAGTGCTCGTCTTCGCGTGCGCTGCATGGAAACAAAATGATTTCGCAGCCTCAGCAAAACTAGGTTTTGCTGAGATGAGAACCTTTTTTGCCGTCGTAATAAAAATATAATATTATCCGTGGCACAGCAGAAGATATCTCCGATAGTAAGTAGCAAATGTTACTGAATCATAGTGAAATTTTTTTCGGTAAAAATGTTTGCCATACCCAACAACTATTCTTACTACTTACTCTTGGACATATCTCTTACCGCCACGGATAATATTTTTGTCGCGGTAGCGACAAGTTTTCAGCAAAATTGGCTTTGGTGGGACTGCGAAATCACTTTTTTCCCGCGTGGAACTTGGCGATCCTCCAATTTTTCGAGAGCCTTTCGTTCCACGCGTCCTACGGAAAAGGACGCGTTCCGCGCAATTTCCGCCACAGGTCGACGTGCTCGAGTGCGGTAGAAAGGTCCGCCGTGAATACTTGCCGCGCATCTTCGTATATATTTCTAGCTCTACTCGCCTTTCTCCGTCTTGGACGTGAGACAGCGCGGCAGAGAGCATCAAGGCCGCGGGGCGCAGGAAATGCGGCACGTTTCGCGCGCGGTGTACTACGTCCGTGTGTAGCAGCGCGCGCGCGCGCGAAAAGCATTTAGCAGGATGACGTCCGCACATTCTAGCCGTCCCGACGCCAGCGTGCTCGGCGATCATCCGTTACACACCAGTGACGTAATTGTCGAATTCTTGTCTCACCCGCGGCGCGGTGCGCAGGCACCTTGCCCACCGCCGCGCCCCCCGGTATTCCGCGTCGACCCCTCTCGCGCGCGCGCTCTCTACCCTCGCCGAAAAGCGCGGCGCTACCAAACTGTCAGCCGTAAATTAATTATCTCTCGAACTCTCTCTCTCTCTCTCTTCGGCGCGTGGGACCTCCTTTTATTGGTCCATCGCCGCGGGCGGACGCGCAATATTTTTCGCTCGCGCCCGACATTCGGAGTCATCCCTTCCGCGGGAGCGGAAGGAGAAGGGCATCGAGATAAATTTATAGGTCGCACAAAAATTGGTATAGCTGCACTGAGAAAAAAGAAGATTAAAAATTATCCTGTTAGAAGGATAATCTGAGTACGAAAGGTAAAATAGATCAAAAATTATCCTAAGGAAGGTTAAATTGTATACCCTGGAAGGATAATTTTTTATCTGTTTTACCTTTCGTACTCAGATTATCCTTCTAACAGAATAATTTTTAATCTTTTTTTTTCAGTGTGTGATAGCTATATACTTTGAGGCTGAGCGAGGTTAATTGGATTAATGCATACTGAGAATAATAAATTGGTTTGAATGGCGAAACGCATCTGGTTAAACTGGGGTGAAGTTATTTTAATCAAAATATTAGCAAGTCAAATCAAATATTTCGCTATTCTAACAATATTTCGAGTTGTTCTAATGAAAAAATAGTTTAGAATCAAAGAAACTGGAACTATCTATTTAGATATACCTACGTTATATTTCACTAAACGGTTTGGTTATGGTCTCCGGAATTTTGATTAGATTGAGAAGGCTATTTTTCTCAGTGTGTGTTACTTATACCGAGAAAAATAACCCGGTCAATCACACAGGAATTCTGGAGACCATGATCAAACCGTTTGATGAAACATGGATCCCCCATCTGTTTGGTCCAACTGACCACCTTGTGGATAGAGCAAAACTAGACATGCAGTTAAAATTACTAAACATGTAGTTAGAATAATTAGATATTCGGTTCAACTCTTGCTCGTATTTTGGTTAGAATAACTAAACTCGTTTAACCAGATATGTTTTGTCATTCAAACCAAGTTACTTTTTTCAGTATAGCAATAGAGTAACTGGTGCAATAAATATCGCTAAGGTAACTAGAACTTATATTAATAAACTACTAGCATCGCCATAGAGGAGAAGTCGAAAACTCGTAAAATCGCGAGCACCGGCGCGCGGGAACCGCGAGCGAAGCGACGCTCGCGCGCGGTGATTATCGTCCGACATCCTCGCTCCTAGATTCGACGCGTAGACCGCTATTATATGCAGGTAGTTTCCTCCCGAATGACTTCGTTGAAAAGTACCTGGCAGCTTACACCTACCAAAGATGACTGGGTGACTCGTGGCACGGGTCCATTCATACTTTTTTTTTCCCCCCCGTTCATTCACGTGTACCATCCTCCTCCTCCTCCTCCTCCCCCCGTCCTCCCTCTACCGCAGTCCTCCTCCTTTCGAGTCAACGAACAGAGGAGCCGTGTAAGAGCGACGCGCTTCGCTGCAAACTCATCGTGACTCACGCGGAGAGCCGCCGCCGCGCGGCAACGCCACGGGAAAAAGTTCGCGTTCGCCAAGCGGGGAGGTGTCGATCGTTGCCACGGTTCGCGGAAAGTTCGTCGTCCGAGACCGATGGGCTACTTTGCGCGCGAAGCTCGGTTCATTTTTTCGCGATAATTCGCTCGTCGTTGCGACGTGGTTTCGAGTAGGTATGTGGTGCGAGGCGAGAGTAGGTATAGAGGGAGACTCGCGCGATGGAAGTAAGGGGGGATATATATATATATATAGAGAGAGAGAGAGAGAGGTTGGGTCGCGAGGGTCACGAGGCCTGGTCAGGTCGGAGTACGCGTTCCGCGTTTCACGGAGCGCGTTCCGGCGAGGCGTGGGAAGTGAAATACGACTGTTATAGTCGGCCGGCGGCCATTTCCATCGTGGCGGTTTTGCATCGTTGGGCCGGCGCGGTGCTACAAGTCCGAACTAATTTGCTTATTAATATTTCGTAACGATACCGATCGATCTACGCAGGCTCGCCTGACTTGACCCGGGGAAAAGGGTCTAGTTGAATACGAACCCGATAGAAAAATGTATCTAAGACGAATAGGAATCTATTTGAATGTGATACACGTTCTACTAGGTTCGTAGTCGATGAAAAAGACACGCGAAACATTTATTTCATTCAAATAGACTTGTTTGATGCGAATAAATTCCTATTCATCTCAAATAAATTGGTCCATCACAGGTCCGTATTCAACTAGACCTTTTCCCTTAGCGGTACGCCGCGCGAGAGAGATCCGATGTACAATATCTCTCCGATAAATATATCTGCATATCGCCGAGTCTCTTTAATCCGTCATTCTTGGGATTACTCCGAAACACGCTCGACTCCTCGCGTTAAATAACGTACCGCAGTCACACGGACCCCGTTCGCCTCGTTACCGCGCGAAACTCAATTGGACTCGCCCATTACCACGACGGCGGCGTTCCTCGGCCGCGCCACGGCCCTCAAAGCCGTCGTAACGCGAGCTCTAGAACGCGGTTAAAGCCGCGCGCGAAGCGCACGTACATCGAAATAAAGTTGTACGAGCATACGGAGACGCGGTAGCGCGAAAGGAGGAGGAGGAGGAGGAGGAGGGGGGACCGCGCGCGCCGGTTAACGCGCCATTCTACGTCACATCAAAGCTTCGCCACATTGTTGGCAAGTGCCACGCCGCGCGGCGATTCTCCGACGGCGGATGATACGTCGCGCGCGCGCGCGCGCGCGCGCAGAGGAAACGGCGGCGGCGGAACGGTGACCGAGCGAATCAAACTGCCCCGTTGAAGCGCGCTATCAAAGCGGTTCGCGCGCGCGAAAGACCGAGTCTCGGGGTTTACCGCGCTCCGCGCGATATTATTTCAAGATTTTATCGTCCTCGCGCGCGCTCTCTCTCTCTCTCTCTCTCGCTTGCGCGCGCGCGCGAGCCCGCTCGGATATTCGACAAGTTTTTCGGAGCGCGGCCACCCAGGTCGACGGGATTTCTCGAGACTTGCCCGGAATTATTCAGGGAAGAGGCGCGCCACGCCCTTGCGCGCGCGAGCGGGCGAACGATTGTGTTTTGTCTATCTCACCCCGCGCGCGCGTTCCCCGGGGACACTCGACTCCTCTCTCTCTCACTCTCTCTCTCTCTCTCTGCCCTACCCTGTCCCGGGGGCTCATCCATATTTGATCGTTTTGTTTTCCGGGATTAAGTCGGTATTATCGAAACCACCCACGCGTCGAGTCATCGCGCGCGCGGGAACGCGAGAGAGAGAGAGAGAGAGAGAGAGGGAGATACGCGGTACAGGGGGTTGAGAAGGGAGAAGCTGCCGCGGTGCGGAGAGATACAATTATTTGATCGGGAAGCAACAAGTGGACGCGACCGCGGCGGCCTGCGACGGGTTGGGGGATCCCCGCGGAGAGTTTGATGCCTCGATAGCGGCCCCTAGGTCCTCGGAAACGGACGCGTGATTTCGAAAGCGGCGGTACGGTGGTGTACGGATACG
Organism: Xiphydria camelus; assembly: GCA_963678675.1. Lineage (NCBI taxonomy): Eukaryota > Metazoa > Arthropoda > Insecta > Hymenoptera > Xiphydriidae > Xiphydria > Xiphydria camelus. The sequence goes on from OY783194.1 coordinate 31,370,239, forward strand.
AGAATTTTGTGTAAAGTGGTGTTTCACATGGCGGAAGCTGTCCTCGGGAGCGATACAGCAGAATACCACTGTATATTGATTGCAACTGCTTCTGTGTCGAATGAAAATTAGTCGTACACGGAGGAAAATAATTAGTCGCGAATCTAGTGAAAATTACTTGCGGAGTCGCGAGTAATTATTTATTTACAGCAAGGGAATTTTTTAATACATCCATTTGATATTTCTTCCTTACAATAATATTATGTGGAATATTATGTGGTTGCAAGGAAGGAATATCAAATTAATATGAAAAAAGATCCAATCGATAGATACAAATAAATAATTATTTTTGACCGCGCAAGTAATTTTTAGCAGATCCAATTAATTCTTTCCCTCGGGGACAACTTCTGCTACTTGAAATACCTACCACTACTTATTCCATTTATTGAGTACGTTATAAAAAATTATTTTTTCCATGTGGCTGCTGCCAGGAGAACTTGTTCGGATCCCGCGATTCGTCCGAATTTAACGGAATCTTGGAAATCGTTGGAAAAATCGACGTACCGCGCGCGTCGAAATTCATCTCGCGCCGTACAGAAGGCGACTGTACAAAAGAGCGACGTCTTCGACCCTCGACGAATCGCGCGACGAACCCGACCGCCGCGCTAACCCGCGACGCGGGTCGTAAATTACGCCAATATTTCCGCGAAATCCTAACAAGATTATAAACCAGATTGTAGCACTCTTCGCGCCGGTCCCTCCCCTGTCGGCCGTGCCCCCGCCTCGCCGCATCCCGTCCCGGTCGCGCGGGTAGATCTATTTATAATACGTTAGCGTCTTTGCGGGCCAGCCGGTAAGGCAGTAAATGTCACGTGTATTTCATACGAAACTCCACCTCTCTCCCGGCCATTCCCGCAATGCCAATTTTGCCCCTTTACTCGCCCGATAATACCGGGGCCGCCAACAAAGTTAACTCGCGCGGAGGACTGCGGCCACTCGGGGTGGCGGCGCGGGGGTGGGGCGCGCCGCCGTCTCTCGCGAACCCTACCCGTTGCTATACCACGCGGACCCGCGCGCCTCGGGCCTCGGCTGTACGCGCGAAAAATTGCACGCAGTCGTTCGATGCCCCGATCTCTGGCACAAGCGACACCGAGTAGCGCGACGAATCGCTTTTCCATCGTAGCAGCGGCGCGCACGTTCCTTCACGAAAAGAAAGGAGCGCGCGTGTAGCGGCCTGGTACACCCGATTCGGGCGCGAGAGTAGCGCGCGACTGTACAGCGACGGTATGCGAGAGAGCCCAAGGTATTCCGCGCGCTCCGGCTGCGGCTTATTCAATATAGATTCCAGGGCCGTCACGCGAGATTCTGGGAAAAGTCGTTCCGCGCGTCTGAAACCCTTTAGCCGCGCGCGCGGATACCCGCCGGTGTATGCGTGGGTTAATAAAGGCCTCCGACGTAACCGATCGTTATTAGATTGGACACTCCCCTCCAGCTCGCCCATCACAATAACCCATAAAATGCAACATTTTGTTTCGTATACCAATTACCCTTCGCCTCCTCCTCCTACTCCACCACTGTTCCCCCCCCCCCTTCCTCACCTCGTTCTCGCACCGCGGCGAGCCGAACGGAGGCGCGCCCTCTCCCGAAAGGAAAGCGGTAGCTGGCGAACCTCGACGCGCTGATCGATAACCGATACATCCCGCGCTCTCGCCGCGGCAACGCGATTTCGCGATGAGCGTACTTACGGGGCATCCTTCCCCGTTTCTCGAGCCCAGCAACCGAAGGTACGGACGGCGCTCGGACGAGGGGAGCGTGCGCTGACGCGTAAAAAGTTGAAAAATTGATATCTGTGCGAGCGCGCGCGCGCGCGCAAGAAAAGCTGGCGCGCAAACTGAAATACAAGTCGCGCTATGATCCGCCGATACACCCGAGGCGAAGGGCTACTTCGGTTCGTTCGAGGAGGCACGCCAATGGCCACCGCGCGTTCCTTGGTACCGCGACGGGACGCGGCGGCCATTATAAAAATAACTGCTGATTGGACGCCCTACCAAGAAAAGTCGTAATCGCATCCTGAAATGCCTCGCTCCTCTCTCTCTCTCTTTCGCGCGCGCAGTCTCCGCGGCAAACAATGAGACCTCCTCTCCCCATCGACCGCGTCGCTCCTCCGCGCCTCCTCCTCTTCCTCGCGCGCGCGCGCGCGCTCGTACGTACCACCTCCGTGCCTCCTCTCGCGCGCGCATATTGTGCCGCGTTGCGACGATAACCGTGCCCTACCGCGAGCGCGCGTTATTTCTTACCTCACATACGCGCGCGCATCGTTCTCGGCGGTTCGTTGAACGCGCGCTCGCGGCAGCACTCGAATCGCGTTTCGCGCGCATTCGTTCGTGGGTACGATGACGGTCAGCGCGGCGCGCGCGCGCGAGGGACGCGTGGGTATATGGTACTCGACGGCCAGCGGCGCGCGAGACTTCTTCGATGAGATGTCTCTCGGCTGAAAGCCATCGCTCCTCGATGAGAGTAGCGCGCGCCGCGGTAGATACTTTTTCCCCCCGGGAATGAATCCAGAAAATAAGAGAAAGAGTGGCACCGCGAGGTCGTCGCTCGTCGCGACTCCTCGGCGTGTCCCGCGCCGATTCCAAAGCGCTCGAGCGTTCGTCGTAAAAATGCGCGCGGCAAAAGCGCGGGATACACCGTTGCGCCGCCGGTAATCGGTATAGATTCTTCGTGTTGTTTTTTCCCGAGTCCCCTAGAGAACGCAAACCAAATGTCATTTTGAAGTCATCTGTAGGTAGGCAGTCTACGCAGTAAAAAAGTGGTGTTAATTTTTAACGTCATTTCACTGATATGGACCTACCGTGTGAGGCTAAATTTACTCGCCAGAAAAGAAACTTCAATCTCTATTATCTCGTTATCAATGAACTTTTGGCCTACATCGATATAAGACTTTGTTGTAGGTAACAATGTAATCTTTAAAAAGCTTTATACAAACATGAGCCAAAAGCTCATTGATAATGAGATAATAGTGATTCAAGTTTTTTTCCAAGCGAGTAAGTTTTGCTTCATATGATATAGGTATGTACCACATGTGGTGTTATTCAACCTTACGCCATTGTTATCTAACACCAGAAGTGGTCCACGCAGTAGAATTTTTTACAGTGTAATGTCTCACTTTTTGTCAACTAAAGCTTCTAGTTATCCAAAAAATGACTGTTTGATACCTAACTCGAAACTTAAGTTATCAAAAAGTGAAACATCAAATTGCCTACAGATGACGGGAACTCCGGCGTTCCCCTCTAGATATTATATCGAGGAAGCGCGACATCCGCGCGACATCCGCGCGAATATCGAGCCGCCATTTTGCGGGCGAGCACCGTCGTTGCGTCCTATATAGGAGCATTAAACTGGTTGCCGGGCGCGTATATCAACGATAATTGCAGGGCCAATAATAAACCCGGAGGGACCAAGCTCGATAGCCCGAAATTGCCGGTTCCCCTACCCTCGCGCGTTATTACTCTCGCGAGAATGGCGGCAGCCGCCTTCGTCCTCGATGGCGGATAAACGACCCCGCGTGCGCTACGACGCGCGATGCTTCTCGTGCGCCCCGCCGTACCTGTATAGTATTTCGCGAGCGCCCGTACTGCTAAAGTGGAGGAAGAGAAGATGGATGAGCGAACGAGAACGAAATATTCACTTATAGAGCTCTGAAGTCGAGCGATAGATGTACTATACAATGAAAAAAAAAATGTATATTAAATTTAATTCAATAATTGAATACAACGTTTTTATCCAATACGTGATTATGAAAATGAATATACTCCGTTATGGAATTTATAAGGGCAATTTCATAAGGAAATATATTAATTTTAATAATTACGGAGTACATTAATTTTCATATTTACGCGTAGATTGGAAAAAAGCTTTACATAAAAGTAGCTATAGATATTAAAATTACAAATTTGTTTACAGTGTAAATGGTGAAAAGTGGACGTATACACTCTTAAAAAATCTGCATTAAACTTAATATAATTGTACATAAAGCTTTTATCCGTACTATAAAAAATATTGTATCTTTAATATCTATACTTTTCCATTGAGCTTTTTCCCAATATGTGACTATGAAAATTACCTAATATACTTCCTTATGAAATTTCCCCTATAAATTTCATAACGGAGTATATTCACTTTCATAATCACGTATTGGTTAAAAGCTTTAATATAGATGCAATTTTATGAAATGTACTAGAAATTGTTTTACAGTGCATTACGCGGTTATGAAAATGAATACACTCTATTGTAAAATTTACAAGGGAAATCTTGTAAGGAATTATATTCATTCTCACATAATTACATATTAGAAAAAAGCTTTATACAATAGTATCTATGTTAAAAATATAATTTTCGTACAGTGCAAATAACGCGTTTGCACTCTTACCCTGCAACAAAGTCCCGACGAAAAATAAAGCCCCGATGATCCGCAATGATACCTAGGTATATAATCTAATACGCGAAGAACGCGCATATGTGAAACTCGTATCGACGAATAGGTATTTAAAATCCAACTTATAACGACGATGTGTCCGCGTATAAATAAATAAGGTCGCTTAGGACGAGAGCGCGCGCTCGCGTCTCCTATACGCCTCATCGCCGTCGAACCCCTCTCGACCGGCGAAATCGTTCGCGAGCTCGTAAAACGGCTGCATCATCGACTCTCTCGGTATAGTCGCGCATTCGTTATTGCTCTCGTTGAAACAGCCGCGCGGCGAGGATCGTGTACCAGTTGGGGGGGTGCGCCTATGACGCTCGTAAAGTTCGCGAGTGTTTACGGGGAGTTTGCATTTAACTCGGCTCGGACGAACCGTGCGCGCGGGTACCCACACCGCGAGACTCGCGCTCGTTCGTCGGGACGAGCGCGTCGGCGATCATAGATCCGCGCGACATGATCGACGATCGCGCCATAACCGCGCGGTATCGCGCTCGCGTGCTTTCAGGTTCGCCGATCAATCGGTTGCCCATCATGGCCAAGTCTGTGCTGGACCTCTACGAGCTGTACAATCTGGTTATCGCGCGGGGCGGCTTGGTGGACGTTATCAACAAGAAGCTCTGGCAGGAGATCATCAAGGGTCTCCACCTGCCCTCCAGCATCACGTCCGCCGCATTCACCCTGCGAACACAGTGAGTATCATCGGTACCTACAGTTCGCGTACCGCGCGAGACGAATCAGGGGCGTTGGAAAGGCGACGAAGGATCTACGAGGATGATGTACATTGTAAACAAATTTGTATTCTTAATATATTTTTATTATTATATTTATATATGAAATTGCTCTTATGAAGTTCATGACGGAGTATGTCAAGTTTCATGATCATGTATGATGAATGCTTTATATCTATATAATTAATTCGGTATATTAAATTGAATACAAATTTTTTTGCAATGTACACAGAGAGAAATAATTGCTCGTGCCAAAAGAATATTTTCTCCGATCGAAAACATGATATAACTTCAGGAGCAACCCGAGTCGAAATTTTCGATTTTTCATTATTTCAATTGTTTTAATGTTTGTATAATCCATAGGGGTATATAATACATATACGGTTTACATTGAAATCATAACTCGATTAACGAGCCCAAATTTACATACGTTCTGTACATAATATAAATCCAATCTTGATTTTTACCACCCGCCTAGCGCGTCGACTTGCCCAATTCGGCGCTCCCGTTTTCCGCGCGGACTTCCCGCAGGAAATATCGAGTTTCCCCGCGACCCGCGCGCGCGCGCTGCCCCATTGGCGGGGAAGTTATTTCCCGGGTACACACCCGCGCGCGGTTTTGAGTGTTGCCAGAAGGGCCAACATTAATATTATGTGCTCCCCGATTCTTTTGTGCGGCGCCGCCTTGTATATTTTCGTTCGTCCGAGGCCCATAACGCGCGGATGATACAAGCCGCCATCTTAAGCACACAAATACGCCGGCGAGGCTCGCCGCGGTAATGATGATAACGCTATCCAAACACCGGTCGGCCGAAAAATATAAATTCCCCTCTCGCGCGCTTTGAAGTCTCTGTGCATCACAATGCCCGCGCGTCCCTCGATCGCGGAAATCACGATCGCTCCGCCGCGGCGCGGCGCGGCCGGAGACGCGCCGCGTTCGTTCCCTCTTTCGCCGCGTCGTGGAGCGAGAGAGCGTGAATTTGATTATCACCTAGAAAGAGAGATTTATGCCCCGGCTCTCTTCTCTCGCATACGTACACACGCGCGAGCGCGCGCGCGCGAATGCGCGAAGAGGTGGTATGTGGGAACGTATACGGGGGGAGGATGGGACTCGGACGGGCGAACCAACGCGAACGAGCGCGCGTTCGGGGATAGTTTCGCTCGCAGTCTGGCGAACAATCGTAAAAACGAAACGATGCCCGCGCGAATTATAGGCTACGGTATACACGGTCTACATATACCTATACCGCGCGCGAGGCGGGTATAACATACCGCAGGCGCGGGGAGACGGCGCGCGGCCCTTTTGCGCTCGAATCGATGCCCAGCGTCAAAATAAACAATATCTACGAATTATCTTCGTTCTTTTAGCGCGCGCGCACGCGCGTGGGGCGGAGGTGGAGGGGCAATTTCAAAGAGAGGCACTACGCTCGTCACCCCCCCCCCCCTCCTCCCCCCGTTTGCCAGCCTCGCGCGATAACGAACGCGGCTACCGACGTAATTTTCGGTCGAGCCTCGGGGCTGTTTGTGGAATAGTCGCGGTAATAGATGGGAAAGTCATTTCTCTTCTTCTCTCCTTCCGCCTCGCGCCGAGGCTCGGAGCTATTTCGCGATAGTTTAGCCGCGCGAGAATTTGCGTCGATCGATATAGGTACACCTACACCCGTGTGTCAAACGTACGCGATCGGAGTGTGCGGGCGTGCGTGCGCGCGCGAATAAAGCGACGCGGGAAGGAAAACGGTGAAACATTTGCGGTCGAGTCTGTTTATCGCCGGTATATAATAGGTGACTTCTGATTGCCGCGAGCGACTCTAAAATGCGGTTCGATCGACGGGAGTAGGTATCCTTCGTGCGCTTCGAACGTTGTCGAGCGTAACTTGGTTCTTTGCCGCGCGTTGTGAGTATCCCGATGATTCTCGAGATACGCGGAAATCGACGCCAATGTAGAAATTGACGGATGGACCGGTCCCGGGCAAGTATTGATCCGGGCGGGAAAGTTCTATAAAATTCTATTTTGTATATGATCCATATGTGGTTTTGGTTATAGGTATATGGATTATATTCAGTTTTTATATCAACCATATATATAAGGACTATATATGTATGTAGATTTTTAAATGATTGCATAATTCATGTATAGTCTGTACATGGTTATTATAGAATTCATATGTAACCAAAACCACATGTGGATCATATAGAACTTCTCTGCCCGGGGACATAGGTACATGTAAAATATTCGCCGGATTAGCTTGCTGATCAGAGCGGATTTATAATGGAATTACTGATTGGGCCGAGATTCATTATTTATTATTTAAAGCTATTCCGACTGCATTCGTGGTCTGTCTAATTATAAATATGGTACTAGCAATCAAGAAAATTCAACCTTGCGATTATGGTTGACTCTACCACCCACATTTCTCTCAGTGCGATATTGGCAAAACAAATTGACCGATACCGGACCACTGATGAGACAGCAGCGGGGGCCAATATTCGGCCCGGTGTGAAATTCGAGTGTTGGCTAGCATAATCAGCCCGGATGTACTGTTGGCGAGATATCGGCAATTCCTACACGGGCAGTGTCGTCGGGTCGATCGCGAAACATCAATCCTGACACGACGTTTCTTATGCTCCGCAGGTACATGAAGTATCTCTACCCGTACGAACGCGAGAAGTTGCGCCTGTCCAGCCCGGAGGAACTCCAGGCGGCCATCGACGGTAATCGCAGGGAGGGTAGAAGAAGCAGCTACGGAGCCTACGCGGGAAGCGGTAACGCGGGCGAAAGCCTCGTCCAGAAGCACGTGCACGCTCAAATAAACCCCCTGTCGTTGGCCACCGCGTTGGCCGCCAGCGGCCAGCACCACGGGCCCCATTCCATGATGAACGGGAGCACCGCGCACACACCCCTGTCGCATCATCCCCACCATCCGCAACATCCGCAAGGACACATGAGCCAACCCAGTTCCAGTGAGTATGATCGAGACACGCGCGGACGTAGGTACCTCGGGGACGCCGCGCGCGAGGCGAGAGTCTCGCCGATCGAGAAAGGAAGTTCCGACCAATCCGACGATCGAAACATCGCCGAGGCGGCGCGACGCGAAAACAAATGACTAACGGCCCGCGGTGACGGTTCGGAGACCTCATTTTAGAACACAATCCGCATTATAATAATATCCCAGCCGCGTCCCGTCCTCTCCCCGCGTACCGTCGTCCCCTCGCCGCAGCCGCAGCAGCCGTCACCTCCGCATCTCCCCGCGTCACGCCGAACGGGTGGATGAAGAGAGCGCGGGTTTATTTTAAATCGGTAGTTAGGGCCTCCCCGGAGATGATGATGCGAGCGAAGGAGGCGTAATTGATTGTACGATCCCCCGGGAGACAGGCGTTAACGGATGACTCTCGCTAACGAGCATTCCTATTCCTCCTTCCACTCTCGTCGTCCCTCCTCCTCCTCCTCCTCCTCCCACTCGATCTCTCCTACCCCTCTCCGCTTCCCCTCCACCCCTCGTTCTACCCCCGTAACCGCGGGCATACCGCCGAACCATCCCTCGCGCGGTTCGCGCGCATCGCCGCTCATTTCGTCGATCGCGTCCCCCCCCCCCCCCCCTTGGGTACGCTCGATCGGAAGCCGATCCCATTACCGCGCCGCTTTATTTTTCATCTTCCCGTCGAAAAACGCTCTTCCCCTTCTCTTCTTTCAGTCCCCATCGCCGGAATGGCACCGGCGGAAATAGAAGCGCACATGGCGGAGTACATGAAAATGTTGAACAAGGGACTGAGAACCACCGGGGCGGGAACGCCACCGCCGAGGATCCATCGACAGGGCAGCTCCTCGCCGCCGTGTTCGACACCTCCGCGCGACGGCGTCCTCAATTCGTTCGAGATGTCGCGACTGACTCTTTGGAACATGTACAACAACAACAGCCTCTACCCCGCAATCGGCCATCAGCAGCCCTTATCGCCGCACTCTCCACATCCAGCGATTAACAGCCCCGAGCCGCAGAGAGAGGCGTTGGACTTGGGTCTGAGGTGAGTCGAGCGAGAAGAAACACGAGCGGCACGCGTGACGATTCGCGTGGACGCGTGGAGGGCGGCTCGATATACCGCCTGATTCGGTTTCAGGTCGTCGCCGATGTCCTCCTCTCCCGCCAGGCAGAGTCCACCGTCTTCGAGCAGCGGCAAAGTGCAAGTGAAGACGGAGCAGGAATCGTCCGGTACCCTCGGACCACCACCCGCCAAGAGGTTACTCTCCGATGACGAAGGCCTGGCGGAGAAGAGCATTCCCGCCCTCACGGGTTGGCAGATCAAAATTTCTCATCAAGGTTCGTTCGACTCTCTCGCGTTTTTTCGAGCTCGTAATTGATTTCTGCATCTTCTCGTTGGATCGCACTCGGATCGGTCGTCGTCAATTTTCCTACGTCTTTCTTTCAGGGGACTGCTTCGTATTCAGCATGGAATCGAACGGCGACACGTACGAAGGCATTGCGAAGAAGAAGACGAAGAACGAGCAAATTGTTTACCCCGGAACCCCGTAAGGGCAGAAACGAAGAAAGCCGAGAGGTGTACAGAGTAAGGGGGAGGAACAGTATCAAAACATAGACAGAAAAATAATAGTAAAGCAGAAAATAAGATAAGACAGATAGCGGCAGTGCAATCGTCCGTCGCGACCGCCAACAACGACACAAGAACTGTAATCAAAAAATGCCACGCAGCGTTGGCTCGTTCGTGAACGCGTCGGCGTCCCGAGAGCATCGATACACTTAATTCGGTCTTAGCGTCTCTCCGTGGCGAACAATTTGTCTCTTCTCGGAGTAGCCTACCATCGCGAAACGCAGAAACTATGGAATTTCGCTCGCTGCACTCCCGACTTGCGATCACGATTCGTCAACTTCGTGCTCTGTCGGAAAGACTGCAGCGATTCGCGCGATCGACCGAAGTAGTAGTCTTGGTTTTTTCGCGAGGAATCGCTGTCTCGCGATCGTCAAGTACCTATGTGCATATACTCGTACGATCGCTCGCACGCTTTGTTTCGCTGCGGATATCACGGCGTCGGCTCTACGGACGAGGTCGAGCAGAGTTCCTCTTTTGCTTGCACTTCGTAGCACTTTAATTGAACACCCATGTCTCGAGCCGCGATACCCGTATCGAATCGAACGCTCGACGCGCGAGTCGGTCTCGTCTCGCTCCGAGGGGCACCGAATTTGTGATATTTCACCGCGGAAAGCACGGAGCCGCACGCGAGTTCTTTTTATTATTCCGAGCAAACGTAACGTCAACTCACGACTTTTCCACTTCCCATGTACAAATTGTTTATACAAAACTTTTGTCTTCCGTCTTATTGTAAATTACAGAACGACTCTAGGTACACACGCCTTACGAACAGGAGAATCGGGGCGCGGTTTTGAACGTTTCTCCTTTCTTTTTTTAACGAACCGTCGAACGCGAGTCGACGAATCGCGGATCGAATTGCACTGCCAGCCGAAGCGAGATTCGGATTGGGGAACGACAGGTGCGAGGTCCACGGACGATCGGACTTCCTCGCGGATCTTCATCGTCTCGAATGTTTTTGAACTCGCGCGACGATGTAGAGAATCCGGCTACTTCCATCCACGCGCCAACGCGCGCGGCAGGCTACTTCGCTGCGGATCGAATCGAATCGTCGTCGTGCAGTGAAATAGTATCGTGCAATGAAGAGTGCGCTTCTTTTAAGTATATTCCCATGTCCGAACCGCTCGAGAAACTTCCGCACGCTCGACATTTATCATGTGACGACGAGGTGTTCGGACGGAACCCCTTTGTATACGCAAACGCAGTTTACTTTCAAAGAAGACGCACCGATTTACGGAGAAATTCACGCGATAATTTTGACCACTCTCGGCGGTAAGAAAAGTTTGCGTATGGATCTTTTGGTGACATCAATCAAATCTAATTTACTAATTACTAATTAAAAACAATTAAAAATAGGAAACAAATAAATTCGATACCACTTGCCCGGTAAATTCCATTGAAAGCTCTGCTGTGAGCTTTTCTCAACGTCGATAACGCTCAAATTTATCGCGCGAGCTTCACCGTGCTGCATATGTCACGCGCGAAGACATCCATCCTATTTTCGTTCATTGGAAGTTACGCGGACAATTGGGCGAAATTCTTTTGTCTCGTGTACAGTAATCGAATTGTATAATTGTGGCTATCGTAGGGACACGTCGTAAATTCTACGATGCGAGAGTAAATTAAACGTTAACCTCCTCATCGTGCGAGGGGTTCTACGATATTTATGTAAGTAATTATCTCGAAGGGGGAGGGTGGGGGGTAAAGACAGAATCCAAAAGAAGTCGACAGTTTCACGTGATCTCCATAGACGCGGCCCGCGATAATGAATTTGCAATATTTGGATGCACGGGGTCGTTTATCCCCGCGCTCGGCGAGGTAATCGGGCCGCGCTCCATTCGTCGTCTCGATTTCACTCGGATCTTGGAACTCGCTCCTTTTCCAGCTGTAGGAATCGCGGGGGAAGGCTCCCGACCGGGGTCACTCGGTTAGATAGCGTTAACGCGAGTCAGGAATTGACTTCCCTTAGGATCAGTCGTCACTTTATAATCGCGCTTTTAAAATGTCTTAACTTATTTATTGTCCTCGATTCCTATACCGCGAGCGCGTACACGCGGAGCGGAGCCCCCCGGCACAGCTGCGCGTTCGCGCGTACACACGAGCCGGCCGGTCATCGAGACACGCGACGGGAGTCTCACATTTTTATAGCATTTTAATCGTACGTGTATATGCGTGTATATTATAATTTTACTTCGTCCACAACTTTCGCGCCCTCGCACGAGCCGCCGCGTGCCGGGGCGCGGAAGGCACTTGTCCCTGTCCTTCGGTGTCGCTGTTAAAATTTGTATACCGATCGTCGCGGTCCGCCGACGACGTCGTTGGGGGCGCGCGCGGATACCGACTTTCGGGACTTATAATAAAAGAGTTGAGGAAGGAATATTTTATTGTTTATAGTTTAAAGATTAGCCAAAAAGACTGTTATATAGGACGAATATTACTCTAGAAATTAATTTCAAACGCGTGTACGCGCGAACGCGCAGCCGCGCCGGGAGGCTCCGTTCCGCGTACGCCCGATGATTATTCTTATTACCGATAATATTATTAATATTACAATTGTCATTATTATTAATTATTTTTATTATTATCATCACTATCATTATTCGTATTCGAATTCATCTTCCTCATTTTGTACATTCCCCTTCCTCGTCGACGAGATCACTCGACGACCACCGTGCGGTCGACGCCTCCGTAAACTTTTTTCCTCTGCCTTTTCGGAATGGCACTGCGAAGGAGGCGCCCGTCGCGACCGAACTCGAGAGGAGACGTCGGACGCGGAGGAGGAGGAGGATCGACGGGGTAACGTAAATTCGCGCTCGTTCCGCAGCGACGGCGACAATGACGATGACGACGACGACGACGTCTTTTGAAAGCCTCGCGCGCAGTCACTTTCTCCGGTGCTACGCGCGCGGCACGAAAACGTTTTTGCGAGAATCGCGAGGTAGTACAGGTTCCTGAGTATTCGATGGTTTCAATGATCTGCATCACCGCGAGCAATTGTGATTTGGCGAGAGGCTCGAGAAGCGTTTGTTAACACTTAAGGCCATCCCGCGTACGTATGCCAGTAATGCCCGGCTCCTAGTTACGTTAATTCTTTTTTAATCACGGAACTACCGCACCGCACTCGCATATACGCAATACGTTATTATGATAATTTTAAACGTTGTATATATGATAACATTGAGAAGGAGGAATAGAACACTGACGACATTTAACTATCGTAGTCTCGTTAAGTAGCAGCTTAGTTATTATCTGTAAATTTATGTAAACGTGCCCCACGAGTATGAATAAAATCAATATTACTTTTACGCGCGACGCTCTGTCTTTGTTTGATGGACGATCGTGGATGAGAAGAAAAATTGGTATTCGCCATTCGATATCGTCGGACGAAACTGTGAGCTGGACCGATCGTGGCGGTAAACGTTACTTAAATTGTGATCGCGCGTGATTATCGTTACGTTGATGGGTGGTAAGAATGCAATAACGAAAAGGCTGATAACGCATGTGGTATTTATTTTTATTGCGATTTTTCATACAGAGTACATTGTTATAAATCCCAGCTAAAATCATTAATTATTTCAATCAATTTATTCTTCTCTTCGTCGCTCGCGAAAGAATAAGCAACGGCCTTTTTGGAGATATTTTTCAGTTCCTCCTTCCCGAGGCCAAAGTGAATGGCAACCAACTCCAGTTCCTTGGACAAAGTCGTGTCGAAAACACCCTTGTCGTCCGTCTGAAATTGATCCTTTTCAGTTGCGCGCGTTCGGAATTTACCGTCTTAAACCACATCAATGCTGCTATTTAACGTTCGATAAGCCCACTTACGGCAACGCATAACGGATGTCCCGCTTCGTACAAGTATTTGAATTGATGGGATTTATAAGCAGGTACGGTTCCGCTCTTGATATTGGACGTCAAACAAAGTTCTTTGGGAAACGAAGGGTAAATATGAGTACGATAATGTATCGGGCAGTGCGATGCGAAGCGTATCAACCGCTTGGTATCGCGTATGATTCGCGCCGCGTCGATTCGTTTTCTCACCAACTGGTATTCGCGACTCGAGGAGCTTCGCGAACAGTCGATCGGATCCTCCCAAACTGGGATGAACGCACGTGCAGTGACCCAGTCTATTCGGCGCGAAGCCCAAAATGTCCAGTACCTCCACTTCGTTTGGTATCTGCACACCGTTGAGTCGCGTTTGAAAAGCGCGCAAAAATATTCAGACAAAATCGTAGCGTCGCTTTTACCTCCGCGCAATGCGCCGCTATTCCGAGGCCGGCTTTTTTGCTATCCTCGAGCAAATGTAAGAAGGCCTCTCCCTTCAACGGATCCCCGCTCAAATCGATTCCGACGAGACGAGACGAGTGCTCTTTGACCAACGACATCGCCAATTCGACGTTCTCTTTCGCCGCGTCGCTGGATTGTTTTCGATCAATCGATATCAATAGTTTTACTATAATACCAGGATGTCGAGTCTCGCTCTCCCTTTAATACCCAATTAAGCAAAATCCGTGGATGTTTATTGTTGGAAGAACACGTAAGACGTATACAGAATAAAGATGATTACTTAATGGCATTTATTATAGCTTCCACGTATTCCCTCTTCGTCATTTTTCCGCCGACGGCTCGAGGCGTGCTTCTCAATTCCAAGTAGATCACGTTATCTTCGAAAAATTCTCTAATCACGTCGCACGTGGCTAGAAATACGGCTCGCGGCGTGTCGGTCAACGAGTGGGCAATGGAAAATAATTCGAAACACCTGTGAAAGGATAGAGTGAAGGAGAGATAGAGGAAGCCCATGTCAATTTTTCCGTTCGAGGGGGAATAATGAAAACGAAAAATGATAGAATGCTGATTTTTTTCGTACAAGAAATGGGAGAAATTTAAGGTGCGTCTTTTAGACTTGTTATAGAAGTTGGCAAAATTTACTCAAATTAGCAGACGCGTAATATCTCCGTCTCCGCTCACTTTTATTCACTACAATAAATTTTAATTGGTCATATTTAATTATTTACGTGACGATACAGTGTGGTTTTTTGGATTTCGCTGGAACGGCGTGTGTATGGCTCTTTATTATATTTCATGGGATTTTACTTATTCTTACAGAGTAATATAAAATTCGATAAATCCCTATTTATAATCTCAGATACACAAAACCCGTTGAATTCTTAATTGTCCTTCTCAATTTTTTTCTGGTGGATATCTGGAATTGCTGTGACAAAAGCACGTCAAATTCTCATACAAATTATCTATGAAACTATGAGATCTTATCAATAGAGGTATTTTCGATTTCTTTACTTTTAGGAAATATGTACCTATTCAGTTTTATTCAAGGCACGCTAGTTCAGCAAACGTAGTTACTCAGTGAGAGTTCGATTTTTATTGGATAACATTAAATATCAATCAATGAGGATTGAATATTGATTGCACGATTTTCATCTCATAAATTAAAAATTATTAATTAAATGTATGCACCCTGACTTTCACCTGGAAAATTCCTGTAATTTATTTTCAAAATCTCCAGAATTAAAAGACGCCCCTTTAAACGAGCTTCGATAAGGATTGCTTGACATGGGGTCACTAATTTTTATCGGAATGTGTCCGTACTCTGCCAAACTCGTGATTTTGTCAACGTCCATTATTTTCGAGCCTTCGACATCGTCGGAATGTTGCAGTTGGTATAATTTCTTTAACGTATCGGCGCTCAACGAACCGTTTAAATGCGCGTGAAGTTCCTAAAGAGAATGGCGAGGTTCGATTAAGTGACACCACGTGTCCGTCCCTGCTCCATTATCGCGAGTGACGTAGAAGAATGTACATTACGCACCACCTTCGGCAACGCGCGGCAAAAGGACCGCATCGTGTTCGGTCCGTCCGAGTTTTCGTCGACCGGTCCCTCAACTTTCGTGCGCGACATAGTAAAACTCGCGGGACACACGAGAACGTTGTCATTCACTCGTCGTACACTCCGTTACTGTTTACCACCTGCTACCTACTAGTCGCGCCACCACTGACCACTGCACCTGCATCGTATTACATCACTCGCCTCTGATCAGCGGTGCGAGCGTCATCTACAAGATGACAGTGGACTTACACCCTGGTATTGCGGGTTCCGTATCGGCAGGCGCACTCTCTGATTTTATTTCGTTCTCTCGTATGCCGTCGTTCGAAGTTGTACTGCTCAATAAGAGAGAGTGGCGATTTATAGGAAGCTTTTTTATTGAATAGGTAATACTTGAATTAACCATTTCGATTTTTATTCTCATTCTGATTACGTATCAAGAATAAATTCTTTGTAGATATTTAATTTTTTGTTTTTGCGGTTCCGGGCAAGGATAGAGATAAAGTACCCTGTAAACAAATTTGTATTAAACATGATGTATAAAGCTATTATTCAATACGAGATTATGAAAATTAATATAATTCGTTATGAAATTTATAAGGGAAATTTCGAAAGAAAATGTATTAATTTTCATAATTACATATGAATTGGAAGAAAGCTTTATATAAAAATATATTAAAATGCATTTTGCACTGTAATATCGTCAATTAGTCGATAACTGATATGTCGACGTGTCTTTAAAAAAAATCGCTTAACTCGGCGTCAGTAACGTATTTTTCCAGTGTTAGGTATATTATACTTGAGATACGTGTTTTCTAAATGCAGTGCCGATTAATCGTGAATTTACGTGATTTTTTTTAAAGATACGTCGACATATATCAGCTATCGACTAATTATTGTCGGTACCACATTGCGAAAAGAATTTGTATTTTTAATAAACTCTTAGATAAAGTTTCCACTTTTATATACTTTTATATAAAGCATATTACGGTCTTTTCGCTATACCACCCTATCTAGTTTTCTCATGCCACTATATCGCATATACGTCTCGATCTTTACATAGTAAAACTTGATAATATCCCGACGATGAGAAGCGCAAGCCAGAACCTCTATCGCGCAATGATTAATCCGGTAATACATCTCTTCGCTATGCCGGCAATTCGACATGTGCCAACGTACGCTCGGCAACGCGCCAATATTACGATATTCACGCGATCGCGGGGTCGGTTCTAGGCCGATTTAATTAAGAGAACACTCGCGACGGAAGACAATAAGCCGGCGCACAGCTGGCAAAGAACTCATTTATAGTCGATATCGCGATCGTCAGCAACTAGTCGACTGATCTGACCGGTTATTTATGTGCCCGTCGATTGGCATATATATATAAGCGCGATATCGATATTTCGCAATTACCTTTGATTGGTACTACGGGTTATTCCTTCGGTATCTCGCTGTTTGAACGACATGGTCGTTTGCATTACCTCTATTTTTTCATACCAGCAATTATTTCTCTCAGTGTAATTGCTGGCATCAAACAAATATTTTTTGAGCCAAGAACATATGATCTTGAAAATGTTTAAGAATGCAGATTCTTGGTTGAAGAACATATATTCTTTATACCCCTTCGTAGGAACAAGAAATTCTTTCTGCGCGAAAAAAACAATTACTCGAGCTTATTAAATATTTTCTTGCACTTGATCCTGGATTTATATTGTTTTTGATCGAAGAAAAAATTTGTTTGGCAGTAGCAATTATTTCTCTCAGTGTAATGGAGTCCTGGTAGGTACTCTATTCTCATCGGACTTATATCTTGATGAAATTCGTTAAGGATAGGTACGTGCGGTAATTGGGGGAAGAAAGCGTTAGGCACTCGAGTGGCGCCTTTTCTCCGGTAGATCTTGGATCGATCCTTCGGGTTGGAGGATCTAAATATCTATTGCGCGACAACGCGTATCGGTACTCAATTTCTCGCGCTTTAACTATTTCGAAACAACTTCATACAATGTTCATCAGAGTGCGGGAGGTAGAACTGTTGAAAGAATTATCGAACGGGTTGGCGAACGTCCAAACGCAACGTATTCGACCATCAATTTAATTTGGCTTGACCTTATCCAACCGTGACCTTCCTGCTTGAGTGCCGCATCGTTCTCCCGAGCGTGCGATACACATGTATAGATTATTTCTTGCTCTTCTTAAAGATACGTCCTCTTTCAACACGCTACCTTTCCTTTCCCCACTGCAATTATTTATATAACGCGACTGAGTGGCGGAGGGAAGGGGGAATAATATTCAAGCGGAAGGGGATAAATAAATACAGTTGGTACGCGTCATAACTATTTATTAACAAAAAAAATTATCGTATCGGAGTTACAGTAAATGGTGAAATTTCTCGTACGATTCCTTCGATGCATGGCCGACGAAGGAGAAGAAAACTATTCATATTCAAAGTTTTTTTCCGTCTAAAAAATAAACGCAGTGCCTACCATTTAAATTACTGTATCGATTAATCAATATATCGACGAGTGTATAGATAATTTCGGCAGTGTTTCAAACATCGATTCTCTTATATTGAAAGCATCGAAGTCCCATGACAAAAAATTCACGTGTTAAAACTTACTCGAAAGCTCCTCACAAAGTCTCTTCAAAAATATCGAACATCCCTAAACTCCGCAGCGACTTTCGTCCCGCCGCGAAGCTCAGCACTTCTGCTTGCAGCATAATTTGGTACCGGCGCTGCACGTCTGCTCGATGGGTATGATCCGCTCGCCCGGAGGGATCTTCGGGATCTTCGGCACCGAGATCGTCAGTACTCCCGCGGAGAGGCGGCACTGCACCTGGGTGATGTCGTGATCCTCCGGCAGGGTGTAACGCCTTACGAATTCGCGAGTGATGTTCCCGTGCACCTCGCAATTCTCCTCGTGCTTCGCTTCCACCACGACGGTGTTGCCGATGGTCTTGACGATGATCTCGCTCGGCAGGAACTGCTGCACGTCGATGGTCACCTCGTGCTTCGACTTGTTGCAGTCGACTTTGCAATTTCCCCCGGTCTGGTCCAGAAACGATTTCCACGGCTCAACGTAATCTTCGAAGGGCGGCAGCGTGACGGTTTTCTGCGTGGCGTCCATTCCAAAGTGCTTGTCTAAAAGATTTTGAGGACGCTCAAAGTCCGACCACCAGTCGTCGAACAACTTTTTCGCAGTCACCGCCATCGTCTCTAATCGATTACCTTCGTACGCTGATACGCTCGATGCTCGATTTCACACTGTCGTACGGACGAACTCGCGCGGCTTTTTATTCGGGCGAAAAACCTTCGCGTTAGCGAGGTACGGGACCTTCGGCGCCGGTCCCTCCCGCTGTCCGCGCAATAACGCAACCCTCTCGAATTATCTCGTACGTACGCATCGGATTATAATTACCTCGCCCCGAAATATACCGCGTCTATACGTAAGCGAATTTATTTTCGCGAGGGTGAAACTAATTCACGTGAGCCATTCGATCTCTATGTAATGTAGAGGGAGGGAAACTCGCGGGACGAGGAGTTTTCGCGGTGAAATTCAGTCTCGATGGGATATACATATTTAGTGACGAATATATACCGCCAAACGCTCGTTTGATATTTCTATACTTCGTTTAATTGTACGAAATGTCAATGCAGCTGCTCGATGCACTGGGATGTGTTTTGTGTATCATTAGAATGTATACCTGCGATTATTTTTTGATTAATTTTGCGCAGTCATTTAAAATATTACTTGTGAAATAACTTTGTTTGTTTTTTATTTCTGACCTCTTGACATTGACGTTACCTTGCGATTATAAATTAAGTAAGCAAGAATGTGTGAAGCTTGTCCGTTCGCGATACCAGTCCAAAATCGAGGGGCCAACTTTGTAGGACTTCGCGTAAGAAGAAGACCCCTTGATCTTAGTCTGATGTCCCAAAACGACTACGAAGAGTACCATTACTCGGTAACATGAAAAGTGTACAAAGAATTTCTGTCACGTTAAATCGTTATCTTTAATGAATACACATTGAGTTTAAATAAATAATGCTAAAAAAAGACCAAATCGTAATATAACAGATATACAACGCTCCACTCTATTATTCTATACTGCTCCGTGAACGTTTTTGGCACTATTTGTCATGCGATGATCATCGTGTCTTTGTATTTACATGTATAGTGATCGTAGTATGACTGCGGTAAATATTCAGATACAGTCGAACCTCGATTATCCGAACGCTTCGGCACCGTATCCGAACGTTCGATTATCTGAAATAAATTAGAAATTTTTTTTAATGGTGTCACTGGAGATACAAGTACAATATCTCTTTTTTTAAACATCTAGTATGGCTGATTCTCCATAAATGACAGCTAGAGATGCACGATTACTTCAAGCTTGTATGATTGCGCGCGCGCGTATAATGCAACCAAAGATGTACGTTATACTTATAATTTTATTGTTTGTTAGTTACATTCTAATATCTAGTGATTTTATGTCTGTTAAGTGAATAAAAACATGTTTTTATATAAAATTCATGCCCTCAATTCTTAAGTCCCAGATTGCATAATACTTGTTCGGTTATCCGAACGTTCTCCGGTCCCAATTAGTTCAGATAATCAAGGTACGACTGTACCTATAATGCAGCGCGTGCTACCCAGTGAAACCTCTCTTTTAAACATTACGCGCGTTCTTTCCGCTACAATCTCTAGCGCATGCGCGCGTTACTGACTTCATTTGGTAATCGCAACGGGACAAATAGACCGGTCCCCGACTGGCGCGGATGACAGTTGTGTCCATATATGGAAGATCAGGTCTCGATAATTTCTTTGAAGAAAACACAAAATCAACGTAATCATGGTTCGCGTGATAAACCAAGAAACGTACGACGAAGTCGTTAAAGAAAATATCGAGGAATTCTCGATGTCACCCAAGGAAGCGATCGAGGATGCCGTGAAGCAATTCGAAGCGCAGGTACCATTTCGATTTAATTACATTTAAGATGAATTAAAATTGTCTTCCCTTGCAATTTCATCCTGGATTCCAGTGGTGTCGTACGTAAGTCGTTCTTATTCTTAGGGCGTGGACTTGAGTAATATAATGAAGGATATGGTTTTATCGGACGGACCGGACCCTGTAACATCGTTCCTCAAAGAATTAGATTCTGCCGTAAAGGACAAGAACTCCAAGGATGTCCCCAAATTACTGGAGAAGCTGAAGATCGAGTTGGATAAGGACATGGCACGTAGACTGCATGCGGCGAAACACGGTGCCTATAAGATTTTGATCGATTTGACGAGGGAGTTTCGGGAAGACCTTACAGTGGTTAAACCTGCCCTGAAAGCCATCACCTCTCTTATGACCGGCCATCCGGATTTATTAGACGAAAATGGAATTTCTCTGCAAATGGAGTGAACGTCGTTTTTTTTTCCAGTCGATAGCTTCGTACCGTCGCTCCTTCCGACGCGACGGTTAAAAAATTCAGGCATTATTCTTGCGCTTCCCTTTGTAGAATCCTGGACAGGCGATACGACGGTCCGACTATCCAGCTTTTGTTGCACTGGATGAGAGAGTGCTGCATAAGGCACGAGTCCAACAGACAAAACATATTCAACGCGGGTGCACTCGAGAAACTCAAGAAAATATTGGTACGAGACGACGTGACCGGAGCGGAAGTCAGAGACGCTTGCGGCGTCCTGAGGGGCTTGGTATTGGACGACGACGTAAGACACGAATATGGAAAAGCTCACGATCACGCGTCTGCCATTGCGAGAGATGCTCTGGATGTCATTACCACGTTACTATCGAGTAATTATCATTCAGGGCAAAGGCCGCGCACTCGATGTCCGCTTAATCCATACTTACTTTGATATTGATTCTCTGCAGGATTTAAGATGGAAAAGGCTGTCGTCGGGGATCTAATGCTCACTCTAGCCTCTCTGATCGTTAGAAATGAATTTTGCCAAAATGTAGTCGACGCCGGAGGTCTGACATTTATTTTAGACGTAATGGTCGATCATCCGGACACGGAGAAATTGAATTGGCAAGCGTTAAAGCTTCTGAAAGGTCTTGCCGGGAACGACGGCGTGAAAGCTCTAATCGTCACATCCGGCGGTGCCCCGTTGATAACTTCGGTGATCAGCAGGTTGAAAGTACGATGATCGCTATATCCGTGCTCCTGATTTGAATTCGTAAAGGAGACGCGAAACGATAGCTAATGGCAACGACGTTTCATTGCGCAGGGTTCGGAAAATGTCGCAGCAGCAGGACTTTCCTGTATCTCGGCACTGACATTAAGAAGTCCATCGAATGCCGGAGTATTTTACGATTGCGGCGCGTCGAGTGTCATCGTGGAGGCAATGAAAGCGTATCCCGACTCGGTGAATGTTTTGAGACAGGCGTCGTGGGCGATCAGGAATATGTCCGTACGGAATCAGATCGAGTCTCGGGAATTTATCGCTCAAGGCATCGAGGCGATATTGGTCGATGCTATCAAAAAACACGGCCCTGCGCTGGAGAACGACATAAAGGCAGCTTTGAGAGATTTGGGATTAAAAGTAGATTTGAAAGAAAGATGGGCCGGGAAGGGAGTGGCACTGAGCAACGAAAGGGTATAATCTTATCGAAAAAAAAGGCACGAATGTCGTTGGCTTCGCGGCATCGTAAGACGTTTCGGTTTTACCCCAGTGAATGGACAATCCTGCATTTATCGAATTTGATGGGAATAATGTCTTAACGATGATCAATTTAAACACCGCAATTTTCCAGAGAGGTATCCTAAATTAATAATTACGAAAAATGTTATCCCACCTACGACCAAATTTTGAAGATTACCCGTTGAATTGAAAAAGCACGAATCACTTTAAACCATTTTTGAAGTAACAGTTTTTATATTAGGTTCGAGCTAATTTTCTATCTTTCCTAATGTTTTAGTTAATCCTAATGGAACCATTCGTTTCGGGTTATTATTTTATATCGCATTTTTTTGAGGATAAATTTATATGCTCTGATAATGACTAATAAAAATAATGTTAAAAATTCGACTACATTTATTCGCGTTACTGTAAGACGACGAACGACGAGTCACGCCTTCAAATGCTTTTCGAAATTGACTGATTCGCATTCGACCCGACGGTACATTGTACATGGCAGTGAAAATTCTTACGCTCTACAGTTGCTTTCGAATTCGTTTATAAACTACTCGCATATAAAAGCCTACGATATTACAAATTCCTTTTATATTCGTACGATTCGCACCTCAATCTGCTAGATGGAAGCAAGTCCGGCACAGATGCGTGGAAATAGTAGAGCCTCTCAATTAAACGTTAATAGTTTTGCATGTTTTTAACAAATTTGTCTAATGTAACGTTTATTTGGTACTATATAAATTGATCATAGAGAAATACGCGTGTCTTACTTTCCTGAAAAAGCACAATACTACACGCTTCAACTCGGCATATAACAAGCGACTTATTAATTTGTATGAATTTGAAAACCGATTTAAAGTTCAAACCGGACATCATAGCGTACAGTATTCGAATCGAAGAGGAATTAAAATTGTTCGTTTGCACGTACGATAGGTGCACGCGCGGTATCACAAATTTGGCCGGCTTCCCGTTCTTCCGCTAGCCCAACTAGCCGCGGCAGTCGCAGCAGGAGTGCTCGTAGTACTTGATCCTACATAGATTAGCCTTCACCACCAAATCACAGTTCGGGTATTTGTCAATACAGTTGACCTTGCCGAAAGCTTCTGTGAACGGATTGCGTAAAAAAAAAGATTTCAATTTATTTCGCATCAATTGCCGCGCAGGCGAGTAATTCTGGGCAACCCAGCGAAGCGGATAGTCTCCGATCTCTACTGATCGGAACCGATAAAAACCTCTTTCGTTCTACTCACTTTTTGACGGTGTACGTATTGAAGCTCCATTGTGTTTGCACGATTCGATGTTGCAGGGACGTTTTGCCTCGGGTCGATGTGATTCGGAACAAGTCGAGGCGCTCACACCCTCTTGGATGCAACGTACGAGCCGATTCTGCATGCCGCCCCCGCACGTCTTGGAGCACTGCGTTAAAACTCTTATTAGACGCATTCCGCACTATTGTATTTTACGTTATAAAGCAAATCGCCACATTGACAACCTTTATCCACCTTACCTCATCACGAGGGAAGGTGATTCTCAGTTAAACTTTAAAATTTCATTACGCACACGTATAATCGTGAGATGTACACATTACCTCGGACCAATTCGAGGTGAACCATCTCGCCGGACATGCGACCATTCTACATCTCCGCTCCGTCTCCGGCCTCGCAGAGTCGCAGTGGTCGCTGGAAACGATTCTGAACGTATCGTTCTCAGCCGCTACGCACGTCACGTCGCGAAGTTCAACACCGACTCCGCAGGAAACCGTACACTGAAAATTGTCGCGCGTCAGGGAAACGCCGTAGTCGTCGCGTCTCTTCGGCAGTACCAACCATAGACCAAGGCCCGGCGAACCACTTGGCCCGATCGCAATTGATCCCGTTCCCCACGCATCGCTCGCTCGCGATCGGCTTCTCCTCGGGATTGCAAAATAATTCGCTACCGTCCGCACAGGCCACCTGCCTCGTTCGCACTCCGTGACCGCACATCGCGGAACACTGCAATTGCGAAAGGTGAAACCCATCGACATCTCGAGACGCCCCTCTTCGCTCGTGGAATTTCATTTTAGAAGCTTCACCTCGGACGACCACTCTGCGAACAGCCAGGGCGAACGTTGCACGGCGTTCCTCGAGCGCGCCTGACACGAAACGTCGAAGCACGGCTCCCGAGAATTCGGTTTGTCGGAGAGTGGACAGTCTTCGCCGGTCGTGATGCAGGTGACGATGCGCTCGCGAACGCCTTGGCCGCAGGTCGCCGAACACTTTGAGCATAAAGACACCAGTTCTACGGAAACTGAGGAATGGTACATACGCGCCTCCTATTTTCTACGTAAGCCTTATCGCGCTTGGCAATACCGAACGCGCATGCGGAGCTGTGTTCCCGCATAGATGAATGAGCTAAAGACGCACGCTACAAACTTACTGGTCCCCACGAGCCGACGTCCCACTTGGGTCCCTCGGGTAGCGACATCGGCATGCTCCTCAGCTCGGGACTCGATCTCGAGCAGACCGCGGATCGGTCGCAGGGTTCGGACGTCGTTAAATCGGGCGGCTGTATGCACGCTCCGGCGGCGACGCGCATCGTCAGCTTCGAATTCAATTCCTGGATGCATTCCAGTTGTCGCGTGCGGACCCCGACGCCGCAGGAAACCGAGCAATCGCTCCACGGACCCGCCCTCCATCTGGAACAATGCTCGCGTGCGGAGCCCAAACTCGAATTTCGTCCCGAGTTTCGTATCGGCGGACCGAACGACGAGGGAACGTCGTGAATGAGATTACCTCGCGGCGCAGGGGCGATCGTTACATCTCAATGGTCGAGGGCTCGCCAGCTTCTCCACGTTACGGCACCTCTTCTCGTTCGCCAACATTTGATTGCTCTCGCGGATGCACTTGATAATCGGGTGCTGCAAGCCTGAAAGGAAACACGCTGGACTAAATGGGGGTTGGTTGACGCTACGAACGCAATGGTCGTTCGGAGCGAACCCGTACAGCACACATGAACAACAACCGCTAACAAACATCTCAGAAACGTTGATTTGCAATATTCGAATGTTGCAGGAACATTACACAATATTCCTGCAACGTTGAAAAAACGTTACATATAAGATTACATTCAGTTTTTAATCAATTTTACTATATAATTTAGGTTGAAGGTCTCTGTAATATTGCGACAACATTTATATATATTACGATAATTTTTCCAATGTTTTTAAGACGTTGTTACAACATCCCCAATTAGTGTTGAAAAATCAACGCGTGTAAAATATAGCTCAAACATTGCAAAACCACCTGAGATGTCACAAAATTGGAGCAACGTTTCTGCAACTTCCCGTGCTATATGGGAAACGCGTCGGTGACGCTCGAAACTACGATCATCTCATCGACGTTTATCTCTACCGTCGAGTTTATTTGCTCGCGAGTTTTACGAGCGCGTTACCTCCTCCGCAAGGTTTCGAGCACGACGTCAAGCCGACGACCTTCCAGGCGAATTTCTTTTTCTTTCCGCCGCTCTTTTCCTCTAGTTTCGGCTGGTCCCCCGCGATTATCGTAGTCGGCGGATGCTTCATCTCCTCCTTTCGTTTCCGCGTCTTCTTTCGCGACTCGCGCTCGTATCTGAATACCGAAACGGGACTCGTGAGACGCGAGCTCGGAACTCTTGGTTCCGCTTTCCTCCCCGACCGTCGACGTGCCAGAGGCACGATGCGGGCCAAAAATCGTTTACGAGGAATGAGAGATATTTACGTTCTGGACGTTGAGATCGTTACGGTACCAGCGTTCGAATCGGGAATCTCGTTACCTCGATCGTGTGTACCTGAAAGAAAGGGACGTTGATCGCGAATGTCTTTCTTGCGTTAAACGATTACGTATCCGTGTCCGATAAATCCGTAAGGGACTGATCGGCACTGTTCCTTTTATTATATTCTTTTCCCACCAGGAGCGGATATTCGAAGAATACCTGGAGCGAAAAGAAGCGGTGGTGTCGTCGTGCTACCATCGCCAGTCGTCTCATTCAGAGGTAGCATGTATTTGTAGAGAACTCCCTGATTGACCTCCTTGTACAAAATCTACAGATGCAACGAGAGCGTTACGCGCATTCTGTATCTTGAATCGAGAGCACCGCCTCGGATGAATAATCGTTACGTACGAACCTCCAGGTCCAAAGATGCGTTCAGCGGCCCCGTGGCAGTGATGGTTTCCATGCGGTTGCGATCACCCCTCTGGTACGAGAGGGTGGTACCGGCGACTTTGTACGTTCCACTGGGACTGGGCGACCACGGACCGTTCAGCGAGTAGCTACCGTTTTGATTTCTCAGAGCTGCAACAACGCGCGTCATACGCCCTTAGGTAGCGGAAAATATCGCCTCTCGATTGCCGGCGCGCAGCGACGCCGGACAGAGAAGGTGAACGGAACTCGATGCTCCGGTTGTTTCGACACGGAGATCGGCCGGGTCGATCGAACGTCGTTCGGGCGAACCGACGATAATTGTACGCACATCGTACAACGCATCTCGATCTCGCGAGAAAGTGGTACACCGCGCGGGTTGCCGAATTTATTCTTACCCAAGAAATTCGCGCTGTGACGCAATTCCGAAATATTGAGCGACATGGCCCCCTTGGGTATCGTCGTTACGGTTCGGTAGCCCGTCGCCAGAATCGGCTCTATGAAGATACCTTCGAAGAGTCTGCAACCTTTCCCTTCCCCGCCGCAAATGCCGCAAGCGTCGAGGCTGGCGCCGGATCCCACCACGCCGTCGCAACCTACCGACTGCCGAGGCACAGGCGAGGTGAGTCAACGTCGAACGGCCGAACGCGATCGCTCGAGATAGATCGTGGACGAACCTTGCATTGTCCGGCCACGCAGAGCCGCCGTTCCGCGCCCGCGGTACGCGCGTATCGGGAAGGCGTCTCGCAGGGTGTGCCGTCCACCACGGCCGGTTCCAGTGTCGCGTAGAAGCGCTCGCCGATCGCGCGGCAATTCAGCGCGCAGGTATTCGGACCTGAAAGAATCGTTCGATTCGTGGCGACGGCACTCGCTCGCGGTGATGACGATGGTCGCGGCTTACCGTCGAGGAACGGCACCCAGACGTAGCTGCGGCCCTTGTAAGTCCTTCCGTTGTACTTGGCGCACTGCTCGGCCCGGAAGTCTTCCGTAAAGTCGGGACATTCCTGCGCGCGAAACGAGCAGAAAACGGTCAGCCGACGGATCCGTAACGGGAGGCCGACCTCCCGTATTTTTGCGTCTCGTTATTCGATGGCTGAATACATCTATGGTGTCATCGAGAAACGCGAATATTTCTCATTGAGGTTTTCCGCAAAAATCGAAATCTCGGGAATCGATTGCTCGATTACGCTATCTCGTGTATTTTTTCACGTTGGTTACGAAAAGCATTGTTATTTGTTGATATCTCTAAAGAAATGTAAGATTTCGGCGATTTTATGGCGAGATATCAGCAAATAAACATGCATTCGATTTTTGCGATAAATCTCAATGAGAGATATTCGCGATTCTCGATGGCACCTCATAGATATATTTAGATATTAATGGTTTTCCGCAGAAAACCATCGATATCTTGTCTTCCTTAGAGATTTCCATGCTTTTCAAAATCAGCATGAAAGAATACAT
Organism: Xiphydria camelus; assembly: GCA_963678675.1. Classification (NCBI taxonomy): domain Eukaryota; kingdom Metazoa; phylum Arthropoda; class Insecta; order Hymenoptera; family Xiphydriidae; genus Xiphydria; species Xiphydria camelus. The sequence continues at coordinate 31,398,123 of OY783194.1, forward strand.
CGGATAGGATGGTCGAGAATTCAGTTCCGGAGATTTCGATTTTTGCGAAAACGTCGAGGTGATTTTTGCCCTTGATACGTTTTTTAATTTTTCGAGAAAATCGAAATATCCGGAATCTCATTCGCACGAGAACCCTCTTATGTATTTTTTCAAGCTGATTAGGAAAAACATGGTTATTTGTCGATATCTCAAAGGAAATATGAATTATTGGCGGTTTCACGGTGTACGAGCAATTTAATTTTCTCAAAAGATTCTCGACATCTCGGTCTTCTCTTAAGAGTTCCTCAATGTATCCACGATTTTTGGAATCGGCACGAAAAGACATTATATACTGAGCAGGATGGTCGAGGATTCAATACCCAACATTCAATGTTTGTAAAAATATCAAGGTTTCACCTATCCCATACCGTCCGTATCCTACTTTGTGGCGACACAATTTCCGCTCCCCGTTCTATACGGGCCATTCACTGCGATCCTCCAAAAAGGGAACCACCCTGCATTACCGAAGAGGACCGTTGTTCGGAGCGCCGACGAGGCTTTCATCGGAGACACATCCCGTGCGTCACCCGCTCGAATCGTCGCGCAACGCTGCCCCACCCTCCGGTCTCGAATTTCGCGCGAGTGATTTTATACGTACCCGCGTGTTACAGACGTGGTAGCGCCGGTAAGTCCCGATGCAGAATGGCTCGGCGCGTGTTGGAGTGTTCTCGTCCGCAATGACGCTTCGCTTTCTCAACATACCTCTGAAACAGACGTCGCGTCGCATCGATGGTGAATTTGTTACGCGAGAACTCTTCCCGCGTCGTATAAATATCGGGCGCGCGAAAGAAAACTATTATATCGGATCTACGTGAGCGTTGAAACGGCGCCGCGCGAATCTCCCCGCACGTCTCCTCGCTCCAATTTCCATTGACAACCGGCGGCACGGGTACAGCGACGGAATACAACTTGCACCTGGCGCGCCTCGCGTACCGTATACGAGAACGGGGGCGCGTCGTCTTTTATTCGGCGTCGTTTCGACGCGCGAGGGGGTGGACCTCGCTCAACTTCGCGCGCGCGCCTCGCCGTCGCGCCACGGGAATCTGACATCGGCTTACCGAAAGGGAACGCATTCGCGGCCCTGCGACTGAATCCCCGTCCCGCAGGATTTCGAACACTCGCTCCAAGGACTCCAGGGACCCCAGCTCCCCCGGGCTCGGTGCTCGCGGCCGGAGCCGAATTGAGTCCTCTCTTGCAACATATGGAAAACCTGCAAAATTGTCCCTTTTTCACGCGTCGTATAACGAGTGCGGCGCGGCGCGATCGCGCGTCCCGACGGGACATCCACCGCTTCTTTCCCTCGACGAGCAATAGTCCAGTAAAGATATCATTTTTCAAAAAAATAATTTCCGGCAAGCTAATTTTTTCAGGGTCGATGGAGGGGTGTCTCCCGAGTATCCAACCAAAAAGTCACCCTCCGCACCCCTTGCAAAGTGTTGCAAATAGGGTGGTTTTTGTTTTTGTTTTTTATTTTTTGAAAAACAATTTTTTCCAGCTTGTACATAATAATATTCTCTACAACTTTGCCTAATAAAATTTTTTGATAACTTTGACTTTTGACCGACCAAGCCTGGCCGAAGGTAAATTTCAAGGTCCCTGGAACTCTGGGGTAATGCGCGGGACATACTGTATAATGGGCGCTGGACCGTCAAAAATCAGTTATCGAAAAATTGTATTAGACAAAGTTGTAGAGTATATTATTATGTACAAGCTGAAAAAAAAATTTGTTCAAAAAAACAAAAACATAAACAAAAACCACCCTATTTGCAACACTTTGCAAGGGGTGCGGAGGGTGATTTTTTGGTTGGATACTCGGGAGACACCCCTCCATCGACCCTGAAGAAATCAGCTTGCCGGAAATTATTGTTTTGCACCCCTATAAAGATGGTCTACTTTTACTGGACTACAACGCTCGGGTGCATCTCGCGCTCGTTTTACCGGACGACCACGATTCGTCGCGGTCGATCGTGGAACTCTACGCGCTCGTGTGTCTCTCTCCGCAGCGAAACGCGCGTGCCCTTGAGGGGATCTCGAATGATAACGGAAACGCGATCGAGTGTGGCCGCACTCGCGGGCGACGTGTGTCCCACATTACGTCAAATGCATTCAAATGACACTTGACTCTGCGACGCTGTACGTGAGAGGAAGAGAGAGAGAGAGAGAGAGAGAGCGTAATAAACGACGCGAACGCGACGCTTATTGCAAGTGGCACGCGTCATCCGATCCGACGATTTCTCAGCCAAGCCGCGGATGGTGCGCGTCACCCACAGAATGGGACGACACGCGATACCGGACTCGGGATTACGCGGATGGACAGTCGCGCGATACGCATCGAGGAGAGATAATCGTCGGGGGCTCTCGAAACGATCGCTTTATTAATTTCATCGGCGATAGTAACATCGGAATTGCTCTCGAGGTTCGTGACCCGCGCCTCTGTAATATCGTTCCGACGATATACCGAGCGAAACACGAAAGCGCCGTTAATTGAAGACGGTTATTCGATCGCCTAACGGGCTTCGTTAATTCCAATGTAATAGCCGCACTGAAAATAGCCGTGACATCGAGAAATATTTCGTCGAGTCAGCTCCCTCTTCTACAGTTGGGACGCGGAGGAGTCAATCCGTATCGCGCATAGTTGCTCCAGGTCGTTTCGTGTAATCGCGAGCGCAGTTGACGCAACCGATGTCCGTATAAATAGGAGATGCGCGGTCAATTGCTTCAATTCCGCTCTTAAGTTTCCCCCGCAACTGGTCGGCGTGATTGCACAAACCGCGGGATTCGTCGCGCGAACTCCTCGTTGAATTCCGAGAAACGGCTCTATATGAATTCGCAGAGCCGAGAAATCGCATGTCGGGAGATTTTCCGCGAAGTGATTAGCGCGAGAGATGGATGGATTTGTTACGGCGCCCGGCTATAGACTCGACGATCTCGTGCGGTGCATTTCTGGAGCACAAGAACGCGGATAAGTGAGCGATAAAAATGGAAGGAATTACGCGCGTATACACCGAGAAAGGAGTTTACTCATACACCGAGAAAACAATTTATTAACACTAGAACTACCGCAACCGGTCAATTTGACCGGTGTCTTATTCAGAGTTCCATTCAACCTCAATTATTTCGTAATCCGTGAGGTTTTTGTCAAAATTGGTAGAATACTTTTTTGTAGAGCACATTTCGGCCTACAAACAAGTCCCATAGCAGTGTGGACGAAAAATCCACGGATAAGGAGATAATCACCCGCCAAAACGACCGTCTTATAAAGCGCGACCATTCGGTAGTTCTAGTGTTAGTAGTTGATAAATATAATTTCGAATATAGCGAAATAAATAATTCGTTAAGACAAAAATATGCGTGGTTATCATTTAAATGTTCATTTCATTCAAATAGTGTTTCGAAGCATCGTAATAGTTAACGAATATTTACTTGATCCAACGAAATGTTTATTTCACCATGTTCAAACAAACATTTATTAACTATAAATAAATTGTTTTCTCGGTGTAGTTATTATCCTATCTTTGTTTGAATGGAAGAGATATTCTAATAATTAACATATATTTACTCGGCCTAACGCGATATTTCTTTCGCCATAAAATCAAGTGTATCTATACATTTATCAGCTACAAATAATCTCTCCTCTCAGTGTTCTCGTTACCATTGAACGTTAAATTTTGTACGAGGGCATCTCCTGTATGATCTTTTACAAAACTCCACATTGGAGTGTGACATCCCCAATGCCGGATCTATAAATTTATCTCGTACCGCTTAGATTCGTCCTTTCACCTTATTATCCCACATCCGACCCGCACGTAAACGCAACACGGATCGCGCCACGGGCGAATCTTCGAGAAACAGCGGCATTATCAGTTTTTGCCGGGTGATTTACGCCGCTATTACTCGTTGTCGAGAAAAGATAAAGGGCGCGCGGGACGGAATCGCCAACGCGTAACGGCCGGGCCCCGAGCGCGCGATCGGCGTTATTTGTACGAGTATACTTACTTCCACAGGATACTTGTCGGGTATGGACGAGCTTGCGATACCGAGCAACGATAGTATGGTCACGAGCACGACCGATCTGAAAGAAAGAGGAATCGCGATCGTTATTGATGTCTCGTGGAGAAGTAAAGAGAAGGTTCGTCGGGTGTCTAATTTACTATAGAGTAGATCGAGGCGAATCGGATCATAGATCTACCGTATGAGGCTAAACTTACTCGCCAGGAAAGAAAATTCAATCACTATTATCCTATAAGCTTTTAGTTCATATTTGTATAATACTTGTTTCTCGAGATTACGTTTCAATCTACGATAAAGTCTTATATTGGTATCGGCTAGAAATTCATAAATAATGAGATAACGAGTAAGTTTAGCTTCACATGGTATATTTCTGAAATCGCGGTGAAAAAAAGCATTTCGATTGTTTGTATTACTTCATTGGACAGGAACGAAGTAATACGAAAGATCGAACTGCTCAGTTCGAAATAGCGAATTAACAAATGTCGATTTATGATCCGATTCGCCTAGTGATTTAATTCGCCTCGGTCTACCCTACGTAAGATTTAATTACGAGCTTTCGTTTCAAATATCTGAGCCGTTATGATACCGATATACGCGCGACACACGACGCTTTCCTCTCGCTATCTGGAACATAACACGGTCTGCATTGCGTGTGTACAAATAATAGCTGGTGTCAAAAAAAAATGTTTTCTTCAATTAGAAACACGATATAATTCCAGGAGCCACGGTTTTCGTCGTGCAAAAAATATTTGATAGGATCGATTAATTGTATTTTTTACGCAGAAAGAATTGTTCGTACCACACACTACACTTAGGGGAAAGATGCAATTGAAACATTTATCAGAGATGAATAAGGATTTATTCACATCGAACACAAAAGTCTACTTGAGTTTGATAAATGTTTCGCGTATCCTTTCAATCGTATAACGAACTTAGTAGAGCTTTTATCAAATTCAAATAGACTTGCTCGATGTGAATAAATTCCTATTCATCTCTGATAAATTTTTCTATTAGTTTCGTATTCAAATAGACCTTTTTTTCTCTGGGTGCAACGAAGATATCTTTGAAAATTAAGAATATATATCTTTCGACCAGGAATCTGCATTCTTAAACATTTTTAAGATTATACATTCTTGGTTCAAGAATTTTTTTTTTACACTAGCAAGTATTTCTCTCAGTGCATCTAAGTACAAATGTTTTGACGACCTCGCGTCGTCGGCGCCAAACGCGATCGACGACCTCCCGGCCGCGCACATGTTGCGTCTTGTTCGAGCCATTGGATCCTTATCTTATCTCGCTGCACCGTATAAAAGTCGAATTCGTACGGCTGAGCCGCTCGGGTGCGTTTGAGATACGCGTCGACGTAACGCGAGTAACGCGCGAAAAAAGCGCAACCACGTATGTATAATATATATTACACGTACGAACCGAGCCGCCTTTCCCGGAAATGTCTCGATATATGTACCGTCAATCTCTCTCTCTCTCTCTCTCTCTCTCTCCGCGGCGCAATAGCGTTCGACTCCGATGAGAAGCCGGAAACGAAGAGCTCAGCGCGTCTGAGAATTCTTTTCCATCTCGGAGCGAGCCGTCGTCTTCCTCTTATTATTACTATTATAGGTTCGACAGCGCGTGGACGACGCGACGCCTCGTCGCGGTAAGAACTAGTAAATCGAACGACTTCTTACCGCGTGCGTGCCTCGCAACGCGCAGCCACAGGGGGATACAACAAGGGTTGCATTGTTTATCGCGACACGCTGTCCGCAGTCGCCCGCGCGCGACGGGACAGAGCCGCTGACGGGTCGTAGACGCTCGATGGCTCTCGGAGAGCGCGCGCATAAATTATGTAAGGCGGATAGGGTATAGGGAAGGCGATACTGAGAATGTCTTACGAAGTTTTATACGCGGGGAGGATCGCTTAAATATTAAGCAAGACGGCAAGTGCGCGTTCTCTGGCTTTCTGTATTAAAATTGCGGAAATACGCGAGCTTTCGCTCTACCGCTCGATATCGATACAGGCGAAGTATAATTTGTGACGAGCAGAGCTGCGAGAGTCCCGTCGCAGTTTCCTCCTCCCATCGGTGTAAGGTCACTGTCCCGATGGCAGAACACGTTTAATAGCCGGACATATTTGAGTATAATTCAAATTGTCGAATGGGATAAAGAAGAACGACCAGTGGAAACAAGGCTTCAATACATTGAGGTCGTACACAGGAAGTGTCACTGGTAAGAAGTCTGAGTAAAATCTGCTGCATGAATTTGTATGCCTGTCCGGATACTGGGTTTAACCGTTCGGCCATTGCGACAGTACCTACCCAGACAACACAATCCGAAAAGTCATCTTGAAGTCATCAGTAGACAGTCTGATGTCTCATTTTTTTGTTACTTTTGATTTCGTGCTATCCAAAAGATGACTATTGAATAATTCGAAATTTAAGTTATTAAAAAGTGAGACATCAGACTGCTCACGGATGACTGAAAGACAGTTTTCTGGCTTGTGTTGTCCGAGTATTTAGGGTTATTCACTGGACCTGCAACATAGCAAATATATAACGTCCACGATTTGTAGAATTATAGACGATGAGCGTCACCGTTGTTGATTGATCGTGATGGATAGAAAAGGTCAAGCAGGATTGGCAACTGTAGTGATAAAACTCTTGAACTAAGGTAGGTACTCTTGATTTTAACTGGAACTAGAATGAAATTTGGTAAGTATCAGACATACCTACCTCAGCGCGCTGGAGTTTCATCATTTCAATCGCCGATCCTGCTCAACTTCTCTTCATATCATTGCAATATTGCTACAATCTGCCTAGCCCTTTGCATATCTAAGCAAACATTACGATATTGCTTTAATTTTTCTGCAACGTTGTAAGTGCAATAGCAATATTGCAATATTGTGGCAATATTGCTGTAATACGCGGTGCTGGATGGAAGGTATAGTACGAGGGTGCGAGCGCGCAACATGAGAACCGAGGTCGAAGCCGCTTACGGTGGTCTCGGGACGTAAATTTCGGTCGCTCTCTCGAGACCTACGCTCGATATACCAGACACACAAAAAAACGACCGTGAAATATGATGCACCGAGCGCGCATTGTCTCGGGTATACGCGCCCGGTTGTCCGGCGTACCTATTCCCCCTTCCCCCCCACAGCACGCGGTTGTCTCTCGCGGACAATAGGGGCGCGAGTCTCAAATAGGCTCTCTCTAATGATACCGGAGCACAGGCGCTGGTATATCGACGGCGCGCTCGTAAACACGCTCGCGTACGACCGCGGCATTGCGTTGCGAGCGCCGAGTCGGCTTCCGACGAATAAACGCGCCGTCGTTACGACTTCCAAACGGAATATCCGATCGGCCCCTATTAAAATTGCCACCTCTCTCCGCCGACGAGTCCCGAGATCGAGATAACATCGGCCGTTCGCGCGTTATTCTCGACGAGCGTATAACCCACGAGAGATCGTCGCTGCGGACGCGCCTGTATCGCCGCGCGCGACCATCGCGCGCCGACTGCGACTCAAAGGCGCGCTCGTCTCGGCCGACGACGCGTGGACCTGTACTACTCAAACGGGATCCTCGAAATGTCCGTTGTCGGAGGTTCACGTTATGCGCGCGAAAGCGTGGAGAATCGCGCGGCGTCTTTGTCGGTACACATATGTACGCCCGTATACAGCTGTGCGTCGTTATAACGACGATGAGAATCCGCACGGAAAAAGATGACTTTGCAGTCTCAGCAAAACTGAGTCTTGCTGGGAACTTTTTGCCATCATGACGGAAATATTATCTGTGGCGGCAAAAGATATGTTCGATGATAGCCAATGTATCTGCAATGACAGTGAAATTTGTTTCGGTTCAAACATTTGCTATCCACGACAAATATTTTTAGTATCATCGAACATGTCTCTTGCTGCGACGGATAATGATTTTTAAGACTATATGTTGGTTCCAGAAATATTATTTTGATACCAGGAATTGGGTGTGTGCACTAGTTACGAATGTTGCGTAATTGCAGTATAGAGTGAAGTAAAGAATTTGTGTTGCACGTATCATTGCTTAAAAACATCCAGAAACAGACAAATTTGTGATAAATTAAAGTAAAAACTGCTGCGGCGAAACTTGGCAACTGAGCAAAATCAAAACGCGCTCTGATTGGCTGTGACGTCACGATCTGTACAAACAACCAGCTGTCAAACGGAGTTGCCTGTGTTTTTAAAGTATTTTTCTGTGATTCACAGAAAGTTTGTTGTTTCTACGTCGTTCTATGTAGTATCTGAAGTCGAACTGTCATAGTCCCATGTCATAGTCTCTCGGCACATTCACAAACACCTTGTCTGGAGTTCGCACAGAAGTATTCGTGCATTTTGGCACAAAACACGATTTCCTGTGGACTTGTGGTGCATGCATTTTCAGCCACTTTCACAAAAAACGATGTAGAAGCAACAAACTTTCCGAATCACAGAAAAACACCGCAAAAACATAGGTAACTCCGTTTGACAGCTATTTGTTTATACAAATCGTGACGTCACAACCGCCTTTACAGGCAAATCGCGATTTCGCGGGACATTTCCACATTTGAATTTTAGACTCAATTTTCTCATAAAAACTTGACAGCAAAATTGTTTCATTTATTAATACCATATATATACACGATATAATCTTCATTTTAAGCCAGTTTCCGAAAAATGTGAAAACACCCAATTATTTATCTCGGCGTACTCCTCCGTTCGATCGATCTCCGACAAAATTTCATTCGCGAACGATCCTTGACTCTCATCTCACGAATCTTCACGCGCGGACCTCGAACGCGGCGGTATGCAAACCCGAAGCCGGTGGCCGGCCGAGAGTTGCGAAACGCACGCGCGAAGTCTCGCCCGTCCGCCGCTAATGAGCCGGAGCCGGGCTAATTCATCGCGCTCAACATTCCCGATGCTCGCGTCGCGGGACCGCGCTGTCAATGGAAGAGGCGGCACCGAGCGTGACGAGAAATAATGGGAGGCTGCTCGTGATCAAATTTTAATGCGAGTCCCGCGAGAGCGCCGCTCTCGGTGCGCGCTCGTACACACGAGGTGCTACCGATGTCGCATTCCCGACACGCGTCGCACGTCCGCACCGCGAAACGGTACCTGCCGTACAAAGTTTTTACGTCTACATCGCGCGCGTACCGCTCGAGAACGCCAAAAGTTCCGTTTTTGTATCGCGCGGTTCCGCGACGCCGGGATCTCCCGTGAAGAGAGAATCTTCGATCTTTTCCGCGCAGCCGAGCCCGCGAGCGGCACGCGGACGACCGCTCCGAACGGATCGTCGCGAGAGGGCCGTGCGATGTGGCGCGAGCGCGATTCACGCCGCGTCGATCGCTCGAGAGAGTCCCGTTCGCCGCGCGACCGCGGCATGACCGATTCGACGAAACGGCGTTTAATTCGATAATCTCAAATTAATATCACGAAAGCCAATACGGGCGGGAGGGGAGAGGCGCGGCGCTCTCCCGCGCGCGAGTCGGAAACGTGCAAGTCAGATTCGTGTGTCGACTTTCTCGTATGCGGATGTATGTATGTACAGTCGAACCCCGATTATACGAACTAATTCGGGCCGCACCACGTTCGGATGATCGAACGAGTATTTTGCAGCCTGGGACTGAATAGATGAGAGAGTGAATTTAATATTAAAACACTTACTTATTCATTGAACGAACATAAAATCACTAGACGCTTAAAAATTATAGATGAACTGAGACAGACATCTCGAAAAATCATAGTACAACTCCATTCTGGAGAATCAGCCATACTAGATTTAAAAAAAAAAGGAGATATCGTACTTGTATTTAAAAAGTGACGCAACAAAAGAAATTTTTTAATTTAGTTCAGATACGGTCAGAAACGGATAATCGAGGTTCGACTGTAGCTGGTGGACTGTCTAGTTCGCAGAAGGAATCGACGGCATTTGAACGGCGTCATTCGTCGAGGAGAGCGGCGACGTTGAATCAAATTTGCGTCGGACCTGCCTCGCGCCCTCGCTCCTTCCTTCCATCATTCGATCTCCTTCGTTGCAGTCCTTCCCCGCCGCGTTGACATCGGAATATCGGGTTTCGCGCTCGGGAGGCCCGCGCGCGCGATCCATGCACCCGACAACGGGAGAACGAGGGGCGCGGTAAGTGCCTATTCCTCTGAAGTAATCCACCCCCGGGCGTTCGCGTTCGTGCCGTCGCACCCCCCTCAACCCCCCCTGATCCGGCCAGTTCCCCGGCCAAGTGTTTTTGCGAGAGCATTTCTTCGCGGTTAAACGTGCCGCGCACGGTGGCCGTCGCATCGTGACGCGTCACTCGTTGATGATACTCCGTTTTTATCGTTCGCGATGAAAGGTCGAAACGAGGGGATAAATTGTCGGAGTAGCTTGGTCGGTAAATATCGCAGGGGAAGCGTGAGGTAAAATCTCATTATCTGAAGCCTGCAAGTATAGTATAGTCAACCTGTCATGAAAGAAGGAGGTATAATAGATAAACACAAATTGGGGTATAGGGCTGAATTTTTAATGTTTTTTCTGCACTGAGAAAAAAGTAGCCAACAAAATAATTTTGTTGAGTCAATTTGATAACCTAAACAATATTTGTCGGATTATCCAAATGTTTAACTCTGCCATCAAAGTTTTCGTGAATTCAACCTAAGGATTTTGCTATTCCAAAAAAAAAATTTGTTGGCTCATATTCAATCAAAATATTTTGTTAGCTCAATCAAGAGTTCTTTCAATGTGGTGGTCAAAAAGGTAAGTTCCTGCATCCCTTCACCGGCATCTTGAAAACATTTTTAGAATCGATTTATCTCGTTCCCTATTCATTGGAAGGAAAGGAGTATGAGGATAAACATTGTAGAGCTGCAAATTTGCCAAATTTTTTGTCTGCAATTAGTTCCCAAGAAGATAGACGGCGTCAAAGTTTCCAAAAATCAGTTTTTTCCGTATTACCTTCAAACATTGATTTAAACCGAATTTCTTTTCCTAAAACTCGTAGATCTCGACGAGATCTATTATAAACATACATATGAAGGGTTTCTTTCAAAAACAATATTTGTCAAAAACGTCAATCCCTGTAGTATTGGTAATAATGCCTACTCTTTCGTTGTATCTAGCCGTGTAGTGGTGCATACTCTTTCGTTATAATATAATGAAACCCATGATCCTTCATATTGTTTATAACTTTTAAAAACTCAGGCGCCTCCTATCTTTTTGGGAACTAACTACAGAGAGTTCGGCCTCGGACAAGCAATATTGCAAATTTCGAGCTCTATAATTTTTGTCCTCGCACTTTTTTCCCCTCCAACGAAGAGAAAACGAGAAAATTGATTCTAGAACTTTTTCAAAATAGCGTTGGAGGAACTCGGGTGGGGATACGGGGACTTGGGATTTTACCCTCTTTACCACGTAGTAAAAATTCTGCCCTATACCCCAATTTTTTCTTCTCAAACAATTTATTGACGCTTCGGACGCTGCATCCCGCGGCCCGACGCACAGCGAGCGGTAGCACGGAGGCCGCCGCCGCGTCCGCGTACGCGCGCCGGGTTTCACCCGTCGGTCGACCGGCGCTCGTGAGTGACGTGAAATTGTAATTCCGTAAAATTAACGTTGCGTATGTTAATTATTAAGAACCGGTCGGTCCCTCGCGGCGATCTTCAAGGCTCTCGACTCTGCTCGACTCTTCGAAGGGTATAATAGTCGGCGGTCGCCGCGCGCGAGAGTCGTGCCGATTTGACGTCGGACTCCGGCGGAGCCGGGATCCCGCGGAGAAGGGGTCCGCGCGAATAAACGAGCGCGCGTCGTTCGCGTCAGCTCGTGCTTACGTCCGCGACGAATTTCGCCGAGCCGGGTCGCGCGTTCGTTCCTTTCTGCATCGCGGAGAGCGTCGAATTCCTACGGCGAATTCGCGCGCGGTGATTCGATTCGAGGGGAGACGCTCGTACGTATACCACCAGGGCGTATCGGGGCGCTCGATCGATCGGATCGGTCCCCGGATTGACGTTCGTACAAACTACAATAATTGATCGTTCCGAAGTCTACGTTTGTTCTGCCGTATGAATTTAGAAAAAAAAATTGTTCTTCAAAGAGTTGTTAAATTTACATTATGATGTGATTCAAATACATCGTTCTATTTATCGCAGCAACGTATTTACGATAAATCGTGCATATATCGAATGAATGTTTATCATTTCATTTGTACCGGTTTGAAATCATTTAATGACGCAAATATGCATTGTTCAATAATAACTCATCGAGCGTACATACAACCTTGATGCATCTGATGGGCTATAGCACTACCTAAAGTTGCTCTACAATTTACATACATTTGTTTATCCGGGTTATTAATCGCGAGTGGTATTTTCGCGGATTCCACGTCGAGTACAAATAGCCGCGGGAGGAAGTCGCGCGGACGCACTCGGCTCTTCCGGTCGTTCGCATAGCGATGCGCGGCAAGGTTTGCCTCTACCAAATATTTACCTCTCGGGCGGCCGCACACGCACCACTAACACGTTGCGAGCCGCGTGCGTTGCCACCGGCTACTGTACGCCGGTATGCCGCCATAACGCGACCGCGTATAAAACCTAGATTCCACTGGGTGCGTCGGAAAGAAGTCGGTTTTCAATCGGCAATCGAATATACGTCGAGAGGAAATTACCATCGCAACTGGTCCGAGCGGCACGCGGTAAAAGTCACGACGGCGTCGCGAGAGAAAAACATGCGAATTGCTCTTAGGGTCGTTTTACGAGTCGGACGTAACTCGTCATGGTTCGAATAAAAAGACCGTGGTCCTGCAATGAATCATCCATGATTCAGAAGCCAATGATTCAGATTCGGTTAACTTCCTGCAATGCCATCGCGCAGTCGTACAAGCGGCAGTGAGTCGTCGGAAATTGCGTCGGTATGGACTGAAATCGTCGACCCAAAGACAAAAGCATCTTTCGATTTTCCCGATAGAAACTTATCAGCGACACTGAAGGACTGATGCCAGTAAATTTTACTGTATTTACAATGAAAGAGGCACATATGTTGGGTTTCGGATGTTTTACAGCGCGGTAGAGTAATTTTTCCTTCAAAATATTAAATCGTGACGGTTGGCATTACGATTTACCAGTTTCTAAGGAAAAATTGTTCTTCAGTAGAATAGGAACTTATGAAAATTCTTATATGTATATTGAGAGAAACAATTGTCGGTATCAAAAAAGTATTACGGCAATCAACATAAAACTACATGCCGTATAATATTCCGGATTCAAAAATACCAAAAAATAATTACTCGAGCCTGTGTGTGTGTGTCTCAAATATATTTTTGCACCAGGAAAACCACAGTTTGGTCCTGGAGTCAAATCACGTTTTTGATCGAAGAAAGCATTATTTTGGCATCAGCAATTATTTCTCTCCTTTATCGTAAAAACAGTAAAATTTACCGGTATCAGTCTTTCCGTAAAATTTGTTAACGGGAAAATTTTACTTTCAGACGTCGTTATCAGACACCGAGTAGGTACATACTCGGGAGGTCCCTCCCGAGCGAAGAGAGCGCCTTCCCGCGCCCGTTTCACCTTTTTCCTCGCGCGCGTCGTAAATCGCGCGCGCGATAAGTGATGCGGCGCCTGCGCGCCCCGCGCTAATCGCGGCGGCTTCTCGTCTCGGCGGGCGAAGCGCTCGATCTTTCTCCTCTCCGCGCGCGCGAGTTTTGATCTCGCGACGTAAATTTCTACGATGCGGTCAATAGAGGGAATTACGGGTCTAATTAACCAATTTGTCGACGAGACTCCTCTTCGGCGATACCACTGCGCGCGTTCTCCTCGCGCGATCCGCTCGCTCGCTCGCTCGTTCGCTCCGCGCCTCTGCGGCGGAACGATACTCGCGCAAAGTCCCACGCAGGTATCGGAACCGATACAATTTCGCAAACGATCGACATCGAGCGTTTCGCAGGAAACAATTAAACGCTTTACCCCGCGCGGCCGGAAATTATTATTCGAGCAGACGGACGTGCCCGCGCGAGCATTATATGTATAGCGCGTCCGAGTGCGCGTCGCAGAGACGGACCGCGCGCGCGGGTCGTGCCCACTTTTACTATGCGCCGCGTGCCCTTTCGTCGCTCACCTATACGCACACGCGTGCGCGCGTGCGAACATCATCGAATCCTCCATTGTCTTTAAACGCTGGACACTCGCGTTGATCGCGGTGCCGCGTACCGACGAACCGTTCGCATACGAAATCCACGAACCGACGGCGGCGGCGGCGGAACAACGGAAACGGCGTGCGATGCTTATCTCGCGCGCGGTTCGACTTGGAAGCCGTGCGCGCGTAGGTACCTACACGCGAGCCGTCGATGGAGAGAGACGCGCTCTCGAGTCGCGCGGTGGCTGGGACGCGCTGTTCTCCCGTCAAAGGGGACGAAGAAGTCGGTGGGACTCTCTGTCGGGTGACGAAGGAGGACGCGCGGAGGGAAGGTCAGGGAGGAAATGAGGGATTCACGACGCAAAGTCCTCGCGATACCAGGCTTCGCAAACCCTGTTTATTTTATTTCAGCACTCAAACAAATTTGGCTAAAACTAGAAAATTATAGTAATCGCAGTGATAATTTTCTTCGCAATAGCAAGAATTCTTGCTACGCTAGCAATATTTTTCTAGTTGTCACACCAAATAATGTCTGAGGCAGCCATAAATATAGCTGGATTAGCTAAATATTGTTTTCAGTGAGGGGAAAATGTGCGAGATTTTGATAAAAAAAAAGGGGGACAATCGTGATTAAAAATGGAAATCTTTTAGAAATGAGAAATTTTCCGTGGTTTTAAAGAAATAACAATTTTAGATGGCGGCCGAGAGTAACCTCTCGAGTGCAAAGGGTTGAAAAATAGAGGAATAAAGGAGAATAGGGGACACACTGTTAAACGAATATCCATCGACTTCCGTGCGGCCCACGTGCAGTATGCAATAATTGCACCCGCGCGCGCAGCCGAGCCGCGACCGGTTGCCCTCTTTTCGAATCGCAACAAAATCCGCGACGGGCGATCAGGATCCTTTCAACTGAACACCGCGCACGGATATCGTCCGTCCCTTCGCTTCGTTAACGAGGAAAACGCCCTCGTCGTAATTAGTAACGTCGATGCATACCGCGCGCGTTATTAAACAGCCGTCAATACCGTTACGGCCGTACGAATCGGGGCGTGGGCCGCCCGTCATTACGAGTCGATTGTTCGGTGTGGTCGTAAAACGGACTATCAATGGGTCCGCGGACATCGACGGTTAATGGCCCGTGCGACGTAGTGAAACGCGAGCTATGCCACGCCGTGGGCAATCGCGATCGGATTCGCCGTGTTCCGGAGCATGCGCGTTTTCGGGGATGCGCGTCGATGCGCACCGGGGGAAATAATTGCTGGCGCCAAAAAGATGTTTCCTTCAATCAAAAACATGATGTAATTTCAAGACGTGATTATCGTCGTGCTAAAAATAATCGATAGGCTCGAGTAATTTTTTTTTTTTCGCGCAAGAAGAATTTCTCACTCCAACGAAAGTATTCTTGTGTGAATGAAGAATACATATTCCTCGACCAAGAATCCGTATTCTTAAACATTTGTTGAGTGTTGCAGGTGGCTAAAGGGTTGAAATAAGGGCGTAATCTTGTAAGGAAAAATCGAGATTTTTACCGATTTTCCCACACAAGCCTTTGATTTCCGAAGCCAGGTTTTATTAATTAATCATTTAGTGAAGAAGGCTTGCGTAACAAAATTGGCAAGAGATACCTTTTATTTTTTTGTTAAGAAAAATCGAATTTCCCATATGTTATCCCCAGGGACGATTCGTAAATTTCCCTTCATTCTACTCAAAATCGAAGTACTTTTCAACCCTCTTCGAGGCTTGTATGCGAAAATGGGGCACCAGAATCTGTCACTATCTGACGGTCTAACATGTACCTAGGTATGTGAATCGTATGAGGCTAAACTTACTCGCCAGGAAGAAAACTTAAATCACTATTAACTCATTATCTGCGAGCTTTTAGCTCACACTCGTGCAATATTTTTTTGAAGATTATCTATATTTTTGTCCATAACAAAATCATATCAATGTAGGCCGAAAAGTTCGTAAATAATGAGATAATAGCTATTGAAATTTCTTTCCTGACGAGGAAATTTAATATGCATATCACAGAGATCACGCAATTTATATTGGACTAAAAAATGTATCTGGTATCGGTGAGCTAACAGCAGCCCTTACGACACGGTGAGCCGCGTTCTCGAACGCGAATGCGTCGAAACCAAATAATCGGACGTATCCGCTCGGTTGTATCGCGGCTCCTCGTCGCGAATCGCTCTTCGCGTAAGGATAATTACGGGTCTCCCGTTGCCCGCGGACTCCGAGGCGACCGTGGAGACGAAACCCGAGGCGGTAGAGCGCAGTCGGAGGGCGCGCTGGATGCTATCGCGGAACTCACCGAAAAATTAACGGGACACGTAGCATCGGGATCGACGAGTCCCCGCGAACGCGACATTCGCATTTCGACATAATCTTTATTCGACGGGGCGTGCGCATCTTGGTCCACGAGAAAAAAATTACGGAAGAGGCTGTATAGAACCGTCAGTTGCAGTATCGTCGAGAAAGCGGACGGCGAGTACACTGAGAGAAGGGTTTATTTGCAGTTAATAAATGTGCACTTGATTATGGCGAAAGAAACATCTCGTTGGGCCAAGTAAATATATATTAATAATATCACACAGAAATATAATAAATAAATATATATATATTAATAATTAATAATAGCCAGTAAATATAATATTTATTTGGCCCAAAGGAATATTTCTTTCGCCATAATCAAGTACACTTGTATTAACTAAATAAACTGTTTTCTCAGTGCAGGGCCACACTCAGTCGATCGCTTCCGAGAGCGAGGAGAAACGTCCCCGCACTCTGGTACGCCGGCGCGCGTCACCGGTAACCCACTGGACTATCGCGACGAAGGAGCGGCCAAGATAAGCCGATGCTCGCGTGTACCTACAGGTATTCGGACGAGTTTTCTTCGATCGCCTCTTGAGAGCCGCGTAGGCAGGTACGCTCCGAAAGGGATAAAATTGTACAAAGAACTTATCGCCCCGCGTTTCGTCGAGGTGAGCGCGATAGTGCCACTGGAATTCATCGATCATTATACCCGCGACCGTGGCCGAGTCGTGCGATGCGCCTTTATCTTCTTCTTCTTTTTCTTCCGAGGAATTGATAATCTCGAGCACGCGAGACGTGCCGCGAGCGATCGGTAATGTCGTTGGACGGTCTAGCGACGCGACGAGGCAGGGAAAACGAAGCGGGGATCAAAAGTTGCATCGTACAAAGATTAATACAGCCGCGTTGCGGAGAAGGGGGGCGTGGCACTCACCGCCCGATCTTCCGGCGAGACGTTTACGAGACCGCGGCGAACTCGCGTCCCGGCGAGACCAGATGTTCGTTGTTCCGACGCGAAATTTCTCGCCGTAACGCGCGAGGGTTACGTGTATTTTTGTTTCTTACGCGGGCCGCTATTTTCGTGCGTCCAGAGCGCGCTTTACGCGCGACGGTCATAGGCGTGTACGGCGTGTATGTGTGAGAGGGAGGGCGGGAGGGAGACCTCGGTATGCCGTAACCCAAACAGTGTCGAAGGCCTCGAAGCTTTTAACGAGTCGCGAAGATGAATCGATCGCTTTTGGAGCGCGCGCGTTCGTCCTCTCTTAGCGGCAAAGTGGATCCGGATAACACGCCTGTTCCAAAGACGTCTACTTTGGGATGCTGCAAAGATGACTATTTGGAGTCACCGAAAAGACGTCGACTTTGCGATGTCTTCGCGAATGTACGAAAAATTGTCTTAAAGACGCCTCTTGGACGTCTCAAAAGAGTCACCTAAAAGACAACTCACGGACACGTCGGAGAGAGATATCTAAGATATATCTTTTTCGCCTGTCCAAAAGATAACATTTAGCCGTGACTATAAGATGCCTTTTAGACGTCCCAAAGGAGTCGTCTGAAACACATGGAAAAAAATGATTTTGCAGTCTTAGCAAAACTAGGTTTGGTTTTGCCGGGAATTTCTTGCTATTGTGACAGAAAAATTATCTGTGGCAGCAAAACATATGTTCAATAATAGCAAATATAACAGCAACCACAGTGAAATTGTTTTCGGTTGATATATTTACTCTATCAAAGCAAATATTTTTACTATTACCAAGCATACCTTTTGCGCTGCCACAGATAATATTTTTGTCACGGTAGCAAGAAATTCTCAGCAAAACCTAGTTTGTTTAAAAATGCAAAATCATTTTTCTCCGTGGAGAGAGAGGGAGAGAGAGAACGGAGCACGTGATACACATATACATACACACACCACCGCGCGGTACTCTCTCGTCTCACGCGACTACCTCTACACGCGTCCTTGGCCTCGAGAAGTCGAGCGTCTATGTGGAAGCGCGCGTCTCCGCGGTAGCGACGCGCCTCGTTATCGCCCGCCTTTTGAACCGCGCTTTCCCGCGCGGGTCGAAATCGTTTGACTGAAATTTATCTCGACAGCGTGGAGCGCGACGCGATTCGAGGCCGAAGATACTTCCTCGATCGTCGATCAAAAAAGTACGCACATGTGTCGCGACGCTCGTCTCCGCGGCGGATCGAGGGATCGAGCGTTTGACTCTCCGTGCTGCCGGAACGGATATTCGTACAGTTAAATATGGGAAAGGTGGGAAAAGTCGAGATAGCCGCGCGATAGTATAGAGGGTACGGGCGATCGCGTCGCAGGATACGTCACTGTTACGACGAGGTCGGGTGCAGCTCCTCTTTTTTGATTCCATCCCCGTCCGTGTACCTCGATCGGTCGGCCGCGGCGCCGCAGTCCGGAAGGACGTCTCACATTTTTAATGGGCCCGGACGGCGACGCAAAAACCCGTCCCACCGACGGGCACCCGCGATAACGCGCGTGTCAGTGATCCAAATATCGCGCGGTGCTCCCATTGACTCGCGGTGGTATCAGTCTCTCACTCTCTCTCTCACACACACACACTCCGTTATCGAGCACGAGGAATTCGGTGGAACTAAACTAACGATATACAAATGGACTTACGGAATCTCGCGCCAAAAAAATCCGTGGAACGATACGAAGCGACGAGTCACGCTCGCTCGTTTCAGCGTTCGTTCGTGAATGGAATTCTTTGTACACGATGCGCCGCGCGAGCATCCTTACGAGCGCTCCTTGGAGAATTTGGAGCTCGATTGTAACCTTCGAGGGGCGAAGTCGTGTCGCATCGCGCGATCTCGGACGAGCCCACGCGGGAGAAACGTAAATCGTACACTCTGAGAGAAGAGTATATTTGTAGCTGATAAATGTATACTCGATTATAGCGAAAGAAATATTTCGTTGAGCCCAAGTAAGCATACGTTAATTATTAGAATGTCTCTTTCATTCAAGCGGAAATAGAATAATAGCTAACGAATATTTGCCTGGCCCGAGGAAATGCTTCTTTCGCCATAATCAAGTATATTTATATTAACTACAAATAAATAAACTGTTTTCTCAGTGTTCACCGAGAGAAATAATTGCTAGTGCCAAACAATTTTTTCCCAACACAGGTACCCTTGAATCAAGAATATATTATATATTCGTCGTTCAAGAATCTGTGTTCTTAAATATTTGTAAGATCATATGTTCTTGATGTTAGGCATACTTTTTTACGCTAGCAATTATTCCTCTCAGAGTGTACGGATTCGGCGTCATGACTAACGACGTACGAGACTACGCGCGCGGTAGTATGCGCGATCGCGGCAACGCGCACACTGCCGCACTTTGCCGGAGCAGTGTCGCGACGATCCGTATATAATATAACGCGAATCGACCTTATCTCTCGCGACGCGCTCGTTACAAGCCCGATACGAGCTCCCTGTGACCGCGCGTCCGTTTCGCGGGTGGTTATACGCGTGTAGCGCGGCGGCGGCGAGACCGTACTACGGGTATTGTATCGCACGCGTGCATATATCGACGTACTTATGCGAGATCGTACGCCACGCAGTCTCGGTGTAGCGTAATTGACGTACGATACGTTACATCATCGCGGATTGCTCGTTACGCCTGTAAATTTACGCGTACTCTCGCTCAGGCGGTCGATCTTGTAACTTAAACCTAGTGATAATATTAAGAGTGAGCAACATCCAAACAATCACAGAGCACCTGTTTCTTCGGGTACTTTTTCCGATTGATCGAAGACGAGAAGTAAGTATTTTCACTCGAGATACAGAGACGTGCCTCTGTAACGAAGAAAGATGAGCTCTCCGCGGAGTCTATTCGACTTGATCACTCGATCGAAAGAACCATTTCGCGCGAATGACTTTCAATTAAATCATCGTCATAGCCTTCCAGAGCTCCCAGCCAGCCAGAAGTTGAAAAATAATGGATTTTAATGACTTCTCTTATTTGAACAAAAATCACCAATCTTCCCCCATTTGAGCATTATTAAGGGATGAGAAAGACCTTAGGTCTTTAAAAATGTAACCGCCGAGTGTCGTGCGCCGCGCAGCAGACTCACCCCAGGTTGAGAAACGTCTCGACGCGCGAACGCCGCGTCGCCCGCTTTTTCGTAGATGTTTGCCTCGGAAATTCCCCCGCGGATATCCACGACGATAAGTCGTCTCGTAATTCCGACGGGCGATCCATCCCAGCGGCGATCCAAGCGGCGAACCGCTACCGTTCGACACCTTGAGCGGGAGGAAGGGTCGGGTAATTATAACGTCGTCTCTCGCCCGAACAGCGCGGCCTCGTATCGCGCCAGTCATTGCGCGCGCGCGCACCCCGCGTACTCACCGTAAGAATTTCAACGACACCGGGTCCCCATCAAAGACAGCGCCGCGATTTCTACCCGAGATCACCCGCGATCGCGGATCGCGCGACGGTTCGCTCTTGCCGGGATTCCGTCGTCTCGTCGCCGCGACGATCGGCGATTCTCTCGGTGACGCGGTGCGAATCTGCTACGATCGTCGGATGGCTGCAGTGTACGAGCGCACCGTGACGGGGATCTGCCCGTATCATGTTAATTGGCACTCGATCGCACAAACCGGGGCAACGTCCGCGAGACCGCCACCGAAACAGCGTGCCGTCTGTGCACAAACGACGATGACGCTTCGATCGATTTACAATTTCGCCCGCGTTGACCACGCGATGTCCGAGCGGGACGTCATTCTTCGCCGGCGCGGTGACTTCGACCCGGCGCGCGATTGAATTTTGAGCGGGAAGAGAGAGAGAGATCTTCGCGGGAAAATTCGAGGACACCGAGCGCGCGCGCGTCCCACGTGCGAATGCGACGACCGGACCGGGGACGAGCGCGACTTCACGTCGATCGAGCAGCGCGCGGCCACGAAGACTGCCGCAACGCGAGTGACAGCGCTGGAAGTGGGAGAGACCGAGAATTTATACTCCGTGGGTGGACCGGTAGGTGGAGTCCGTCGGATGCGCATCCCCGGATGCGTTCGCGCGCGAGCTGCATCCCTGTGATAAATGCCGCGGGGCTTGCGTGCCGTACCCTCTCTCTGTCTCTCTCTCTTTTACCAGTTACTTATAGGTATATATATAGGTACTTCTTTTACCCTTCGCAGAGTACTATTACTCTTGCTTTTTTCTGCACGGTTTTCTTTTATTTCTTCTACTACTTATCGCGTAGTGTTCAACTTGTACTAGTTACTTTTAGTTCTTTTACTATTTATGAAGTACTTTGCTTTTACCTTTTTCCACATTGTTCGTTCTAAGTTTTTTTTTTATTGAAGATTCTTTCCCAGCAATTGCTTCTTTTTATAACATTCAATAATTTATGCTGTATGTAAATATGTCCGAATATTTCGACGTGTCTGCAGGCCACTGGTGTTTTTACCTTATTTTCTTCCCCACTCCGTTTCAATCTTAATAACGCGCCTCCGAAGAAATCGCGTCCCGTGTAGACTAATAAATGCATATTATCTGCATTTATATGTCTTATCTTTAAAGAAGAGAGACATATAAGAAAAAAATGAAGCGAAATTACATTCGATCAAGTTCAATTGATATTTTTTTACCGTATACACTATGTATCGCGCGATTATTACTCTTGCGAATCCGACGACGCAACGGGACGACGTTTCCCGCGCGTCGGACCGCGTCTCGGAGCGTCGAATGTTCCGTCGACGTATCAGCGGCGGGCGCGAATCACATCGCGCTAATACCGAGACGCGATGAATGAATTTATGTGGCGCGGGGTCGGATCTCGATTCTCTCCGCGCCGCGTAACACGCGCGTTTACCGCCGTTCCGCGTATACTAATGGTCGCGATAAGTATGCGCCGTATCGGTGGACACTACGATCGACAAAAGAAGCGGAGGCTGGAGTGACTTACGATTAACTAAACCTGTATTTTTTTTTCCACTGGGGGAATGAAGATCTAGTTACTTGGAATAATAATTGGCTTGAATGGACTACAGCCTATTTCCTTCAAATAGCCGTTAATCCTTGTAACCAAATTTATTAGTTGAAGCAACTGATTCTGCATTCCCCGTCCGCAAACGTCGATTTAATTAAATATACCATTTTTTGTTCTCAGTGGAGGATTTCTCGTTGGAAAAAATCGATGTGTTGCAACTTTACCCATGTCGCAAATTGCCCCATTCTCCCCTACTACCACTGAGAAAAAAATTTACTTGATCGAAATAAACGTGCCTTTGGATAGTCCCAAGAGCATATTTATTCGATTTAAATGAATATCGGTTGGACGCAAATATTAGATTATTGAATTAATTAAATGTTATTTGAAACAAATCAATATTCATTTAAATCGAATAAATACGCTCTTGGGACTATTATCCAAAGGCACGTTTATTTCGATCAAGTACATTTTTGTCTCAGTGTACGTGATTCGCTAAAATACGAACCGAAAGTGCTCGGAACGCCGTTATCGGACGTACCGTACACAGTAATAAAGTGGTGTTCATTTTTAACACCATTTCACCGGTTTGAACCTACATGTATCACATCTGGTGTCATTCAGTCTTGTTGTCCAATACGAAAAGTGGTCTATATAGGTCGACACCGCAGAATTTTTTACTGTGTACGCGGGTGTGAGGGGTCATTTTCGACTTACACGTCCGTCCGAACGGGCGACCCGGTTGAATTCGTCGTCGAGACAAGGGCCGATGTAGGGTCGATAAATTGGGCGCTATCACGATCGACGCGTACACATGCAGGTATGTACGACTCCCTCGCCCGCCCGCCCGCGCGGCACCACCTCGCGAGGGGGCTCAAAATCTCCTACATAAATCAGGCGTGAAGGGTACCGGCTCCGGGACACGCGGGGTGTCGAGACGCGATCCGTACAAGACGCGGGTACAATGGCCAATCATTGCGCCTCGTGGAGCCGAATCGTAGGTCCGTACGCCGCCCCAGTGGCCCATTAACTGGTTATATCACGAGCTTTCTGATTCCTCCCGCTCTGCCGCCCCCCGAATAGCTTCCATGCGTCCCGTTGGCTGCACTTCGTGCAGGTAGCGCGTTCGCGAGACAATGTGCGCTCTAGAGGTCCGATAGCGGTGCTCGTACGAGTACATTAATAAAAAAACTTGCTTGATCGAAATAAACGTATTTTTTAATAGTCTTGGGAGCATATTTACTCGATTAGAATGAATATCGATTGAACGAATATAAATGTTATTGATTTGATTCAATATTACTTGGATCTGATCGATATTCATTTGAAACGAATAAATGTGCTCCTAGGAATTATCCGAAAGCATGTTTATTTCGATCAAGCATATTTTCCATGATTTTTTATTAATCCTTTTTCTCCGCGCACACGGGAATGTGCTCGAAAATGTTACCCACCGAAGTCCGCCGATAGTGCAAATTGCAGGGATATCGGAATTTGTACTCGATTTTCGTAGGGACGGCCGCGTGAAACGGGATTTGCCATGTGCGTTATTCGCGCGAGAAATGCCTCCCCCTCATTATGATTCCCTCGGTTTCTTTTTCTCGTCGGCGATCGTTCTCGACGCTCCGACGGATTATACACCGCGCGCGCTGTAATTTGGACACCGTTTGGCGTACAGTATTCCACCTAGATGAAGAGCTCATCGGTCAGCACACCTCGTGTTCTAGCGCGCGCAGAGCTCGGGATCGACGCGGCGATAATAATCGGGTCGATCGAGTTCGAGCCGACGCGCGCACCTACGGGGTCATCGAGTCATTAATTTATGCATCTTGAATTGCACCGTCAATGGTTTCCTTGTTTCGAATGCTTCGAAATCTACTGGTTTATCCCGTGCAACGGGGCGAAGTCCGTGCGGAAATTCTTCGCTCGATAGCGCTTTGACGTTATCCGCGTACCGCGCGCTCTCGAGAACTGCACGCGGATGTCAGACTGATAATCCGCAGACGCGAGTAAATCCTTCACGAGCGTTCGCGGTGTTTACACAAAGCAGACGCAAATCTCTCGTTCAGTTTTTAATTGCGGCGCCCGAATGTAATCGAGGGTTGCAAAGTTTCTGCGCGCTTCGAGATAAATAGATTGGACGTCCTTGTATGTAAATGGAAATTATTATAAAAGGTGGATTCCATCGAAAAAGTGTCTATGTAATTCTAATAAAAAATGAGATTCAATCAATCAAATTTTATTAGTTGATCCTCCTGTACGGTTGACTCAAATGATAATTTTATTGAATTTCTAGAATCGAATTTTCGACCACCCTATACAATGTCTTTTTCGCGCTGATTCTGAAAGTAATGAATTTATTGGGGAAATCTCAAAGGAATACTGAGATATCGACGATCTTCTGAGGGAAAAAAAATTATATTGCTTATATAAAATTGCTCATATATTTTTATTTACTTTGAGATATCAACCTAACAACCATGATTTTCGTAATCAACGCGAAAAAATACGTAAGATAGAGTGGTCAAGCGATCGATTTCAGAGATTTCGATTTTGGGAGAAAATCCCTTGACATTTCTGGAAATTTTCACAAAAATCAAAACCACTGGAATCGAACTCTCGACCGCCCTGTTCGATGTATTTTTTTACGCTGATTACGAAAATCATAGATATGTATATTGAATAAATTTCAAAAGAACACCGAAACATCAATCATTTTCCGAACAGAAAATACTTTTTCTCCGGCATAAAATCATCGATATATCAAACGTTATTATATTTCCTTTGGAATGTCGTCAATAAATCAATGCGAGAAGATATGTATGTAAGTATGTTGACAATGTCAACGTATTTCAATCAACCAAATATCACCAGTTGAACTCGAATGACATTTTTATTAATTCGATAAAACGATAGTCAACTCGACGAAGCCGAGCTGTCATTGCGAGATCATCGAAAACGAATCATGACGTTTCCAGAAAAACCCGTCCTTTTCTCTCTGTAACACACGCAAGTTGCTCGGTGACGGGTGAACGCGTAACGCGAGACGCGGGTGCAACGTACAATTGCAAGGCCTCTCTCGGCCTGGCCGATCGCGCCCACCCAGTGTACGGCTCATCTCAATTGCCGATTAAGGTCTCGTAAATTCGTTTCGAGAGTAAGTTGAAACAACACGTTACGTCTCGGTGGCATTGAGCCTCGGTCCATTTACCCATCGCCTACGTGTATTGTATATCCGGTGGTCGAGCGGACGCATACGCAAAAAAAAGAATTAGTTAGATCTACTGAAAATTATTTGCAGGATCGCAAGTAATTACTTATTTATACCAATGAAAGCTTTCAATAAATTAATCAAATATCTCTTTCTTACAATCATATAGGACAGTATGTTCGTATAGATTTCGAGGAAGAAATATCTGATTGATATATATATGAAAAAAATATCAAATTGATCTAATTATTAGTGGATCCAACTAATTCTTTTTCTCTGTGCACGAGCATCAAACTTTCAAGGAGAAATTAGCTCGTAGATATGACGTTGCGCAAGGGCCGCTCCGCGTCGCCTAAATATAACGCCTATCAATTAGGAACTGATTTGAAAAAAATCGCGCGCAACGTGGGCGTCAGGAAGTCCCGCGAACAAATTAACGCGTCGCGGCTACTCCGATAAGGGCCGGAACACCGCGCGCTCGTGTTATCAACGCTTATTCGTCACGACGCCTTTCGCATTCCATCGGCGCGCGCGTCCTTCTCGCCGCGAATCAAGGAAACGTCGTCGCAAAGAGAACGGTTCCGATAAGCAGCGAGTCGTCCCGCCTCGAGAGAAGAATATCATCGATATACCATCGATCTCCTCCCGATAAATCTCGATATACGAGCGCGTCGCGATCTATACCCACCGGTGCAGCGCTTCATTTGCCGGGGCAATTTCGTAATGACGCTCGAAAGTGATTGCCCGAGGACGGGGCTATAGTTCGTCGGAGATAATACGCGCGCAAGGGGAACGGCGGGATAACGGCGAGAGTATTACCCTTTGCGACGAAATAACAGTGATTACCGTGGCCGTTTCGAGATGCGTATACCTACTCGCGGCTCCTATCGCGATAGCGGGACGTTTACGCGGCGAGAAGTGAGAAGACACCGTCGGGGGTGACGAATAATGTGATTACCGTCGGTCGAGGGGTCGCGATATATCGCGTGTCTGATGCCAAAAGGGCGTAAGCGTCGTAAAAGCCGATCGAAATGGCAAAAGGACGTGTAATTTGTCTACACGGAAAAATGAAGTGATGAGCATAAATATGACAAAATAAAAAAATCGAAAACTTTTCAAAGCAAAATATGTCGGCGACTACGCCCTTTTGGCATTATCTTTATTGGAATTTCTCAATTGCTAAAGTCAAAAGGACGTATACGTTAAACATTTATAGTCTATAAGAATTAAAAATGAATTCTATATTCCCAACGGTATAGTATAGCGTGGTCTAGTGAATATCATTAAAAAATGATTCAGTGATTACATTTAGAATATTATTTTGCACTAATAACAGACGGTGGACATTTCGTTAATATTCTAATCATTGTTTTATCGCGGGTGATCAAATTACACGTATATTCCAATTAACAGCCACTAATGCCATGCGTTATGCAACATACATTTTTCGAAGATTAATTCAATTATTAGAGATTTTTCGACTTTGGCAGATACGTCCTTTTAGCACTGGTAAATATAAAATTTTGCAAAAGATAATGTCAAATAGGCGTCTTTGCCAAAACTAACGCCCTTTTGCTTTTAACTTTTAGGTTTTGTATTTTTGCAATTTTAGCCGTTTTTTATCTTCAATTCATAATCGAATCTACAGAAAAAAAATAATACGTCTTTTGGCATTTACAGTGCCAAAAGGGCGTACAAACGTCGATCACGCCCGTTTGGCATCAGACACGCGATATCCCCCGGGATCGAATTACCGATTCCGGTATAGAGTCGCGGGCGCCGATCGCGCGAGCCGCTCGTAATTACGGAAGGGAAGCCGAAAGGTTAGCTCTGCACGCGCGCGTGGGCGTCCGCGAAGATGGTATCGGTGCCGCGCGCGCGCCCGCGGTACGTCTATCTCCGCGTTGTTAAGTGGTGGCCCGTACGCGAGACCATGGTCCTTCCCGCAGCGGAAGAGCGAACGGTACGATTACAAATTCTGACGTACACTCGTACGCGCGAGCCGGTAGAGCGCGCGGGGCTCCCGCGATCCGCGATCGATCAAACAGCAGGTGCCGCCGTTCGAACCGGGAGCTAATTAATCTGAGCGGATCGCAATTTGTACAACGAGCCGCCGCGCGGAGCGGCGTGACATTTCGTTTCGTTCCGCGTTCGTTTCACGCATGTGTATCGTTTCGCGCTCGGTTCATCTCGAAGAGCGAGTAAAGGTCCACCCGGAACACGCCAAGGCAGAGTTGCCACAGGCTTGGAAATCCTGGAAATCGGGAAAAGTCGGGGAATTTTGTAGGGTACGCAGAACGTGGAAAAATCAGGGAATTTCAATAAAATCTTTTGTAAAGAGAACTTCGCATTAGTGGTATTTATAGAGCTATCCATGTGATGTTAATTTTTAATGCATTAATCCTAAAGAATATTTAACCAATGCTTTGCGACGTAGCATAAATGTACATACAACTTTTGATAGTTTTACGATATAAGCGATAATATAGTTTACATTTTGTTGAAATATCATTCGTATTCAACACCTTCTTCTCTTCGCCGATCCATGCATGTGCATGGAAAAAAAATCACCAATTTTTGCTGCTTCATCCAGAGTAGCGCTGAGACTCGAGCAAATTCTTGAAAATGAGCTCGAGTCTCAACTCTATTGGATAAAGCGGAAAAAATTGCTGTTTTTTCCGTGAGGCGAGCATGTTCTATCAATTTTATATAATAGATTTTGTACAGCTTTTTGATTATGCCCACGTCTTCTTTGAATTTATGCTTCTTTTTATATTGTATTATATTCCAGACCGTTAATGTAATTAATGCTTCTTTCACTTTTCCGAAATATTTTATCGAGTAAATTAAATGATGGGGAGAAATGCGATTTTTACCTTGGAAAACCTGGAAAAGGCTGGGAATTCTTAAAATCAAAATTTGTGGCAACCCTGTATGTAAGGGACTAATGGAGTCCATCGCGCGGTGCTCCGGGTGTGCGGTGTACCTTTTCGGGACAAAGTGGGAGGCGGCTTGCGCGAGCACATAAAAAGGTCGCGCGTACAATGGGACACTGTTAACTCACAATGGAGGCGATACTACGTCCCGGAGCGGATGTTACATCATATAAACTGCGCCATTAAGATTTTTGTGAGGCTCGCATCGGAGAGATGGGTGCGCGTCGGTGGAAATGGAGCGAGGAACGCGCGCGCGGAGCCGAGGGATCTCTATTGCCTATTGCCAGCGGATGGGACGTCGAGTCCTCTCTGGAGGTCTATTACGTATTTTCACCTCTGTGAAGTCGCATAATAGACACACGAAAAAAAAAAATAAAGGTGAAATAACGAGCATTGGATCTCCGAATTCTGGCTCTATATGCCCTTTGTATGGCACTACTTACGCTTTGTATGGTACCACGTACGCTTTGCATGACCCTGTGATAACGACTCAAAATTATGAAAAATATTGCCATACAGAATAGAATTTCATTCACTGCGTATAGCAAACATTAATCTAATCATTTGGCATTTTGCAGGACAGACCCTGTGGAATGTTCTACAATACAGCTACAATTGGCATTCTTT
Organism: Xiphydria camelus; assembly: GCA_963678675.1. Lineage (NCBI taxonomy): Eukaryota > Metazoa > Arthropoda > Insecta > Hymenoptera > Xiphydriidae > Xiphydria > Xiphydria camelus. The sequence continues at coordinate 31,427,332 of OY783194.1, forward strand.
GTAATACAGCTAATTCGGTTTTAACGTAAATTTTTTTTATCGCAGATTCGAAAAATTTCCACAAAATTATCAACCCTGCATATTTTCGTTTTTCATTTTCCGCTCTATCAAAGCCGGAAGACGATATTTAGAAATGCACATAGTCTAGTAAGACTATCTCCTTCGCACTCTTGTTCGCATTTTTCTTCGAGCAGCCTTTCCCGTCCGCCTCCCTCGCTCCGTGGACTTTCGATCAAATTTCTCGTTCGTGCTCCGAGAGATGCTCGATGGGAAGGGTGTAATATGTACGGACTCGGCGAAGCGCGCTATCAACGGGAACGATCTCCACGAGGGACATCGTCGTCGTCTGGAGAACGGAAGAAATTCGCTCGACGCGATTTCTTTTCCGACTCGTCGCAATCGGTCGAGCTGTCGTGCACCTCGCGCGGTGGAGAGCACGCGCGCGCGATCGAATGACCCTGTGCGTCGTTCGCGAGGGACTTGCGCCGCGTTTCGAGGAGTCGGTCGAGCGTAAAGGAGGCAAGCTCAGGAGGGCGAGAGAGTTTTGTTACGCTTCTCGCGAGCGATGCATCGCGGAAGAGCAGAGCCCGCGCGCGAATTGTCCGCGGTGCGCATATCTGTACGGCAACATGGTTCATCGAATCGAATCGAATTGTATGCGGCGGGAGGAGCGGCGAATATGTGGCCCCGCAGCGGAAAGGGCGCGCGTCCTGTGTGCCGCGTCAACTGTCAATTGACCATATAACGGGTGAACGATTGAATCGCGCGGATCGTCCCACCGCGCCTATCGTAACGCGGCTACACAGAGAAAGAGAATTAGTTGGATCTACTGGGAATCACTTGCGGGGTCGCAAATAATTATTTATTTATACCAATGAAAATTTTTAATACACCGATGAAATATATTTTCCTCACAATCATATGGAATTGAATAGTATGTGATTGCCAGGAAGAAATATCAAGTTAATGCGAAAAAAGATCAAATTGACGTAAATAAATAATTACTTGCAATCTCGTAGTTAATTTTTAGTATGCAGATCCAACTAATTCTTTTTCTCGGTGCATGCGCACGGAGCCGCGCGGTACCAAGGACTCGTATCGATAACGATTCACGAATTTTTATCCCCGCTCGAAATCCGCGTTGCGTTTGTACTCCCGGGGACACGGATTCTGTCTCTGGTGACTTTTTTTTTCGGTGAAAGGTACTAACCAATGAACAATTAATTCTGGCGATGTTCGTGGAGATACGAGAACTTGAGATCTTATCTTTTTGATTACCAGAAACACCATTAAAAATTCAGCCTTACCCCAATTTTTGTTATCTACTGTACACTAACGCGCATCGCCGCAACGCGTCAGAGTGTCTCGACGTATGGGTGAAGGATAGGTAAGCGCTTGTTCCACATCAAGTGCCAAAGGGGTCAAATCAGTTCGATTGTGCGCGTGGGACGTACGAGGTCCGTCTCTACTTATGGGGTAGGTCGGCACCGTGGAGTCGCTCCTTCAGAGAGAGAGAGAGAGAGAGAGAGAGAGAGAAAGAGGAAGGGGGAGAACGTACGAGGGTTAGGCGAAGAAAAGGAAGGAGTGGTTTTTTATTGCCTCGTGGCATGTTACCGAAATGGACGTACAGTACCCGTGACGTGATTGAGATGAATCGCTTCTCGATAGCCCCATTCGTCGGCGTAAAATTATACGTAATTTGTGATCGCCGTTCGTAGGGGAGACAAATTTATGGGAGCGTCGTTATTTTTACGTTCGACGTCTGCCGGACGCGTCTCCTTTTTCGCTTTCCGCTTTTCTTCTGCACTGGAGGACACCGACGGTGCGTCGCAGCCTCCGTACGCTCGTTGGACGTTTCGCTGCGTACTGCTATGCTCGTGAAACACGGCGGTAGAACCGCAGCAGCCTCTGCACCGCACTGCACCGCTGCCGCGCGTGCCCAGCGCATTACTATACGCCAGAACTGCGCGCACGTCCAGCGGCACATGTATACGTAAAATTGCACGCGGCGTACTCTACATCCCGGTCGTTATTGTTTCATACCAACCGACTACAGTCATCGTGCGGCTCCAGAAAAATGAGCACGCCCTTCCATTTTCAAGATTATAGGGGGGAAAAATAAATTCTTACTCCTGCCGCGGCGTATACGCGGCCGATAAATAATTCTCGACGGATTAGGTCGAAAGTACGGACTCGGGGGGCGGACATCTCGCGGCGTTATGGTAAATATCGGAGTTCGCTGCCGCCAGACGGTATCAGAATTACACTGCGCGCACCTCTGCGCGATATAGTGAAAGTTCGCTCTTCGTAAACGCGATTGCGTTTGACGTGCAGGTGCGTCGATTTCGAAAAGTCGTCCCTGTCGGCTCTAATCTTTAGAATGCGAGAGAATCGTCACCCAATGAACGTTCGCGCTTGCGAGCGAAACGTTTCGACTCGCTATTTTTCTCATCACACAAAAATACTGCGCTTCTTCGGCCTCTGGCCTGATCGCCGTTCCGGGCCAATCGGCCGGATCGTTTACCGCGCCTACCAAATCGTCTACTTGCTCCCGTTCACCTACGCGTTCACAGCGACGGAAGTGGTGCAGCTGTACTTCACGTGGCACGATTTCGACAAGTTTGTCAGCAACCTCTGCTACACTTTCGTCCATGTGATGGCTTGCTCGAAGATCTCGTTATTCCTCCTGAGGATGAGGGACGTTCAACGCATAACGGAGATTTTCGAGAACGGGATTTTCGACGTTCGCGCGAATAAACGGCGAGTGTTCAGCGAGTTGATTGAAATGTTGTTTTCCCTCGCCTCGAATCATCTCTTACGCGCTTCCCACACGGAGAAAAAGAATTAGTAAAAAATCATGAGAAACCCCATGCATTTTTACAGCTATCCCGATAACAGAGCTTCTCGAGGTGGAGTAGTGTTATGAATTGTAAAAAATACGCCGTGTCTATTAAAAATTTCAGTTTCACCTCTAGCAACCCTGTTACGGAGATAACTGTAAAAATTGCTAATTCTTTATATCCGTGCATGCGGAAAATTTGACTCATTTATTCTTTTCAACGACGACAGGTGCGACGACCAATTTGACATTATCGCAAAATGCGTCTATCATACGAGGAGGATGTTGAAAGTGTACTTCGTCATCGGCGGATCGGTCGTGTTGAATAGCCTCTTGTCTCCTCTGTACTTTTCCAAGAAAGAACTGCAAGAGATGGCTCTTAAAAATGCGAGCGTCTCTGCCGGGCCATATCTGCCGTATCACAGTTACTTGCCGTTCGATCTCGAGGTCTCTCCGAACTACGAGATCGCCTATGCGTATCAGAGTGTTTCCATGATGACTCTAAGCCCCATCATAGTTACCACCGACGTGTTGTACAGTAGCGTGCTGATGCACCTGGCGGCTCAGTTGCAAATTTTGCAAGGGTTCCTGAGGAGCTTCAGACGTCAACCGGTGAAATTCGTGGGCGAGAATGAGAGCAAACCGGTAAGGGACGAAATGTACGACGGATTGAAGAAGGCGATATTCCTTCATTGCGCGATCATCGGGTGAGTAAACCCAAGTTTCGAGCGGGTTCAAGATCTCGACTCGCAATTCGCGTTAATATTTCACGAAGAAAAGGGATTAGTAATTCTTACAGTGAATCTCCAAGTAACAGGGCTCGTCGAGGTGAAATACAGGGTACTTTGTACAGTTCTTAACAGTAAAAATCCGTAAACATCTTACATGTGTATATTAACGGGAGATATGGTACATTTTATTGTATAAAATACGCGTAAAAAAAAGTATGACTAAAGTACGGCGAAAGTCTGGGAAAAGTTGAACCAAAAAAGTATGGCTAGGAATCGTATCCCAGATTTTCAGCCAGACGATTTCTTCATATTGGCTGAAAAGTAAATTTTATTCGACTTGTCTGTTGCGTGGATTCTTCATTATAAAACTATAATGACTTGTTTGGTTTTAGAATATAGTTCATTAGTAATAATTTGAGAGTTTAATACAATAATAAATTGAAATAATATCAACTGACAAAACACTGAACCTTAATTGAAGAGCGCAACGTTTACCGATTGAAATTCTGGGATACGATACGTAGCCATACTTTTTTGGATCAATTTTTCCCAGACTTCCGCCATACTTTAGCCATATTTTTTTTACGCGGGCTATTATGAATTGTAAACAGTGCATTGTGGTCTATTGGAAACTTCAATGTTTCACCCAGAGGAGCCCTGTATATCTAAAAATTCATTAGTTTTCCCATGATTTTTTACCAATTCTTTTTTCTCCGTATACCTCGCCCGCTTCAGTCTCGTGCAGGAGATAGAGAAGATATTCAACGTCCTGATTCTACTGCAGTTTATCAGTAACCTGATAGTCATGTGTTTTCCGCTCTTTCAAATTTTGCGGGTAAGTTTACTCGGAGAGCGAGGGTCTAAAGACCGGTTGAAAAAGCGCACGATTTCGTTCACGATGCCGTCGAAACGCTGGCGCGATAGCTCCTATAATTTTAGACTTTCGCGCACAGATGCCTATCCTGAGTTTCCCATTCTTTTCGATGGTATCGCTAATGAGCGCCATGCTGTTCCAATTGTTCATCTTCTGCGATTGCGGTGACAAAGTGACGCGTCAGGTACTGACACGACAAAGCATTCTTTCGATTCTTTTTCATCGATTCCTTCTACAGAGTGCACCGTACAAAGAGCGTTCGAAAACCGGAGTTGGTCGGTTTTCAGAGCACGCTGGTCGCACGCGCCGCCTACGGCAGCGATTGGATCAACGGGACGTTAAATTTTCAACGAGGGATATGCTTAATAATTGCTCGAGCGCAAATTCCGCTCGAACTGACGGTAGCGAAATTCGCTGTGCTCTCCAGAAACGCGTTTCTCACTGTGAGCACGCTTCTCGCGCATACTGAGAGAAATAATTCGATTTTAACACTATAATTCGAATTATTCAAGCCTATCAAATATTTTCTTGCACGAAAACCACGGTTTGATCCTGATATTACATCATGTTTTATGATTGAAAAAAAAAGAATTGTTTGACACCAACAATTATTTCTCTCAGTGTGTATCGTGAAAATACTCATCCGCGATTGTTGACAATTGGATACTAATTTTCAGGTCGTCAAAGGCTCCGTTTCGTATTTCATGTTCCTGAGCAATGCAAGTTCCAAGGACTGAAGCAGATGTCTCATTGTACATTCGTATACTTGTCGTGCGACTGATAATTATCACACAAAAAAAAGTCATGGCGATAGCGTAAAGTTTAAAATAAAATATCCTACGTACAAGGAATTTCTCAAATCTGCTACATCGGTGTTTTTAAACGATCTCGCAATTTTAAGCCGATTTCCATTTTTTCCGTGGGATAAAACTAAATTACAGTACGAGAGTGCGACGTAATATTGCTGCAACGGATGGTACGGCCGGATCATCTGAGAAAAGACGAGCATCATTTGAGCACGCGGGGTTGAAAAAAATTCTTCGAGATTCCCCCCGTCGAATATTATCGTTAAGGGGACTCTTGAACAGCGTTCATCTCGAACTGACAGTTCTTGGTGAACGGCCGAGTCATCCTTCGACGTATGCGAAGTCATGCATGTAACGCAGCGTGCTACACCGCTGTACATCCGCGGACAGCTCGAAAACTGAGCTCTCGCTTCTCTTTGTGTATCCGTTGAGAGCACGCAGCTAAACGTATTTCTCGACGGCTCCGAATACTCGTGACGGTCGTCGTACGTTCGAAGAAAAGAGTTTTCGTATACGGCGCGCGGCTTCTAATTTAGTCACAGGCGTCTAACTTAGCCGAGATTTAGCATTTCTTTTCTTCCCGTTCGTAGGAACGAGCGCGGTGCAAGCAGCGTGGCCGCGTCGATCTAATTGCATTGTCCGACGATCGGAATGAGCGGTCGCGAAGTAAAAAACCGCGCGAGGAAAGCTTTTCGATCCTGTCCGTAGTGTCGCGTTTGGTCCGGTTTTAATTTTCGATGAAAAAAAAACTCCACGGTTCGTCAGCTGTAAATCCAAATTCTCAATCATTCCTAAGGTCCCTTTCATATCAGAGCGAAGGAGCGGGAAGCGATCCTGTGAGGATATTGCTCATTCGAAATTGTAAGAGAGAAGGGAGAGTCTTTTTAGCACCGCCCGGATGCATGCTACACGCGGAACGCATTGGCTGATAATAAGTAAAATTGCCTATCGTCAGGGGGATGCCTCGAAAATTATTTTTCATATCCATATACCGCGTTAGGAATTTATCTAAAACTTGAAGCAAACTCATCAGTGGTCTCTTCGTAAAATAATATTGCACGTTTTCTGAAATTAAAAGTATTACATTACTTTTAAATAAATGTATTATACGTAATATGTCCTTACGATAATTCCTAAAACATGAAATTATTGTAATTAATTTAGAGATGCCGATCTAAAACAGATTGTTTTGTGACCTAATTCTAGATAAGTTGGTTTTTTTTGTAATAATAAACGTTTACGTACTGTTTTGTATGCTACGAAGAGAAATGAGTAAATTGCAGTCGAATAACGTCAATAGAAATGTGAAAAGTAGTTAAAAAATGTGTGGCATATAACGTGTTTCCAGGAATAAAAAAAGAGAACATAAAGGGTCGTTTGCTCCTGGGGATGATTGTGAGCCATTTACAACAACTGGAAGGTAAATTTCAGAGATAGGATCATCGCAAAACTATCCTCGCGAGTATTTAATCCGTAAAACCACATTCTGTATATTTTCGAATACTATAAAATGTGCTGATGAGTGTTAATTTATAAATTCAGTATAAATTAGGATATTACTACTGACGCCGAGTAAAATGTTGCGAGTCGCGTTGAGTGGAATAAATAATACTAAAATCACCACGGAATTTAAAAGAGTAATAGGCTTTCCTTGCAAACTGGTACAAGATACTCGCCCTAAATGGTTTTTTAACCGTTTCGTCAAGCTAGAGCGCGACAGCACTCTCAAAGAACGGAAAAATGCGGAGCAGAAGTATAGCAGTGCGCGCTTAGGTGGGAGGAGCGCGCGAAAAAAAGAATAGATGTTAATAGAATCACTCATGCAGCGATATTGCCATTATTAGGCATTCTTAGCGCAATAGCTTCTTTTATCGAACTTATTTGGCGAAAAAGATCAATCGTGTCCATCCACCGATGTGTTTTGAAATGATCACGGAATCTAGTATTTTCTGGTAATTTTTTGCTGATACTATTGCACTATTGCACTTCCTCATTTACGGTTGGATCAACGGCGGTGCGGCATCCTTACATAACCTAGCTAACATAATCGAAGGAAGTTGGGAACGATAATTAACTTTATCGCGCGATCACAATATCCAATATGTTTGGCCAATTAGCATCTGGCGTTCTGAGAGTTTTTACGTACGTATTTGACTACGTAACGCATCATAATTGCGTTAAATTTCAGATTACTCTAAAGCGGTATCCGTAAAAAGTAGTAATCCATCTCGTAAATGACGAATCCTAAAATCTTTTGGATTTTTAGTCATTCTACTAGTCTCACGGCAGTATCAAAACTAATGGAACGCAATTTTTTTTTCAGGCGGCCGATACAGAATTTGCCCGCATTGCAATTAGCAGTTCCAAATGGAGCTATTTCTTCCACGCTTGATGGATGCTGGGGCTTGATGTCGATAAGAACTATGATGCGTTACCACTTTCCTCGACCTTCTGAACGCAAAAGGATAAAGCGTCACGGTTGGCACACAAGGATGTCAACTCTGAATGGAAGGAAAATATTAATGAGGAGAATCCTCAAGGGCAGACACGTACTTTGTCATTAATTCAACAATAGCAAATGGACTTGGAAAAATGTTTTGTAGCATAAAACTGTAGATGAAAAATAAAGAGCGTCATCAAGAATACTTCTAATAATTACATTTTCCAAAGAAGACAACTGCATGCACTGTTATTTTCCAATCAATTTTCCTACATTTTCACCGCATATGTATGTGCCTTCCAATTATACATTTGAAAATTGTGTAAATAATTCGGCGTAACTTGCTCGTTTTTAAATTTTATTCTACATAAGCTTTAATTCATTCTCTCAAGCTACAACTACACTCTCTTTAGTTTCATTCGTTTCGTAAACTATTACAGAATCGCTTGGCACCTTCTCCGTGCAAACCGCAGTCTCTGCCACTGCATTAAGTTTCAATCTGTCGCAAGTCCACGCGAACTCGGTATTCAAAGGTGCTTCCAATATCAAATCCTTTTCCCGTCCCAGATACCACGGTAGATGTATTCGTCTTAGATGAATATGCGTAGGGATTATCTGTTGCATGGCTGGAGATAATTGTAAGAGCTTCAACAATTGGTCCGATAATCTTGGCATTTCTTCCGCTGCTTCGGAGAAAGGACTGACGTGGAGCCATGCTCCCATGGCTTTTTTAACCAACGACCCGTACATCCTGTCACCCAAAACTGGACTACGTAGAATGGTCGAGGCGAATAATCTGATCGCATGCCATCTCGGGGTAGAAGACTTGATCTCGATCAGCGAACTCAATGTTTTAGGAGTGCTCGACAGTACCTCGAATTCGATATTCAAAACTTTGATATCGTGCCTTTTTTCTTCATTTTTTCCCCAAGATGATATTATTACTGGCTTTAAAAAGAATATGAAGTCATCCAAGAGTTAAAGTAAATTCAATTTTTGACCAAACATGCGAGATGATCTGCATTCGATTCTCTTTGTATTATTAAAAGTAGCGCAATACCTTTCTATAAGTTTTACAGGAACTGTCTTGCAATCTCATTGCCAGATGCATTTTTCCTTCTTTTTCCTCAGGTGTATTTGTTGTAACAATCCAATAAACTCTCGGGATTACTTTGAAGCCTTCACTACGGAACATAGATTTTTTAACTGCTTTTTCTACTTTTTCATTAGCTGCTAAGAGTGTAACCCCACTTGTATACCTGTCCAAGAATAGATAACATGTCTTCATACATTTTTTATGGATTTGACTAGTACCCAAACGATAATGGTACAATTATGCTTTTTCTCATTTGCAATAAAATATTAACTCGCCTTTCAGGTGTTTTTATAAGTTTCAGAGCTGGATAATTTAATGATTTTCGAATGTACTCAATAGCTTCTGATAAATTATACTCCTTCGCCCCAACCATGGAATTTATCCTCGTCAATGCCGGATTTTTATTCAAAATTGTTTGGCTCTTGCCAGATATTCCGTAAGGTTTGTTCAACGCGACCAAACCACCTAAAAGAAGAATATCAAGAATATAAAGAAATGTCAATGAAGCTACCTTATTTCCTAAACTCAAAACGACGTTAAGTACCTTCATTGTAAAATACACTATCGAGAAGATGCTTTGAGAACTCTGTTCTCGATTTCCATGGGTGAATTTTCTTATAAGGATGCGGTTGCTTCGGTCCGCTTGGGTTCTCGAGATGGTCTCTTCTTTTCCTCGTTGTATTTACTTTCGTAGTGTATTTATTCTGGAGTGTCATAGATATTATTCCATATTTACAACTGTTATGCACATTGATTAGTTTAATTGTTGGAGTATTCATTTTGTTGTTAATATTTATCCTTCTCTTATCGAATATCACTAGCTCCCACTTCGTAACAATGGCATCGATTTAATTCATCGAATTACAAGAAAGAAATAAGATTGTATGAAAAGATATGTACAAATAATCGGATTGTCAATTTTATTCTTGAAACAACTTTAGCGAGGTTAATTTTAATCAAATGCCGTTTTCAACGCGTGAAGCGGAGGCAGCGGCGGGGTATTCCAAATTCCCCTCTTCCTATTGGCTCCAGAGAGTACCGCGTGTACCGCTTGTACCAAGCTAACCTCCATTTGCCGCGGCTCAAACGTTCTATCCAAAGTAGCACTGCTACTTCATTGGAATCATCGAGCTTCGATTAAAAGTGTGCGCGGGAAATAATCTCCACGGAGACGAGTGTACGACAGCCATTCTCACATGCATCCGCTGACGTTTCAAACAGATTTTCATTGCACTCGCACATTTTTCTATGTTGAACGAGGCTGCTCCGCTCTGCATACGTATCTACAGACGTACACTTATTTAAATTTACTCAAGATTATCCCAATCTCAACAAGTTTTTAGGCCGTAGCATAAACGTCAATTGTAGATCTAATCTTTTGAATGGCCAGAAAATATATCATTCACTATTTTTTTAAATTCCATTCCAATATTTGAAATCAGCTCAAGCGGTGGTGGCAGGCAGGTGGTGTGGTAGTGGCGGATGGGCATAGAGGGTTTCAGCCTTTTATCCGGCGTGATGTGTGCGTGCACCCTTGTCCTTCTTTGCTGGCACTGCGCACGTACATAAGTACGTATGTACGTGTATGTACTTCAGTCAGTTCGTCGTCCCTGCTCGGAAGTACTCGTGCTCATCATCTGCTGGCTTGTACAGAGCCCGCCGTCGTTACTCGGGCCTGGCCTCCGCTACCCGCTGCTAGTAGTCAGTGCGAAACGTTTCAAGGGAGGTTCGTCGTAAAAAAATGGCCCCGTCGTGCTTCGAAGTGATTCTGGTTGCCTTCATTCTGGTGCTACCATTTCTTTACGAGACGAACCGGGCGTTCAGATATTACTTCAAGTTTTTAATGTACTACGGCATTGTTATGGCGAATGCGATCCTCCTGATCCCGATCATGGTGTTCCGGCCGGGAAACGTCAAAAATCTTTTGTTAGTAATTCATGTACCGCACTTTTTCCTTCTTTTTATTCGCTGCCACCCGTTGCAGTACGCATCCCCTTTACGCAGTTTTACTCCTGATAAAACGTGTACATGTGCACCCACTATACTGACAATATTTATTGATCAAGAGTGTCGTAATATTCCCAGTTACGACCATGGTAGACACAGTGACTACCTATACATATGCAGATCTGACGAAACATTAAATGACCTAAATTAAATGTACGCCCGCGTTTTATGAATTTTAAAGCTGCCTTTTGATCGGTAAAGTTGCCGATAAGTTTATTAATACTCGCTACGAAATCGCGTACCGATTAATCGCAAGGGTTACCCCGTTTAAAAAATGCGGACAAGAGTGCCTGTGCAAGTTACCTACCGAGCGATTCGTCGTCGATTCTTGTTTGGATTGGTAGGCCTTTGAAATCTAAATAACCACTGATAGTTGGCAGACGGGCCGCCGACGAATGGTGCGCTCCTTGGTAGGCGCGGTGTATATATGTTTGAATTTGAATGAATATTTCTCGAGTACAATACTTGTTCTAATTGTTGTATCTACATAATTGTTTTCGTCATAATACATCAAACGGCGCAAATTTAATACTACGTGTCTAATCGCTATTAATTATTGTCCACATTCGTTTACAAAATGAAAAAAAAAAAAAAGAAAATGATATACATATTAGATGTGTTTCTCAAACAATCTCTCTGAAATTTATTATAGATTGGCCTCCTCATTGTGTCACCACGTCAGTACCTTGCTCGGATTGCGATGGGAGCTTAGAGGAAGGGAGCATTTAGAGAAAGAGCAGGCGTGTATAATTGTAGCAAATCACCAAAGTTCTCTGGACATTCTGGGAATGTTCGATATCTGGCCAGTAATGGAAAAATGTACGGTAGTCGCTAAGAAAGAAGTCTTTTACGCGTGGCCCTTTGGCCTAGCAGCCTGGCTGTGCGGGCTAATCTTCATAGATAGAATGAATTCCGAGAAAGCGAGATCCGTGCTCAATACTGCCACGAAGCACATCAAAGATAAGAAGGTAAATTCTCGGCTTATCGATAACTACCCCGTATTCACTTATCGATCGTGAGTCATAGCTGTTTATTTTCATAGCCGTATATTTTTTGATTAATTCTTCAGATCAAATTGTGGGTATTCCCAGAGGGCACGAGACACAATACGGGTGAAATTCATCCGTTCAAAAAGGGAGCCTTTCACGTAGCTATCAGTGCGCAATTACCCATTCTTCCCGTTGTGTTTTCCTCGTATTACTTCTTGTCGAAAGAGGAAAAGCGATTGGATGCCGGTGAGTGTACGCGGAAACGTATACTGGTAATTCGTTCGACTTACACCGTCGCGTTGGTACAACTTATTTCGACAGAATGAATTAATAGGCCATTTTATATGATCAAAGGGCGCATCGTTATCACGACATTACCGCCCATTCCAACGACGGGGCTGGGCAAAGACGATATCGAGGTGCTGATGGAGAAGACAAGGAAAGACATGTCGGAAGTATTTCAAACGACGAGTCACGAGGCGCAACTCTCGCTCACGTCGAGTAAACGACATTTTTAGTGCGCGTTTTTTAAATTTCTCGTTAATAAGAATTTTCGAAAATCTAATCTTCCTTTACGACCGCAAGAATCAAAGACTCTGAATCTTTCAAATCCACGATGGACAGGGTTTTCTAATTTACAATCGGGTTGCGTTCAACGAGAGGTAAAGGCGATCCGATGTGCTCGATTTTGCTTAGTCGTGCTAGTTTTGAGAACAAGTATTTCAAGACTATTTTGCGAATTCGTTATAGCAGAAGCGCTCGACGACGGTTCGCTTAAATATCCCTCTTTTTCACAACGGGGTGAACTGAATAGTGGGTATGATCTCCATTAGGTAGGTATTTGTAAATCTAGGTATATATGTACGTGTAACATTTGAGTCATTGAGAAAAATCCCAGAGGTGCTTTGCAGATTCAAAGAAGTGTTGAGTTCCGGTTTATTTGCCGAAACGAAATAAGGTCTGCCCTAGTGATTTTGTTATGTAGGCTACGTACGAGCGTGTCCCTGCAAGTTCGCACGTTTCTCTATATTTGTCTTTCATATAAAGAATGCAAACACTTTCCCGAACGCATATGCGGCTCAGTCGATTCAAATGTTGCTGATAACTGATCAGGGCCTTTCCACTTGGTACTGTTAGGTGCAAGTGATACGTAATGTATGAATGAAAAGGTGCACGGTGATTATGCACACGTTTATCTATACATATTCGCGTAAATTCGGCACTTACGCATCTAGGATACGCATATGCGTTTAACTGTGATGCAAAATCGATCGCATTGGGAAATTTTTAATGACGTTTATGCATATACGGCAAACTTGACCAAGACTTTCGCATTGATGCGTATTGACATCGATGCGGCGAACCAAAGATTTATTTCAAAAGTCAAGAAACCACCTAAGCGCATGCTGTGTATCGCGTTACGTTATATAAGGTGTATATAATTTTATTCTAAAATAGAAGTGGGATCTAGTATTATAGTTGTAAGACGATTTGATAAAAAAAAGCGGCGAGTTTTAGTTTGAAATTTTAATGACGGAGGGAGGGAAATATTTTTGTCTTCGATCGTAATATCAGGGCTACTAGTATAGTACAATTTTGCCGTTTGGGTATTTAATGGTAAGGGCGAAGAGATTTCCTAGTCAAAAAGGAACGGTCCTTTATCTGTCGTTTTTGCTTTCTTTTCCTCTCCCTCTCTTCTCTTAGCATTCTTGTAAATACGAGATAATCGTCTAGTTTTTTTTTACTAGATAAGGTGCATTATAGAAGGTATCATTCTTATCCGTAATTTTCGCAAATATAGACCTTTTGTACTCTAAATTACATACACGTATTACCGTATAATATTGCGGCACGAGATTCATTGCAGTTGCAGTGAACTGACATTCCATTTTTTGGTAGATTGCGCTTTGCCCCGAGATTATCAACTCACATTACTGTTTTTTTTTGTACCAACTACGTACAAATCATAATTATAATGATGCAGCAGGAAAAAACCTTCAATGTGCCAATGTTGGTATTAGCTTTTTAAAACGTTTTGTTCGTGTTGTTTGTTAAGCCAGCCTTGTGACTCCATTTTACCGATATGTCGCAACAATTGCTCTTTCGGGGTCACCACGTACTTATCACAGTATATATTGATTTATCTAGTTTAGATTTCGATCGAAATAAAAGTAATCGTGGTGCACGGATCGTTCCAAGCGATATCATTCTGTCAAAAAATTGGAGCCAACGTGATAACTCACTACATAATAACTCGTGGATACGTATTTTACGAATGTAGGACGATTTACATGGTGTTCAAATTGCTATTCGAACAGCCGCGAAAACTACGAGCACCTCGTACCTTTTTATTTAGTTATACGCGTAATAGCGTATGAGACGAGTCGTTATAATTAATATGCAGAGTTTAATAAAAATGGAAAATTCCGTTGCCGAGAGAGTGCAAGGAGTATAAACGGGAATTTTGTTGAATAGTTTACTTACTGTAATTCGATTTTTTCCTTTTCTCTTTTTCTTCATTGTGTGAAATTGTTACTTGTATTACTTAGTCTTTTTTTCAAGCAGAGCGGCGAAGTGGCGGGTTGCAAATAATTCCTGTAAGTTCGAGTGTGAGCGCGGCGTTTCGCTGCAACAACTCTTACTCACAGGATAATGACTGTATAGAAGGCGTCTTATACAAATAATTGCGTGTGTACTTCTTGAAAATATTTTGTAAATCTCTAATAGTGTCATGTATTGCCAATGGCAAAAACTGTACATAAGAAATAGGTGCAAGTAAATATAGAAAGAGAATTAAGAACTCCAGTTTATATCGAGTATTTAAACATATTATTAATTTGAAGGTAAGTTTATTGGAGTGACAGTAATACAACAGAGCTTTTCTTGATCCTATATAATGCATGACATAGTTTCGCTACATTATAGTTGCACGTACCGCTATGCTTATGATGATAAGACGAGGGCAAAATTTGATAAACGCTTAACTCGAAAAGTCGATCCATTTAACATCCGAGCGCGACTTTTGGTCGGAAAAATTTCTTTCAATTCATAAGTGCTGACCAATCGACCGTATCATGGTACGCCCTAGTGAACGTTTTTTCTCTGCCAAAACTATGCAAAAATTTCTTCCAAAAGTTTACCATTTCTTTATGACTATTCCAATTTCAAGAGCTGGTAGAGAAATAGAAGAGCTGGCAGAAATTTCAGCAGAGCAGGTAGAGACTTTGGCAGAGCTGGTAGAGAATTCAGAAGAGTTGGGAAAAATTTCGTAAAAGTCCGCAAAGTCGGCAGAAATGTTTTTAAATCTCTACCAACCGTGTGAACTTTGACGAAATTCTTGCGAACTCTAGCAAAATATCTGCCATTTCTGTCGAAATCTTTGCCAGCTCTGCCGAAATCTCTGCTAGCTTTTAAAATTGAAACATTTTCACAGAGAGATGGCGGAGTTTTTCGCAGAGGTTTAGCAGAGATAAATTTCCATTATAGTGGCAATCTGATAATCATATTCTTTGCTAGAAAAATTCAACTTCAATGGAAAGTATTACATCTTGCGTATAATTGGGCAAAAATCCCATTGCTCTGAAGCGCGTAAATATCAGAGATACACATAGTTTCTCCTTTACCTACTTTACTTTTCAGTCCAGGCTTTGGCAATTGTCCTCTTCATCTCGTCGTCTCCCTCGTTGTACATTTTCTTCATTAGATTTATCAGACTCGCTCCAGGATCATCCTCTGTCGTGTCAGGTACCAAAGGAGCTTTGGCCTCTTTGATCCTTTTTTCAGCTCCTGTCACGTGTGACCAAGTCTTGGGTGATTTTTTCGCGAGGAAAACAATGACCTTATCCGACTTTACTTTCACGTAGCTCCTTTCAGGGTCTATTTCTTCGCATAAGTTATTGATCGGCAGCTGATAATTTCTGTTATCCAATCCAAGCACGTGCAAATCCAGCGACCTCTCGGTGAAGTTACAGTATACAGAGTCCTTTGGTAAGGATTGTACATTCTTTAGAGTGACGTACAATTTGACAAACTTGTCAGTTTCATCCCAGGCGTAATTGTTCAATTTGACTTCATAGCATTTTGGTCCAATATTTTTTCCAGTACTAGCTGAATGATCCTTAGCAATTTGATCTTCGCTCGTCAACTTGTCCAATTCGGTTCGAAGCTTTCTCAATTCCAGAGAAAGTAAGTTCTTTGTTCTCTGACGGTTTGCTTGAAGCAGCAGGGCATCGAGCTCTGCGATGTCCAATTTAATCTGAGAGAATGCAAAAATATTGACATTTCGAGTAAAATCTTTCCAGAAATTATGATACCAAGCTTATTGTGGTAATCGAATGATCCCTCTTTGTAAAAGAGATCATAAGGTAAGCATTCTAGTCTTGGATAACACCCTGTTTATTGATTGGAATTTGCACATGACAATACAAGCAATGAGAGATACTTTAGGATATGCTAAATATATCAGATAAGAGCGATTTTTCAGAACTTCAAATAACATTCATAGAATCGAGAGGATCAGGTTCACTGAACACGACGCGGCAGTTAAAAAACACCGTTAAAAAACAAATAACTCACGCCGAGACACGTGTATTTTAATTACAGTACAATAATGTGATTTCTTTTCGAATACTTCGAGCTATCCACAAAATACCATGAAATGTTTATAGTGGTTATTTTTCGCGCTTACCTCTTCAGATTTCGCCGACATTATTTACCGTCGTAATGACGCAGCAGAGGAACATGTAAAGAAGTCTTAGAAATGAAAAATTCGCGACGAGCCCACTCTGTGATTGCCGCAATTTATTCTAACTTCTTTCCCGTGTTTCGATACGACAACGAGAACCCAGTTTCTAGCGATTTCTAGCTGAATCGGCTGCTTGGAAGTGACTGGTATACCTGTGTACACCAGTATGTGAGACAGACAACTGTGTTATTTTTTTCCGATGGCAAGTGCCAACAGCGCCATCTTACTTGGCACTGACATCGCGTCTACCTCTTTGAACAATAATTTAGCATTTTCAAATTGGGAGAAATCTCGTGAAGCTTTCTAGGAAATTGGAAGTACATTCAGGGAAAAATATTTATTTTATGTTATATTTAATTTGAGCTGACTTAATTATTTACAGCCGTTCAACTGAATAATATAATGAAAATAACTTTTGATAAAAATTCGTCTTCTTTTTATTCGTTATAAACTTCATTCGCTCGTTTCCATTCACAAGCGGTTATTTTACCTCCCCACCTCCCTTTGACGCCACACGCGGAACTATGTATGTATCACCTTTAATCATCTTTACGTCACCTTCAGGAAGTTAGATATTATAGCGGAGATGAAATGGTCATGAGAGTTATAGTTCTTTTCTGTTAGGAAATGACCATGGAAAAAATGACTTAACTTCGAGCTAGTTAATCATAATGTAAATAGGTTCAAACAGATTTCTTTGGTGGTGGCCTGAACGTTCCTACAACAACCGCGTGATCTCTTTCATACGGTTCTAATGTAATTTGTTCCTGTGGTTTTAATTTATCCGATATCAACTTCTTCACTTCTGCGGCAAAAACCGCTTCTGGCTGTGCCGTGGAGTCAATGCAACTTGCCTAAAAATCAAATGATACGAAACAATGTATTTCCCGTTTTTGCATGAAAGGGAATGTCTAAAGTCGGTGACTCACCTTGATAGAAATCACAAAATGTCCTCCGTTTTTGAGGAAATATTGTGCATTCAATGCAACAATTCTGGCCTGATCCGGCTGTGCTACGTCCGCGAAAACCGTATCCACCATACCAACCAGCATTCTATACTTATGAGGATGCCTAGCATCTTCGATTATAGGTATTATATTTGTTCTCTTCTTAGCTACATTGATTAGATCCCTTCCTGATCTATGAGAGAATTCCACTGCATATACGAGTCCCTCCTGTATAAATACGTAAATGTTTTTCTTGTATAAAACTAACACGTATTGACAAAAGTAGTCTCATTCGACAATGAGAAAGTACACTACTGTAATTATATAACAACTTAAAGAAAAAAAACGCATGTTATACCAAACGTTAATGACAGTGATAAAATATATTAATATCATTTCTGTAGGCTTCCTCCTATCAATATGACGTATAAAAATTTCATATCAAAGTTGGAGTATGCCTTTTTCCTTTTGCATAACTTCGACACCAATCAAGCAAAAATGAACTAGTTTGGCTCTAATGTATGCACATTTTTTATTGAATACTCGCATAAATTAAGAGACATATTTACCGGCCCAACAACGTCGGCTACGTGTGACACTGTGGTTCCAGAGGCAGCACCCAAGTATAGCACCTTGCTTCCAGGTGGCATGTGAATCTGATCAATGCCACCAAGAATAGCAGCAGCTAATTTCGATCTGAATGGATTCCAAACCCTGTATTCGATCTTATCGCCATTTTCACCCTGTAACACGAATGTCACATTTAGCAATTCGGGAAAAGAAAGAATGATGAGAATAGAAGATACACTGCAATATTTTGTAATTTTACATGTACAAAGATACAATCAATTAAATACAACAAATTATATCTATTTACCTCAACACTAATCCTCTTTTCACCGTACACTTCTGACCCAGGTACCAAGTTTAAGGTAACCAGTGCGTCTTCTTTTCCTCTGGCGATAAATACACCTTCATGACGATGGGGTTCGATTACGACAGTTTTACCACCTTTGAATCCACCACCTCCGCGTCCTCTACCTCCACCTCCTCCGCGACTACCTCCTCGTCCTCGTGGTGTACCTCCGAAACCTCCTCTTCCTCCTCTACCGCCACCGCGGCCACCTCCTCTATCACCTCCTCTGCCACCTCTACCACCTCCACGTCCTCTGCCACCTCTAAATCCACCACCTCCACCTGGCGAAAATCCTGTAAAACAATTATATGTAAGTATAAATTGGAATTAATAATATATAATGACGACAGAGGTTTATAAAAGGCCTTTTTTCACTTTTTTAGAGAAACGGAAAGAAAAGAAAGCTTGAGGAAAATTGAGGAAATTATTCTCGGGGTGTATTTTGAAAGCAGTAAAAGGACACGACACTTAAATATTGCAAATTATAGGTTACGCGTCAACGCCGGGGGGATGTTCCTCATAAAACAATAATAAACTCCGTAATTGTCATAACTGTAACTTGAAATCAATGTACGACTGTGGAGACAATATCTTACCTGGTTTTCCCATTTGAAATTTAACGCAATACTACTATGGAACAAATTACTAAATCAACTTAAACACACTTAATCTTCTACCCCACGTGTACCGCACTACGACGCCGAGCACTCGCGGAAATTGATGGCGGTATCTGCTGGCCGCTTCCGGTACGAGAAGCAATCGGATTTATGTATATCGATATAATAATTTACCCAATTTTTGAAAATCTAAAACTATTTAGGCGATCTATTCTTATTTGTAAACATTTTTAATGTTAAAAAATACAGTAAAACTAACTTGTAGCTCTCTCGAGAATCTAGGTAGGAGAGCTACAAATACGCACTCTACTGTTCATAAATTGATACCGCGAATTATCAACGCATGGTAAACCCATTGTGCAGTACACATACGGCGAGTAATACGGAGGCAGTACGAGGATGGGGTCATTCGAGAACGTGAGTGCGAGAGAGAACAATGTCTCCTGTACTCATCGTCGTACTGTCACCTTATGGTGTTTCCGGTAAAGGAGAGCATTAAATTGTTACACGCGCGTGGTCTTCGGTTTTTCGCGGTAAACGATTGTAATCCATTAGTTAATACCTATCGTAGAAACTTGAAATTCTGAAGAGTTCTCCAAAATAATTGCTTGTGCAAACATTTTTTCCGCGTTATTCGATTTAATTCGTTTTCCATTCCAAAAAAGTGTTAGAAATATGTTACGAAAACACTGAATTTGGATTGACTCTCAAAAATAGATCAAAAACATCTTCTTCAGTAGTCACGCGTGCTGAAGCTCATCCAGCGCGTGACTTCTAATGATTACCCTCTTCCTATACAGTATGTTATATCGTATACCTACTCTATAAATTCTATTGCTCTACTTTGATTTAGAACAATAAAAGGTTTAATTGTTGAGCAAAGGTATGTAGGTATAATAATAATAAATCATGTAATTACAACAAAAATTTTCTTCCTTTTGTGCATAATTAACCATATTTATTAACTACAATGTATACCTATGTTGGGCGCAAAAAGCTATAATTCTTCCAGAATTATCTAAGATTGTGCACATGACTATTGACTACCATCTGGGCACTTTGAAGACCCCTATTTTTCATGATTAGCAACAGTCGTTAGGGGCCATCAAAGTGCCCGGATTTACTTGACTTTGCTCTACAGATTATGAAATATATCATCTTATTCATATTTCTTCATTAGTTAGGAAGGATAACATGGAAGCTGAGAAATGCACAATTTTAGTAACCGGATTTGGTCCATTTGGAAAGCATAATATAAATGCCAGTTGGGAGGCGGTTAAAGAACTTCAAAGACAGACCACTACATTAGAAAAGCTTTATAATTTCGATTTAATCATACGAGAAATTCCCGTTGATTACGAATATGTAATCCGAGAAATTCCAAGACTATGGAAAGAATATGAACCACTGGCAAGTTATTTTGAGCAAAACTATTGATACCGTTAGAAATTGCTCTAAATTTCTTTGCTATTTAAATTTATATTTTCTTAAATGTAATTCTTTTTCAGTTTGTGATTCACGTGGGTGTATCTCATAAGGCAAATTGTCTGACTATAGAATCACGAGCTCACAATTTAGGCTACGATAGACCAGATATATGTAATAAATGCCCAAAAGAATGTGGAACCATAGAATTACAGAATCTTGAAACAGGGATCAACATCTATGAAATTTGTGATAAGATAAATAAGAATACCGATAATAACAAATGTTTAGCCTGTGTATCTAAAGATGCTGGACGATACCTTTGCGAGTACACATTTTATCAATCTCTCTGTATTCAGCCTTCGCGGACCTTGTTCATTCATGTCCCAGATTTTGACGTATATTCCACCACTCAAGTGGCTAAAGGATTATATGAGATTATAAGACTCTTGATAATTAGACGTAAGAAATACATTGAATAAAAAAGGAATGTATCATTTTTTCAATTGATAATAAATATCAATTATACGGGTATAGGACGATGGAAGGGGTATATTGAAAGAATTATTACGTCATGTACATAACAATTTGTAAGATCAAAAAATGTATTTGTGTGTCTCCTGATAATAAAAACAGGAACAAAATCAAAATGGTTTCAAATGTAATCTATTCCCCGTGATGAAACTTCGTTCGCACAGGAGTGATGTTATTTTTAAGTTCACGCGAATAGGGTTTCCTGAGCATTTCTGCGACGTGTCCCATTTGAATGGTACAATCAGGGTGTAAGTTGGGAGGCAATAACGTACACTCGCGTTCAAAAATCGAAGCCAGGCCCTCTAACAATTCGACAAATCCCATCGACAGAGCCGCACGTCGTAATCTATTGAGTTCCTGCGAATAAAGGTATATTGTCCATCGATGCTTATCTATTAGATAAATATTAATTTTATAGTATTCCTCTTACCTTATAAAAGTTTTGCGTTTTCTCAGGCAGCTTTCTAGCGTGCCTCAATATCTTCTGGATGTCGGATTGCAAACCGACTTGCCGAATCCACGAAGGAGCATTTTGCGAATAACTTCTCTTCTCTGTCGGCCTAACCGGGAAGCCGGTATTATCTCCACTTTTGTTATTAACAGATTCGATGTGGCCCAAGTTGCTTAAGTTACCCAACCAGGGAACTACGTCCGTGCCTGGTTCCAATATAGTCAGCATCAAGTTGGACTTCTTTTTAGTATCAGCCCATGAATAAATAAACCCGTACCAATCTGTATTCAACAAACAAAGAGCCGCCATATTCTCCACCTTGAAAATATGAAGTCAACGTTAATTTTTTCTCTGATATTATTCCTCAAATGAGGAATAACCGCAACTGATACCTTTAAAGCTCCGTGTAGTAAAACGCAGAACGAGGGACTTTTTCCCTCATCTCCATTATCCTCAGTATCCGAATCTTCTTCCAAAGAAATCCCTTGCATGCTCGTAGTTTTTTCAGTTGCCAATGGTAAAACTAAATGTCTAGATATGGCATTGGGACTTCCCACATCAGCTACTGATATGAAACCACATATTTCGATAGTTTTGGATACCAGCAGCCCACTTAATAACTCGAAATCAGTTTTCTTTGTGTGAGGCTACAAGAGAAATCGAAAGAGAATTTAAAGTCAAGTTCATGCGTGTACGGTCGTGACTAGCACTTCGTCAATGCTGCTGACCATAGGTGGTGGCGATAGAAGAATACGGGAACCCAGATTTCCACATTTCAAGTACCCTTGGAAGGATATATAATTGGCTTCAGCTAATCTTTGAAAACAATTGATCACTGAGTTTCTTGTAAGCTGTCCATCTGGCACTGCCACCTTGCTACCACATCCTGCTAATTCAGTTAGGCGCTGATACAGTGGCAATCCGGCAAGTAAACAGGGATCTACATATAAAAAATAAAATGCAAAACAATATAAAGAAGTAACTGTAATCAGAGTTAAATAAAAATCAACCGAGGATCCATTGACGATAATTATATGGTATGTACCTTGCTGTTGAGCGATACATATTATACTCAATTTTCCAGGAAATGGAAAGGGCAAGGGAAATGGATTTGCATCTCCTTTGATATTAAGAGAATTCAGGGAGTCCCCCAAAGATGACGAACCAATGCCAGGATTGCCGTCTGTAATCAAAATTACTTGACATGCGGTCGTATTACCCCATTCTCCCATAATAACTTCGTTCACTCCGTGTAGGGCAGTCTCGATACATGTTTTATCGCATTCTTCTATGTTTTGTAATTTTGTACGAATAATGTCATAATCTCGAGTGAATGGACAAACTACTTCGTATAATGAAGAGAATACAACCTGAAACGTAAATGAGGATGTTGTAAATTGTTAATAATTAGCAAATCTTTTTTCAAGACAATATGTGTGTACCTGCGTGTCGTGTATTAGAACACTGTTGATTTATAAAATGAATTAGTATGACGTACAAAGAGATACTTACCAGTGATACAAATTCAAGTTTTGAATTAGTCTGTAAATAATCCAAAAATGCATTTATTCCATGAACAGCCAAATGATGTCTAGTTGGTTGTTCGCTTCGTGGGCTATCGTTATCTGAGTTTCCAAGTACTAGGCGCCTCATCGATAAAGAAACGTCTAATGCTATAACTGTCGGCATTTTTGTAGGTATTTTACGCCCAGTATTTGTTTGATTTGTCAAAGCTATGTCTTGTATGTAAAAAACATTGTCCCAACAAAAAAAGGTACAATTTATATTTCTATATCTTAGCCACTGGGTTAATGTTTGTAGAAATTAGTGTAACAATATTTGTCTGTTACAATTTTTTGTCCTTTTATAAAATGGTATTGGACGAGCAGCTTGACAGCCATACTAGTAATTAATCACAGCTGATCAGTATGGATCTATTTACAATCATGTAGACTTCTTGCTGATAAACTGTAAACGATACAATAAAAATAAAATTGCATGCATTTAAATACTATACATCAATTTTTAATCACATAACGTCCCATCATTTCACTATCTTATAATTTCTATACGGGCTATGTGCAGGTTATACCATGTGCGTATCCCGTCCGCGTTGATGTACTGGCTTACCTGTATAAGTACTAAGCTACCTCGTGGGCTGATGAGCATCAAAATTAGACTACTCTTAAAAAATGTGGATACTATTCCTCATCAGTTAGTATGACTGGCACTAATTATCCAAGATGAATTCAGACAGAACAGTTTTTAGATATTTTATTTTGTGTCCTAAATTAACGATATTTTTTTCCACATTTCAGATCCCTTATTTTGATTTTGAATATTCATCGAATACCACAGTAAAGGTTCACATCTCGAAAGTATTTCATGATCATGTGAAATTAAAATATATAGAGAAGTAATTTGTACAATATTATGTTATTGTATACATTTAAAGACTTCTTTTATCACAAGGGAGAAGTAATCAAAAGGAACAAAACAATGGCAGTGTTATATAGATTTAATTCGTAGTAATACATATGTACATTGGTATCAAAATATAAATATGATTATATGTAAAGAGATCCATCTGCAGGGCCCAAGTAACGTATTGAAATTAGCATTACATCAATTAACGTCCACACGCCCAGTCCACCAAAGCTGAATAATTTACCGATTCCTTCTTGCCAGTGCCCCAAATAAAATCTGTTTCGAATGAAGTGTATATATAAATAACTACATCTTACATTACGTCAGATCGAATCATTTCAATGATATTTTTTCAAATATATTACACTTACCTGTCTGCACCGAAACCTCCTAAAGTTATACTCAGAATAAGAGCAGTGGACCATCGGTAGCCTCCTGTCCAATTACAAGGTACATTTTTCCAAAATGTTCTCCTCCCAAGGCATAGTATATTACTATCAACCGTACAATTCGTCCTGGAAAAAGAAAAAAATGACTTTTATAAGTTCTGATTCACAACTTCACTGGTGTAAAATAATACTGCTTTCGAACCTGTAACGTTGACGTGGCGAGGCCACAGAGCTACACGTACTTTTAAGCTCGCAATTATGTTCCCAATGTTCCGTTTGATAACAATAACGACATATATATTTCTTCTGAAAAGAGGTTTCTCCCTGCATGAGAAAAAAATGAGTACATATATAAAAAATTGCCTCAGACTAAAAAATAAAAACTACATAAATATTCTATAAAAAGATTAGCGTCAATTGAAAATACGTGCAACAAACGTACAATACAATCAACATCCGTCGTTACAGTACAATTAGCTGTGTAGACGTCTCCGTACTGACAAGATAAATCTAAATTACATTTCATACAATCGGCCCCCAATTCTGAACATGTTGTGCCTGCAGGACAGACTCCTAGATTCTCTTCCTGTAAATAATTGAAAGAATTGATTATAAACATCTCATGTACACCAATTACCCTAATTAAAATATTTGATTATAAAAAATATGTACCCTCTTGTTGCTGTAAGCAGGAGTTGAATTTGCGCTTGCTTCCCTCGCGTAACTAGCCATATTTTCTAAAATATCATTGCATGTTACGTTTAAATATCACGTTATACATATGCGTCGACAATAGGGTATCAAATTATTAATTAAAAATTACCGTAGCTCGTATGAACTTCCTTTGCAGTGCTGGAGATAAGAGCTATGATGATGTAAATCACATTTTTCAAGTTAATGTGAATTGTATCCATGCCCGAATTAGTGTATTGATCACTCTTTAATCGGAAATGCTATTGCAGATTTATTATTATACATATGTATGCGTTTGATACTGCAAAATATTGTGGAATAAACTGGCATAACCTTACTCATACCACAATCGGTGCATCTGACGCACCTGACTGTGAATCCAGTTATCAATGCAATGTATAATAGATAGCGACTTACACATACATTCAGGAATATCTCGAGTGAGAGCGCCCTCTGCGCGATCAAACGTGGATGTTATTAAGTATTTTTCTGTAATATTCCGAATAAAAATACAATACCACGTCCCTATGTTATTGTTTATTATTTTATTATAATCTAGATACAATGTGCTCGCCGGAAATTATAATTCGATACCAACTAAACGAGTTCAGAAGGTATCGTCGACTAACGACCTCAAGTATTTATAATGGGAACTAAAATAAGCGCATTTAGCGGGATCGTTCAAACTTGTTAAAATCTCGGACACACTCTTGTGTATTGAGAATACAATAGAATTAATGCGTGTCAAAGTTGAAAATAATCATGAATCATTGTAAATAATAATAATCTAAAATATCCTGATCATCAGCAGTTTGTGTGCGAAGGATATAAATAAGTCCCAAAATCCTTGAGAATCGAAATGAATTGCGGTAAAGTCGGTTCACCAGAACAATATATATGACATATTTCTCCTTTTCGTATATATTTTTAAAAATTCTATTACTATAATTACAATAACCGTTTGTAATCTTTCCCTATTGCTTGCTTCGCTAAATCTTCGTAAGGTAAGTACAGATCAACAATGATTCCGCAGCACCACTCCCACCGGCCGCCCGTAATTGCGAACGGTTCTCGTTATCCGGGAATCCCCGGCCGTAACAGATATTATTTTCGCATGCATTCGGGGCAGAAGCGATCTGGTCGCCGCGTGGCTCGCGAGATGCGCGACGAGCGTCGTTTTCGTTTTCATCGAGCAGGCGGGCGGCTCGAAACCAAAAATAGCCAAGAGCCACGGTCTGTTCTGTTCCGAGTGCCAGAGCTCTTCTAGCTTCGATACAATTTTCATCGGAGCTATTTCGGCTCTGGAGAATTACGGTCGCCCAGAGAATTCTTCAGTACGATCTCGCGAACGAATCGAAGAAAGAAAAAACAAAACGAATCGCGACGATTGCGCGTGTGCTTTTCAAGGAAGTTGTACAGAGGTGATTATCGTTTCTTTTTTTCTTCGAAATAGTGAATGATCGGCGTTACGAAACCACTCCCGCGTAGGCCGACAAATACCGCGGACGCGTCTCAGTGATTACAACTCGAGGGAAATACTCTTCGCGGATAGTTATGTATTTATAATTATGTCGACCGTCGCATTATTTTTTATTCTAATTTGAGGGCTTCTTATCGGCTTTCTAAATAAGTAAATCAAGTAATAATTTGATAAATGAACGTCTAAATATTAAGAAGCTCCTGTAAAAATATTCTTAAATTTGAATTTCTACTCCGGATACCGGTTTTTTCCCCAGCAGTAGTATAACATTTATCGGTAACGGTATTGTGGATAACGGAAGTCTGCTCTTGTTTCAAGCTCCGCAGCCACGTTTCTCGAACACGTGCTGATATCGATTTAAAGCTTCGAACCACCCAATATTACCCTGAGCTCATTGATTAACTTGATTCGCGTGCATCCGTGTGCGCGAGTGCATTGCTGACTTTCTACTGAAAAACAACGATAAGGGGATCCAATATATTTTTACAGCAATTAATTCAAGTGTACCGGAATCGCAGTGAAATTTCGCGAAATAAACTTTCATTATCGTAATAGATCCTTGTGATTCACGCGCTATTAAATACGTCCGATCGATTAGATCGAAGGTTTCTTTTTCGTTAAAATATGTCAAAGTGCACCGATTTCGTGTCTGAAAAGTCTGGTGTATTACAGTGTACGTTTTGTGTTTGTTTCACGTACGACGGTCGTAATTTTCGGGTACATCCATTATTATAAAGTGAACGTGGATCTAAATTTGAACTTTAATTTAGCAATTGCAGTTTTGAGTAGATGCACAGTCGCACGACCTTGCACCGGAGGAAATATTTAGTGCTCGCTTAGGACGATATATGTGGCTGTGTGGGTGGAACGCAATGATGTTTATTGTAGCGCTGTACCGAATGGTTCGTTAAAACGGTCTTGTTTTTTGTCATCCTAGCTGCGCGTTTGGTAAAATTTTGGTACCAAATATATCGCGGACCTCAAAACAAATATTTCCGTTTAGCCAAAAAAAGAGATTATTTTTTCGCAAACCGTATCTTTTCCATCGATATTTTTTTTTTTCGAAACACCACCGAATTTTTCGCGTTCGAATTCGACTACTGGTGAAGTTCTCACGTCTTGACGCCTTCGAAAAATGTAAAATGTACGAACGCGTAACACCGTGTTTCGAGGTAACATTCTATTTTAAAACGAGTAGCTCACTCTTCGCGCTAAAACCATTCGTACTTTCGGGGCTTAAAACTACCGTGCGACTTATGGATTCCGTTGCGTTTTCCGCGTCGCTATATAGGCATACGTCTCACCGCTTCAAATCGCTCAGGAACGAAAATTCCAGGTTCCCTGCCAAGATCCTAAAAAAAAAGTCTTACACGCGACGAACCGAATGAAGCGAAAAAAAGTTTCCGCGACTCACCATACATCTATATATTCCACACTTCTGACGCATCTTTGCTTTCTACCCAAATTTCCGTTAAAATAGCCTTGATACGGAAAGCGGACGAGTCGGGATGTAATTATAAACGAAGCAACGATGGCTCATGTCTCTCGCACATCCGTCGAGCTTTTTGAAATCGCCAGCGCGAAAGAGTTTGAGCGCGAATCGAAGCAGTCGGGTGCGCGCTAGATCGGCGTATCTACCGTGCATCCGCGCCGGCATTTTATCGGCGAATTTACCCCTTTGCCGCTTTTACGTCGCGACACTACGCGACATTACGTAAAACGGGTTTAAGCCGCCGACAGAAAGAGCCGATAGAGAGAAGTCGAATTCGAGCGTGTAAAATTGTATTAAGGGTCGGCGTCTGCGCATCACCGTTCCCTCCGCACCAACCCGTCGACCAGTCAGTCCGCGAGTAAGGATCACCGGGGCTGGTCGCGTAAATTGCGATCGCATCGAAACATGCTGAAACGTGGCTTTACGTGACTTCACCTCGAACGACTGGAAGAGTGCGTGAAAACGTGACAGGAAGATGGCAGACAGCGAGGGAGGCTCCGAGCAGGATGACGTATCGTTCCTCCGTACGGTGAGTCTCGCGTGTCTCCTCTCCCCCGAGTGAAGGGCGAGTCGTGCAGCGATAACGGGGATTGGAATCGCCGTTTCTCGAATCCTCCCTCGAGCGGTGGTAGGCAGCATCGCGGGGATACCGCGCGGCCACGAGGCGATCCGCTCGATCTCTCGGGTGCGTGAGAGTGGTAATCGCCGTGCGAGGTCAGCCAATGAGAAGCGGAGAGCGGGTACCGGTCGCGTGGGCATGTCTTGGCAATTTTCTGGAGGGTGTAGCGATGAAAAGAGGGATAAACGAGTAACAAAATTAGGGTGTCTCCGCGGTGAAGCTTTCCACCGCTCGAGAGGGGGCTGTATAAATCGCCCGTATCGCGCGCACAACGTGCGCGTCGAAGTGGGAGGGTAAATATTGTCATTTATCGGAGCGAAAGTGTTACGATCGGGTACGACCTAACGCCTACTCGTTTTCATCGAACAAACGCGTCTATCGGATTACCCCGCTTTAAAGCTCGTTCCTCGCGGTAATGCGAGCGGTGAATGGTTTTTGGGAAAATCGGGAAAGGGTTGAGACGTCGCGATAGCGATTTCTCCAAACGTGACCTTGACCTCGTTTGTCTACCTTGAAAGTACCACTCGTCTGTTGATCGGGAGCTAAGCTGAAATTCGAATTTGACAGGAATGTGTGAATTTGAATTTGACAGTGCACTATCGCAGATCATAAATGATGTAAAAGATAAAAGGTGGAAATACTTTGCCGAAATGAATGATAAAAACCAATTATACTTGAAAATTTGACGACACAGGTTTTAATTGAAATAGTTTCTAATAAAAATGTAAGGAAAATTTGACACCAATTTCATTTTTGAATTTGCAATTACGGCGTATCGTCACGCTTAAAATTTCATCCAAAAGAGGGAATTTTTTAAACGTCTGCGCGGGTAACTTTCGCAGCTGATGCATGAGTCACAGGTACAAAATGCAGCTCCGGTTTAAGTTTTTTTTTAACGCTAGCAACAATTGTCCCGACGTCATACATTGCACAGTCTCCCTGCAAATATTTTTATTGCACTTGTTCTGGTAATAGAGTGTAGCAATAATATAGTTTTTTACATTGCAATATATTTGTGTTCTGATAGCATTCACAATTGCTGCACAAGTGCAGTAATATTTCTGCAATATTTTTCTTGCCAGTTCGACGATACTTTTTTTTTTCCGTGTGCGTTTACCTCGAAGCGTTTCGTCGCTTTTTTTCATGCTTTTCACACGATCTCGTTGAGCTTTTGAAAGGCTCCGCCTCGATTTTATTGATGTTATCAATTGATGTTATTCGATTCTATAACGTTCCCATCGAGTGCGATCGTCTCGGGAATGATTCGAGTACGAAGCAGCTCGCTTCGAGTTCCATTCAGCATCGCCATTTCTTCTTTTGCCGCCTCTTACTTTCCGCTTGGGCGAGTTTTATGTACTTCCGCTTCTGTTCCGACGTCATCTGACACCATCGTCTACCAGCCGCGCGAGCCACCTCCGTGACACGTTCGGTCGGCTTTTTGTAGTGCATGCTCAAGAAGAAGAGGATGAAGGGGTTATTGGAGCGAGGCGCGGGTCTGCGTTCCGGGCACTTCTTTGCGTCGGGTTGTCGAG
Source organism: Xiphydria camelus (assembly GCA_963678675.1). Lineage (NCBI taxonomy): Eukaryota > Metazoa > Arthropoda > Insecta > Hymenoptera > Xiphydriidae > Xiphydria > Xiphydria camelus. The sequence goes on from OY783194.1 coordinate 31,457,380, forward strand.
TGTTGGTTTTGTCCGGCGAGGGTTGTCTCGACGTGTTATTCTTTTCCGGCTCTTTTCCATCGTCCTTTACGGTGCTTTTGCGACTCCTCGATGAGTCCGGCCGGCGCTCCTCGGTCGACTGGAGTGTCGTATTTTGTTGCTCGTGTGGCAGGTGTCGTTGTGGCGTGCAGCTCCTTCTACTGTAACACGAATTCCGCACAGATTACTTATTTATTTTTTACTCGATAAACGCTCGTATCGTTTTGATACTCGACGTACACGAAAAGCCGCGATCTCGTGGTCTAGTCGCCAGTGATTCGTTCGATCGAAGGCAAACAAGTGGTAACTGCCACGAGAGGTCGGCCGGACGGGTGGCGTAAAGCGATATCCTTAGCGTGAGACTCTATCGAGGCTCTTGATCTACTCGGACGATGCACTATTGGACAATTTTCTAGCATCTCTATATTTCGAGAAAGACGCCTTAGATCCGAATAAATGAGTTTTCCGATAATATTTAATAAATTTTGATTCGATTTAAGTAGATACTGCTGTGATGTAAATTTTACCTTTTTTTTTTATCGAGTGATAGAAAGAAGTCTCATAGCACTGGGCACTTCGATGGGCCTTGGTCGTTATTAATAGCCATGGTAATTGGGAGCAATCAAAGTTTCCGGTACTACGAGATTTCCTCCTGTAATATATATATTTGAACGAAATGATTCATACTTCGCGCGAAATTTACATGTGAAATAGAGTCCGACGGGTGAAAAGTCTAAAGAGCGAAGAATGCTACTGAAATAGGAAGCTAATTAAGCATCGGTTTTTCGCTAGCAAAGAGCCACGCCTTGCTAGTCTGTTGATGTCTTGAGAGAGGAAACGTAATTGGATCAAGGTTTTGGGAGGTTCATTAAAAAAAAGGTTATGAAGTTTTTTTATACGCGCGAATATTAACTAGTAAATATTTCAAACTCTTCTGAAGAAAGTGGTCTAAAAAATCGTGATTAGAGCACGTTGAAATATGATTCACCGGTAAAAAAAATTCAGTTGAATTAATTAAACATTATTAGTTAACTATCCTCTAGTTGACACCGGAAATATCGGTTTTATAGAGAGAGTGGGAGGGTGGGTTTAAATATTTCATTGAATTAATATTTCTTTGGCTGCTGATCTGACCGCAGAATTTTATCAACACAATATTTCATCAATGTATCTTCGTATCGAACAAAAAATATTTTAGACAGGAGCGTGCCATCTTATTCTCGTTATAATGTTATGACGTCTCCAGTCCCCATACTTCGCTGCCATAGTAGATCGGGAAAGAGAAGAAGAATAGCGCATATTGACTTTCCCTCACCTGACGTTATCGCAATTATTATTTCTGTAGATTCTCATTCCTCTTTTCGTTAATTTATTCTTCACATAAAATTTTCACTCGAAAATTTGACGCATCTTTTCGAAATTCCGAATAACCGCCTTTGCAAACTGAAAAACATCTGACTACTTTTCGTCGACGTGAATTTGTCTCTGTGCTGAAAGTTGAGAATTTTGCGCGCCACCGCACTTCGGAGCATCGCCTTTAAACGATATCGTCACTATTCCTAGTACGTATTCCAAAACATCGAGCGGTTTCTACAGCGAGGAGCTCAAACTCTATGGATTTTCCTCAATAGCTGTAACTATAGAAGAAACGCCGCAATCTCTGCCGCATGGGGTTGCGCGCGATTCCCCCGTCCGCGTCAGTTATCAGGGAATTTATTTTTCAAAGTCGAAGGAAGTTTCTGTGCCCCTGGAAAATTTTTTATTCGAATTCAATGCGTCGAAACATTATTTAAGTACAGTCAATATTATACGCTGTCCTCGTATATATTTTTTTAATGAATGTAAATTCTCCTTGTTTGCGTTTTTTGTTTGTTATTTACTTGAATGTTGTCCTCGATATTTTCGATCTGTCGGAAGGTTGAAGTAAATACGGCTATACGAATATCTTTGTACTCGTACAATGTTGAATGACCGTAACGAGGAAATATTGCTATAATTCATCATTTATGATCATCGACGATCCGTTAGCTCGATTAACATCACTCAGTCAGAAGTCAATTTATTCTCGAACGAATAGAATCATTAAAAGGCGAAAATAGGCGGGTGCATTCTACATCGAATACTCCACTTTCTATGGCACGATAAATGCTACTACGCCATCAACGAAATTGAATCATCGATTTTCTCTATCGGCGGATCCGTTCGACTATCACGCGAGACTCGAGAAATATCGATTTGATTTTATTCTACGTGATATAATGTCCTTTGCATTGACGCAAAGAACATACATCGAATAAGTACTCGATACCCGCGATAAACCTCTCCAACTATTTTTATCAGCTTTAACACGTTCCCTTTCTCGATACCTTTTTTTAACCGAATTATTCGATGAAAATATCGCTTCCAGAGGAAAATATCGAGGGTGACAGACAAATATTTGCGGTCCTTTGAAAAGTTTTCGCGTCAAGTTATATTTTGACCGTATATATTTATTAAAAGGCACGCCTACTCGGGCGAGTCATGCGGCGATAAGACGCGTTACACGCAGGTCGTATGTGAACATGTATGTACGAGTACATATAATCGCCTCTTACGGGGTGCGTCGCACGAAATAACTGCGGTACCACAATTAAAACTAACTCTAGTGTACTCGTTATTTCAGGAAAACTGACAAATACTATAGGAGCTGCTACTCTGCTCTACATTCAATAATTGTATAACTGATTTTTTGTTACCCCTTGAATTATTGTAACGTCTTCCTTCCATAAAAGAGATTTTTTTGAAATCAACACAAACGTCTTAAGAATAAATTCCACTCGAATACCTTATGGATCGGCTCATCTAGTTGTATTCATATCACCTACACTGAGGGAAAAGGTCTAGCTGAATACGAACCTATAATAGAAAAATTTATCAGAGATAAATAGAAATTTATTAACATCGAACAAAAGTCTATTTGAATTAGATAAATATTTTATATATTATACCTTTTTAATTGAGTACGAATCTAGTAGAATATTTACCAAATTCAAATAGACTTTTGTTCGATGTGAATAAATTCCTTTTCATCTTAAATAAATTTTTCTACTAGGTTCGTGTTCAATTAGATCTTTTTCCTAAGTATAGCGACAAGGCGCAATGGATAAATTTAGGAAATTGTTAACAATGTTGGGCAAACAAGGGTGTGTTCGTCGGTAGGCCATTACATATGTACGTACGTTATACCCGGATACTGATGCTAATTGAGTTGGCACCGATAATAGATTTCTCCTGAAATGAAAATAGCACCGTTTTCCCCGGGAAATGAAAGGAGAGACATTACGTTTATGGTATCCGTTGTGCGCGTCAATATCACGGAACGTTTCTCGTGGTATCGATCTATATTATTCGTGCATTTCTACACGTTCACGATACGCGCATTCACGTTCCAACATCTACCAGCCAGGGTTCCCATAAGCGATAATCTCGTTATAAAACACTGCCCATACGTCCTTGACCCAGCCATGAAATGTCGCACGCTTCGATCGCAAAGACGGAGTTGCGGCTGTTGACGTGGAACGCTATCTGTGCATTCTATGTATTTTCGATTCGTTTTGCTCGACCCTGCACCGCGAAGCACCGCGCGAGCTGTAACGGAGCGATCGACTGCAATCGCGCGTTGCACGAGTTTACCGATGACCGTTTCGTTGGTTACTTCGAGAAAATAGTTTATTCGTAGTTAATAAAATGTTTGTTTGAATATGGCGAATTAAACATTTTATTGGATCAAGTAAATATTCGTTAACAATTACGATATTTATTTGGTATAATTAAATGAAATAAACATTTTAATAGTTAGCGTGTATTTTCTCGGCCTAACGAAACATTTATTTCGCTGCATTTAAAATTACATGCATTAACTATTAATAAACTGCCTTCTCGGTGCACGAACGACGCGAGAAGCCGTACAATTTTAGGTATCCACTTCCAGGACTCCAAATTTCCTCGGCAGCATCGCCTTTAAGTCCAACATTTCGCGGGTCAAAACGCGCGACATCCGAGTCGCCGTTGTATACCGACACCGACGGATCGCGTGTCATTTGGAATTTGACCCAGTGCGACCTTATGTAAATGCGTCCTTTAATGTGCATTATATATGCAGCCGTTGAAGTGTGCGTGCCACGTCAGTGACAATACTAATTATGCCTATCCGCGAGAACCGGGGATACAGGGTTGACATTATTCGCACGAGCGGAACGCGCCTTACGCCCTTCGTTGGGCGCCGTTCGACCCTTTCGGTCCTTTTCTACTTCGGCCGCTCGGAGCTGTGTTCGCGATGTTTCGGCGCCGTAACCACAGGCGTTCGGTCGTGCGCGGCAGCTTCTCTTCACGCTGCTTTCGTACGTACACTTGGGAATGCTTTACATTTTCCAGAGAAGGATCTCGTTTCCCGAATGACCGGCACCGCGTATCAACTACCATCGCGTTCTCGCATTATCGAGCTTGCGGCCAAATTGGTCTTGGCGCGCGATGCGGCTTTCGGCCGTTTGGCCCGCGAATAGTACTTTACCGTTTCGCAAACACCATTATTACTGTTCGGTATAGGGCGAAATTATTTTCACTTGATGTAATCCTTCCTTCTCGCGATGGCATCTTGATATATGGCATCTTGATGATGTACTGTGCGCTCGGCCGATGCGTCATCACGCTTGCGAGCGCATATCAGACGTTCGAAGTGGTACTTTCAAAGTTGCATCGAAGTGTCTCTTTAATGGAGGGATAGCATTAAAGACGGAAGTATTCCAATGAATCTTACAGGAGGACATGGTGTGTCTGTCCTGCACAGCCACCGGTGAAAGGGTTTGTCTGGCTGCCGAGGGTTTCGGAAATCGGCACTGCTTCCTCGAAAATATCGCCGATAAGGTAGTTTCTATTTGTGGTTTTTTTTTTCCGGAAAGAAAGGTTCAATTCGGTCCGGACTTGTGAATATTCGTTTTTTTCTTTTCAGAATATCCCTCCAGATCTGTCGCAGTGCGTGTTCGTCATAGAGCAAGCTCTCTCGGTGAGAGCGTTGCAGGAATTGGTCACCGCTGCCGGTTCTGAGACGGTAATGCAATATCCGCCTCTACTTTTATAGGCATTGGACACGATGCTTGAGACGTTTGTCCTCCGTTATAAATACGCGCGGATCGCATATTCATAATTGCAAATCGTTATCTCGAACGACGACAGGCACGATTTAATGGATTATCGCCTCGCGAAGGATAGGACTGGTAAAATGTAGATCCTATCGCGGGGAGGTGTTGATAAAATGTATGTAATCTTAATAAGTGTGATTCTGTACCTTACTAAACTCGCCGACGCACTTGGACGGCACGAGGGGTGCGAAAGGACGCACAGTGACGCGCGGAAACATAAGTGCACCTTCAAAGTTTTCTCTTCTCGAATCTTGTTTCGATTCCCCAAAAAATAACTTCGAGTGTATCATGCATGCCGTGTCCAGTCTATCGCATGCAGTTCCATAATCCGCAGCAAGTCAGTGTCGAATCGTTGTCCTCGTCTCTGTCTTCTTCGTAAGCGGCTTTTAGACTACGTAGGCACTATACCAGCGAAGATATACCGTGTAAATAGTAACGGACGAAAGTGAAAAAAAAAAAGTGGCGCACGTTATCGTAATTTTTGTAAAATAATAATTCGCACCAGCCAGTCAAAAATTGATTTTTACATGTGTTTCTTATTTGCAGCAGCAAGAGAATTTAGTAAGTATTTTTTTTTTGTAAGGGTGTAGGATTGATTAATTCATTCATTATTTCTACATTATATTTATTGATTCATCATATTGCGCAATGTTGTGTTTCGCTTTTTCGCGTATACATTAACCGGATCGTGCCACATTGCGACATACGTTAAATGTTTTAATACGAACTTGACCTCATTATATGTTGTAATCCACATCGCCAGTAACACTCGCAAGTTTGTACGTTGTTTAAATAATTTTTCTCGAATAATTACGGTACGGTTTGCGGAGCAGTATGAAGGGCACAGGAGAAAAACGACCGGGACTGTAAAAAAAAAGAGCTATTGAAATAACGATTTCGTTTTGTGACTCGTATAAGACGTAATATAACGCTGTGAAATTTTGCAAGAAAAGAAATGGGAGTCAGAATATTATTGCACTGTACGGAAGAAGGGTCAGAATGCAGTCGGTGGAATTTACCCATGTGTTCTCCTTTAAATAACAACAATTCTATACAAATTTGAAGCTTTGCCTTGATTTTTCGAGAATATAGTTATTTTTGACGCGATGAAGAAAAAATTAGGAAAGAATAGAAAAACGATCAGAGTCGCATCAAATTAATTAATTAATAATTAATCATAGCAAGACTTTAATTCTCGAGAGCTTCATATCATCATTGGTTACCATTTGAATAGTATGCTGAATGCTATAGTTAGCATTATATAAACAGTAAAAATACAAATTTTATTATACTTGAATTTTGATAATTTAAAAGAATTTGTTTCCGCAAAATTACTTTCCAGTGACCCTGATCGCTTTTCCCCTGTGGCCTTCGACACGTATGAATACAACTTTTTGATGCACAGTGTTCTACAGATATGCCTTAAGAATGATTCTAACATAAAAACAAAAATAACAATATGCTGTCAGAGTGCCTGACGCTCACAAATCTTTTAATTTTGCTATAATTTATTGGTTATAATGATCTATCGTTTCTTATGAACATCTCAAAGTAAATAAGATACATTCAAAATTTTGGACGTATGAAAAAATTAATTCAACGACTAAACTATGTATACAAATTATTATCAGATTGTGACGACAATATATCTTCAAATGTCAATAAAAAGAATTCGAAATAGGAGCAAAGTTGAATCTATATGCGTTTTCGTAATAAATTTCAGCTCTCGCAAATGATACGTTACAGAGATCTTAAAGGTGCGGTTAAAACATACGTGAAAGCTCAATTTATACGTTCTACATTTATAGGGAAAGGGTACCGGATCTGGACACAGAACTTTGCTTTACGGCAATGCTATCCTGCTCAGACATCAAAACAGTGATATGGTGAGTCGCGCGAACTCCTTCACTGTCATTTGTTATTATAGCAGAATTGAAAAAAATTCGACGTTCTTTTAAATTCACCATTCTTTCAGTACCTGGCATGTTTGTCAACGAGCTCGTCAAACGACAAACTTGCCTTTGATGTCGGTCTACAAGAGCACTCTCATGGTCAGTCACGAGTCTTTTTAAATTCTATGAGAAGATAGAGAAATTATTGTGTTAATTAAATAACTGTTCGTACAGGAGAGGCTTGTTGGTGGACAGTCCATCCAGCATCGAAACAGAGATCGGAGGGTGAAAAGGTACGAGTGGGTGATGATCTTATCCTGGTATCCGTAGCCACCGAACGATATTTGGTAAGTGTTTTTATTTGATCTTTAAGACAATGCTTTCAATGAAAATGCTCTTGAGAGGTATTGGATTTCGTGTTGGTATCACTGATCCGATATTCATAATATTTCTTCATAAGGCGTAATTTCGCGATTTATACTCCTAGCACACAACGAAAGAGAACGACTTATCGGTGGTAAATGCTTCCTTTCACGTCACTCACTGGTCAGTTCAACCGTACGGCACTGGTATAAGTCGAATGAAATATGTCGGCTACGTATTTGGAGGTGATGTGTTGAGATTCTTTCACGGCGGCGACGAATGTCTGACCATACCGTCGACATGGACCACTGCTCCGGGACAGAAGTAAGTTTCTCATGTGGTTATCCGTGTAGTACACATATTTATGGTACGATGCGACCCACAATAAAGTGTACTTCTTAGTATATGAAAAATTATATATTTTAGTATAGTTATTTACGAAGGAGGTAGCGTGATGAGCCAAGCGAGATCGTTATGGAGATTAGAACTCGCTAGAACAAAATGGGCAGGTGGCTTTATCAATTGGCTACATCCCATGCGAATTAGGCATCTCACAACTGGACGATATCTAGGTGTAAATGAGAATAACGAGCTGTATTTAGTTGATAGGTGAGTATCGCTCGTCAAACGTGGCCATAATTCAAATTAAATTAGCGTGACACATTGCGTGAATATAAACGTTTTCACTATTTTGAGTAGAAACGAAGCGACGATCGAAACATCCACGTTTTGGCTTCGCCAAGAAAAGGACGACCAGAAGACGATCCTGGAAGATAAGGATTTGGAAGTCATCGGATTACCCATTATTAAATATGGTGATTCTACGGTTATCATGCAACATGCCACTACGTGTCTCTGGGTTTCCTACAAGGTACGTTCGTAATTGCAAAAAAAAGTGAATGTCCTCATCGTTCGGATATTTTACATAAATGTATTTATCGAGATATATTTTGATTCACTTTAGTCATACGAGACGAAAAAGAAAGGAGTTGGAAAAGTCGAGGAGAAGCAAGCGGTTCTACACGAGGAAGGAAAGATGGACGACGGTCTAGATTTCTCGCGTTCTCAAGAAGAAGAGTCACGTACAGCCCGAGTTATTAGGAAATGTAGTAGTTTATTTTCGCAGTTTATCACGTGAGTATTCTCTTTTCTATTTAGCGCGACAGAGAAGAGTGATAAAATATTTCATCGCGATGATTGATTCTAAGCTTATTAATGATAAATACAAGTCTGATTGATTTTGTATGATTTAGAGGCCTGGAAACGCTGCAAATTGATAGACGAGCATCACAGTTCTTTCAAAACGTAAATTTAAACGAAATGGTTATGTGCTTGGAGGACTTAATTAACTACTTCGCGCAACCGGAAGAAGATATGGGTAAATGTTTTCTTTATTCGTTTTTTTATACTTGTCTCTGCAATATACAAGAAAAGAGTAGTATTTTAAAATCGTTTCGTTTTAGAACACGAGGAAAAGCAAAACAGATTTCGCGCTTTGAGAAATCGTCAAGATCTGTTCCAAGAGGAAGGCATATTGAATCTCATTTTGGAAGCCATCGATAAGATTAATGTAATCACCTCGCAAGGATTTCTGGTGGCTTTATCGGGAGACGAAAGTGGCCAATCCTGGGATCAAATCTCCGGATATTTGTATCAACTTTTAGCGGCCATCATTAAGGGAAATCATACAAATTGCGCGCAATTTGCCAATAGCAATCGACTGAATTGGTTATTCAGTCGGCTCGGATCACAGGCTTCCAGCGAAGGAACGGGAATGTTAGACGTACTGCACTGTGTACTCATTGACTCCCCCGAAGCTTTGAACATGATGAGGGTAAATTATCGAATTTGCTAGATTGTTTATTCGCCGACGTGACTTATCGATTTCCTACGTGAAAAGGTTAAATCCTTGATGTAATTCCTGCTTCTTCCACAGGACGAGCACATAAAAGTGATCATCTCTCTCCTCGAAAAGCACGGAAGGGATCCAAAAGTCTTGGACGTTTTGTGCTCCCTCTGCGTGGGTAACGGAGTTGCGGTGCGTTCGTCGCAAAACAACATTTGCGATTTCCTCCTACCCGGCAAGAATTTGCTCCTGCAGACGCAACTGGTCGACCACGTGGCGAGCGTCAGGCCGAATATTTTCGTCGGAAGGGTCGAGGGTTCCGCGCTGTATCAGAAGTGGTACTTTGAAGTTACGGTTGACCACATAGAACAAACGACTCACATGATGCCTCACTTGAGAATCGGGTGGGCGAATACATCCGGGTAAGCATTTGTTCAATTGCGACGCAACTACGAGTGGATGAACGCTTGACGTAAGGATGCTTCACCTTTGATTCATTCAGATACATGCCGTATCCCGGTGGCGGTGAAAAGTGGGGTGGTAACGGTGTAGGCGATGATTTGTACTCATTCGGTTTCGACGGTGCGCATCTTTGGACCGGCGGACGGAAGACGCAGGTGGTGCACAACATCGAGGAACCCTATATAAGAAAGGGCGATGTGATCGGATGTGCTCTGGATCTGACAGTTCCGATAATAACGTTTTCCTTCAACGGCATTCACATAAAAGGTTCTTTCCGTAATTTCAACTTGGACGGAATGTGTTTCCCGGTCATCAGCTGTTCGTCCAAGCTATCCTGCAGATTCTTGCTCGGCGGCGATCATGGAAGGCTCAAGTTTCAACCACCCGATGAGTTTTCACCTCTGGTCGAAAGTTTGCTGCCCCAACAGATTTTGTCTCTAGATCCCTGCTTCTACTTCGGTAACATGAGTAAAGTGGTAATCGCTGGACCATGGCTAGTAGAGGACGACACGGCTTTTGTCCCCGGACCAGTGGACACCTCCATGATCAATTTACCAGCGTACATCGAACAGATCAGAGATAAATTGGCCGAAAACATTCACGAGATGTGGGCTATGAATAAGATAGAAGCCGGATGGATTTACGGGGAACAGAGGGATGATCTGAGAAAGATACATCCGTGCATAGTACAATTTGAACGACTACCCGCCGCAGAAAAGCGGTACGATACGCAATTGGCGGTTCAAACGTTGAAGACTATCTTGGCGCTGGGTTACTACATCACTATTGACAAACCCCCGTCTCGGATTAAGACATTGCGTCTGCCCAATGAACCTTTCATGCAGAGCAGTGGCTATAAGCCCGCGCCCCTCGATCTTAGCGCCATTACTTTGACTCCGAAGATGGAAGAACTGGTGGATCAACTGGCCGAGAATACTCACAACCTATGGGCGAAAGAAAGGATAAGTCAAGGTTGGACGTACGGGTTGAACGAGGATTCCGACATGAGGAGAAGTCCCCACTTGGTACCTTATTCCAAAGTGGACGAAGCCATCAAGAAAGCAAATCGAGACACAGCCAGTGAGACCGTCAGGACTTTACTTGTCTATGGATATATGCTGGATCCCCCGACTGGGGAACAACACGAGGGTAAGACAAGCTAAGGAATGTCATTTGTCGAATTCTATATAAATTGCGCGACTGTACTTTTCGCAGCATTACTTTTGGAGGCTAACAGACTGCGCCAGCTCTACTTTAGAACGTACAGAGTTGAGAAGCATTACGCGGTCAGCAGTGGAAAGTGGTACTTCGAGTTCGAAGTACTCACTGCCGGTCCGATGCGTGTCGGTTGGGCAAAGGCCGAATGTATGCCCGGAAGTACGTTAGGCAGTGACGAGAATACGTGGGCTTTCGACGGATACAACGTAAGTTAAATTGTTCTCCATTCTAGAATAGTACTAACCGATCATCGACGATATAAGAACCTTGGTAAATTTTTAAAATGCGGACGATGACTTAAGATTAACGTTGCGCGGGCTCCATGAAATGAAATTTGAATTACCGTGTAAAGGAAATATGTAGATAGTCTCGTGAAACGTGTTCATAATATTTCGTTGATGTTACTTGGTGAATTATCTCAAATGAACATCATGAACATCAGGTGACCAAAGTACACGGTGGTACCAGCGAGTCTTTTGGTCATAAATATCAAGTGGGCGACGTAGTTGGCTGTTTCATTGACGTCGTGGATGGAACGATCAGTAAGAGTTCTATTACCAAATTGTCAATAGCGGGTCATCATTTTTTTGGTTTTGGTCACTACTTGTCCTTGTCTCGCTCTATGTTCTTCTATGTTGACTTGGTTTTGCATCCTATCCTGAAAGAATGAAATTAAGTTTCATTCGAATGTGTGGCTTAATCTTGAGATTCGAATCAGGGAAAATCTCTGGAGAGGTTTGCCGAGTTTACTCATCGGACACAGTGCACTGCGTCAAATTCTTTAACTTGCACTCAAATTCTCCCCATGTTCAGGCTCAGCCGTACACAAAACACCTGCCCTCATTCATGAAAATACGAGTACTTGCAAATACTCTTCTTCAGTTTTGAAGAGTAAAATTTATTTACGAATGTGAAGTTGTCTAGTTCGCTCCTTAAACTGTACAAGATCCGTACTACATCTTACACGATATCGAGGATTTGTTAGATAGGATTGACGGTTACATAGAGGATTGTATAAATACGGTTAAATATGATTTAAGAACGAAACGTTCAATTGGTGAATTTTATTTCAAGGAGGAAAAAGTATACTCAAGCACTACCGAAAGTTTCGGCAAACAATGGCAAGTTGGAGACGTTGTCGGGGTTTTCCTGGATCTTATTGACCGAACAATTAGTAAGACGGAATCTTTAAACGAACGCTTCAGCTGCCATTACAAGCTATAATCTGACTGTAAAGACAGATTACTGGATATCGACATATGTGGGTTGACTTTTTGTTATTTCTTAGATCCAGCGAATGAAATGCCGCACATTGGATTTAATATCATTTATAATTTCAAGCTTATACGTTTTGATATCCAGTATTCTAGTCGATAGTACGTCACTAGCAATGACAGTGCTTTTTTCATCCATAGCTACTAATACAACTAAATCAAAGGGTGTCCCCGAACCAAGTTGAACAAAATTATATACAAAATTTAATGCGAAACATATCTAAATTCAGTTGATAATTTCAGTCGCCTAAACAAACTATAAGGCACATATTTTTCATTCACGATCGGCATATTAAACTCAATTTCAATTTTTAAAAATTATACTGTCTAATTTCGATTAAGTATACTCGTACCTATAAATATGGCGGATTGGTTAGCGTAAAATTGGTAATTAATTAAGTCTGAACCAAATCGTATGAAATATTGCCAAGCAATGTTTTACAAGAACACTATTTTCATCGTGATCGCATTACATTTTACACTTTTTAATACACATCTTCTTTAAATAGAATCTCTAATCTTTATTTTCTTCTTTTTCATAAAAACATATGACCTTCCATTAGAATAGATTGATTTGGAGAAATGTATTGTATTTCCACTTTATTATATTGTTATATTATATTTAACCACAATCCTCATTAAAAATGTCAATGCACTGCAATTAGCTGTAAATTAGTGCGTTAACTTTTTATTCTAATATAATTTTCTCTTACACGATATTCTTTTGCATGAGAATTTATCTAAGGATAACATGCTTCACATCTTCGTAAACATGACGTAGTACCTATAATCTATACAAATTCGTTATAACAATACTTGTAAAAATAGATAGCTAAAGTTATATAGTTTGTTGATTTTGTATACGCCTTTGTATTATTGTTCCTATGTTAACTAATGTAAGTGTTCAAGAATATTGCTAATTACCAATTACTATACCTTGCTTTGCTGTTGTGTTGTTCGGATTATACTTACAACAAATGTGGTACAGAAATTCGACCCTTCTTATAACATCCCTTCAATTAATAACGGATACCAATATTATTGATAGCAGCATTGAAAGTATATGGAATAATTGTCAGCTCGAATCAAATCTATTTCCATGATAATTAAAAGGGTCCACGTTCGTTAGAAGGGTCAATTGTCTGTTCCAAACTCGTACTCCGACAATTATTGACGTCTGTGCTATGACAAGTCATGCCAATACAATTCTTATTACATAGGTTTCTCGCTTAACGGTGAACTGCTGATGGATGCGCTCGGCGGAGAGACATCTTTTGCTGACGTCCAGGGTGACTCGTTCGTCCCTGCCTTTACGCTCGGCGTTGGGCAAAAGGCCAAGCTGACATTTGGCCAAGATGTCAATACTTTAAAATTTTTCACAACGTGCGGATTGCAAGAAGGCTACGAACCCTTCTGCGTGTATGTGTATCAATCTTCTGCATTTTTACGGTTTGCTCTCGCCCATATTCAATGCACTATTTTATTTCACACGCTCGTACAGAAATATGAACCGTCCGGTAACATTTTGGTATACCAAAGATCAGCCGATTTTTGAGAATACGGATGATATGGCCGACACGAAAATTGACGTAGCCAGAATTCCAGCCGGATCCGATACCCCACCCTGTCTCAAAATATCGCACAATACCTTCGAGACCATGGAAAAGGCGAACTGGGAGTTTCTCAGGCTGTCGCTTCCCGTCATTTGTCAGTCGAGCTTCATTACGGAAGGCGAGAAGCTGCGGAGGTGGCAAGAAATAAAGATGCGACAAAATAAGCTATTGACCGTACAGCTCGAACAGGGACAACATGCCACTCCTTCCGCTCAAATGGAACAGATCATGAAATCTGGATTCAGCATGAGTGACATTAAAGGTATTGATGTAAACGTTTCTTGCTTTTTTTATCCATCTGAATCCTTGGCTTGGAGAACAAGGGGCAATAATATCTAAACAAATTAAATCCTTTCTTCCGTAGGATTACAGAGAAATTATTCAGACGACGCGGTTGAAGTTGACGAGATGATTAAAGAATCGCCATTACCCATACAACGTAATAGACCGTCTAGACCGCCCCGGAAACCGTCCGTTTACGGCTCTAGGAGTGGCTTGAACCGAGCTACCAGCGAAACGGAAATTAATGGTTATGGGGAGATGAATGGGGATATCAAGGACGACAAGAAAAAACGGGGCAGATCGCCTTTCAGGTAAATATGATTCGCAACCAGTTTTACTAGTCCTTATTCGAACTGATCTCGATATGTACCTTGTATTTGTCAGCAAGCTTAGCAAAGAAATGGAGGATGTCCCGTAAGTTTGAGAGTATCCTCATTTTGACGTTCAAAACAGTCTTTCAACGCGTTGTATAATTTTTTTTTATTAATACGACATAAATCTCTATTAGACTCCATATCACACTTGTAATGGACGTAACATTTATATAGAAGTAACGTAATATTTTCAGATTTTTCTCGCGCAAGGCAAAGTCTCCGGATGCTAAATCAAAAACGCCGGAACCCCTAATGCGAGGAGATGTATCTGATAGGAGCAGTAAACCATTACCAATGGCGAGGCTGGCAACTAGACCACCCCAAGTTCGTGTTTCAACTGTAAGGAGAAGGAAATAATCTATCCAGTACAACGAAATAATATCGTTTTCTTACATATACACATTTTATTTCGATGCTGCCATTTAATCGAAAATTTGTTTATCCCGCAGACCGACTTGAAAGTCATCCCTCCACAAATTCCCGAACGTAATGCCCCCAAGCAAATGTCGGTACTGACGGGAAGTGGTGTTGAGTCTATTGGAAACGAAATATTCGATAATGACTGTCTGAAATTAATGAACGAATACTTTTACGGAGTTCGGATCTTCCCCGGACAGGACCCGACACACGTTTATGTAGGATGGGTCACGTCTCAATATCACTTACACGCCAAAGACTTCAATTTGTCGCGCGTTAGAAAATCATCGGTTGTTATCGTCGATGATTACGACCGACCTGTAGATCAGTACGTATAAATCATTTTTTTATGTATTAAGAGTAAATAGGGCAGTGTAGGACTTTCATCCGCACTGAAAGCAAAAATTGAGTCGATAGAAAAAAAATTATTTCACTTTAAAACATCACATGAATCTGTGTTTATTCATTCTTTTTTATAGAGTTGACCGACAAAGTTGCTATATGGTTCGAGCCGATGAATTATACAACGAAGTTACCCAGGACGCTTCCGGTAAAGGTGCGTCTCAGGGTATGTTCGTCGGCTGTTTCGTCGACACGGCGACAGGCTATGTGTCCTTTACCTGCGAGGGAAAGGAGACGAGTCATAAGTTTAAAATGGAACCGGACACAAAACTGTTCCCAGCGATATTCGTCGAGGCTACCAGCAAAGAAATTCTTCAGATCGAACTCGGACGAACCTCTACCACTCTACCGTTATCTGCCGCTGTTTTACAGAATTCCGAGCGACACGTCATACCCCAATTTCCTCCTCGATTAAAAGTACAGTGCCTGAAGCCACATCAGTGGGCGAGAGTGCCGAATCAATCTCTTCAGGTGCACGCATTGAAGTTATCCGATATCAGAGGCTGGTCAATGTTGTGCGAAGATGCCATATCGATGTTAGCTCTTCATATTCCCGAGGAAGACAGGTGTATCGACTTATTGGAACTCATTGAAATGGATAAGCTTTTAAGGTACTTATCGGTATATTTTGAATCTTATTCCGGAAAATACATATATTTAATTGTTGTGTTTCCTTTAGCTTTCACGCGCATACGCTCACGTTGTATGCAGCTCTCTGTTACCAATCCAACTACAGAGCCGCTCACGCTTTGTGTCTGCATGTCGACCAAAAGCAATTACTTTACGCCATTCGATCTGAATATATGTCCGGGCCTCTTCGTCAAGGTTTTTACGACCTTCTCATCGCCCTGCACCTTGAATCTCACGCTACCACGATGGAAGTGTGCAAGAACGAATATATTATACCATTAGGTAAGAGAGATTTGAGAAAAAGAATCTCGTCTATTTATTAATAATGCTTATACTTCATCAGGGCAAGAGTTGAAGGATCTGTACGAAGACCAGGAAATGAAACACAGTCTGCGGTACCTCGAGACAGAGTCTGTTCGTCCGCAGATGAAAATGACGGATATCAAGTAAGTATCTATTTTGACGTAGATGTGACCACAATTACTAATTCGTTGGTATCAAGGGCTTTTCCTTGTAGCGAAAATCAAAACATCGAGAATATAAGAAGCTTATACAGTCCGCATTTCCCTCTGGACATCGTTCGAGATTACGTTATGATGGCCCTTAATGAGGCCGTTGAAATCAATCAGGTTCACAATCGCGATCCTATCGGTGGGAGCAACGAGAATCTCTTTTTGTAAGTTTTCGACTTAATGTCTTCCAAGATTTTTTATTTTCCATCAAGCAGATATGAACTAAGCAAATATCGAGTAAATATTATGTGTGCATAATATGAATTGTATTACAGGCCACTCCTGAAACTCGTGGATAGGTTGCTTCTAGTTGGAATGCTCAGGAACATCGACATTTTTAAATTACTCATCATGATTAATCCTGAAACTTGGGATCCGACGTTTAACAAAGGTATTCATTTGGATACGTGTAGATCTGAATAAACTATTTAAGCCTTCTATTATTATAACGATACTTTAATTTAATTCGTTGTTTTACACGATACTTTTCTAGAAGGCAAAGACGAGCACAGAAAGGGTTTGTTGCACATGAAAATGGCCGAGGGTGCAAAGCTGCAAATGTGCTATTTGCTCCACCACTTGAACGACATACAATTGCGTCATCGCGTCGAGTCCATCATTGCCTTCAGCCACGATTTCGTCGGCGACCTACAGACGGATCAATTACGACGTTACATCGACATTAAGCAGTCCGATCTGCCATCCGCCGTCGCGGCTAAAAAGACCAAAGAATTTCGATGCCCACCGCGCGAACAGATGAATGCTATTTTGGGATTCAAAAACATGGAAGACGACGATCAGGAAAATTGTCCATGCGGAGAAGAGCTGATAGAGAAGATGAATATATTCCACGGCGACTTGATGTCCTACGTGTCGCTAAACGCATTGCAAATAGCCGCCGACGCGGCTAACGAAGTAATCGAAATCGAGAAGCCCGGCGCGATGAAGCGATTGTACAATTTTATCAATGCCGTCAAAGAATTCGAGGAGGAACCAAAACCAGAACCTGAACCCGAAAAGAAGACTCCAGAAGGTAGGTACCACTCTGAATATTACTGTCGAACGTGAATCGTTACAGTCGACTCTTTCTCAATAAACGCCGCAATTCCTTGCAGAGGTGTTCCGCAAAGTATTGATAGCGACCATTGTCAAGTGGGCGGAAGAATCCCAAATAGAGACGCCGAAACTCGTGCGCGAAATGTTTAGCCTTCTGGTCCGACAATACGATACGGTCGGAGAATTGATTCGGGCTCTGGAAAAGACATACGTGATCAACAGCAAAACGAAGGAGGACGTGGCCGAGATGTGGGTCGGTTTGAGTCAAATCCGAGCGTTGCTGCCCGTTCAAATGTCTCAAGAGGAGGAAGAGCTGGTCAGAGAGCGTCTTTGGAAATTAGTCAACAATCACACCTTCTTCCAACACCCGGATCTGATCCGCGTATTGAGGATTCACGAGAACGTCATGGCAATTATGATGAATACGCTGGGAAGACGCGCTCAAGCGCAATCGGATGCCCAAACTCAGAGTCAAGCGGCCGAGGGCGAGACACCCGCGAAGGAGAAGGATACTTCTCACGAGATGGTGGTCGCCTGCTGCCGATTTCTCTGTTACTTCTGCCGCACGTCCCGGCAAAATCAAAAGGCCATGTTCGATCACTTCGATTTTCTGCTGGAAAACAGTAATATCCTTTTGGCGAGGCCGTCTTTGAGAGGATCCACCCCGTTGGACGTGGCTTATTCGTCGCTGATGGAGAACACAGAACTGGCTCTGGCGCTGAGAGAGCATTACTTGGAGAAAATTGCGATCTACTTGTCGCGTTGCGGTTTACAGTCGAACTCGGAATTGATAGAGAAAGGATATCCTGATCTTGGCTGGGACCCCGTGGAGGGTGAACGTTATCTCGACTTCTTGCGTTTCTGCGTTTGGGTCAATGGTACGTAGAGTGATCGCTTCGCTTACCTTAGTTGGCGCTATAAATTGGATCGATGTCGAGAAATGATCTTATCTTCGACAGGCGAAAGTGTGGAGGAAAATGCAAATCTGGTGATACGCTTGCTGATTCGACGACCGGAATGCCTGGGACCAGCTCTCCGCGGCGAAGGGGAAGGTTTATTAAGAGCAATCATGGAAGCCAATAAGATGTCCGAACGCATCGCAGATAGGCGGAAAGTAAGTTAAATGTATCTAGTTGTATATTGGATTTTCATCGGAGAAAGTCCAATGACCCGATTAGTGGAACGTTGATCTATTGTAAGTAAAAAGTGACCCTTGTGTTGATTTGTTGTTGTTAGTGAGTTATCGTGTCGCTCGAAATGACAAAAATTTGTTTCAGTCATTCTTTTTCTGTGTACTCAATGTCTCGTTAAATGTCCCTCCCATTTTTTGAACACGAATCTCCACCGCCTCGAATGATTTTGACGTGAGCGTAAACCCCCCATACTAATACGTACCAACTTAGCATTATAAACAGGTTCACGATGAAGCCGAGGGTACAGCGATGGTGGTGCAGTTTGAGCATCCTCTTCCCGAATCGGACGAAGACGAGGACTATATCGATACCGGTGCGGCGATATTGAACTTTTACTGCACGCTGGTAGACTTGTTGGGACGTTGCGCGCCAGATTCTTCCGTCATTGAACAAGGTACCAATTCGTGACAATCTTTTTTTCACCGTTTAAAATATTAGTAATCAAACATAAATAATCACTATCTGAATACTCATTTCTAGGAAAAAATGAGTCCCTCAGAGCAAGAGCAATTCTTCGATCCTTGGTACCCCTCGACGATCTTCAAGGTGTCTTGTCTCTAAGATTTACTCTATTGAACCCAGCTGCCGGCGAGGAAAGGCCGAAAAGTGACATGCCTTCCGGACTGATACCAGGTCACAAACAGAGCGTCGTACTCTTCCTGGAACGCGTGTATGGCATCGAGACCCAAGAGTTGTTCTTTAAAATTCTCGAAGAAGCATTTTTACCGGATTTGAGGGCTGCTACAATGCTCGACAGAGTTAGTATTGTCAAAACCGATTTCTAATCGGGCAGAATTCTGTTATTTGTCGTAGATGATCTGACTCTTTCTTCTCTTTCTTTTTTCAGAATGATGGTTACGAATCAGACATGGCACTTGCCATGAACCGCTACATTGGGAACAGCATTTTACCATTGCTGATTAAGCACTCAAAGTTCTACAACGAAGCGGACAATTACGCGAGTTTGCTCGATGCCACCTTGCACACGGTATATCGCTTGAGTAAAAACAGAATGCTGACGAAGGGACAGCGCGAAGCCGTATCCGATTTCCTCGTTGCACTGACCAGGTAACCATCGAACTTTGAGTATTTAAGAAATCGCGTAATATAAATGCTAATAACTTATGCGTTTGCATTTTCAGTCAAATGCAACCTAGCATGCTACTCAAGCTCCTGCGAAAGCTGACGGTCGACGTCTCGAAATTATCCGAATACACTACAGTTGCTCTGAGAGTACGTAGTTAGATTCCTTCCGATACAATTAGATAAAACGCGATCGATATTCTCACGCACTTCAAGGCCATCGTTCTTACAGTTGCTGACCTTGCATTACGATCGCTGCGCCAAATATTACGGATCCACCATCGGGCAGGGTGCATATGGCGCGTCGAGCGATGAAGAAAAGCGACTGACCATGGTGCTGTTCAGCAATATATTCGACTCGTTATCCAAAATGGATTATGACCCGGAACTCTTTGGCAAGGCACTGCCTTGTCTGACTGCTATCGGCTGCGCCTTGCCGCCAGATTATTCGTTGTCCAAGAATTTCGATGACGAGTGGTACGGAAGTAAATCGGCGTCTACCCAATCGCCCGATGGACCTTACAATCCTCAGCCCATCAATACATCCAGGTACATTTAGTATACACTTTATGCACAGCTACGTGGTCATTGACATACGTTTAAAATATTATTAAAAAATTTACATTTCAGCGTTGTCCTCAACAACGATTTGAATCAAATAGTACAGAAGTTCTCCGAACATTATCACGATGCCTGGGCCAATCGTAAGTTGGAAAACGGTTGGACGTACGGCGAACAGTGGTCCGACACGAATAAAACGCATCCCAGGTTGAAACCGTACAACATGTTGAACGATTACGAGAAGGAACGGTACAAGGAACCGGTTAGAGAGAGCCTGAAGGCTCTACTGGCGATTGGCTGGAGCGTCGAACACGCGGAAGTCGACGTACCTTCCACGAGTCGCAGCTCCATGAGGAGGTCGTCCAAGAGTCAAGTAAGATGTCAAATTTTCAGCCACGCGAAAGAGGACTCGGGTCCGATCGTAGAAACGTAACTCCGTATAGTCAAGTCGGAAGAGACGTCCGTATGCGTATACAACGCTCGGAAGCGAGTCCGATGACGTCGAAGCTGTTGAAATATGACACGACAGGCGTTCGATTACTTCGGTACGAGTACAGACGCGTGTGCGACTTGACTATTACTGCTTTTTTTTTCTTTTTTTATTCCCACAACAAATATCTAATTCGAGTGTTCTCGAGGACACAACATTTCAGGGCGACTCGGCAAATCCTTTCAACTACAACCCGCATCCGGTAGACATGACCAATCTCACGCTGAGCAGAGAAATGCAGAACATGGCCGAGCGATTGGCTGATAACGCACACGATATCTGGGCGAAGAAGAAGAAGGAAGAGCTCATTACGTGCGGTGAGCGTTGACGCGTTATCGAGATCACATCGTCGTCTTTGCTTCCTCGATGGACGAATACGGCGGAGCGTGTAAAGAAAATACTGTTTTCTCTTCGTAGGAGGTGGAATTCATCCGCAGCTGGTACCGTACGATCTTCTGACCGACAAGGAAAAGCGCAAGGATCGCGAGCGTTCGCAGGAATTCCTCAAGTACTTGCAGTACCAGGGATACAAGTTGCACAAACCGGTACGCGCGGGCACCACCGATACGGAAGTGACCGGTGCCGGTGCTGCGGTGGAATTGAGATTCGCTTACTCCTTGCTCGAGAAATTAATCGCGTATTTGGACAAAGCGACCATCAACATGAAGCTGTTGAAGCCGTCCGACACGTTCAGCAGGAGGAACAGTTTCAAGACGTCAACGAGGGACATAAAATTCTTCAGCAAAGTGGTTCTTCCGCTGATGGAGAAGTACTTCAGCACGCACAGGAATTACTTCATAGCCGTGGCCACGGCTACGAACAACATCGGAGCGGCGTCGTTGAAGGAGAAGGAGATGGTGGCGGCGCTCTTCTGCAAATTAGCCAGCCTCCTGCGCTCGAGGCTCGCCGCCTTCGGCGCGGATGTTCGCATCACCGTCCGGTGCTTACAAGTCCTCGTCAAGGGTATCGATGCGAAATCGCTGGTGAAGAATTGCCCCGAGTTCATCAGGACGTCGATGCTGACGTTCTTCAATAACACGGCCGACGATTTGGGTCACACCATTCTCAATTTGCAAGAAGGGAAGTACAGTCATCTGAGGGGTACCCATTTGAAGACTTCCACGTCGTTGGCGTACATCAATAGCGTCATCCTTCCCGTTCTCACGGCCATGTTCGATCATTTGGCGGCGTGCGAGTACGGGAGCGATTTGTTGCGTGAGTAAAAATCATGTTCCCTTTGCGTTTCGAGACTGCATTTGCGTGATCACCGTACTCTGATAAAAACGTACGTTTCCTTCCTTACAGTGGACGAGATACAGGTGGCGTCGTACAAGATGCTGGCATCCCTCTACACTCTAGGCATCGACGCTACGCTGACTCATGACCGGAAATATCTGAAAACGGAAATCGAGAGGAACAAGCCCAACCTCGGCTCCTGCCTGGGCGCTTTCTCCAGCTGCTTCCCCGTCGCTTTCCTCGAACCCCACTTGAACAAACACAATCAATTTTCCCTCTTGAATCGAATCGCCGATCACTCCTTGGAGGCGCAGGACATAATGTACCGGATGGAATCGAGCATGCCGACGCTGGAAACGATTCTGTCGGAGGTGGATCAGTTTGTGGAATCGGAGAAGACTTATCACGATGCACCCCACGTGATAGACGTGATACTGCCTCTGCTGTGCTCGTACTTGCCGTTCTGGTGGGCCCAAGGTCCCGACAACGTCAATCCCAACGAGGGAACTTACGTCAGCATGGTGACCAGCGATCACATGAATCAGCTGCTCAAGAATGTACTGAAACTGATCAAAAAGAACATCGGCAACGAGAACGCGCCGTGGATGATTCGCATCGCCGCGTACACTCAGCAGATCATCATCAATTCCTCGGAAGAACTCCTGAAGGATCCCTTCTTACCGCTTGCGGAGCGCGTCAGAAAACGAACCGACAATATGTTTCACAAGGAGGAGTCGCTTCGCGGATTCATCAAATCGTCGACCGACGATACATCACAGATCGAGGCGCAGATACAGGAGGATTGGCAGCTTCTGGTGCGCGATATTTATTCGTTTTACCCGCTGCTCATCAAGTACGTCGATCTTCAGCGCAACCACTGGTTGCGAAACAACGTGCCGGAAGCGGAAGACCTCTACAATAACGTGGCGGCTATATTTAACATCTGGTCGAAGTCGCAGTACTTCCTGAGGGAGGAACAGAACTTCATATCGGCGAACGAGATTGACAATATGGTGCTGATCATGCCGACTGCCACCAGAAGGCCGACCGCCGTTTCGGATGGCACGGCTCCGTCCGCCGGTGGGAAGGTCGCGATCTTTCTTCACGCGTACACCCGTTTCTTTTCTCCTTCGTGGAAAAATGCTCACGTTTGATCCATTTTACAGAAGAAAAAGAAGCACCGCGATAAGAAGAGAGACAAGGACAAGGAGGTCCAAGCTTCTCTGATGGTTGCCTGCCTCAAACGTTTATTGCCCGTCGGCTTAAATTTGTTCGCCGGTCGGGAGCAGGAACTGGTTCAACACTGCAAGGATAGATTCTTGAAGAAGCTCCCCGAAACCGACATCGCGGAATTCGCGAAGACGCAACTCACGCTTCCGGATAAGATCGATCCCGCCGACGAGATGTCATGGCAACATTATTTGTACTCGAAGCTCGGGCAAAAGAAGGACGTTACGGAACCCGTGAAAGCTCAGCAACTGGACGACGTGGTTGCCAGAATTACCGATATGGCTAAAGTGCTCTATGGCTTGCACATGGTACGTCCACAGTTATCGAGAGAGAGAACTTGGAATATGTTTCTTACCGTCAGCATCACAAAATCTCCCTTTTATTTTATCGATCATTCTCCTCCCCTTTTCTCGAAAATGTTATATTATTTTCATATCGAACGAATATTATTTTACAATTGAGTTTCACATAAATTTGCTTTCTATATGTTTGTCGAGTAGATAGACCATCCCCAACAGCAGAGCAAGAGTAGTTACCGCTCAGTGGTGTCGATACAGAGAAAACGAGCTGTTATCGCTTGTTTCCGTCAGACCTCCCTACATTCCTTACCCAGGTATCCACATTTATGATTTCTTTATTTTGCTGGTGTCACGTAAAACGAACCTTCGTTATCTCGAGATGTATAGTCGCTTGAAGTAACGGCAGTGTGAGAGTTAGCTTCGTTTCTTTTCACGAGCGTGGTACATTGAAGTTTGATTTCGTTTTCTCGCGAAATTGATAACGGATATGCGCTCCCGCGTCGATGTATGACACTATACAATTTTCGCTTGAATTTAAATATGCGTTTGAGTACGAGGGGCGTCGAAGATTTAAGAGAGGGAACGAGTAAGCGATTGAGCGTCGAGAAAGTCCTAACGAATTTAGTTGTGTGTGCATGCTGCTAACAGGCCACGAGACCACCCCCATCTCGGGACGGGTGGAAGCGCGTGTTATGCGCGGCTAGAAAGAGGGCAGCCATTGCATGTCTGCGTAGCGAGCCCCTCTACAAGTTGAGAAGGTAATTTCGTTATTCCCTCGGCGCCAAATTTCGCGTTAAGAGTACTTTGGCGACGCCTCGACGTGTTCGCAATTTATTCGCTTGCAATTTTGCGACATGTCTTACGACGGTCGCGATTTACGTTATTTCAGACATCGCGCGATAAATATCTTCGCGAGGACTTATTACGAGCTGTGGCTGCAAGACGAGAACGTAGGTCAAGAAGTTATGATTGAAGATCTTACGGTGAGTGCGAATGCGTCGCCTTCTTCGATATTTGGAAAAACCTCTCTTGGGATATTATATTTATATCGACGTCTGAATCACAGCAATCCTTCGAAGACGCCGAGTTAAAGAAGATGGATAAGGCGGAGGAGGAAGGAAAACCCGATCCCCTGACACAGTTGGTCACGACGTTTTGTCGTGGCGCGATGACCGAACGTTCGGGCGCTCTTCAGGAGGACCCTCTGTATATGAGCTACGCTCGAATAATATCAAAATCATGCGGGGAGGAAAAAGAGGACGGCGAAGACGAAGGCGGAGGGGAGGAAGAAGGAGGAGCTTCGATCCATGTGAGCACCATTTTCATTCCATCGATAGACGCTAATTCATGTGAATATGACTCCTTCGGTTTTTGTTAATGCACGTACCGTTCTCTTTTTAACTTATTAATCGTCTAGAAGCCGGTGCATAAATTAAATATGGTAAGATGGTAAGACTAACTTCTTTGGGTAACATGGTAATCGATACTCGCTGTTTTAGACGCTAGGTGCAATTTGTCAATTAGATGACGGCTTAATTAGGTGTATATGTATGTACTTTGACGAAGTGGATAAAACTGACTGTAGTATAGTAAGCTAGTAGAGTTGCGCGTAGTAGCAAGACTGCATTTGTCAAGTGTATTTATGACTAACGATACTAATGAACAATGTACTCTTCCCGCGATGCGAATCTCAAGAGGCCTATGCACAAGCTCATGGTAAGAAATGATAGTTGGAAGGAAAAAATTAATTGATTTAACGCTGTGATGAGTTTGAATACTTAATATTTTAATACTAAATATGTGTATTTTGCATTGACAAAGAAATGACGCTATTTTTATTACGACGTAGGAGCAAGAAATGGAAAAGCAGAAGCTCCTCTTTCATCAAGCCCGCCTGGCGAATCGAGGCGTGGCGGAAATGGTTCTCCTTCACATATCGGCCTGTAAAGGCGTCCCCAGCGAGATGGTCATGAAAACGTTGGAACTGGGTATCTCAATTTTACGCGGTGGCAACATAGAAATTCAGAAGGGCATGCTGAATCATCTCAAGGAGAAGAAGGACGTGGGTTTCTTCACCTCGATAGCCGGTTTAATGAACTCCTGCAGCGTTCTGGATTTGGACGCTTTTGAGAGAAATACGAAAGCCGAGGGTCTCGGGGTCGGATCGGAGGGTGCTGCGGGAGAGAAGAACATGCACGACGCCGAATTCACGTGTGCTTTATTCCGATTCATCCAACTCACGTGCGAAGGTCACAATCTTGGTAGGTAGACGCGAGTGGAGCTCTGGGTTATGCTGCATCGAACCCAGGAGTCGAAGTTACTTCGGAGGAAAATCGAATTAATCCTAGTGAAATTAATCTGATGATCTACAGATTGGCAGAATTACCTGAGGACGCAGGCTGGTAACACGACGACGGTAAATGTGGTCATCTGCACTGTCGACTACCTGTTGCGTCTTCAAGAATCCATCATGGACTTCTATTGGCATTACTCCAGCAAAGAGCTCATCGATCCCGCGGGGAAGGCGAACTTTTTCAAAGCGATCGGCGTCGCGAGTCAAGTATTCAACACCCTGACCGAAGTGATTCAGGGACCCTGCGCGCAAAATCAACAGGCACTCGCACACTCGAGATTATGGGACGCCGTGGGCGGTTTCTTATTCCTCTTCTCGCATATGCAAGACAAGCTGTCAAAGCACTCGAGCCAAGTAGACCTCCTGAAAGAATTGCTGAATTTGCAGAAGGACATGATCACGATGATGTTGTCCATGCTGGAAGGTGAGCATCGATTCGACTCGAATGGAAGATATCGTTTTATCACGGATTTTTTTATCTTCTGATCATTTATAGGTAACGTGGTGAACGGCACCATTGGAAAGCAAATGGTAGACACACTGGTCGAATCGGCCAGCAACGTCGAATTGATTTTGAAATACTTCGATATGTTTCTGAAGCTGAAGGACCTCGTATCGTCGCCCAGCTTCTTGGAAGTTGACCTCAATAACGATGGTTGGGTCTATCCGAAAGATTTCAAGGAGAAGATGGAGCAGCAGAAGAGTTACACCAAGTAAGACGGCTTACGCGAATTTTTAACGTAAACTCGAACAATATCACTGAAATACATTTCGATCTCATTTTCAGCGAGGAAATTGAATTTTTACTGGCTTGCTGCGAGACGAATCACGATGGAAAGATCGATTACGTCGCGTTCATGGATCGCTTCCACGAGCCCGCCAAGGAGATCGGTTTCAATCTCGCCGTGCTTCTGACGAACTTATCGGAGCACATGCCGAACGAACCCCGACTCGCGCGATTCCTCGAAACGGCCGGTTCGGTTCTGAATTACTTCGAGCCGTTCCTGGGGAGAATCGAAATTCTCGGCGGTAGCAAGAAGATAGAGCGGGTCTACTTCGAGATCAAGGAGTCGAACATCGAACAGTGGGAGAAGCCACAGATCAAGGAATCCAAGCGGGCGTTCTTTTACAATACCGTGACCGAGGGCGGCGACAAGGAAAAGCTGGAGACGTTCATAAACTTCTGCGAAGATGCCATATTTGAAATGCAGCACGCGAGCGCCTTGATGGCCGTCGAGGAGAGCGGCGGTATCGGAAAGGCCAGGGAATCGTCTTACACGTACATGTCGGAAGACGACGACGAAAGGAATAAGGATCCCATCAGGAGAGGAATTCAAGCATTCAAGGACGGAGTGTACTTCTTCTTCTCCATGTTCTCCCCGACCAATATAAAGAATAAATTTGCCGAGATGCAGCAGATGACGATTCCCGAGCTGTTCGTTGGATTCTTCAAGATGATATTTTACGCGTTCTATTACTCCGGCTTTGGCGTCGGTTGCGTTATCAGATACTTCATGAGGCTGCTGTTGACCCTGATGAGGGGACCTCATTTGGAGGAGCCCGTGGTCGAGGTTAAGGAGGAGGAAGAGAAGCCTTTCAGACATTTACCGGCGTTACCTCCAACGCCGGAGGAGTCTAATTTACAAGTACGATTCGTCGTTTTTAATTAATCACCCTCTAGTCATTCCGATTGAGTTTACCCACATCCCGCGAGCAATTTCGCGATGACAGAGATGGTAGTATTTCATCTCGATATAAAAATATCACCTTTCTTGATTCGTTCAGGTTCAGGCATTTGGAATGGATATAACGAAAGAAGAGGGTGGTCAAATAAAGATAGCGCCGCACGAATCAACGGCTTCGACGCCCCAGTCCAGTATGGAGGAAACTGGGGAGAGTACACCGGACGAAGGTACCGGTGACGATGTCATGAAGGGATCCGGAGAAGGCGACGAAGCACAGGGACCCGTTACTTTGGCCGATTTGCTTGGGTACGATATAAAGACACAACCTATGGTACCAATAATTTATACTCTCTCGCTTAGAAATAATGTTTATACGACACGACGCGCGGAAATCAATTTATTTCACAGTGGGGAGCAGGCTAGGGCGCAGGCTGCAGCTACGGCCGAGGCTGCCGCAGCCCAGCAGGCGGCTATGGCGGCCGTCGAAGCGGAAGCTAAGCAAGAAACCGCAGCTGAACCTTCCGCAGCATCCAGCATCGACCTCTCGGAATATACGCACCGCATCGTCTCCTTTCTCGCTAGGAACTTTTATAATCTCAAATACGTCGCGTTGGTTCTGGCCTTCTGTATCAATTTCATGTTGCTGTTTTATAAGGTAAACCCGGTCAATGTTGATAAAAGGGAACATTTGTACTAAATATTTATCGCATTCGCATCCAGGTCACGTCGCTCGGTGACAGCGACGACGGGGACGGCAGTGGCGATTCGATGGCCGATTTATTGGCGGAAATGTCGGGCGAGGGTTCGGGTGACGGGAGCGGCGGGGACGCCGGGAAATTGGGAAGCGGTGAAGATTCGGAAGAGGAGGAGGATCCTTTAGAATTCGTCGAAGTTTCGGAAGATTTCTACTATATGGCGCACGTTATGAAATTGATGGCAGCTCTACACTCTATCGTGTCTCTCGCTATGCTGGTTGCTTACTATCATCTGAAGGTACGCGGACGGAACCGAAAAATCGAACGGTGGTGAAACATCTCATACTTTCACGACCTACTTATGATTTTATCACGCCAATCCAGGTGCCTCTGGCTATTTTCAAGCGAGAAAAAGAGATAGCCCGACGAGTGGAGTTCGACGGACTGTACATCGCAGAGACGCCGGAAGAGGACGACATCAAGGCACATTGGGACAAAATGGTTATATCGGCCAAATCTTTCCCCGTAAATTATTGGGATAAGTTCGTAAAGAAGAAGGTCAGGGCGAAGTACAGCGAAACGTACGATTTCGATTACATCAGCAATCTCCTTGGAATGGAAAAAACGTCCTTCAGTCAACAAGAGGACGAAGGCTCGGGACTGATACATTTGTGAGTAGAATTTTGGGAGGAGTCATTAACATCGAGGGATATCTATGTTAATTCATTTTGCCTATTGTTGCAGCATTCTAAATATCGATTGGAGGTACCAAGTCTGGAAGGCTGGTGTTACCATTACCGATAACGTGAGTATACGTAGAAAAAGTATGACTCTTCCCATCGCGGTATACGATTTTTCCTCTCGCTCTCTTTCAGGCCTTTCTGTACAGCTTATGGTACTTCACGTTCTCTATCCTGGGTAACTACAATAACTTTTTCTTCGCCGCCCATCTGTTGGATGTGGCCGTCGGATTCAAGACTCTGAGAACCATATTGCAGTCTGTAACGCACAACGGCAAGCAGTTGGTGCTGACAGTGATGTTGTTGACCATCATCGTTTATATATATACTGTTATTGCCTTCAATTTCTTCAGAAAATTCTATATTCAAGAAGAGGATGACGAAGTGGATAAAAAATGTCACGACATGTTAACGGTACCGTTCATTTCCGTTCGACACGTATTATTGGTATATGTAAATAGGGCCGATTTTATTCGAGGTCTCACGCTACGTATCGCATTGCAGTGCTTCGTGTTCCACCTGTATAAGGGAGTAAGAGCCGGTGGAGGCATCGGCGATGAAATTGGGGAACCCGATGGCGATGATTACGAAGCTTATCGTATCATGTTCGACATCACCTTCTTCTTCTTCGTCATTGTCATTCTTCTAGCCATCATCCAGGGTGCGTAAACGGTCATCCGTGCACGAGACAAGGATGGTTCTTTTCGACATTTCTTTCGTCTTTTTTTTTCACGTATCTCAATCTTTCGCAGGTTTGATCATCGACGCATTTGGAGAGCTTCGCGATCAACTCGAGAGCGTCAAGGATAATATGGAGAGCAACTGCTTCATATGTGGATTGGGGAAGGACTATTTCGATACAGTGCCTCACGGATTCGATACGCATGTACAGCAGGAACACAATCTTGCTAATTACATGTAAGTCGATATCGGTTACGCGTAATGAGCGGGGTGTCATTTTAAATTTTCTAAAATTCGTCAAATCGAATATTTCTCTTTGTTCGAAATTAAGCGAGTCGTAATCTTTTGATCATTTTTGTGATTTAGTCATTTCTAATGAATCTCCATTGCGCATTTAAAGGTTCTTCCTCATGCATCTTATCAATAAGCCAAACACCGAATATACCGGTCAGGAGACATACGTATGGAACATGTATCAACAGAGGTGTTGGGACTTCTTCCCCGTCGGTGATTGCTTCCGCAAGCAGAACGAGGCGGTCGAAGAGGAGGCGAAGAAGAAATAACCTCGTATTTTGTATTATAACGATTCGTCGCGCGCGAAAAGGAGACTTTTCCTCTCTTCCGTCTGCAAACCTAAAACCAACTTCGATCCTTACAAGGGACGTATGCTCGTTTATCGCATTAAAATCCAATTTTTGAATCTATACATTTTATATTATACCGTACTGCAAATGCAGATGGTACCTAAGGATAAGGAAATGTTATTATTTTAAAACGATTTACATATTCTGTTTTTCTTTTGATAACCGTCAGATTTCGAACTATCATTTCATAGTTACGATCGCGCGCGTGAGACGTCGATTTCAGATACAACAAACGCGATCGGTAGAAAGAATAAAACGATTCCCTGGGTACTCGAAGTAGAAGTTTTAGTGGTCAATCAAGAATATTGGCGTCGTCGCCGAGAATCATAAAGGACTTACGTATTTTTGCAACGTCACAGTGACGATTTGGATGATAGTTTTGGTAAGGTTTCCGCGCGGTCAATGATACGTACATTGACGCGACGTTGAATCTAGCAGCGCAGGAGTCACGTGCTGCTAGCTTCGGCATCGTCACATCGACGTAAGAATACTTGCTTCGTTTTCGTGGCACACCGTGCCGTTACGTTAAAACTCGACAGCACAAATATAATATATCTATTCGGTATGGATCTGTGACAATTGCGATTGCCTTCCTTTCGTACGACGGTAGGACAGAAAAAGAGTTAGAGAAGTATAGAGCCTTCCGATTCGAGAGTACACGCGAGTACACGACAAATTAAGCGAAATGATAATTCAACGTAATTTTAACGAATCTAAAGTAAGTACCTAATAAAGGAACTTCCGATGCTACGTAAAATTTTCGATTACTATTGATGACTGAGTCGATATGATATGGGGTATATCATATGTCAATATATTGTAAATAAAGCGTTCTTCACGGAGCTACCTGAAATCAATAAATCGGAGCTACTTCTTCGCGTGATCCTATTCCTCGCCGATTGCAAATTCATCGATCATGTCCATTTCGATAATTCTCTACCTACATCGTTAAAAATATTTAGCTGAACGTTCAGGAAAATACTGAAGTTCTTATCAAGCAGAAATGTGTCTCAGATATCACATGTATAAATTCCTTGAAATTCGGAAAAGCATCACGTAGACCATGAATTCTTTTAAAGTTGTATTTTTAAATTAAGAAAAGATCGAAATAATGCGAAATTGTTACTTTTAAATAAAATAAGGTGCAATTCTGTGAATTTAAGGTACATTCGTGCATTATCGCGTCGGAAAAGGAAGCAAACCTTGAACACAGTGTATCATTTTCTCGCGTTTCGAAGGGGTTCGTCTTTAAGATCGAACGACCCCGCTTACAACCGCCACCCGCAACCCTAGACGACCGGCCCCGTATACCGGGTATTCATTCCGCGCGATATATCTGTATATGCGCAGCTACGGGACGAGGGGAAAGGGTCGCGCAGGCGTGTACAACACCCGGCCCGTCCGATACCCAGGGTAAAAATGCACCATGGCATGGGAGTGTCAGCGGGCGGCCGCCTCGGTCATCAAAATTCGAATATGCAGCCCCGGAGTTGGTTCTGCGAGAAAGTCGAAAATTACCTATCCGAACTCGGACAGTGGTACGTCGAATGAGAGAATTTCCGCGTTCGTTCGCACGCCGGTGTTCGGTCAGTGTGATCCGTAAAACGAGAACGTATTCGAAGGGTGGAAGTGTCGGGTGTCGGATCGACGTTACGCCTATCAACGCGCGCTTACATCTCGGCACGGAGACGTCTGGAGCTGAATCTCCCGTCTTACGGAGCGGAGGACGGAAGTCGGGTCGTCGGTGCGATCGATCTCTCTGGCGCGCGGTCGGAAACTGTCGACGTAGAAAGTTGTGCCGTGTCCTGGAGGCAAACACGTGTGTCCCTGCGGTGTTCCTACGTTACAGGCTTAAAAGCGATAGAGTCGGAACGAGGAGCGAAGGGGAGGAGAGACGGATACGCGTTCTCTCAGGAAACGAATTTTCGAGAATTCCGTCGATTCGTATAATAATCCGTTGGAAACGAAGATATCGATCAACGCGTTTACTTTCAGTCACACGTGCGCGTCGATCGATGGTCCGCGTTGAAGAATGCTGCGATACGCGTGATATCGCGGCGCGGGCTCCTCTTTTTTTTCCCCCGCTTCCTCCATCGAAGAAAAGTGCGACGACGAGTTCTCTGATTTTCAGGTCGGTATGGAGGGCGATAGTATTGGGGCAGTTCCTATCGATAGTCCTGTGCTTTATGACGCTCTTCAATCACTACATCAACGCGGACTATCAGCTCTCCATGCCAACAGGTACGCGTTTGAAAGTAAGCGCTTCGATCGCGACGTCGCGCGAGAGCGCGCTAATTCTTTTGTTTAAATTCTTCGCGCACTTTTATCGAGCGCAACTCGTCGAGCCCGTCGTTCGAAGCTCAGTGACGATGTTTTCGCGCGACAGGGCAGAATCTACCGCACTACGTGATGATGCTCCTGGTCTACACCACGTGGCTGTCGTGCAGAGGCGTGGGAAACGGTCTGATTTCCGTGATAAGGTCGCGCGGCTGGCGGTACTTGCTCTTGGCGCTGATCGACGTCGAGGCGAACACTTTGGTGACGTCGTCGCATCGGTTTACCAGCCTCGCCAGCATTCAGGTGCGAGCGTAGTTCGCGGGTCTTGTAGTGGTAATAGCGGCAATTCGTCGGACT
This sequence comes from Xiphydria camelus, assembly GCA_963678675.1. Taxonomy (NCBI): domain Eukaryota; kingdom Metazoa; phylum Arthropoda; class Insecta; order Hymenoptera; family Xiphydriidae; genus Xiphydria; species Xiphydria camelus. Next base: position 31,490,440 of record OY783194.1, read on the forward strand.
GCACTGGCGCGCGATATTTCTTTTTCGCGTCGACCAATATAGGGTACATTTTACCTCGTAAAATTATCGTACAGTCCCGACCATCGTCGTCAGTATTAATATGAACCGTAAGAAAAATTGTTTTTAATATGATTATAATACATATCAAGCTTTTATCCAATAGATGGGACTGTGAAAATTAATGTATTCCCTTGTGAAATTTGTATTAAAAATATTTATCGACCTTTATATACAATTGCATTAAAAATTAAATGTAAATTTCATAACGGAGTACATTAATTTTCATAATCGCGTATCGGATAAAAGCTTTTTATTCAATTGTGTCAAGTTTAATACAATTTTCTTTACAGTATAGTGTGATTAACTTATTATTAATACAAAAAATACAATTCCAGCTACTAGACTGCGTGGCTATACCAGTCGCCTTAGCCCTCTCCTGCTTAGTTCTCGGAGTGAGATACAGAATAGTCCACATCATCGGCGTGTCCATCTGTCTGATGGGGGTTGGAAGTCTGGTTTCGGTAGGAATCGACGATGATAAGGATCCCACTTCTACGGGTGAGCGGAGACTTGCTACGACGAACGAAGAATCATACACGATTCGAAAACATATTCATATATACACTGAGAAAACAGTTTATTTATATAATTAATATACGTATACTTGATTATCGCGAAAGAAATATTTGTTCGGAACCCCCAAACAAATATTCGTTAGCTATTATTCTATTTCTGCTTGAATGAAAGAGGCATTATAATAATTAACGTGTATTTACTTGGACCAACGAAATATTTCTTTCGCTGTAATCGAGTATATTTCAACTACGGATAAACTCTCCTCTCAGTGTACGAAAGCAGCTGTTTTACTTCAGGTAAAAACCAATTGGTCGGTGACATGCTGTGTCTCGGCGGCGCGGTGCTTTTTTCCGTGATCACGGTGCTGCAGGAGCTCGCGGTGAAGACCGTCGACGTCATCGAGTACTTGGGCATGATCGGTTTCTTCGGTACGATCATAAGCTGTCTGCAAGTGTGAGTCGAGTTCGCGTGGTTCTCTTTGGTCTCTAATTTTTCCGTACGTCGTCGCTTACGATGCAGACACGCGAGTGATTTCGTTTCAGTGGAATTCTGGAGTGGCGCGAGGTCGAAGCCTTCCACTGGGATAACGTGCCGGTGGTGATGTTTCTCGTGATCTACTGCATCACCCAATTCGTATTCTTCTCCCTCGTGCCCGTACTCCTCTTCGAGTCCGGCGCGACGGCCCTGCAGCTGGCACTGCTGACCGCGGACTTCTTCAACATCGCGTTCGGCATGCTGATCGATCGGTACAAGGTGTAAATCCCGCGAATGACGAGGCTTCGCACGCGAAAAAAAGAAACCAGCAACTTTTACCGCGTTGTACAGTAGCGCGGAGATGCGAGGTCAATTTCAAGAATTCGTGCAGATGACACATTTCTGCTTACTGTTTACTGCACTTTATCAAAGACCAGTTTAACCCCTCCAGACCTGATTTTTTTTTTCGCGGAGTAAAAACATTTTTTAATTATGTTGTAGCCTTTGGGGTATTATTATATTTTAACATATTTTTGCAATCCTTATTGAAAATTTTTTTTATATTTATGTGCAAACAGTACAAACTTGTATTTTTGCCTATCATTTTTTAATAAAATAGCTAAAATCCGATGTACATATTTGTGTACACTAGGTCTGAAGGGGTTGATCGAATATAATATCTGTTTGCACAGGAATATTTATCGGTTCACAAGGGAAAACACCCGATTATACTGTGCAATTTTGTACAGCTTTCCGGGCGGAATGGTAGTTTAACACTAGTCAAAGTGTAATTCTTGCAGTTCCTTTTTTTCCCGTGCGATCCATTGATCGTCACCGGATCGACGATAAACCCATCGTTCGATTTCAGTTTCACACCCTGTACTTCGTCTCGTACGGGCTCACCATGACCGGCATCCTCGTTTACGCGATAAAGAGGACCCCCATGTCGTCCAACTCGGGACGGCAGCACGTGGATCCGCCCGCGCCCGATTACAGGTACGTCCGGGGATCCCGACGAGGAAGCGCCCTCTCGTCAGCGCACCATCCCCCTCGCGAGCGAGCTCGAGCGTTGTCGCGTCGCTCGCTCGTATCCCGAATTTTGTATTGCCTCTCGTGCCGACGGTCACCCGTCGGTCAATGATGAAATTAAGTGACGTCATTTTAAGACACATGTCCCATCCCGACGTCGGGGAGGTCGAGATGGCCACGAGCTCCGGCATGTCGGCCGTCAGCGGCACCCTCGACATGCGAGCGTCGACGCTCGGTAGCGAGAGGGAGACCGTGGACGCGACGAGCTTGCCTCTGAGCGTCAGCTCGGACACGGCCTTCACGTCCTTTTACGGCAGCCAGATCAACTTGAAGGTACGGTTGAGGAGGCTGGTGGGAATTTGTCGATTTAGCGATTTTTACACCGAGAAGACAGTTTATTCGTATTTAATAAATCGACGCTCGCAATTAAGAACATCGTATCTCTATTTTTGGCCAAAACGAGTTAACATCACTTTTCAATATAAGACATTCTCCTCTTTCAATTAAAACCATGATTTCTAAATTATTTTGGCAAATAAATATGTGGATTTTTAAGAAAAGTAGTTTAATCGTATCTAATTAATATGGAAATTTGGCATAAATATTATCGACTTTAAACCTACTTTCTCTGAGAAACCGTCATTATTGAGATACGATGTTCTTATTTGCGAGCGTCGAAATGTTTGTACGAATGCGGCGAAATAAATATTTTATCGGATCAACTAAATATTCGTCTAACTATTACGATATTTATTCGGGAGAGTGGAATCTCTTGAGACAACCATTTGAATTAAATAAAGATTCTAATGATTAACATATATTTTTTCGTCCTAACGAGATATTTATCGCGCCGCATTTGAAATTACATTTATTAATTATCGATCAACTGTCTTCTCGGTGTACCTTTTCGATCATTCAATTCGTCATCGATTTTAGGCGGTCAACGGAACACACGGGGTGGCGCCCTGCTAATCCACGGAGGAGAATTAGGTAAACGTCGCGCAATTCATCTTTCGAATCTAACACTTCACGCACATCGAGACGAGGGTCACCGGAGGTATAGCACTTAAGGATCTTTGTATCGAGAATAACGCTACTATTAATCGCACGCGGCACTTCCGCGCGAAACTCCATTAGGCGGAACTGCCCCCAGGTGTGATTTTTGCGAGAAACCGCAATTAGTCCGAGGGTAAGGGGAGAATGTGCCAAATTTTCATGTCTTTTACCACTAAATCGATAATCGTAAGGCTACCGATGTAAGAAGATTAATAATAACGTACGAAGTTACCGTTCGATACTTGTCATTTTATTGTGATTCAACGAAACATACCGGCGCGCTGGTTTCCGTTGAGGATACACCGTGGACGCTTGTCAGAACACAGACTGAGGATATTATAAGTTATCGGTGGGAAAAAGCGCATATTTTATTTAACGGTCATTCGCGTCGGGCGTCGTCGTCCGTACGTACTTGCCTCAAACGTATTGCTCAAGGTGATTTGTGATTTCGCGCAACGTGCACGGTGCGTCGCGCATTTCTTTTGTATTAGGGTGCATTGTTTATAAATACAGAGTTATTACGGATTCAATTAAATCTTCAAATTACGAGATACACGCGATCGCGTTATACGGAGAAAAGTGAAGAATCATGGGAGAAAACCTATGAATTTTTACAGTTATCTCGGTAACAGGGCTCCTCGAGGTGAAATATATTACGTATTGAGTTTTTAATGGACAGTGTATTTTTTATAGTTCGTAATACCATAAATATCAGTTTTTACAGTTAAATTTATATGTGTCGAATGTTTATAGGTTTATACGGCAACGAACTGTAAAAAGAAGGTGCGTCTATTAAAAAATCTCTGTTCCTGAGATTGACTGTAAAAATTACCAATCCTTTTTCTCCGTGTATCGTCCCGAAATACTCTAAACGTAATGTCAGACGTTAATATTTTGTCGTTACATATCGTTCCAGAAATTGTACAATCGTTACAGTTAACGTCAATAAACGCGAACATAGTACAGCCCTCCCTGTTCGGATTTGATTTCGAGACTTATTTTTCATCGATTGCTCGAAATTAATCGAAAGCGTCGAGTATTCTGCACAAAGTGGTATTTAATTGGAGAATCGATTAGACATTTTCCGGACTTCATTCTAGCGCGTCTCGATTCGTATGCAATACTCGTATAATGCCATAAAGTAGATGAAGCGAAAAGAGAAGAGATTTGCTCAATGAACTACTTCCCGTAGTAATGAAAGATACGCCATGGACGCCTTAATAATCTGTAAAAAGAGGGTACACGAAGAAAAAAGATTAGTGAGAAATCTGGGAAAACTCGTGAATTTTTACAGTTATCCCAGGGCTTCTCGAAAGTGAAACATTGAAGTTTCAAATAGACTACGGCGTACTTTTTATAGCTCGTAATAGTATAAACATCAATTTATACGGTAAAATTTATGCAGTTTCTTGTTAATATGTGTCAGGTCTTCACGGGTTTATGCTGCAACGAATTGTGAAAAGTACGCTGCGTCTAATAAAAAATTCAATGCTTCACTTTGAGAAGCCCTGTTATTGGGATTCACTGTAAAAATTACCAATTAATTTTCTCCGTGCAAAGAATGCGAATTTTTGCGATGGCTCTCGTAGACTCACGCTAGCGAAGCTGTTGAATGAGAATGCGTAAAATTTTCCGGCCGTTAGGCACAAGGGCTTTTGTGATCTGGCTATGCACAACACGATAGGCCTGGCGAGCACTCCCTTCACATCGTACCACTGCGAATCGTAACACGCGTCGCTTATCGCCACGCTCTGAAATCGTTATACGGAAGTCGAAGAAATATCCCTGAAATTTTTTGAAGATGTTTACGCCGAAGATCGCATTATTTACGCGCGTGTCATTGATCACCTCGTTGATAAGGCACTCGCCCATGAAACAGTAGCTGAAAGCCAGCATCACGATCGCCATTGAGAAGAAGAGAAAATTTATGGTCCCCCCTCCCATACCTTCTTCGGCCATCTGCAAATCCATAGGTTTTCAGTGTCGACCTCGTCCGAATTCGAGTTACATCCCGTTAACTTTTAACTTTTCGAGGTTTACGATGCACAGTTTTTTACCCGCAGGAGTTCGAAACCGACGACGCATATGACGAACGTCAGACCCAGCGATTGCACCAGCAGAAGATTGTTGAAGGTGTCCTCCAGTACTGTTGCCATGCTGTAAAGTGCGCCACGTGCGAATTTAATGGCGATAATTAAAAGCTGCGGTCTCCCGCGGTCGTCGTATCCGTCGGACAATTCGCACGGTCGAACTCACTGCACGAGCGTGGCGTGTCTGTCGATCAGAGCTCTCATCTCGTCACGGTACGACGAATCGTCAGTCGTGACGTTCGTTATTCGAATTCTCAGGACCCCCAACTGAGCGCAGATGTGCATCGTGAGGGCGACTAAAAGAACGTCCGGTCCCAGCGAGCCGACGGTGTAAATCGTCGGTACGGGAAGTTGGTAGAGGCAGGCGAGAACGTAGGTTCGAAACTTTGTCACTTGGTACGGGAAGCTGATCTGGTACGGCATTTCGTAGACGATCGTGGAGTTGGTCTCGGTTGCACCTTCGGAGCAAGTAGTTTGACTTCTCATCCGTAAAACACGATCGCAGGCTTCACAGTTTCTATTTCTTTTACTTTAGGGGAATTGGGGAAATTTTGACAAAAAGAGGACAATGTTGGTTAGAAAAAGGAGATATTCCAGATATCAGAAACGTGCAGTGTTTTAAAAAATAATAATTCTTGAAATATAGAATGAAACACCAATATTTATTAAGCGGATGAAGAATTTTTTGTGACGTAAAAATTTATATCCTATGCTATGTAATTTAAATCTGAGTATCGCAATCTAATTCGAGGAAAAGGGACAATTTGTCAAATGAAGATTCCGGTAAGAATCATTAATTCAATGAGATTATTACATTTTAAACGAGTTATTGATACAGTTGGATAAAAAGTAGGGGTATAGTACCATTTTACTTAAAAAATGACCTTTTTTTCACCCTTTTGACATAATCCGAAATAATGAAAAGACACTCAACTGAGAGGCTGAAGAATATGTAGGTGGTCTTAGAGGGAAAATATCGAGCGTGAAAAAGGGGAAGCTTAAAAAATAGAAGAATAAAGCAGAATAGGGGACACACTGTAAAGCCTACGGTCGCGAAATAACAACATGGCAGCAGAATTTTGTGCGGTCCATGCACGAAAAAAGTTCGCCTCTTACGAGATGAGATCAATCTCGAGACATTTCAATTTTTCTCTATATCGCGTCACTCACTCAACATCAGAGCCTGCCGCACTATAGGCACCGCGTACAGCATGGTGACTACTGAAAAAATGAGAATCGTCGACGAGCGAATGTACATTTTCGCGATCGCGCTGTATCGTAGCACGACCTTTCCTTCCTCGGCGGTCTCGTAACATCCTCGTGAGACATCCCTCTTCAGCGCTTTTAACAACGGGGCGAGAAGTCCCGCGTTCTTTCTGAACATCAGCGTCTTCAGGATCATCATCGTGGTCGGTATCACCTCTGTCAAGGATCGCAGAGTCCTGTCCGTGTCGCCAAAGTACCGAACGAGGGACGCGCATTCGAACGCGCCGAAGGGCAGGAGGTACGCGAGGTACAGGAGGAAGCGAAGGTCGCTGCGAGCTTCCGGCCAGAGACCGGTTATCGAGAGGAGTCGGCTGCTCCAGGAGAGCAAATCGGATTCTCGAATCATCGACACGGTCTGCACTTTTTTGCCGCGTATAACGTTTTTTTTGGGAATATCCGCAAAAGGGTGCGTTCCGATTTGCGATAGCGGGGAGAGGTACTTTTTCGAATGGACTCGAGAAGGGCTCCCTTCGCGATCGCCGAAGAACTGACCGCGAAGAACGGCCTTCGCCGAGCCGAGGAACTTATGGTGAAAATACCGAGGCGATCCCCGATGACGTCACGGTTGGGTTCTTAATCGATACTACTTTTCTATTAATGAAGAGATTACGCATTCTTCCGCAGGCATCGCAGTGGCGAGCGTGCGTCGCAGCCGTCGCTCGGTGCCCGGAATCTCACGATTAAATACGCGTGCATCGCTGCATTGATTATGCGAAAGCGTTTCTTCATCGTTGCAGCGACACTCGGTGCGATATTTCTGGAAGCCCGTCGAGTACGTTAACCGGAGCGGATGGGGGAATGACGATTGAAGGAAGGATATAGCTCGAGGAAGGGGGAAGGGAGTGTACCCCCTCTGAGAACTCGAGGGCTGAGGTACAAGAAAAGCTATAAGAAAGAACTCCAAGAATTCCGTTTCATTGAGGTTATTAATTATTCTCCGGGGGAAATGTACTCGTTCTGTATTCGTCATTGTTCGAAGCTAGAAGAGATGTATTCGGGGAACGTGGATTACCCTCCACCCGACTTTTTCTGGTCGGGGTAGGAATGTACGCGGAGCGAATTATCGAGCTTGGTAATGAAGGTAAAATGTAATGCGAAGAAGTTATTATTCCTCAATTATATTCCTAGAAAAAGATACGCAAAGTGAATTATCGGACTTGATAGGAAAGGTAAAATGTAAATAATATGAGATCGTTATTCCTGAAAGAAATACGAAAAGACGAAAGGATCGTAGTGATGATACTGGAGGTTTTATGCCTTCGAAGTATGGAATAAAACGTTTTATGTACGTATGTATGTGTATATGTATACAAATATCAGGGTATTCATACAGGATGGCTACAGAAACATCATTATACAAAGGAATTCCTTGACGATTCTCTGACTTTTCCTGGCTTTTCTCCTGATTTTTCCCTGAGTATTTTTCGTTCATATCAGGAATTTTGAATAATCAAACCAACAAAGCTATGGATAATCAAAATACAAGAACACGAGGTTACAAAGAGGTACATATGCTAAGAAAGTAACGTGAATAACGAAGACCCCAATTATAGTCGACGGGACACACGTGCGCTACTATTGGAGATATCCAAACTGCAACGCAGTTGCAGCAGCACAAACTGCACTGTGTAAAATGTATTAACGGTGAAATTTCGAGAAATAAACCCCACTTTATTTATCATTTCAGGTAAAAATCCAAAATTCTCTGATATTTCCCTGGCAGGTCCAATTCCATGACATTTCCCGGTTTTCCGGGTCTTTAGCCACCCTGTCATAGATTCTTTGACACTGTATTACGGCCCCCCATCCGTGTCGAAGATATTGCTTTCGAAAGAGGCTTCTCGATATCGAGCGAACCTATTTAATCTTCTTCTCTCAAACTCCGTAGCTCAGAAATCATACAGGATCGTCGTTCCATTTCAATTCAGCGCGAGTGCTTCACTCCAACGCTCCGCGAAGGTACTATCGCAGGATTGGATTCGTTGATCGATCTTCTCCGGCGCGTAGCACGTGTAAAAGCGCGAAAGCTTACCCGGTCGCGGCGAAGAGCGCGTGTGCGTGCCTAGAGCTTACGAGGAGGAGTCGGATGCAACCAGTGTCATGCAGTCCGAGTGCAGAGTCGACGGCGAATCGACCACGTGCAGGACCTGACGCCTCTCGCGCGAAGACACTGCGGTTGGAAGCCTTATCGTTTCGCAATACAGATCGATCGCGCTGCGAGCTCCGCAGAGGAAAGAGATTTCGTCGCGAAGAAGTCAACATGCGATATAAGTACATCGGCATCACCGGGACGATCTTGGTAACCATGGTCGTCGCACTATCTGGTCTGATGTATTACTTCGGTCAAGGTACGTTTGTGGGATTTTATTTTGCGTAAATTGCTGATATAATTAGGGTGACGCCCTAATTGCGAAGCAGAAAAAATTTCCGGTTTGAAAACTGTGTTGAATGATACGGCGAAATATTTTTTTTTTTCTATATTAGTGATGCTATCTGCTGATTTATGATTGCCAAATGAAGTTGCCGCGAGATAAGAGAGAAACGGGGGAACTCGGCTGAAAAGCGAGATAAAATTATATCTGAAAGAGAAGATGTACGATACAAAAAAAAATCACTTGAAAACTTTTGGCAACCGTATAAGGATGACTCTCTTTCTCTTTTAGCTCAGTTCTTGGCACCCGTATAACTACGAGCAATTTATTCCTCATAAAAGAAAATATATAACGTCGTGTTTGCGACGTATTTTCACTTTAAAAAGATCAAAATGCAAGACGAGTCAGTCCCTTTCAATTAAGAGAAGAATTATAATGAAAATTTGAATATTCCTCAGAGATGAGACGTATGTATTGACTGATTTTCTATATTCATAAGTCGTTAACGCTGACGAGGTCTGTTATTATTTTGACAATTCGGGAAGACAGTGACCATCGTGTCATCGGTGCCGTCAGGGTATCTCGAGGAACGTGTCAACGAAATATAAACTTCGGACTTTTTCGTAGAACAGCTCCGATATCCCGTGGTAAAGATGATATGTCTTGCAGTTGAATCATGCAGTAACGAGCATTGAAACCGTCCTCCTTGAAATCTTGACGCGACCCGAGCAAGTTTACGGATGGAACGAGAATTGAGATCTGATTTCAGCGACGTCCCGCAACTTCGCTGAAATAGCCAATCACCGTTCCTAATTTTTCTGACGAATAAGGCAAAGTAATAGTAATGAACGCAATTCGTGGACACGACGATTACGATCAGAATCGCATGCAAATCGTCTCCTGTTATTTTTTTTTACATATATACATATATCCCACAACAAACACAAATCGATAGAAAACAGTGACCCACAAGAGAAAAACACGTGTATAATAAATGTGAAGTTCACGGTGCTTAAACACATTAATTAAATTGTCTAATGTTCTCGCTATCTACGCTTAACCTCGCATGGACATTTCGTTCATTATTCGGGGCTTCAACTATATATATATAAACGTACATTAACCCCCTTCAGTAGTGACTCGAAAGTTTTAAATGGTGGAAATGCTTGCTTATACTGTCTCTTAGACCGTGCGTCACCACTGAAGGGTTAAAAACGTCTGGTAAGCGTTTTTATTGAACGTATAGAATGAGTCGGTTGAACAGGTTAACTAAACGGCCTAATGTCCTCGCTAAACACACTTGACTCCACGCATACGTTTTATTTATTATTTGTGTCTTAACTATGTATATAAACGTACATCAACCCTAATTCCATACAGGTGGGTCATTTATGTCCAGACTATTTCTAATATTATCAGTTGGTTTCAAACCAACATTTGTAGGGCTATACTGCTCTCCACCTCCAGAGAAAAAAGTTATCAGATAGAGGAACCTCAAGGGCAGAGTTTCGTATAAGTATAAACGCCTAATAGCCGTGAATGTAATGCATCGCGCGATTTATACTTTTACGAGAATCGCTTATTAAAGGAGGGGTGAACGATGTAGGCTGAGATACGTCGATATATGTGTACATTTCTTCCACTATCCACCATTTATCAATCGTTTTTACGTTGATTAAACGCGTCGTCTATCATTTTGCATTGGAGGGATTACTAAAAAAATTTCGAATCTTTTTTTATGAAAATTAAAATTTGTATTGATCTTTCTTATAGATTCCAATTTTAAGTTCGATCTGGATTGGAACATCGAATAGTGCGTCGTCAAAATTCATATTTTTTCTACGCGGGAAAAGTCTGCTATCTTTTCTCCCACACTGAGAGAAATAATTTGGTCAATCTAATCCAAATCCTGGAGACGATGACCGAACTGTTTGGTGAAATATGGATTCTGCATCTGTTTGAATAATCTGATCTTTTTTTGGTTAGAATAACTAAATGTTTGATAGAAGCGACTAAACATTTAGTTAAAATAATTAGATATTTGGTTCAACTGACCAGTATTTTGATTAGAACAACTAAACGCGTTTAACTAGATTTATTTTGTCATTTTAATCCAATTATTTTTCTCAGTGCACGATCGATATGTAACCGGCTTTACAAAAAGCTTTTCCTCGAAGAAGCTGAAGATTCTGCCACGCGCATATATATCGACGAAGATGCGCGTTCCCTGTCATTCTTCCTTCTGTGCCGTGCCTACACGTGCATTCACACAACGTCCACCTTGCGGTCGCGAACGGACGTAAACGTCATCTTTTGCTTATCTTTTAATAACGTTGTCCGGGAGCATCTTTTTCCGTTGGAAACCGTACGACGCGATTGCTGTCACCGTCACGCGATGGTATCTACGTATAGTTACATGTATTTTTATTCGTACCCATACACATACATGAATTCCCACACATTTACATTTCGCGAACAATAGGAGCACTGTCGAGCGCGACAAGCCTGTCTATTCGCAATATCTATTCCTTTTAATACCCTCCTCACGTACGGCTAAAGTCGCGGCATAAAAGTAATTTATTCGCAAAATCAATCGCCGATATCGGCGACACTCTTTCAATCGGCGTTTCATTCGTGCAAGATCGTTGGAGTTCCGCGAGGACTTTCTGCGAATGCCCGTCATTCTCGACTCTCGTAAACACGTACTCGAGTCGAGCTTCGTCAAAGAATGAAGACTGATCGAGATCGGTTGACTGGGCGACGCGTCGATGCTCTTCGAATGAGCATTAAATCCAATTTGCCACATCCGCCTCCGCGCAACACGCGTCTTCGAGCGATACTTCGTTCATGACACGAATCACATTCCACGGATTATCGGCCGGAGGGAAGCACGCACAAGCTTACTCGATCGAATGTCTTTTTATCAATATAGCTCGCGGGGATGATTGAGAAAAAAATATAAATTCAATGTAATAACGATGTGGAATGACAATTTACTAGATTGCAGAGTCTTGCCGCGATAGAGTGATATAATGAGTCTTGGAAAATAGTTGAGACTGCAGGGAGAGGAGAGCTAATTAGTTTGAGGGGTGCGTTATAATCACCCCTTTGGTAACTTTCTTGCAGGGGTGCAAAGGGCTGACGTGGCGAATGACAAGATAATAATAATGATAAGCTTATTCGAGAGTTCATTATATCGTCGGATTTTAGAATTACACTACTTTTTTGTAGGAAAATAATAGGCCATTTGAAAACTACCATCTTATTTCTATTCATTACGTATGTTAACTGAGAAAAATAACTTGATTAAAATGACAAAATGCATTTGGTTCAACGAGTTCAGTTATTCTAATCAAAATACTAGTAAGTTGAACCAAATGTCAAGTCATTCTAACTACACGTTTAGTTATTCTAATTACGTATCTAGTTATTCTAACCAGAAAATGATCAGTCTAATCAAATAGATAGAGGATCCATAATATGGATCTATTTGGTGAAATATTATTTCACCAAGCGGTTTGGCGATAGTGTCTAGGATTTTAGTTAAATTTACCAGGTTATTTTTCTCAATGTATTAATAACTTCACGTGTGGTATACATGAGACCTACACGAGAAAATCCTCACGAGCGCGAAGCACGATACAGTCTACTCTTTTCTCGGTATACGTAATTATTTCCGTACTATGAACAAATGTCAGAATAGGTGTGTCCACGTCAATAACGTTGAAATTTAATTATCTATGAACTTTTGACACATATTGGTACAGAATTTTTTCTAGATTGGAACGTAATTTTCAAAAATAGTGTCATCAACTGACGCCGATAATTCAGAAGTGGCAAGAAAATGGCAATTTTCGTAAATACGCTTATACCGATATTGGCTGTTGTCGTTCTAATATACAGTTTTATCTCGAAGAGAAAAGGAGACGAAAAGCAATAAAAACCGCACTTGTACGCACGTCATAAAAACCGCGGTTATATCTCGCGGTTTTGTAGACCTCTACGAGCATTTACCCCAGGGACATAAAGTGTTCTACTGTATTTTATTCTCTAACGTTTCTCATATGAGGCAAGAATTTCAAGTTAAAATACACGTGTTATATGAATATACGAGCATAAAATAGCATATCGTGTAAAAGCTTATTAATAAATCAGAATGGGGGCTTTTTCATCAATTATATTCAAACTTTCTCGAGAGATTGTAGTACTAACGAAACGAATTACTCGCAGATAAATGTCCGATGAGCACGTTCCTCTGTAAAAACAGCACGATCTGCCTACCCCAACGAAACTGGTGCAATGGATCTCCCGATTGTCCCGAGGGAGACGACGAAGCCGACTGTTGTAAGTGTCGTTGATTTCGATTCGCGGTAAAAAATAGGGAGCTGAAGAAACGTAAAAATTGATTTTGTCACGCAGTGGATTTGAACGGAAGCATCGACATTTGGTTCAACAGCTTGACGAGGAACAAGACAACGTCAATTTGCGGTAAGGCGACGAGAAACTGATTATAATACTATAGAACCATCGATTCCGCTCGATCATCGTAGAACTTTTTGTTTCTACTTGCACAGACCCTTCCCATTGTCCCTCTCACTGTCGATGCTATTCCACCTGCAGAGCGGTGTGCAGTGGGTACACGGAGATACCACCAAATTTACCTCTCGATGTGATGAGAATGTAAGTACGCTGTGAAATTTGTTGTAGTAAATTTCATGTTACTTTTACGAAGTTTTTATTATATGAGTTTATCTATTAAAATTACTATACGCGATTGAAACAATTAAATTTACTATAGATTTGATTTAAATTTACCACGAAACCATTAAAAATATACGAAAATTGAAGAACCTTTCCAGCAAAAACTGTAAAATTCAAAACTCTTTTCGAAAATTAGAAATAATTCATAGTAATTCATTTTATTGCGCTTGACTTGCAATTTTAAAGTACTTTCGTATAGAAAATGTATAGCAAATTCTTTTAACAGTGTACCTATCTTGGCTCGAAAAAAGTAAGAAATATCAATTTATTTCATTTATTCACTGTGAAGATTCACCGAAATATAAATGCATATCTCGATGCTCGTGTACGAAAGTGCTACGTGTAACGTATGAGATTCGACTCGCACGCTACGATTCCAGTGATGCGAGTCCGCGTTTAGTCCGACGCGTTTAAAAAGGCGTCTTTTCGTTGCAGCATCTTGACGAATAGTTCTCTGCTTCACGTATCTGTCGATTCCTTGACCAGATACACTGGAGTTACGTTTCTGTAAGTAACAATCTCATCTCGAAGATTGTACTTACAGTCCGCTAACTTCTTAACGCTCTGCCAGGTATCTAGCTAAAAGCAAAATCTATCAATTGCAAGAAGGCGCCTTTGCCAATCAGAGAAAAATGTTATGGTTGTGAGTACATATACGTAAAGTTGTTCGATCAGATCGAAGGGTCGATCGATTATTCCAATCGAATCGTTTCTACAGGGTCTTGTCGAACAATCACATTCAAGAGATAAGAAAGGGACATTTATATGGGTTGTCATCGCTGGAATATCTATTGGCGGATAATAATCAAATGGAGAGGGCAGATTTTTCGGATTTTGAGAACAGTACGACGCTGGAGTGGATGTAAGTACCTCTGTCTCAAAATGACTGCATGAACATCTGATGATCGAATTTTATCGATAAGGAGCTACGCTAAATATTCACGTTGAAATGGAACATCGTTTCAGAGACCTGAGCAATAATTCCTTAACTTCCTCTAATCTGAAGCTACCGTACATGCCGAAAATGAAAGAATTGTAAGTGTTTATGCAAGATAAATATAAAGTAGAGAGTAAAATAAAAATAATAAGTAAAATACAATTCTCGATTATTTCAGAAATTTACATCACAATCGCTTGGACAGCTTGACGGAAGATATGCTTTCTGGTTTACCAGATTTGAAAACGCTGTACGTATTTCTGCTACGATATATTTATGTCTATGCTGAACAAAAAATGAGTTGGGGTAAAAAATCGTTAGGGGTTACGCCTCGATATTTTGAAAAAATTGAAATTTCTGGAATCAATCGCTCGATCATCCTATTCGATGTAGTTTTTGTACTGATTCCAACAATTCCAACAGAGGAATATCAAGATATCGATGGTTTTCTTAGGAAAAAAATGTTTTAAACATAAAATCGCTGGTATTTTATATTCTCTTTAAGATCCCGATTTAATAAATGTGATTTTCGTAATCAGCTTGAAGGAATACAACGAATAGGATGATCGAGAGTTGGATTCCAAAGATTTCGATTTTTTCGAAAAATTGATCGGACCCTTTGACATTTTGTCAAAAATCGAAGTCTCTAGAACTGATCGCTCGAGCACCCTATGTTATGTATTTTTTCGCGCTGATTACGAAAAGTACAGGTATTAGGTCGATATCTCTATGGAAATACAAGATATCGGTGATTCCATGTACGAGAGAATTATTTTCTTCCGGTGAAATCACCGGTATTTCGGTATTTCAATGAAATTTCTTCAATAAACCCGCTATTTTCGGAATGAATGTTTGTTTAACTTTTCCTCGTCATCTCAGGATCCTTGAGGAGAACCGATTGCAATTTCTAGATCCAAATGCCTTTCGAAACACAAAATCACTGGTGGAATTGTGAGTATTTTACCGTCTCCTCACTATATATTTTCGTATTCCTCTTTTTTAGGCCTCGCCAATTCAGCCCCTATCTATTTATTTCACATTATTTTTAGGAATTTAGCAGGCAACGAGATAACCACGATCCCGTCAAATCTATTTCATCCGTTAGGGAAGCTGATAAAATTGTACGTACGACTATATTTCAACCAGTCGCAATTTGCTCGCATGAAAATTTCTCCCTCGCGCTCAACTATGTAAATACGTTAAGCTTTGCGTACGTGCTCGCGTCGTATTTATACCGATGTCTGTCGCCGAACGTGTATCCCCATCGAAATGCTCGTCATTTGCACGAAATATCACGCACGGGTGTTTTTAGACCAGTAGCTTCAAAACAACCATACATATTCTCTCTTTATAATTCATCGTTACAGATCTATAGGATATAATCCCATACAAGATATGGCAATGTCGGTATTCAGCCCACTGAAGGAACTTCGGTCGCTGTAAGTCGTTCTCCCTGTTACTCTTTGTTATTTTTGCCTTTCTTTTTGTGCTCTCGGGGGACGCCTGTCTTACAGTCTGTTTGATAAACGCATCTTCTTCTTCACTCTGCTTCTACATTATTTCTGTCTCTTTTTATTCTATCCGAATTTATCCTTTTCGTCCCTTTTAGGAGCCTTCAAGAGATCGATATGGACAGTGTCCACGAGACTATGATAGATCTGCTGCCCAATCTCGTCTTCGTGTGAGTACTCGAGAAAATAAAAGAAAGGTCTCCCAAATTCACGTATTTCACACATTTTGGGAGCAAAATCTT
This sequence comes from Xiphydria camelus, assembly GCA_963678675.1. Lineage (NCBI taxonomy): Eukaryota > Metazoa > Arthropoda > Insecta > Hymenoptera > Xiphydriidae > Xiphydria > Xiphydria camelus. Next base: position 31,506,754 of record OY783194.1, read on the forward strand.
CAGTCCGCCGGTGTCTCGCATCTTTCAGGAACTTCAACAAATTTTACTACTGCACCACTTACGCGCCTCACGCCCGAAAGTGTCGACCTACCAGTGACGGTAAATCTCGTACTTCGCTTAATTTTACGCACGGAAAAAAATCAATACCTAGTGACATTTGCAAAGTTTGCATTAAATTTATAATTTATCCAATTTATCCAATAAATCCAATTGGATAAGTCCAATTTATCGTAACGATAATTACAATTTTAGTAAAAATTACAGCAACGCTCGCGACATCTACAAGTTTTACTATAATTTTTACTAAAATTGTAGTTATCGTAACGATAAATCGGCCTTGTCCCAAAATCAACCACGAATTTTCTAAATACTACGATTTATCTTTTTCCGTGTACCGTCCACACACGCTTCGAATTTATTTTCGCTTATTCCCCGAGCAGGAGTTTCCTCGCTTTCCCACCTGTTGGGCAAGCGGCTGCTGAGAGCCGCGGTCTGGGGCATTTCCTGCGTCACCTGCCTGGGCAACGCACTGGTGCTCTGGGGCAGGTTCACGGCCAAAGATGAGAACAGAGTGCTGAGCATCGTAATTCGAAATCTGGCCGGTGAGTTCTGTCCCGATTAAGAAATGCGATTTACGACTCGCCGGTCGGCGAGGTCGGGGCAAACGATGCCTTCGATACTACTATACCGTTCGCCCGGGTCGTTCGTCGCCGCGCATCCACTCCGCCGCAACTGGTGCGCGTGTCGCCTTCGATTCGAATAAATAGCGCGCCCCGCGTGGCACGGGCATCCGGATTCCCGTCCGAAGCGAGGCAAAAAGCGGCGAGTCGCGAAGGCGGACACGCGATTTCAGCGTACCTTCGGCGCACGAGGATATCGCCGCGAATTGCGATAGATCGTGCGACTGGCGTGGCCTCGAAGTTTTACGAGAGAACGAGGGAACTCGCGTATTCGCGCGCGAGTTTTAATACGAAGTATCGCGCTAACGATCGTTGTGCGGAACATCGTAACGACGCGGATGCGCTCGCGCGAGCGATTGCGCCGGCGCCACGGTTTATCGATGGCGCACCGATCGATTGACATTATTATCGCCACCGTAAATCACAGCTTTTTCGTATCATCGACATTCGCCGTTTTACAGTTTCGGACATGCTGATGGGGGTATATCTGCTGATAATCGCCCTGGAAGACTCGCGCTTTCGCGATAATTATCACCAGGAGGCGCACAGGTGGATGGCCTCGTGGCCCTGCACGATGTTGGGTATATTAGCCATGGTATCGTCCGAGGTGAGCGAACCGATCCGAATCGTCCGAAGTCATTTGTGGTCACCGAGGGTCCGCTTGACGCAGGCTTTAATTTTGAAGCCGACTGTACTTCCTTTTTTTTTTACAATCGTAACACTGTTAGATCTCGAAATAAATAGCTTCTTCTGAAAACTCGTACTATACGAAACCTTCTTCGGACTTTGGTTAAAATCGTTTTCGAAACACATGCACTATAGAACTGTTTATCGCTTCAAAGTATCATGTCTTATGAGAATCATCCGTAAATTTTATTGAGAAGACTCAGAACGTAAAGAAGTTGCGACACTTTTAGTAAAGCAGCTCATTTTTCACGCACCTACATATTCACGATCATTTTTGAATACGTCATCATTTCATTTCTTACGTAGACACAGTGATCAGATATTTTGCAATGTTCGAGAAGTGTTCCGTAATTCGTCGGTCTCAATTCGGTCTTCAAATGCAAAAAATACTCATATTTTTAAACTCAATTAGTAATCTGCACACATGTTCAATATCACACGAAAAAGAAAATATCCGAAAAAATAATTAATCGCAAATTTATAAATGCGTTTCTCTCTACAATATCGAAACGCCAGAGAGACGCACTTACGCCAAGTTGCGTAGCTGCATTTCAAAATGTCGTTTTCCAGATCAGATAAGGTCGAAAATAAAAAGTGAAAAAGCACCGAGTAAATAATTTTGCCCATATCTTTCGAATGTGTGATAAAAAAAATTGCCTAAAAACCGAATTAGACGATGTTCTTCACGCGACTGTTATTTAAAAATCGGTTGGGTCAATTTGTCCCATGCGTGGCCATCGTGGAACTCTACGGACCCATGACCACAGAAGGTTAACGCGTTCCACTTTCGAAAAGTCGATCGGCCCGATTTGTCCGCAGGTCTCGGTGCTCATCCTCTCCTTCATGTCGGTGGAGCGCTTCATGCTGATCGCCGCGCCGTTAAAGAGTCATCGAGGATTGACGCCGCAGGCGGCGACCTCGTCCATGATAGCGATCTGGGTTATCGGCGTTATTTTTGCCGTCGTTCCGGGTACGAACCTCGCTTTTTCTTGTTTCTCATCTCGTTCATAAATTCGTCGATCTTTTCAGCGATTCACTGGCGCAGCAGCACTAAATATTACGGGGTGAACGGCATGTGCTTTCCCCTTCACATAGACGACCCCTTCTTGGTGGGCTGGCAGTATTCGGCGTTCATCTTCCTCGGGGTCAATTTCACGGGGTAAGAAATACAGCGCGTCCTCCGCGAAGATATCCGACCGATTGTTATCGACCCGCGCGGTCGCCGCGTATCAATTCCCGCCGGCCCTGCAATTACGTCGTACATTGTTCGCCGCACGGCGCAAACCCGTACTTTCAGACTCGTCGTAATCGGGTACGTTTACGCGGGAATGTTCGCGAGCATTTGGAGAACGCGACACGCCACTCCGCTGTCGGTCGGAGATTCCGAGTTCGCTTTGAGGTTCTTTCTCATCGTGCTGACCGACGCGGCCTGCTGGGCGCCCATCATCGCCCTGAAGATCATGGCGTTCGCGAAGTATCCGGTCGCGCGTGAGTATGGACGACGTCTCGGGATAAAATAGTTCTGTCTTTCGAAGTCTCCGAAGAGTCTTTCACAGTCTCTCGCAGTGAGATTCGACGTGTAAAGTCTCCGATCAGAGGTCAGAGTCTTCGAATCGTATGGAGCCAGTAGTTCGGAGACTTCAGTCTCTGTATGTGAGAGACTGTGAGCGACTACAGACGGAGTCTCTCGATAGTCTCGCTCAGTGCCACAGGAGAGATCTGTGAGAGACTGAGACTCGAGTCTCTCTCTTGAGTCTGTTTTGAGCGACTTTGAAAGACTGAGGGCTTTTCAATTATTGCAAGAATAAGAATAAAAATAAGCATTACTCCGTAGAGCCATCTAATGGCTCAATCATCTAGTGATTCAATGATGTCGTAACTCAAGCTTCCTTATCATCATTTATTGTACAATACGATCGGAATCTGGAAATGTCTAAAGGAATTCAAACATAAGAAATGAATCAGAAACGTTTAACGCTCGCAATTTTGAAAGCTGTTGAAGCTGCTGTATTGGTTATTGAATCAACTTCTATTATAAATTGTTTAAATCGAACAAAAATTTTGAATTTAATTAAATATTTTTAATTAGATGACTAAGTTTGTAAGTGTTGTTTTCTTAAATCAATTATAGCAAATTGACAATTACTTCTAATTAATTAATTTATATATATAAGAATTAGTTCATTAAATAACATTAAAATGTTGGCAAAAACATGGTCGGAAAAATCATGGGAAGTGGAAAAACAGTAAATATTGGTTGAGTCATTAGATGGCACTACGGGACAATGTTTTATTCTTATTCTTATACTTATTCCTATTCTTAATCTTCCAATTCTATGGAGACCCTGAATTATTTTATCCCGGGGTCACGCGGTGACCCTTGACGATTTTTCGCGCGAAGGCGCGCTTTATCGCGAGTCTTTCGGTGTTTCAGCCGATCTTCACGCTTGGGTGGTCGTCTTTATTCTTCCCGTAAACAGCGCGGTGAATCCGCTTCTCTACACGTTCACCACGCCTAAATTTCGGGAGAGGCTGAGCGAGGGGTGGTTCGGAATGTTGCGCAATTATGTTACGAGGAAATACTCTTCGCAAGGTTCGTCTCCCTCGGGCGATACGAAGTGCGATGGTCCATTGACTAATGAAATTACCCTTTCAGATACGCAGATATCGAGCACCCTGAGCAATAAGAACATAGTACTCTCCCTCTCGAATTCGAGCAAGTATCCGATCGACCAGAAGATATTCCACGTGGAAATCGTCGGGAAGGACGGATTCGTCGATCGATCGCACCACCACGTTCAGTGAGAGCGGAAAAGAGGTGGTGCAGTGAGAAAAATAACTGAGTTAATCTAACCAAAATCTTGAAGACAATGATCAAACCGTTTTGTGAAATATGGATTCTCTGTCTCTTTGGATAAGCCGACCACATATTTTGGTTAGAATAAATCAATATTTGGTTCAATTGATCAGTATTTTTGTTAGAATAATTAAATACGTTTAACTAGAAACGTTTTGTTATTTTAATCTTATTATTTTTCTCAATGTAAAGAAAAAGTTTGGGGCTTCGAGGTGTACATAAGTTTGAGGTGTATTACATAAGGGTGAAACGATGATTCAAGTAAATCAAAAACGGTATAATATTGGTATTCATTTTTGTAGGCGAAAATTCAGTTTATACCTATACGTTATTTGTTACTTGAAATTGAATCTCGAGATTAAACTGCGATAAAACTGGCGAATATTTTTTCACGACTGCATCGCGACTGCGATTCAGCTGCCGCATATAAATTGCAAATACAGTTTACGAATAAACGCTTCCCGGTACTAAATTTAAACTTCGATACCTACACTGCGGTACTCTTCGCGGTAGGCGATGAAACGGACGACCGAGTGGAGGAGCCACTTGTACGATACGACTGTCTACCGACGAATCCAGGAAGTCTACGTTCTCTCCGTTCCACAGTAGCGCGTTATGCAGTACCGTGTTCACACGTAGCATCGTGCATATACATACGAGTAATGGCCTTTAAGTACACAATGAAAGGAATAAGAAATAAGGATTTCAAGCAATCGCAGAAGGGCGTTATATGGATTAAGAAATAATTCCAATCAGTCGGAATCTTATTTCTTATTTCTCATTCTTTTCATCGTGCGATGGACTTAAGCACCGAGAAAAGAAATTATTTATAGTTAACAAATGTTGGTCTGAATATGGAAAAATAAACATTTTGTTGGAGCAAGTAAATGTTCGTTGATTATTACGATATTTACCTGGCACAAGTACTTAGATCCTTCGAGATAGCTATTTGAATGAAATAAATATTTTAACAACAATCAAGTTTTCTCGTCTTAACGAAATATTTATTTCGCCGTATTTGAAATCACACTTATTAACTATTAAAAAACTGTTTCTCGGTGAAAGCACGTACAGATGGCGCATTTATTCTACCGATAATCATCAAGAAAACTATATCCACAGTCCACACATTCACGCTATCAACGATATAAACATACGCGTACGACTCGACGACTCGCGAAACACGGTCACGCGATTGTCACCGACATTTCACCGCGCGTCGCTCGTATCTTTTACGAGGTCCTTCGCCCCGCGAAAGGACGCGAAGGCTTCGCTAACCGGCCGTAAATCTTCCCCCGTAAAAATATGTTATGATCTCCTTCGTGTACACCGCGTGTCCGTACGGTTACGCGATATAATGTATAATTTATGACGGACACCCAATAGGAGGATCCCGTTAAGTTCTCCGACGGCCTCGCTAAAGTCCAGACTCCGGAGTCGCGCGAGAGGAGGCCGTACACGCTCGTTCGCTCGTCGTATGCGCGCGGGAATCGAAAGGCGCGTGTGTGTATAGGCGCCGCGCGCATACGCGCGAACCTATCGAGTTATGCGCGCGCGCCCGTACGCAGCCGTGTGCGTAAATACGCACGCGCGTAACTATAGTTCGTGCGTACACGAGTTACGGACGAATATACCGAGATGATCTCTGTTATTATCGGATTTATCATCGGCCACGTCGAAACGATGCGATCGTATATATAAGCTGCTTCTCGTTTACGGATCAGGATCCATTCGTCATACGCTCCCCTCGAGGATCTATGTGATTCGGGCGTGCGCTGTGTGTTAGCGGGGGGAAAAAATGGAGCGAGAATGCCGATCCAAGACTCCGCGTAGACGCTTCGCTTTTTTATCGCGGATAAATAAAGCATAAAAATATGATCAAGGTCCATTATACTGCGGAGGACGTGAATGTAGACGTAATCTATACGTCACTATGTCTATATCGGTACGCGTAGAAATTAAAATGGCTCCGAAAGCATTCATACGGGTGATTCAATGAGTTTTCTCTCGGAGAATACAAAAAAAAAAGGCGATGATATCAGAGAGTCGTTGTCGAAATGCCGTCGCATAATTTACGCAAATTCTTGAATTGAACGAGAAAATAATTTAATCGTAGTTGATAGATGTTTGTCTGAATCTGGCGAAATAAAAACTTTATTGAATCAACTTCGAGATCAATTATTACGAGATTTATTTCACGAAATGAAATCCTCCAAAGCAACCATTTGAATGAAATAAAGATTTGTATAATTAACATATATTTTCCTATCCTTGAGAAATATTTATTTCGCTGTATTTGGAATTGGATTTATTAGCTATTAATAACCCGTTTTCTCGGAGTATATATGTACACTGAGAAAACTCAATTATGTGGCGAAAGAGATATTTTTTTGGGCCCCAAGCAAATATTCGTTAGCTATTACTATATTTCTCTTCGAATGAAGGAGACATTCGAATAATTAACGTAGATTTGTTTGGCCCGATGAAATATTTCTTTCGCCATAAACAAGTATACATTTCGTACATCCAGTTCAATACCGCCATAACTGCAAAATTTTAATTTTTAATTTTATGGCGATTATTGCAGTGCCAACATATTGGACTTTGAAAAGAAATACAGCCACAAGTGGTTAAGTTTTAAAATATGCCATATTTGCATATATGGCCCTATGAATTCCGATCTAGCATTGTTTTACTTCCTTCTTATTCAAAATTATATAATTTACACTTGTGGCGGTATTGAATTGGATGTACGATTTGTTAACTACGAATAAACTCTTCTCTCGGTGTAGTGCATCCCTCGTATAAAAGCGAGCGTATCGAATCTATCGCATTCCGCGTTCCCATTTCAGTTCACTTGCACACGCGGTTCTTGTATCTTACAACGTAATTTCTCGACACGGCAAAATTACCGCGTTTCGCATTCTACGCGAAAGGGAACGACGGGCGCGCCCTGCCGCGCGGCGATCATCGGCCTCCTCGCGCGAGAAGTCAGCCGGGATACCCGCGCGAGTGTGTTGCGTTCGTCCGACGCGCGGGGCGCATTGTTACGAAACGCGAGCCGAGGAGCGAAGTTGGCAAGGATCCGAACAGCCTTCGAAGGTCTTCCGAGAGAGTTGCGGCGCGTACGAGACTCCGTTCGCGCCCGCGCGGCAAGGGAACGCGCGCCGGTGGACCTCGGCGTGGTCCTGCGCGGAGATCCAACGGGGCGCGCCTTCCCCTCGCTTCGCGACTTGGGCGGCGTTAGCAGCGATTAACCGTATTTACGCCCGTCGGGCGAAATAACTGCACCTGGGAGATACGGCGAATTTACGAGCACCCGCGCGCCGCTATCCCGCTCAAATAGATTGCATTTTACGCTGTTTCGACTCCTCCCACTTTTCTCTTCCCTCGCGTGCTAGCGAAGGTAAACAAGAAGCGGAGCGCCTGTATTATTACCGGCGGTGCGGTCATTCGAAGAGATCGAGTGCGTTACACATATACGCGCACTCATTTTTCACTCTTAACGGCTACTCGCGCGCGAACGCGGCGTTACGCAAGTACCTGTACCTACCCGATATCGTTCCAGCGGTGGAGCGGTGCCGCGTGGTACTTTCGAGGAAATTGTCGATTCGATTTCCGAGACGATTTTTCCTGCATGCAAGCTGAGAAACAATTTGCCAACCACAATCGCTTGGGGCGGCTAATGAAATATATAGTTATCTCAACAAATATGTAGTCAGAGTAACTGAAATTCAGTTGAGGTAACTTAATGATAGGTACTTAGCTGCTTCAACTAAATATTTATTGAAATAACTATATAATTACTTAGCCGCTCGTAATCTCAACATACTATAGTAAATTCCATTTCACGTACGAAATAAAAATATTTCGATTCCATTCATTTGCACAAGGGTGTATACTATATCGTTCAACCAAATACATAAAAATCCTTTTGACGAAATGTAACCTCCAACAGAAACAATTTGGTTGGAACAACTATAATACATTTTTTTCCTGCCATAGGAAAATTGATGGAATTTCGTTTTCTCGTGTACTATGTCGTTTTGATACACGGGGTTCTTTTTTTGTCAATTTCGATGAAACGACTGCCACAAATGGCGATCTGCGCAGCTTCAAAGGTCGCGGATGAATCGCGAACGAGAGCGGGAGAGTCCTTGGATCCATTGCGGGCGTCGCGAGCGTTAACGTTGCATATACGACTCGTATATGTAGACGGAACGCGTGGCGGTATTCTCTTTCGCGCTCGAGGCGTCCGATCGACCGCGAGTCGTTAATGAATAAACAAGTATATTCGAATTTCTTTACAAAGAGAGATCGCGAACGCTCGCCTCTCGTGTTGGACGACGAACAAAAGGCGCGATCAATAAATAATACACGCAAACCGAGTGGCGGAGGGGTGGGTACCTATATCGACTCGCGAATCCAGCGAGGAGAGTAGCCGAGCGCGACTATCCGCGTCCCATACGCGCGCGCGACTCGCGTTCGTGCGCGATTCGATAATCGATTATTCGCGAGCAAATCGAGCGTGGAATTGGCGCGTATTAAGCCGTCTAGACTCCGCGCGCGCCCTTCCTGGACGAGGATCGAGCGGTGAACGCGACACGCGTGCGGTTCCACACGCGGAGCGTCCTCCTCGGGATCTTCGGAAAAAAGAAAGCGAACGAGCCAGCGCCTCTGCTCCTTTTATCCGTGATTCATGCGCGTTTACTCGTTCCGTTATCCGAGAGTCGCCATACAATGTCTCGCGGGACGCGACACTTGTCGCGACGCAAAATGAGCCGATTAGAGGGCGTACGGAATCAGCGTCTCGCCATCGACTCATCTTTCGCGAAGAAAGGACGCGAGGGGGGCTATTCGCATGCTAATGCGCTATTCTCCGGCGAGCGAGTCGGTCCGTCGCCGGGGATAAAAGGACCTCGCACGCTGGTCGGAATCCTTCTCGGGGTTGGAGAGATTCGTCGGCTGCAAAAAAAAACTCGGTCCGTGTACTTTGTCGATTTTTATGGGACGGGCGATTTTGACGGTCCGCCGATTCCGCGATTTCTTGCGACCGTTAGGTGTATAGTTATATCGGAGTAAAAGTGAAACTGGTCCCTCCCACCTTGCACCTCGTTTCGAATGGAGCTCCGGTCAACACTAATAATAATGACGACGAGGAGAGTCTATCGCGTTCCGAATTAGGTATAGGGTAAAGGTGGGAGACACCGAGAAAAAAATGTAGTTGTTCCAGCCAAATTGTTCGGGTTGAAGGTTAAATTTCGTCAAACCAACCATTGTGTGACTCGCTGGACTGTATGTGGTTGGAATGCCTAAATTTTTGTCGTTTCATTCGATACAATTCATTTTGTCGGTAGATGAAAATCAATTCAACTCAACTGCTTTGTTAAATCAATCCAAATTGGTTTGTTTCAACGAAAGTTTTTGTCAGACGAACGGTGGAAGTATTCGGGTTAACTACACTGGGAGAGAAAAATCATTTGATTCGACTTGATTTTGAGATTACGGCCAACTAAATATATAGTTACTTGAACAAATATTTAGTTGAAGCTGCTAAGCGTCTAGTTACCTCAACGAAATTTTAGTTAGGTACACAAACTACATGTTTTTTGAGATAACTATATTTAGTTTCTATTTAACTTTGAACGCGATTATCTCGAAACGCAGTGGAGATATAGGAAAAATGTTGAATAGCTTTTCACGGTAAAAATATAGATAAATATTTTGTATCTAAGCTTTTCTTTAACAGAGTTATTCTTCTCAGTGTAGTTCCACAGCGCGAAACAGGGAAAGATGAATACCGATGTCAGCCTTGAACTCGGCTGACGAAAACGCCCGCATATAGTCTCGACGTACGCCGCGGTAGCGATGACTCCCAGTCGAATTCTTTCGGCACTCCTTATCGCTCGATAGCGAATCGCGGACGATTCGTACTCTCGTTACAAGGCGCGGTGATCCGATTGGCACGGGCTCAAACGCCGATCGACGTACGAAACTCCGATGCGCTTTTCGCACCATCGCAGCTTCCTTGCGCTCTGCACGGCGAATTCATCGATTCCCCGAGCACGCTAGTACGCATAGGTACGTCACGCACGAGCGGGCGGACCCGTGGGTGGCTTGCGCGCGCGCGCGGAGCCAGACAAATACCTCTGAATACAGATGAGGTGACTCATCTGCGCGAGTTTCTGCGGGCGATTCGCCTCCTTTGAACCGGTAATGCCTCGAGGGGCTCTCTGCGACGGTGGGGGGGAGGTTTAGGAGCGATCCAGGTCCTCTCGGCGTCACGCACTCCTTCGCATTCGATATAAAGAATAGCGCGACGTGTATAGGTATTTATACCGTTCGTCGGGTGACGAATGTATTAAGCTCGGAATTAATACTACTTCGACCTTCTTAGAAGCATGTTCGTAAAGAATAATAAGAGTACGACGGTGATCGGTCCACTGTGGAACGCGCGTACGAGTTAATCGAGCGCGCGCGTAATCTAATAGCCCCCGATAAAATCGATATGCCCTTCTTCCGCGATAAATCGCGCCGGGGCGCTAATTAAGTGGATCGTACCGATTTGTGGCCGCGGCGCGAACGGCGAACGTTCGCGATAAGGCGCACGCGAGCCGGTACGCGAATACAATTACGAACCACCGTTCGAAAATCGACGTCGACCGGTTTGATACGTACGAATATCGACGAAATTGCGCCGTCATCGTTTCGAGAGCGGGAGAGAGAGAGAGAGATTTCAATTATAAACTGGAAATATCACGATTATAGACGTCTATTGCGAAACGTGTCCGTAAGACGTGCCTATCCGCGCACTTGTGCGCGAAAAGTTCGTGAATCAATCGACGGATTTATGCACTGGAGAGATATACCCACGCGCGCGGTGAGTTTCGGTCCACGAATCGTGCCTCTCGAAAGGTCATAAGTCGGAGTTTCGATATCGCTCGATGATTCGATCGCTCTCTCGATCCGGCGTTTCCAAATTTCTTCCTCCCGCCCCGTTTATCTCGGCACGAAATTCATTCCACGATCGCGGGTTTCGGAAGCTCGATATTGTATGGTTTTATCCATCGCCGATATATACGGCTCTCGACGGAACGTAAAACAGTTTTAACGGCGTATCCATTACGAAAGATGCTCGTAAAACGTTTAAACCGTACCGCGTCGTGTAAGTAATCGCGCACCTGCGCGAGCAGTTCATAAATCCGTTCGAAGATCGTATGGGTATATTCGCAGCTGGGCTACGCGGGTAATGTGTATCGGAAAAGAGCGCGGCGAAAGTTCAACGCACGGAAAAAAGAAACCAGCAATGCAAACATGTTTGCACCGATAAAAGGAATCGGTTGGATCTACTGAAAATTACTTGCGGGGTCGCGAGTAGTTATTTATTTATATCAATGAAATCTTTTAATACATCGATTTAATATCTCTTCGTTACAATCACATAAAATAATATGTGACCGACCCCCCGGCTGTATATTTCAGGCCAAAACAGTTTCCCCGAAAATGCACTTGACATGTTAAAGAGAATATTTCTTATTGCGGCAATTCGAATGTTTGTTCGTCTTGATTAAACATTCTGAAACGATGCGTTCTCACGTTCAATATACTTATTCGTCGTAACAAACACTAAGAAAAAAATGTTGTTCCAATCAAATTGTTTTGGTCGACGGTTAAATTTCGTCTAACTAACCATTGTGTGTTCGGTTGGACTCTGTATACAGGGTGGACCAGGTTAAACGTCATTTTTTTTATATGTGATAGAACAACAACAAAAAAGTAGACTTTCATAAGAAAATTTTGTTCAAAAATGTTTCCTAACAAAGATACAGGGTGTCAAAGTTTCGAAAAAAAATTGTTTTCTCATCATAACTTCTAAACTACTTGATCGATTTCCATGAAATTTCGCACACAGGCTAATGTAGAACAGCTCTAAGCAATAATTAAATAATTTTTTAAAATTTTCTAGTGGCGTAGATACTAGGGGCCGGTACCCCCCTTTCCCCCTCCCAATCTTCGGCGCTACTGGATATTTTGCAAAGAAAATTTAATTATTGGATTCCCCGTTTAATTTAGAGAAAAAAATAACCCTTGCAAATTTTTGATTTATGGCTTCGTTTTTGAGATATTTATTTTAATTTACTTTTTTCTTTGTTCTATCACATATAAAAAAAAATGACGTTTAACCTGGTCCACCCTGTATAGTTGGAGTAATTAAATTTTTGTCATTTCATTCGATAAAATTCATATTGTTGGTAGATGGAAATCAATTCATCTTCACTGCTTTATTAAACCAATCCGAATTGGTTTGTTTCGACAAAAGTTTTTGTCAGACGAACAGTGAAAGTATTGTGTGAAAAAAATCGTTCGATTCAACTTGATTTTGAGGTTACGAGCGTCCAACTAAATATATAGTTACTTGAATGAAATATTTAGTTGAAGCAGCTGAGTATCTAGTAACCTCAGCTAAAATTGAGTTTCTTAAACTACGTATTTTTTGAGGTAACCGTATATTCAGTTGACCGCCTGAGAGGTTGTGATTTGGAAATTTTTCTTTTCAGTGAAACGTTCGTTATCGCGATAGAGACATTTTATCGGTCACACGTCAGCTCAACGTCTGATTAACATTATCAATCATCTTCTCAGTGATATAAAACGAGGGAATTTAATTCTCGTCCGTACAGAAGAAGGATTGACATTCATCCCGGTTGTAATTCGTCGAGCCGCGTGACAGGCGTTATCGCGAATCGTCGAATATTGAAAATAGAATCCAGCGTCAAAAGTGGTCCGCGATGTTCGGCGCTCACGGCGCGAGTTTTCCGCGGCGAACGGACGTTGGATCCCGCGCGTAGCTGTACGTCGGCGCGGCCGCAGCCGGACAGCAAAACCAAGAGAGGAGAATCTGAGGATTTCGCGGAAGAGAGTCGACGTTACACCGCCCGCTCCTCGTCGACATCACGGACTTCCCGGCAATTTGCCGGGGATCTCGCGTGCTGCGGCCGCGATCAACGTGCCTCTCCCTCTCGTACGTAGAACAGTACCACCCTGGATACGCGGATTACGAGAGCAATAATGGGATTAGCCGTAACGATTAAACGCCGAGGCATTTCGAGACTCCGCCGTTGCGTCAGCGAGAAATATCTACGCGCGAGTAGGTTTTGCGAGAAGGCAAAAACTGGATCTACATCGACGTTAATGCGGATGGCACTGATCTTCGGAAGTCGTTTTCAATGTGTCGAGCTCGCAACTTCGTTAAAAGCTGAGAAGTGAAGTGATTATCGAGAATTGCCTACATCCTGCTACTCATTCTTGTCAGCGAATTATCGATGGTCAGTCGAGTCCGACGCCGGCGGACGGAAGTCGATTCACGGTCGAGTCGACCTTCGCGATTGTTTATTTTTGTACGTAATTAAATTGGGATCGCGTTACAAAAGACTTTCCTTCTCTCGCCTCGTGGCTCGACTCATCGTCGATCGGATTAGCGTTTTTTCGACCGGCGATTCGATACACTTTCGCCGCGGAAGCGCGATAAGCGGCGAGACGCGAATAACAGCCGCGCCGAGACACCCCACGAAAGTTTCCCTTGCGAATCTCTCGTTTCAACGGACCGCGAGAATACAGCGTTCGCCGCGGCGCAAAAATGCAGCCGTACGATTCGTTTCCTCGAACGTCGACCGCGCGGTCGGGGAACAAGACCGGCTCTATCGCGGCGAGAGTCGGTCCACTGCGTTGCCAACTCGACTGAGACAAGAGTCGTGTCGCATAAATTATTCTCATTCGCGATAAAGCGTATCTGGCAGGAGCAGGTCCCCCCCCCCTGACGGCTGTGAACGTCGGATTAATGCGTCCAGTGACATTTGCTCGCCTGTGTCCCCCCCGCGCGCGCTAATTTCTGTCGGACGCCCCGCCGGATTCCCCCCTTCTCGATATACGCGGAAGCCGAAACGAATATCGAGTCGGTTTGCGCACTGAGAGAACAAAAATTTCCAATCCCCAGCTTCTCGGGTGGTCAACTAAATATACAATTATTATATCAAAAAATATGCGCTCCGAAAAATAACTCGGTTAAAATAACAAAATGGATCTGGTTAAACGAGTTTAGTTACTCTAACCAAAATACTAGTAAGCCGAATCAAATATCTAGTTATTCTAAATACATGGATAGTAATTCTAACTACACGTTTAGTTATTCTGACCGAAAAATGATCAGTTTTACCAAACACAGGTGAAGGATCCATATTTCACCAAACGGTTTGGTTATGGTCTCCAGGATTTTGATTAAATTGACTAGGTTATTTTTTTTCAGCGCAATGCGAATGAAAGTGCACACGTATTTATACGCATACGAACAATGCGAAGCGCGTGGGACGCCGGACAATCTTTATTTCGCAAGAGTGTGCGTAGGTTGAATCGAAAGAGGTCGTTCGAGGATTACCCTGCGGTTATTTTTGTTTTAAATAAATTAATCACAGACTCCTTTATTCGGAAGAGAAGATAATTATATCTTCTCGTACCGCGGCGAATAAATTTCGCCGAACGCGCGCGGCGTCTGTATAGTGAAATCCTTCACGCATAGCGACTGCAGCGTCGATTACTCGGTTCCTCGCGCATACGATCCTCCCTTCGCGGCCTCCAATATCTACTGAATACTATCGGAACTTTCGATTCTCGCTTCGGCGGTGAACATCGCGAACAGGCTCCCAAAACAACGCGATTCCCTTCGCCGCGTTGCTATCGCTGCGACATCGGAGAGCCGGCGCCGCCCCTTTTTACATATTGTACAATTTGACACCAAATAGTCGCACCGTGTCGCACACTTGACTTTCTAAAAGAACAGCCCGCGCAGGCGCGAGTGCGCGCGATTGTCCGACGCGCCGCTGCCCCGCGCCGAATGGGCGCCGCGCGGATCTTCCCACGATTGAGAGGGAAAAAACTTTAGGTTTTCGGTCACGCGAGCCGCGCGAGGCTCTGTCGGACGAATTGGCTGGCGTGCACATCGACGCTGGCGCGCGATCCCTCCGATTTTATCCGCCTTCCTCGACGCGAGGGAAGCGAGGAAGAAGCTGACGCGCGAGCGATCGGGATAATCGCTCCGCGCTCGTCGTCGTGGATCGATTAAAGGGTGCAATTATTTAGATCCCCGGATCTCCCTCTCTCGATTGACCTCTTCGGGCTTTGTTCGGGCTTTCCCGCGTCGTTTTGTCCCTTTCGATGGAGTTTTGTTCCCACGAGAACTGTACTTCGATGAAGGTCAAGAGTCTTGACTTCTTTTTACGCACCGACAACAAAAATGTAGTTCAAAATCAACCAAATGTGGTTGGTTGGCTTTCCGGCAGTTGACTCAAACGATAGGTACCCTTTATCGAATCGATGAAGCGATAATTATATAACTCAATCGAACGATGCAGCTGCGAGCGCAAGTGACGAAAACTACAATAGTTTCACTAAAACTGGAATATCTGGAAATGAACTCTCGACCACTCTATCCGATGTATTTTTTCATGCTGATTCCGAAAATTATGGATATATCGAGGAAACTCTTTGAAAAAAAAATATTGTTGTACATGAAATATCGTCGATATCTTACATTTCCCTCGAGATATCGCCCTGATAATCATGATTTTCGTAATCGGTACGAAAAAATACATAAGATATAGGGTAGTCGAGTAATCCATTTTCAAGATTTAAATAGGTATTTTCGAAAAATTGGAAAAATTGAAATTACGTGAATCGAACTCTCGACACCCTGTCCGATATATTTTTCAACGCTAACTTCGAAAATCACAGATATACGGAGGAAATCTCAAGGAAATCTCAAGGATATCGATGATTTTCTCAGAACCAAGATATTCTCGAGCGACCGATTCCAAAAATTGTAATTTCTCAAGAAAATATCAAGAGATATCCCTTAATAACTTTCTTTTAAAAATCAAAATCTCTATTGAACTCTTAAATATTTATTATATAATATATGTACATCGAACATTTCTCCAAATTGATTGCACTTCTCACGCAGTCGGGTAGTTCGATGATCACGCGAAGAAGCTAGGTAGGAAAGTTTCGTCGTAACAGATTTTACGGATCCGTTTACTACGGATTACGTAATACAGAAACGACTCCACATGTCGCTCCGAAGCCTCCGTGCGCGTTCGAGAAAATCGCGCAAGAACCGTCGTATAAATAATGGCTGTAATAAAAGCGTCTTTTTTGCAAGTTCCGATCGAGACGACACTTTGTCGTAAGGCGTTGGTCGGGGGATAATAATTTCGCGTTACGTGCACCTAATACATCTTTTTTTCGTCTCCAAGAGTGCCTCGCGGCGCGCGCGTACGAATATAATTGCAAAAGTTCCTTGAGGTGCAGCAAAGAGAGAGAGAGAGAGAGAGAAAGAGAGAGGGAGGGGGTGAATTGTACTCGTATCGTCTCGCGCGAAGGCCCCTCCGTACGCAAAGATAGTTGTTTGCGTCGCCGGGTCCCAGCTCTCAACGAAAAGACGCGTAATTATTTCACGCAGACAAGAATACGACCGTGACGAACTATAGAGACCGCCCTGATCGTTTATACGATTAAAGGCTAACGAGTCTCGTTTCGGTACGCGTTCTCCTCGCTCGAGAAATGAAGCATCGCCGGTCGGAAATACAGCGGTATACGGCAATGTCCTTTCTTCGCGATCGAATAATGCTCCACATATGAGAACGCGCTTTTGCCGTATCGAGGTCAATGACATCGACGTACATCCACGCTTACCGCGTCGCAAAAATGATCATTGTCATTCCGAGCTCGGGCCTCGAACCGGCTTCCTCCACCCGTCATCAAAACAAGATTAGCATTTATGCCGAGCTCGCACGATATGCTGAGAAAGAGGTACGATCCACGCACGAAAAATTCGACAGTGTATCCTTTGAAATCACGACGACGGTGCGCGTCTCGAAAGGAGAAATTCGAATTTTACCCATTCTTTTATATCACGTTGAAAAAAAGACCTACCTGTAACGAGTTATTTCGTTTCGATCAAAAATATCGAGTCACACATTTAGCTCGGCTAAAAAAACGAAACGTATCTGGTCAAACGAGTTTCGTTATTATAATCAAAATTTTATACTAGTAAGTTATTATAATATCAAGTTATTCTAACCACATGTTTGGTTATTTTAACTACATATTCAGTTATTCCAACTACGCGGCTAGTTACTCTAACCAAAAAATGCTCAGTTTAATCAAACAGTTGGCGAATCCACATTTCTTCAAACGGTTTGGTTATGGTCTCCAGGATTTTGATTAAATTTACCAGGTTTTTTTTTCTCGGTGTACGTAAAACGTCTTCCACTCGGTCAAAGAGTAATTATACGGCCGACGATAATCGTGCGCTTCTCTCGCAAATTGATCCTCTTTCTTTACATGCGCTACAGAGACTGCAGACCCAAGCGGCACCGCGCGATCGTCGATCGTTCGTACCTGTCGCTATATGCACGCCGCCTACGCGCCATAATCGTATGCCAAGGCTAAATCACATAATGCGTTGCGTGTACCGATACGTCCGAGCGAGTATCGTGTTTATACCATCGCGGGAAGAGACCGCCCGAAAGACCAACGATTTTTCTACGGGATATTTAGACGGTCGCGTACGGTATACAATCTGGACCACACGACACACGTGTTCGCAAAATCCGAGATGATGAAAGAGGCGCGGTGGGCCGAACGAACCATTTTCGGACTACTCCATTTTAGCGGCTGACGGTGAGTCAGATCGATGGATGAACTATGTCCGTTTTGGAACCGAGTGTCATTAGCCTCTGAGACGCGAGTTGTCCCGCCGTGATTTCCGTGAAAAAATGGTAAACTCAATTAAATCGACGTTTACGGGCGGGGGAATGCAGAATTTAGTTGCTTCGACTAATAAATTTGGTTTTAACGAGTAACGGCTGTTCGAAAGAAACAGGCTGTAGTTAATTCGAGTCAATTCAGATTTAACTCTAATTTCTGTATAGCAGATTTGAAAAATTGGAACAAAATTATTTATCCCGTATTTTTTCATTTTTTATTTTTCGCTTTATCAAAGTTAGAAAGTGATATTTAAAAATGCAGTTATTTCGTCGTCTAGTAAAGCTGCGTTCCTCTAGTTTTTCGATGACGTCACACTCTTGTAGAGAGAAACGCGCTTATAACTGTAAACAATTATTTTTTCGGACCGTTTCTTTTTCGTGTTTTATTGAATATGTACACGGATTGCAAGTTTGATTTAAAAATATGAATATTTTTTTACGTCAAGAATGAATTATCAGTCCAAGTAACTAAATCTGCATTCCCCCAGCCGTAATCGCCGATTTAGTCAAATCTACTACATTTTTTTTCGCAGTATAGGATTCGGTGTGGCGACTTTTTGTAATTTTACGAATGCTCTTCGAGGGTATTTCCCTCTAAAAAAAATACGTATCGCTTTACGCCCCTCGAGAGTTCGTCTACCGGAAAAATCGTCATCTGGAATTGGCGCCGATTTTCGAGTCCTACTACCTTCCACCGCGTTTCTCGTCGCGGTATGCGCGCGCACGCGCGTGCGCGTACCTACCTAGCGCGAGCTAAGCGTGCGGTTTGTTTTTTCGAATACCTCGCCGCGCCGAGGTATGATTTATGCGCGCCCTGTCGCGGGAGAGGCGACGGTGCAAATGCGAAGAAACGTTAAGCGACTTCTCTTTCGCCAAACACTGGAAACTGGCCGACGTCCAGGCTGTGCGAGGCAGGCGTGAGCGCAGCAGGGTTCGCCATTCGTTTCGGCACGATTTTTAGTGTCTCCTAAAAAACCTCGGGTTCGAACCGACTCCGAGACCCGGCGGGAAACCGGAAGAGATCATGGTTTCTTTGAAAATTCGCCCTTCCGCGTTTCTCGATGACACGCGGCGGAATCACTTCGGGAACTTATAGGCTTTCGTGAGGCGATTCCCGGAGAGACGTTATACCCCTCCGATCGCGTCATTATAATGCCCGAGCGGCGCGTTTTCAGCCTCGAAGATCTTCCGGGAATCGTGAAAAATCCACGTCCCCGAAAGACGCACGGCGTCACGTTTCAACGCGAGGCCGCTTCCTGTGCGTCACGCGTGTTCCGTTTTAAAATCCCCAATACAGCGTCGTTGTACTGAGAAAAATAATCTGGCTAATCAAAGCAAAATCCTGGAGATCATGGCCGCACCGTTTTGGTGAAATATGGATCCTCTCTATGTGTACGATTAAAGTGACCATTTTCCGGTTAGAATAACTACTACGCGGAGAAAAAGGATGCTTGAGTCGAAATTTTTACCCTACCCCTGGTAGAAATGAATTCAGATTTGGTGGGGTCCTGATTAGCGCCTAAGCGTCACACTAGGAACTAGCCAGGTCTTTGCCAGGCCCTTGACAGATCCCTACGTAACGCTCTGGGATTTTTACCAGGGACTTTGATGCTTTTAATACTCCATTCGGCCTACCATTGACCTGTTCAGCCTATAAGCTATTTTGAACCTAAAGTTTGTGAAATGTTCACCAATGGACTATTTTAGGCTCAACGTAGGGTTTCAATACAATGGAAAATCGACCTAGCATAAGCCAAAGGAGTAGGTCTGACAATTTCGACTCGGGTAATTTTTACAGTGAATCCCAGTAACAAAGCTCCTCAAGGTGAAACATTGATTTTTTTTTTTGAGTTAGTAACAATAAAAATTCGTAAGCACCCGACACAAGTTAACGGGAGATTGGTAAATTTTACCATATAAACTGATTTGTATACAATTACGAACTATAAAAAGTACGTGGTCTATTTAAAACTTTTTGGGATAACCGTAAAAATTCATGAGTTTTCTCTTGATTTTTTACCAATCCTTTTTCTCCGTGTAGTTAAAATAACTTGATATTCGGTTCAACTTACTGATATTTCGGTTAGAATAACTAAACTCGTTGAACCAGATGCATTTTGTCATTTTAACCAAGTTATCTTTCTCAGTCTGGACTCAGTGGACCAGTACCTCTGAACGCGCGTTCGGGGCGCAAGGTGGTCGAGGCCTTTGACACGGGACGTCTTCGATTAAGGTCGCTGAAGGCCGCGTACCGATCCCCGCACGAACCTCGGGACGTTGTATACGATGAATCAACGCGAAGAAGGCTCTCCGCTGTCCGAGCTACAGATGTACGCGAACACAGTGTACGTATACACGGGTGAGCGTCGATCCTTCGGTCCGCTCACCGATGTCCATTTAGGAACCGGCGACCACCGGCTCGCGTGGGTGCTCGCTCCTTTACAACCTTGTCGATCGTTCGCATCGCGCGCGGCTCTCTTCTCGGCAGGAATTCGAGATGTCGGCGAGGCGGGGGCAATCGATATGCATCGCAGCGTGTAGATACTTACGCGCGGAGACAAAAGGGAGACGCGGAGTCGCGAGAGACCGTCGATAGTCCGGTTGTGGAATTCTTCGAAGACGTCTCGTTGACGATTCTTTTGCGCATATTCGGGGAGTCGAGCAGGATATTCGAGATGCTGTTATTTGAGTATCAATTAGCGTTGCATAAAATTGCCGAAGGATAAAGCATTTAAAAATATCAGAATCGGGCGCGACGAGGGGTTCGAGACTTTCGAAGCAAACAAATTAACGATTAGCACTCCGTGGTCACCAGGGGTCCAGTTGTCTCAGGTTTCGATTTTGAAGCCGACTGTACTTCTTCTTTTACAATCGTAACTAGACTCTCGTCAGATCTCATAATGAGTAACTTCTTAAAATTCGTACTACGAATCTTCTTTGAATTTCGGGAAAAATCGTTTTTGAAACGTGCACTATAGAATTGTTTATTGCTTCAAGGTATTATATCTTATGAGCATCATCCGTACACTTTATTAAGAAAACTGAAAAAATAAAGAAGTCGTGACACTTTTAGTGAAGCAGCTCATCTTTCACACATCTACATATTCACGATCGTTTTTGAATACGTCATAATTTCATTTCTTACTGTAGATACTGTGATTAGATATTTTACAATGTTCGAGGAATGTTCATAATTTGTCGGTCTAAATTGGACGGATGTCGTTCATGTGGCTGTTATTTAAAAATCGGCAGTGTCAATTTGACCCATGTGTGACCGTCGCTGAACTGTACGGACGTATGACTACGGAGGGTTAAAGGTCTTCCTTTGTGGCGATGAATCGAACGATCGATGCGGCATAAAAGACTGAGTAAATTTATTCAGTTGCAATTCACTATTCACTTTTTGAGTGCTCCTTTCATCGAGACATCGAGGATGAAAGTTTCCATGTAAGGAACGCATGCACGGAAAAGAATTTGTGGTAAATTTCGAGACAAGGCCAATTTATTGTTATAATAACTTCAATTTTTGTAAAAATTATAGTAAAACTTGCAGAAGTTACAATCGTTTACTGTAAGTTTTATTAAAATTGTAGTTATCGTAACAATAAATTGGCCTTGTCTCGCATTTTATCACATATTTTCTAATATTACAATTTATTTTTATCCATGTAGTTTATCGATTCCGAGCGGAACGACGCGAGGCGACTGACGTTGCGTGCGTATAATACGTACCTATATGTCCGCGTAACACGTGGTCCCAACTGTACTGACGGCCACGGGAGAAGGACGAAAGCAGAGACAGAAAGAGGCGCGTCGAGGTACACGCAGTGAGAGTAAAAGAAAGGAGAGGAAGATCTCACATCTCCGACGCATATGCCGCGGGTTAGATCTTTCTTTCCGAGAAGAAACCGGCAGACCTTAAACTTGGGGCTATAATGACGTTCGAAGCCATTCAGACCGCAACGGTCGCATCGCGAAGACGAACGACGGCGGAGCGGACGTGTGCGCCGAGTGGAAGGATTGCGAACGATGATATAAGAACAGCAGTGAACTATGGTCCGGAGTTATTTTCGTAGAGGAATCCATCCTCCCGTTCCCCTGACGGGTCGCAATCCGTTCCAAATTGGCGAGTCGGCGGAAGGCGTGTCCGTCGCGCCGCGTCACCCGCGCGACATCTACCCGACGCGTGGATGGAGAATGAACTAGAGTGGAATTTATCGGCAGTCCAAGAGCGTGTTCATAAATTGGCTGACAGTACTGTATTCCCATACTTCGGAATGGGAATGCAGTACTGTCAGCCAATTTCTGAACACGCCCCAGGAGTATCTCCTAGAGACAAGACCGACGAGGAGGGAAACACGAAGAAGAAGAGGGAAAGGTATGTTTATTTGCCCTGAGACGGGGTCTCCTAAGAGCAAAAAAGCAAAGAACAAAGATACGAAAGTACAAGCTAACACTAGACCTGAAAAACTAAAAGAGGGGAAACCAGACTTATGCAGAAACGAGGAAATGCGAACGAAGATGGCACAAAATGAAAACAAGACGTAAAGAACTGGGAAAATATGGAACTAATCTTAAAGAAACAGAAACGATAATAAGGAAGAGAAGAAGAATGAGAAGAAGCGTTTATTATATAATAGTTCTAAAGCTGACCTTCCAAGAGCGCTCAAAGAAAGAAATGATGAAAAACAAGAATATGATGTGAACGAGAATGAGACGATGAACAAGATGAAGAATATGTGAAACTGAATGAAAAATACTAAGTAATAAATAAGATAAATAAGATAACCAAAATTAACGAAAAGATTATGAAAACGAAAAGAGAGAGAAAACGTTTATGTATTTTCATCCACGGATTCAAGATCCTTTGCGGTTCGCTATAATGGGTTACATGTAGAAATAAAAATAAAATAATGAGAGAGACAAAGCGAGAGAAAAAATTTAAATTGCACGCCGTACATCAGAGGAGAGCAAAAGAGAAGAAACGCTTCGCCTCGCGTGTTTTGCTTTCAAAGATATCCACGCGCAATCCTATACTTCTGAGAAGCCCCAGAGCAGCAGATCGTCCGTTTCCGCAATGACATGGAAAACGTACCGTTATTCCCCGGAATGATTCAACTCCGAGCTCATTGAGCAATTTCTCGCGATATTTACTTTTACGATCATAAAATCGGAACACAATTCGACTCGCGTTGAGGCCTGGTTAAATAGACGGGCCGTGTAACGTTCGGGTAGTCCAATTAAGCGAACTGTTCGGTCATCGCTGACTCGTTTAACGTTCCGGCACTAAAGCGCGCTTTCGCGATGGTGTGTACGTGCGATATCCGCGGGTATCGCGACAGGAGGTGTACACGATCCTCGGAGGAGAGTAGAGAAATGTTACCCCCCCCCCCCCCAGAGTGATGCCTGCGGTACGTTTCCTCGCGGTAAACACGTACCTACACAGAGAAGAAGAACTGGTTTGATCTACTGAAAATTACTCGCGGAGCTGCAAATAATTATTTATTTATGTCAATGAAATTTTTTAATACACTAATTATATATCTCCGCTTTACAATCAGGCGGAATAGTATTTAATCAATGTGAAAAAAGATCAAATTGATGTAAATGAATAATTACTTGCGACCCCGCAAATAATTTTTAATAAATCCAACTAATTCTTCTTCTCTGTATATGATCGATTCGTGTCCGATCGCCTTTCTACACGATCGCTCATGTTGGACGCACTGTAAAAAAATTTGTATTTTTAATACACTTGTAGAGCAAAGCTTTTTCTCAATATGTGATTATAAAAATTGATATACTCCATAATATTATGAAACTTAATATATTTCCTTATGAAATTGCCCTTATAAATTTCATAACGGAGTATATTAACTTTTATAATCGCGTATTGGATAAAAGCTTTGCATACAATTATTGTATACAATTTAAAACTAATTCTTTGTACAGCGTGTAATAACAAACCAAAACGTCGTATAGATGAAACGAGACGAGACCAAACGACATCTCTACCTCTCGCTTGCTCCATCACGATATATCTGTTTGACATCCTCTTTCTTAGTCGTTAATCCGGTGCCTTCGATTGCACACAAACTATACAGAGTGATTCGGAAGGAAGTGTCGTCATTACACTTCGCGGAAGCAGATAGCGGCGTCAATGTTGAAGAAGAAAATTCATACCAACGAAATCCGTAAACGTCCGTCTTATACGTGCGGATTAAAAATAGATAACATTCCATTTTTCCGGCAGTTGAAGAAGTAAATTACGCATTCCAAGACACGGCGATTACCCGACGGACGAGAACAAACGAAATTCAATCAAGGAAGTGCACGCGCGTATAGTTTTACGATCGTTCGGAATTTTTATGGACGTTCCATCGAGTTTTTCCTTTAGTTTTAAACAGCCGCTCTTACCCGATGTCACGGCGTTCTCTCCTGAATCATCCTGTATACAAGTAGAAGCATTTTCAAAGTGTCGTCCACGCGGTATACATGCGGTATGTAATTAACCGCTATAATAACACCGGCAATTATATCATAATTGTCTTCCTGGACGCGTATAGTCACCGTAGACTCTCGCGCGTGGTTGCTTTTACGATAGCGAGTCACTCTTTCTCTCTCTCTCTCTCTCTCTCAGCATCGCAAACTCTTAACGAGTTCGCCTCATTGTTCCGGCGCGAGAAACCCGCGAGAAAGTGTCTCGGCCTTATCTGCATATTAATATCTTTCCGGGGCTTAATTCCTTCGCAATTCGTGTCCTCCTTCGTTTGGTTTCTCCACGTCGCGAGGATACTCCGTCCATCGACGAATATAAAAGCGATATCACAGGCATACTTGGCAGTCTATATTCGTATCGAAGGTAACGTACGACCGTGACATGATCTACGCGGGGGTCCGAGGAAAGTTCGCACTTTTTTTCAATGTAAAAATATCGGCGAAATATTCGGGAGGTGAGTCGCGTATCGATCGACGAATCGTTGGATGGTCTTTGAAAGGAATCAGAGGCGCGATTATTCCCCGTGCGGATCGCTTTCTATCGATTTTCATTTATATTCTCCTCGCTCGTCGGCGAGCCTCGCTGTGAATCGCTATTTCACGCGGGGACTACGCGACTGGCAGCTCGATATTAGTCGTGAATTGACGTAGAAGCTACTTAAATAGAGAAATGTACGTAAATTACCCAGACGGAAAATTTCTATGTGATCAATATGTAGTTTTGGTCATATATGGATCATATATATGATTGCTATATTAACCATGTACAGACTATATATGAATTATATAATTATTTAAAAAGCTATATATACTCCTTATATGATTAATATAGAAATCATATATAATCCATATATGATCAAAACTGCATAAATGGATTATATACAAAATATATAGAATTTTTCCGCCTGGGCGTACAGCAACTTTAAGTTGTATTGGCTCATCTTGTGCATCAAGGTTGTGTGCTTTATGAGTCATCACAAAGCCAGCATATTTGTGACATCAAATTATTTTAAAATGATATCTACAAATAAAATGCTAAATGTGTACTCAATATAAGAACAATTTTTCGTAAATATGTTGCTACAATAAATACAGCGATCATATTATAATGTAAATTTAACAACTTATAGTATTTCAGAATAGGTAGTTATTTTTCAAATTCTTTAGAACGATCAATTATTGTAGTTTGTATAAATGTCGTGACGATCTCACACGTCTATCCGAGTAGTTATAGCTACGCAATGAGAACAAATGTTCGAGATGGAAAAATACGAAAATGAAACTGTACCGATGCCATCTCAGAAGCTTGCAAAAATCCAGGCGAACGATTGGATGGATAAAACCAATGGGAGAACGGTATCTGCGTTACAAAGATACATATCCGCGTATACGCGCGATTCATCGACACGGACGAAGGGTACAATTATCATTGGTAGCCTGCGAATAAGATCGATCTGCGGCGATCTGTTCGCTTCCTCTTCGGTCGTCCGTGAAACGATACGGAGTGGATCGTGCAAAATTAGAAACGATTCGATACATACGCCGGTGAAAGAACGGAGCCACTATGAATGATAAAAAAAAAGTGAAAAAATAAGGGAACGACCAGAGGCAGAGATTAATGCGACTGCCGTGGAAGAACAGCCGAATTCGATCAGCCGGAACGCGCCGATTCCGACCCATATCCACGGCGTTAGATCGAGAAAATACAAAAGAATATTATATCCATCTCTCTCTTCCGCGGATGCTGACGACCCGCGAGAGATCCTAATTGATTTTCGCGCACAAATAGACATTTTCCACGTTACGAGAACCCGACAAATTACAGTTCGAACCGCCACTTGCCGCGGAACCAAAAGTGCACGCTCGTTTCGCGTACTTTTCTACATGGAATTTCTAGAAGAGTGGGGGGAGCGATGAACGGAGAGTAGAGAAAGGGCGAGACAAGGAAGTAGGTGCTCTGAACAGCGCGAAACACACCCGCACGCGGTATCCTACGCGCGTGTGTACGAGTGGGCGGAGACGACCCGTCTGATGGGTATCTTTCTATATCTCCTATAATAGAGGGCATCGTCCTTCTCTTTATTACGGTGATGGATTTGCGGTACGATGCGGAATACTTAACCGTTGAATGTAACGTATACGTATGTCAACGTAACCTGAGCTATGTAAATTTATAAAATACAGGTTCATCCACACAGAACTCCTCTGCAGCAGTCGGTGCGCGATTCCAGCATTTCGCTAGCGAGCCAAATTTTCGGAGCGATTCGAATCCGATTAAATTCTGATTTCACGGCTTACAGTTTCTTTCGTTTCTCTTAGAAAAACGCGTTATTTTTCTCATCGGCCTGTTCATGCTTTTCCTTACCAGCAATAAATATTCGAATAATTAACATGTAGTTTCTTATTCTAACGAGATACATGTGTATTTCGCCGCATTTTAAATTACATTTATCAACTGTTAATAAACTCTTCTCTCGGTGTATACTCGCGTAGGTGTATACCAACGTTCGATATTGATTATGGTATAATTTTTACATAGATGTAACGTAACGATTCGTCGAAAGAATGCGAATCGAGACTGAGCGCTTATCAAAACGCGGAATAACTTCCTCGTCAACGAGCGAATCGCCGGAATTCCCGTAGTCTTCGACTTCACGCGCGAGAGATAATACGTGTATATCTTCGGTGCGCTATTTTCATCGCGGAACGATCATGCGCTGCAATTTCGTTATTTGTTCTAGGGGTGCGGTGATTTCACACGCCGCGAGCAACGTTATACTCATAAGATTACGTGCTTCGGCGAAGCATTCCGAGAATCTCATTGCGCGTAATACGATCCACGGGATATTTATGCCGGGCAAACACGTGGGCGTGCGCGCCATAAGGTACCTGGGGCCGAACAGAGCGCGGGTCGAAAAGGCTCAAATTTTCCTTGCGCGTCGACTCTGACGTAACGATAAAGCACTCGCTAAAACGATAGCGATGCGTGGTGCGAGATATCGATGATTTTTCTACAGGAGAAAACAATTTCTCGTGCATAAAATCCCGATATCTTATATTTCCTTCGAGATATCGACCTGATAATACTCGTGCTTTTCGTAATCAGAACGAAAAAATATACAAGATAGATTGATAGATTGATAGAGCGATTGATTCCAGAGATTTTTATAAAAATTTTCGATTTTCAGATTTGAAGAGTTGGCATAGTCGAACCGCTCAACCTTATTTCTGCTGTATCTTCCAAATGGCGGGGATGCAAACGAAAACAAATAGAACCCAATCAAGTGCAAACGAAGTGCAGCCGATACGTGAAAACAAATTTTCGATTTTCAAAACTTGAGGGGCTAGTGTTTTGTTCGCCCTCTAAAACACTTATTTCTGCTGTATCTTCTAAGCGATGGGGGTGCGAACGAAAATAAATGGAGCGCAATAAAGTGCAAACGACGCGAAAACGAACGTTAAAAAAATTTGATCGTTCAAACTCGGCAGGCCAACTTCACACGACTGACGAAGGCCGGCACCGTAAGGTAACGTAACGCACGGCCCGCGAGCCATTCGCGAACGTGACGCGAATGGAGAGCCTTCCACGTGCGTTAGCCACCGCACTCTCTCGCCGAGCAAAAGTACGAGACTATTTAACGCGAGACCTGGTATTGCACGGGACGTGGCGGCTCGTGAAGGAATTCGAAGTGGCATTGTAATCCAGGTTCAACGGGAAAGGACCTTCGGTGTATTTTATCCCGGCGCGCGAACAATGGGCAACCTTCCTTCGGCATCCCGTTCGAAGGCCGCTACGGAGAAGTCCCCGCGTGTCGAACGCGATGGGAACGCGGCTCTGATCGTCGCTCTCCCGCGGGAGCTATTCATCCCGCGGCTTTCAGGCCTATCCTCCATTTGTATAGACTAGGCATTATTCGAGGGGATGTATACTTGAAAATTGAAAAATAAAGATGAAATACGAAGATCACACATAGAGAGCCTTCGTCACTCGTATTGCTTTCTTTTCAATTTTTTCGAGTATTCCCGCGTAAGAAAAGTTGAACCAAAAAAGTATGACTACGGATCTTATCCGAGACTTTCAGCCGGTAAACGTTGTGCTCTTCAATTTTGTTTTTTTGTTTGAACACAAGGTTATGTTGTAATTGATGTCTGTTCTTTTTAGTTGATATTATTTGAATTAACTATTTCATTAAATTCTCAAATTATTACTGATGAACTGTATTCTAGTATCGAACAAGTCATTATAGTCTTATATTGAAGAACCCATATAACAGAATTGAATCAAAGAGATACACAGGTAAGAGTCGAGTAAAATTTATTTTTCAGCCGATATGATACAATTGTCTGGCTTAAAATCTGGAATACGATCCGTATACTGAGAAAAAAGTGGGTAGTAAAATCCTAACTAGAGAGAGGATTCCAATTCAGCTTTACTACTTTATTAGGCCAATTCGAGTTGGTTTGTGAAAACGAATTTTTCTCAACGAACGATGGAAGTATAGAGTTAACTACGCTGAGAAAAAAATCATTTAATTCAATTAATTTTTGAGGTTACAGCTGGGCATTTAAATATACAGTTATTTAAATAAATATTTAGTTGATACTCTGCTGAGTATTTGGTTACATCAACTAAATTTCAGTCACTCAAACTGCATACATATTTGTTGAAACAACCGTATATTTAGTTGGCCGTCCGAGAAGTTGTAGATTGCAAATTTTAATTAAATCAAACGATTTCTTTTCTCAGTGTAACAATAAATTTCGACCCACATACATCTGCATGTATACACGTACAGTACAACGCACACGCACACAAGTGCGATCGTCCGACTAGACCGATATGGCGCAAGGTTGAAAACGCGGCTATCTCGCTTCGCCATCCAGAGCTCATGAAAGTAAAGTGCCCTTTAAATTCGATCGCAAAAATCCGTCGAAAAAAACAGCGTGCGACACCCGATACTGTTTACGAAATACAATACACTATACCTCGCAGCCGAGCGCGGGGAGTTCGAGGATGCGAGCGGCTACGCACGTGCGTACGTACGCACATCGAGCGACGCGAGGATGTGCGAAGGTATATGGCACGGTGGGAGGAGAGCGTGTCGCGCGGCGGCTCGCGTGTCGATGTATAAAGTGACACGACAGCTGGAAGGTGCAGCTTTCGGAGTCGGCGGGCGAGGGGCGTAGGTACTCTTGTTTCGTATCGATGCCCCGCTAATTATTACCTGTGCGCCACGGTATACGTCGCGTCGTTCGCGGAGCGTGGTTGGTATGTAGCGCGCGTACGTGCGTGGGCTCGACAAAGCGAGCGGGGAGAACGACGAGGACCGTTGGACGATGCTATAGGCGTTCGACCGCGGTCGCGGATCGGCGTGTGCGAGTCGAATATACGCGGAGAAAAAAAATAGTAGATTTGACTAAATTGGCGGTTACGGACGGGGAAATGCCGATCTAGTTGCTTGAATTAAATAATTGGGTTATAATGACTTGAAATTGTTTGACGAAAACAGGTTGTGGTCAAGTCTAGTAAATTGTTAGTTAAAGCAACTTGATTCCCCCGCTCGTAACTGCTAATTTAGTCAAATCTATCCAATTTTTTTCTCAGTGTACGTATATAAGGTACATAATATATGCCACAGCGCGCTCTCGAATCGGGCTCCTTATTCGAACCTTGAACTGCGTTCCAGGATAAATGCACTGAGTTTTCGTATTTTCGATCTTCGATATGTGAATAACGCCCCGTCATGGTTGATGAAGCCGCTATGTTTACATATACTCTTATATGCGGAGTTTATCTGGGTAATGAACATCAGGTGGTGTTGGTGAGATATTAGATCGATTCTCATTTCCAAGTGAAAATTATTTCACTGACGAACTGTGATGTTTCCGGTAAAGGAGAGCACCAAATTGCTATATGCAGTTTCCGTTTTTCATGGTAAACTATTGTAGTCCAGTAATATTAATGATTTGTTCATTCTGGGAAGTGTTAAGGACTTTTTGTGAAGTTATGTTTCAATTAAATAAGCATTTATTAACAAAACTAAGACCAGGTGTTACACTTTGAAGATCTCCTTTATTGGAAAACCCATGGTTCATCAGCGAAACATTCTTTATCTGAAAATGAGAATGGAGCTAAAATCTAGGAAAAAAAACATAGCGGCTTTCCTAGTGAATCTAACTCAGACTGGATTCTTAATATGTTCTCGATACGAAGTAATACACGTGCTGCGTGAAATAATTCCGATTCTAACTATGTTGTTGCATCCTTCAAACGTGTACATCATACTCGTCAGGAAAAAAACTTCGATCGCTATTATCTCATTATCTATGAGCTTTTGGCTGATATTTATATAATATTTTTTGAAGATTACATTTTTATCTACAACAAAGTCATATATCGATGTAGGTCAAAAGTTCACAAATAACGAGATAATAGTGATTGAAGTTTCTTTCCTAAGTAAGTTTAGCCTCACATGGTAGATCAACAAGGAAAATTATACGCGCGTAAGACGAGGATTTCGTTATTCGGCCCTACTCCAAGCTCGGATCGTCTCGATTTCGATGTTTATCAGGCAGGACGATCGTCGCGGACGCGCGATCGAGAGATATACGCGTAAAAGTATTCGCGGGGCGCCTCGCGCGTACGCGTACTCCCGTAATCCTGCGCGACGGGCCAGCGAGTGCTCGCGGGATGCCTGTCGACATTCCATCCGCCCACGATCCCTCACAGGACGCGCGGCGCGCCGGTAGACGGGACGAAGCGCGGCGCGAGGAGACGGAAAAAACGAGGAGAGGACGGCAGGCGGTGGAGAGGACACGCGGAGGCTGTACTAGTTGGGGATCGCTCTCCGACGGAAAGATTTGGATCATTTTGCATAATGATCGCGCGAGTCGCCGAGAGACGGCGGACGGGGTTCGATTCGAGGGGGCGATTACATGCTAATCGCGGTGCCCCGCTATCTTCGGACCTCTCGATCATTAAAATTGCTCTCGATTCGGCACGAAACCACTTCTCTCCGCTTCTGCTTTCCTTCCGATCGAGTTTGCGCTACTCGGGAGCATTGCCGATCGAAGATCTGTCGATTATAATATCAATATGTATCTTTCGTGGAAAAATCAGTGAATTGATACATATCCCCAAAAATCATTTTCCAGAAAATGCCGGATACCCCGGTACCTCTATCTTCCACAAAAATCGTTTACCAGGGAATCCCTGCTACCCCGGTACCTCTATCTTCCTAAAAAATCATTTTCCAGGAAATCCCTGCTACCCCGGTACCTCGATCATCCCGAAAAATAATTTTCCCGAAACGCCCTGCTACCCCGGTACCTCGATCATCCCGAAAAATAATTTTCCCGAGACGCCCTGCTACCCCGGTACCTCGACCATCCCGAAAAATAATTTTCCCGAGACGCCCTGCTACCCCGGTACCTCTATCTTCCCCAAAAATCATTTTCCAGATAATGCCGGCTACCCCGGTACCTCGATCATCCCGAAAAATAATTTTCCAAAGAATGCCGGCTACTCCAGTACCTTTATCTTCCCCAAAAATCGTTTTCCAGAGAAAATGCCGGAATTTTTCGCATTTCACTAAACATATTTATCATGGGAATTTCGAAATAAACGTGAATCAATCGACCATCAATTACGAGTTATATCTACAAATGGTAAACAACGATTTTTAAAATTGATTCTCGGGAAAAATATCCGAGAACCGCTCCGCGAGACGATACCCTATATACCTACGTCTCCGCACCATCGATTTCCGGAGAACCGCACCGGCTCGTTCGAGCTGCTCCGCGCCGCGACGTCGAAGTACCTAAGTATCGCGTAACTCACGAATAAGGAGCACAACAGTCCCCTTCTTGTCCGTGAGCGCGAGGCGAAGTAGTCGCGCGCTGGATGCCATAACGAAATCGCTCTAAAAATCACTCGACTCTCCGCAGATCTATATCTGGATGCAGGAACGAGCGCTCCGCGGCGCGGCCCTTACACGGCGTAGATATGATATCGGTAAAACATCTGTATACGGCAGCGGTCATCGAGTCATCGCGCGGCTCTACCGCCGGGCGAGGAGGCGGCATCGCTCTATATCTGGAGCACACGGGAGGGCATATCCCCCGAGCGACGTATAACCACCGCGCGCGCTCCGGCTCCGGCTCCGTTTGACAGACTTATTAGCAAATATAAATCCTCCCGTGTTGTGGCCGTTACCGTATCCAGTCGCTGCTCGCGCGCGCGCCTTTTGACCGAGGGCTGCGGAGCGCGTGTTTTACGAGCCGTATACGCGCGGCCCGAGCTACGGGGGTCTTAATTAGTACGTATAAAGGACGGTCTCGTCGAGGATATGTATAACGGCCGAGTTAAATTTGATTTATCGCGCGGTTTTCGACAATCGTTCATTACGCGGTCGCGCGCGAGCGATCTTCTTTTTCTTAATGTAGGTAACCGCTGGTCGCGAGGAGAGCACAGGTCAATTTCTGCGCACTGAGAAAAATAATTTACCGATTCGAGTAAACTAGTCTGCATGACTAGTGCCAAGAAAATATATTTATTTAAGTCTGGCATATTGTCGTTGAATCAAATATACAATCGAATCGAATTCGAGTTATTCGAATCGAGTGCGAATCAAGTATAGATTCGTTCAATTCAGTGAACATAATTATACTCGTCTTAAATAAATAATATGTTTTTGACACTATTCACGTCGTCGGTTATTTGAATCGATAAATTATTTTTCTCAGTACGAGTCGCTCCACTTTTGGAGTGTATATTAAAAGTTCAATTATCCCACGAAAAGCATAGGAAAGATTCTTCCTTCATCCACATGCGTATATATAGATGTGCCGGATGTCTCGCTCAGGAGGGTCGAATGGGGTGTAGTTTAATTTCATCACAATTTTCATATCGCCGACCAATAATAAAACTACAATGATCGATGTGATAGGTATCTATTGACCAAGTTAAGTGTTAGTTAATATTTATCCTTTCGACTAATTATAGTCTTACCATTTGTCGGCGAGTGAGTATTGACGAGATCAGGCCACACCTCGTATGAACCTCTTGAGCAGGACATCTTGTATAATTAACTAGCGTTTCGCTCGCGACTTCGTCCGCGCGGAGCTCGAAATAAATAGAAATCCCCCTACAAATTGTCATCCCCTGTTTATTCCCTCAAGGGTTAAATTTCCAAAAAATCCTGAAACACGACTCTCTCAATTTCTAACCAAAAGGCCAAATACCAACTTTTTCATGCAAATTCACATCCCCTATTTTACCACCTCGGGGGAAGAGTTTCGTAAAATCATTTATCAGTGTGTGCTTGCGTCACAAAAGAAATCGCAGCCTCGGCGCGCGCCTGCTAAAATGTCACGCACACACCGTGCGTATAGGTATGCATTCGCTATCCCCTTGACGCGTGAT
This sequence comes from Xiphydria camelus, assembly GCA_963678675.1. Taxonomy (NCBI): domain Eukaryota; kingdom Metazoa; phylum Arthropoda; class Insecta; order Hymenoptera; family Xiphydriidae; genus Xiphydria; species Xiphydria camelus. The sequence goes on from OY783194.1 coordinate 31,540,720, forward strand.
ACGGGGCGATGGCGAACGCGCGAGACGCGACCGAGATCGGACGGGCCAAGCGGCGGAAGGAGAGAGGACGCGTGGAATAAGAAGAAAAAGGTTGAAGGGCGAGCGCAGTGGAACGAACGAGATAGTGTATTGTGTTGCGCGGCCCGGACGGTATCGTATTGCCGGACCTACACCAATTGCGAAGCTGCGCCTGCGGTCGGGCGCGCATCCTCGTCGCCGGGCACTTAGGTGACACGGTCATCGCGCGGATGCGAAAGTCCGTGGCCGACGGTGTTGTGGTTTTGAGACGAGAAGTCGAGCTATCATCGCAGCGCGAAGCTCGCTTTATATTATAGTAAGCGCTCGTCCATCGAAATGGTTTAAACGGTTTCGACTGCCGCGAAACTCGTACCTATGTCTCCGGGTGCATTGAGAACTCGTGTACGAGACGGACGGACGAGTTTGAGATATCGCCGTTATCGTGTCGAGCGCAATAAGTGGGCTGGACGCTTACGATGATTTTCGCAGTCCTTTGCTCCTTCTCATGAACTGAGAGAAATAATTGCTGGTGTCAAGAAAATATTTCTTGAGCCGAGAACATATGATCTTAAACATTTTGAAGTGCCCTTTGTCAATATTATTGCGGCTGGCGGTATTAAAAATGTTGGCGAAATGTTCTCGGTTAATTTCTAATGATCGTTTGGTAGCAAAATAACTTGGAAACCATTCGGCGTGATCTTTTCTTTTTATATAGATCGGAAATAGGTTTTTATAAAGTATTATGACTAAAAATGTATTAATTCGTAAATGAAATTCCTGCGTAAAAAAATAATTACTCGACTTGACAGATATTAGTCTGCACGCAGAAAGCCACGTCTTGATCCTGCAATCATATCACGTTTTTCATTAAAGTCTTCTCTCAGTGTGGCAGATCGACCGACGGGATAATTCGGTTGCTCGAAATCGAGCCGCGTGCCGCTGATACTCGCGAGTTCGAGTTAGAAGCCAATAATAGTGCGAGGCATTTGCGGCGGTGAGACTCGCCCCGCGCGCGAACGTGCGAGGGGCGGGATCGGGAGGAGGGCGTAAAAATGCATTCCCGCACGCCGCGGTGACTCTCGCGCTCTCTCGCAGCCTATTTGCGATTGGCAGAAATTTGAGAGGGTAAGAGACAGGTTAGATTAGATTAGATAAAATTTATTATTGTGTATGGCAATATTATATACAAAGTAGAGAACAGTATAAAGAATTAGCATGCAGAGCATGTGTAACGAATGTACACTTCATTTATAACTTTATGCCTTATCGACTAACACATCAGAGGAGAACATGAGACGTGTGGCTCTGATCTACAGCCATCATGAACTGCCGTCGTCGCTCGCCCGGTTACTCGCGTTGCCGCCAGGCGGCTACCAAGCTCGATCATGACATAATGTAGAGGATCAGAGGGAAAAAGAAGACTAGAAGGAGAAGAAGAAGATGCATTTATTGAGTAGCTCTAAGACAGGTGTTTCCTGAGAGCACTAACAAGTAAGGCAAAAAGGCGACCGTGTGCTAGGTCGCTATCTCGTGGCGGAGCGTTTCGTCCTGGAGTCGGCCTGTGGACTCGTCAGTAAGTCTAGGCCGACGCTCTGTGGTCCTCCGTGAGAGGCGGGCAGTTGCGGTCTTATATATATAGTGACTGCCCGTCGTCGGACCACTAACGAGAGCCGAGAGCCGTGGGCCAGGAGCCGCGAGTCGAGGGCCGAGAGGCCATCTGGCGGCAGACCGCCGTAGCGTAACGGGTCGCCACAATGTAACGAATAATATGATAAGAGAGACAAGAAGAAGAAGAAGAAGAAGAAGAAGAAGAAGAAGAAGAAGAAGAAGAAGCATTTATTTGGCCCTAGGGCAAGCCCTCTAAGAGCCTATAAAGAAAAGTAGGTACAGCAAGAATAGATAAGTATAATGATAAACGTAATAATAAATTGAGAGAGAGAGAGAAAGAGAGAGAGAGAGAGAGAGAGAAATCCGACTACATTTCGTTTCGCGGAAGAGAGAATCGTCATCCACGCGATTCTTCCTTCATCTCGTTCTCGGAAGCAACGGGCGGCAGTCAAAAGTCTCGATACAACGCGCGTCTCCTAATCTCACGAGGGTAGGGGGTAACGGATCGGAGCGAAGCGCGAATCGAGTTCGCCGATGGTCTTTCCACGCGCACGTTAACGCCCGAAGGTTTGCACGAACGCGAGTTTGCGCAGCGAACGAGCCGCGGCACGAGAATATCTCCCACTGAAGATAATTAGTCGGGCGCCAAAGTACCGCGCAAGAACTCGGCGGGCCGGACGCGCGGGAATGCGTGTAACGCGCGCGATGCGCCGGGATGCGTATTATGCGCGGACCGCTTTCTTGCGTCCCTCCGGTGGGGCCGAAGCGCGGTCGTTCATGATGGGTCGGTTTGGAGCGACCAGGCGCGATTGCGATGAGCGCGTGTAAATAAGTATAAATCGAGATCAAATGGACGAGACGAATCGATTTGAAGTTTTTTTGAAATATTGCTAAATCGTCTTTCTTCTCGAGCCTCGTTAACTGTATTTAAAAAACGATATCCAGGATTGATATACTAAGACTAAAATTAGGCTAAAATGACAAAACGCATCTAGTTAAACGCGTTTGGTTATTCTAATCAAAATACTGGTCAGCTAAACCAAATATTTAGTTATTCTGACCAAAAAGTGATCAGTCTAACCAAACAGATGGAGAGGATCCATATTCAACCAAACAATTTAATCGTCATCTCCACGATTTTGGTTAAATCGATCAAATTTGTTTCCCGGTGTAGGACTAATCGTGCGGGAAGTTATGGGTACACACCGATCAAGAAATGAATCGTGAGGTACCCCTCTCCCCTCCCTCTGAAATTCTACTGAAGAATATTGGAGTTCCCGAAAAAAAAAAAAAAAATCAGAAAAAAATTCCCGCCAGGTGAGCGCGCGCGAATACCAATTTTATCGCATGGATAGCCGCGCGGGGGTATCGAGAAATGAATCTTCGAACATCCTCCCAAGATTCCACCGAAGGATACTGGAGTTTCCGAAAGAGGCAATCTTCCGCTCGAGCGCGAATACCGATTTTATTGCACTGATGGATGTGGAGTGGATATCGAGAAATGAGTCGTCGAACATCCTCCCGAGACTCGACCGAAGGAAATTGGAGTTCTTGAAAATAATAATCTTCCGCTCGAGCGAATACCGATTTTATGGCATAGATAAAAGGATGTGAACTGTTAAAAGGATTTGTAAATTTGTTATAGGTACATTTTCTATGGGAAAGTACTATAAAATTGCTATAGTCAAGCACAATAATTTGAATCACTACACATTATTTGTAATTTTCGAAAAGAGTTTTGAACTTTACAGTTTTTGTTGGAAAGATGCTTCGATTTTGTACATTTTGAGTGGTTTCGTGGTAAATTTAAATCAAATTCATAGTAAATTTAATTGCTTCATTCGCGTATAATAATTTCAATGGATAAACATGTACGATAAAAACTTCATAAAAGTAACATGAAATTTACTGCAAAAACTGTTCAAAGTGTGAAATGGAAAGAATAGATCGAGGCGAATCGGATTACAGATCTATATTTCTTAAATCGTGGTAATAATATGAGCGTTTCAATTCTTCCTATTACTCCATTGGGGGGAGAGTAACGAAGTAATACGAACGGTCGAAAAAGTTCATTTTCCACACGATCTAAGAAATACGGATCTATATGATCCGATTCGCGTCGGTCTACTCTATCGAGAAACGAATCGCCGATCACCCTCCCGAGACTCCACCGAAGGATATTGGAGTTCCCGAAAGGAAAAAATCTTCCGCCTCAGCGATTATCGATTTCATTCCACAGATGGGAGACGCGGGGTGTACATCGTACCGTTCCCGTATCGTAAACGCACACCTACATACATATATAATACCACACATGCCCGCGCGCACGAATCTCGATCTCCCGCGAGCGGACTTTTAAATACCAACGATAAGATATCTTCCACGATCCGCGCGCAGCCTCCCGATGGCCACCTGGCCCCTGCAAAAAGACGAGTCGCGACGGAGAAACATCGCGGCACCGTCGATGATGCGGGCTGGACGGCGAGTATAGGTTGGCGCGGTGGCAGGAGGGTCTCTTTTGATCATTAGCTCGGCCATATCTCACTGCGCGAGCTACACTCCACCGTTCGCGTACACGCGGCGTGCGCGCGCCCACGGCCGCGGACACGCACCGCCGCCCTCCGACGCGATCGCATACTTTGCGGCGCCCGTTCTAATCATCCACCAGACACCGCGCGCGCACGCTCGGCAGCTTCCCTTCCGCAGCGCGTCGCGCGCTTCGCTCTCGACGCGACGTCCGTAATTCAGAGGCGAGAGACCCGCGCGCTCGACGTACAATTAGCTCCGCCCGCGTGTCGATTGTACGATTCGTTCGCGGTGGAACTAAGTTGCGCGCGAGTGTGTGTATGTATGTAGGTGGATTGGTGGATACTGCGGTTAATATTTTGTATACTTTGCTGTCGGATATAGGTACTGTGCATGTATACATACGCAGAGAAAAGGGGAATTAATTGGATCTACTGAAAATTACTTGCGGTATCGCAAGTTAATGACTTATTTATATCAACGAAATGTTTTAATGTAATACGTCAATTAAATATCTCTTGTTTGAATCATATGGAATGGTATGTGATTGCAAGGAAGAAATACCTAATTAATATGAAAAAAAGATCAAAATGATGTGAATAAATAATTATGTACTAGCGACCACGCAAGTAATTTTTTGTGGATCCAATTAATTCTTTTTCCCCGTGTACGAGAAAAATAGGATTCAGTTACAAATATAAATTACACCGCTGCAGTTAAGAATTCGAAGTGCCACTTGACTAATACTCGTTGCGCGTCACATATTACTTACTGGAAAAATCGGAAAAATCGAAATAAACTAAATTTCACTATGCGAATAGTTAAAAATGCACTATAGTGTTTAAGACGATAACATTGAAATCGTCATTTCTCACTACCAACATAACGAGTTTTACCTGGTACTTTTATAAATTGATCACTTAAAAACTCTAAATTATCAATCCGTTTCAGCTTTACTACATACCGGTATTTTAAACTCAAATATTCAAGTACAAGTTCTTATAATTTGAGCTCCATTTTTCTCCGTGTAGATTACAATATTTCCAAGCCGGCAATAATTAAATTAAAATTCCTCATTACCAGCCCACGGATCGACGACTACCAGCATCGCGTTTGACTTCTACATTCACGATTCGTTTGTCCACGCGAGTCAATGACGAGCGAATTCTCCCGCGCGGACGTATCAGTACAGAAGCCCTCGAGATGCTCTTCGGCCGATATACCCGCACGATAAGTGCGTATCTCGCAACGAGCTGCGCGCATAGCAGCGCGAAAGTGGCCGCGACCACTCGTGCTCGAATTCCGAAAGCGCGCGTCTACGCACTCGAGGAAGTCGAAGCGCGCGAAGATATACGGGGTTATGGTATCTGGAGATATAGCGAGGCGCTCGCGGTGGAGCTCTCTCTCGAGAGAGAGAGAGGAGAATGCGCGCCGCGAGGAATTTTCACGCGGAATCCGCGGATGACGTATGGCCGGCGCACCGGGACACGTGCGAGGAAGTTGTAACGTCCCCGCGGTGAATTCTGGTACGCGCGCGATATTCCCGAATTATACGCGGCCCCCCCCGAAGGGGGGGATCGGCGTCCGGGTCAGAGCGCCGAGGAGGGCGCCGGCCGTCGTGCGGGATTCGCAGGACTATACGCGCGGGAGGGGCGCCGTGTACGTGTGAAGAGCGAGACGCGCGGTGCTAACGAGAGGTGCGGGCAGCGCCGCGCCCGCGCGCGCGAAAGCGATCGGGAAGAGAAGCGTCAGCGGTGGTGCGAGGAGGCAACGGTATTTACCTGCCCCATCTCCGTTGAGCCTCGCAATTATCTTATTTATAGCGTCCACGCGCTATGCGGACGTCTATTGGTGCCTTCGCGTAAGTCGGGCGCGTGTGTACGCGTGTTCACGCGTACGGTCGCGGTTCCGCGCCTGCGGATTTTCCGTGTCTACTCGCGCGATTCAAGCGTCGCAGTGGTTCGGTTTGCCGAGAGGGGCGGACGATTGCGCTTCGGGGGGTTCGTTTCTTTCTTTCTCGCGGTTATGAGTGCTTTGGGGGTGGCGAGAACACGCGACGAGGGCGGTTCGCGATCGAGGCGAAAGACGACCGATCGAATATCGAACGATTCATCACGCACAGTTAAAATTTTCATTGGAAAATTGAAGTGAAAGTAACTGAAGCGATTATCAACGAAGTACATTTGTATCTAAAATGTCATGCGAAAGACTAAATTGTATCATGTCTATGATATCCTTTTGTTTTGAATTTTAGGCGGAAAAATTAATAGTGGAGAATACACGTTAGGTATAAGTATTCGAATACTACTGAAAATTTAACATAGGTTTTTTCGATTCTCGAGACTCTTAAACCAATATCAACAGTGCGTGTAACCCTGCGACTTTTCTTCGAGACGTTTTTTAAACAACAAATCGCGAGATACCGCAATCCTCGTCGATTTCGCGCGCCATCAAAATTTGTCCCGATCAGCAATGCGATAGTTTTCTCTGATCAATGTGAGAGTTTCCAACCGCGTACGGAAAAAATTGAACAGTAACGATTACCGACCGGAATTGTAAACGCAATAGTTGACAGCTTCGACAATATCGTGTTGAATAATCTGCAGCACAGTAATGATCACCATTCGAATAGTGTGACGATCACTATTCCGTAGATTATTCTACCGTCACCTATCTACCTATTTTGCATGGCAATCGTTACCGTTCAATTTTCTCCGTGCCGCTGATCGATTTCCTCGCGTCCGTCGCTCACGGCGAACGGGACTGTATGCGCGAGGACAAGAAACTGAAACCCGGCGCGCGAAACGACGACGGACGCGCGTTCCCGCGGCGCGGCGGGTGCGATAAACGCGGTTTAGAAAATTATCGAGCCGCCGCTAATCGTACGCGCGCCTCGACGCCCCCGGTTCGACGACGAGCGAAGAAACGAGCCATACCCGAACGGGTCTATCTACGTAGAAGCTAAAAGAGAACACGTCGTTTCGCAATTCCACCGTCGGATGCTTCTCAACGGCGCGGCGGTTACGTGTCTCTCGCGCTGCGCGTGGCACACTGAAGCGACCCGAAAGTTCTCGGTGTCGTCCGCAATCCGCGGTGCGTGTTTCGCAATTACGCGACCAGATTCCCGCTCGGCGGGGCAATAACGAGGCGGAATTGCGCGACGCGTGGTTTCGAGGCTCGGCTAAAGGTTTTCGCCAAATCTCGGCGCACCGGCGAGTCGGCGAGTGCGCGTGTCATGTGCGAGGTGCGATTATAAAAAATGAGCCCCTCTCGTCTCCGCCACTTTCGTTTTCGCAACGCGAGGAAGGCTTATCTCGTTGCGACGCGTGGGCCAAAGCGATCCGCGCGAAATCGTCCGCCGTTTGTTTCACGGTAGGCGCGAATGGCCGCGTATCACTTCTAAAATCGCGACGAAACGTCGTCGTGCCATAATTACACGCGCTAGGTGGGATCGTGTAATGAAAACGAGCTCCTCGTGTCTCCGACACTTTCGCTTTCTCGTCGCGCGAGTGACTCGCGCGAGCCCCCCTTCGCGGAAAGGTCCAACCTCCCCCCCGACCGCCCACCCACCCAACGACGACGACGTACTCGAGGCTTCGTTATTGGAGAGAGGTTTTATACGATATCTCGGTCCGGCAGGTATTTCCCTTCGGTTTTCTTTCGTCGTCATTCTTTAGGCGAGCCTTTGTTCGCCCCGTGCAAAAAAAAAAATACAGGTACAATAAATACCACACGATTACGTCGAGCGACTGGAGTACCACCTACCCATACTCGTTGGACAATTTCAAGTTAATCTCGTCGCTCCGAAAAAATTGACGCTAAAATAAACGACTCCACGGGACGATCGTAAAAGTCGCGAACAAAGACGACGACTCGAGGAGGAACGGAGATATTCATTCGCCGCGCGCGGACTGCAACTTTCCTGGCGATATACGCTCGCGAGTGCGGAGTGCGTAAAACAAAGCGCGCGTCGCTCGTTACACCGATCCTCGTACAGTCCGTGAAGTACGCCGCCCAGTCGCGATGATGTCCACTTTCTCCGTTGTTTATACGACTCCCTTAAATCAGAGAGGGTCCTCTCCCGAGTCGTATCGTCGTTCGTGCAAACACCTACTAATCCCGTCTTATTTATAACACGGCGGCGGCTCATCGCGGCTGCTACATACACCGCCGCGAACAAATGCGCGCCTCGCGCGGATGACAAACCGTCGCGTGCGAATCACAGGCGCGCGTGATCCGCCGCTCGTGTAAAGTCCCTGACTAATTTCTACACGGGCTTAAGATTTTGACAAAAATCGAAATCTCTGGAATCGAACTCTCGACCATCCTGTCTTGTGTATTTTTTCGCGTTGATTACGAAAATCATTAATATATTGAGGAAATCTCAAAGGAACACCGAGATATCCGTGACTCTTTTATGAAAAAATAATTTTTCCGAACATGAAATCGCTGATATCTCACATTTCCTTTGAGATATGGACCTCATAACCATGATTTTCGGAATCAGCGTGAAAAAATACATCGGATAGGGTGGTCGAGAGATCGATTTCAGAGATTTCAATTTTAACGCAAAATTGAAAAAATGTAAGACAAGGGCCTTAAGATTTTGACAAAAATCGAAATCTCTGGAATCGAACTCTCGACCATCCTATCTTATGTATTTTTTTGTGCTGATTACGAAAATTATACATACATCAATGGTATCTCAAAGGAAAACCGAAATATCGATGATTTTCCGTGAAAAAATAATTTTCTAGTACACGAAATCACCGATATCTTATATTTCCTTTGAGATATCGTCAATATATCTGTCATTTTCGGAATCAGCGTGAAAAAATACATCGGATAGGGTGGTCGAGAGATCGACTTCAGAGATTTCAATTTTCGCGAAAAATTGAGCTCTCGATCATCCTATCTTATGTATTTTTTCGTGCTGATTACGAAAATTATAGATATATCGTGGATATCCCAAAGGAAGACCGAAATATCGATGATCTTCCGTGAAAAAAATAATTTTCTGGTACATGTGAAATCACTGCTAGTAGTAACAAGAGCAATACGTATTGTTGAAATAACTATACGTATTACTAATTGTAAGCTTGACTAGAACTTATTCTTACATTAATAAACTACTAACATTGCCATGCAACCTATAAAATTTCCCTTAGTATAGCGGTGCACAATAGCCGGACGCCGCGGCTATAAAGTCGCGACGGCTGACCATCACAGCGAAATCCTACTTTAACGGGCCGCGCGCGGTGCACTAGAAATCCGTCTTTGATCCGCCGGAGCCCCGCGCGCGCGCGCGCGTCCGTTCGCTCGATAGTAAATCGTTCGACGAGCGACATGCGCTATTAAATCGGGAGGGGCTTCGTCGACCGAGACGCGCGATGTATCAATCCGCGTGCGGGGGATCCGCGCGCGCGTCCGGGGAAACCACTACGCGCGCGCGATATTTCAGCGATCGCGCGATGTCCGCGCGCGCGACGACGGCGCAGTGGTCCGCCGGCGCGAAACGCGAACTCGCGCCGCTGTAGCGCCGCGAACGCGTAATGGCGCCGTGTATCTCCATAACGTCACGCCGAGTCGAGAAATCGAGCTCGATTTTTCTCGCGGAATCCGTAAATTGGCCTGGAAATAGTGCGCCGCGTCGGCTTTCACCGCGCGCGCGCCGAACGACACCGGCGGCACCGCGGCGTAAATTTTCCGGGAGGATTCACGCGGAGACGCGCGCGTGTGGGTACCCATACGCGCGCCGCCGCTCGACCGCGCGCCCGGTTATCCTGCGGCTCGCGGATTCTATTTGGCCGGCGTCCCAATACGGCTTGGACGCGGTCGGACGAAGTAAAGTGTGGGTTGCGGTGCGCGCGAATGACTACTTGTATTCTGTTTGACTGTAGTCTCTCGCTTTCACCTTCTTTCATTAGTTTTTTAAAATTCGAATGAGTCTTTTCCGCCGCGAAATTCGGTTTTTCCATAGAGAGATATTCATATTTTTTAAATTAATTTGTAAGCTGTATCCAATCGTAAAAGAGACATGTCACGTAAGCATTCCGACACTCATATGTACGTTGATCGCATGAAATTTTGACAGTAAGTTTCTTTTAGGGTAAAGTCGGTAAATACGCCCCGGGGGGAAATACGCCCCAGTACATGGAAACTACATTATGCGTCGGTATATGTCGCTGAGGTGGTAGTCATCAGTCAAATGTCTGTGTCTTACCAGAGAACTCGCGCACTTTTTAAGATTTCAGCTAGCGTTATGGAAATAAAATTTGTTTTGTGAATAATTTGGTGTCTTTGAGTACTACAAATTTGCTCGTAAGTTTATAGATACCGAATTATTGAGTTGTGATTGTGTATTTTGTAAGTTTCAAGTACGGCGTCAGAAAGTACGTTTATTAAACTAAAAACTGAAACATGTAGATTGTTAGCACCTGTAGCGTGTGGAGATTTAAACGGTGGGGCGTATTTCCCCCCGGTTTTGGAAATACGCCCCACCTAGAGCCAGCCAATCATAAAAGATGTACAGGGAATGCAGAAAAAGGCCAGAAGAGTCAAAATTCGGAGTCGTCATCAAATTCTGAGATGTGTCTACCTTTGGAATCGTCGGACGAACTCTCTGACGAGGCGGAAGATATTTGTGTCAAATGTCGAGACCACTATTACACCACGAAGTCCAAAGTGGACTGGATTCAATGCACAGCATGTCGTGGATGGCTACATGAAACGTGCACCTCCCATGTCACAGTTTGTGATGTTTGTGCCAAAAATTTATCTGCAGAAGGCGATTAAGTATATGGGGCGTATTTCCCCCTGGGGTAGGTAATACGCCCCATTTGACGTGAATGGTTTTTTATTTTTTGTAGAAGCTATTTGATAATTTTTGTCGTATTTTTATTTTTTTTAAGAAGTGTAATGTCCTGCCAAATTTTTGTTGTTTTTTAAAATAAAGTTTGTTTCAAATTCCTCGAGTTATGATTTTTTTTGAAATGTGGGGCGTATTTACCGACTTTACCCTATGACGTAAGCAACCACAGAGAGAGAGAGAGAGAGAGAGAGAGAGAGAGAGAAAGGATTTTACGAAATTCTTCCCCTAAGGCATAGGGGATGTAAGATTTATTTCGGGATCCATGAGGTTGAAGTCGTGGGCGTAAAGCTAGTTGGTTAATATTCACGAAAAGCGAAGTCACTTTTCCGTAAACTTTATTAGCTAATTTCATATCGATATTCGCTATCTTGAATTCTCGAATATCGAAAATGTGAAAAGTCATTTTCGACACATAAGTGACATTTGCTAATTATTCGATAAAATGTCGCATGGAATCTCATTTTTTCGTGAATTCTATCAGCCGAATTCCCTATCTCGAACCTAAACTTTTGAAGGTGTGAGTGAGTGATGTTTGCCAATCGTTATAGCGTGGAAATCTATGCAATTAAGTTATATGACAAATAAATAACAAAGTGTATGCAAAACGCGTATGTTGTCGCTAGCATATATACATATTAAATATCACACGAAAAATAATTATTGGCAAAATCATAAGCGCGTTTCTCTCCAATTTCAAAATGTCGTTTTCCAATTCACAAGAGGCCGACAGTGAAAAATGAAAATATACGGAGTTGATAATTTGCGATAAAATGATCTGCAGGAAAACGAAATTGCGTCGTCTCTCATTTCCCCGATAATACTCCACCATACATACACGCGTTCGTCTCCCGAGCGAATCGAAGAGTCGTTCCACGAATCTCTCGCGCGAGACGGCCTCCGCTTTGCCGCGGACGATCGCGGCACGAAGCCATGCGTGTACACCTGTATATCATTACATCCATTAACCGTCCTTCCGCGACGTTCTTCCCCCCCGCGACCGCCGAGGTCTCAAAGGAGAATTCCGGTATATATCTCCACTCTCTCGCGCGTCCTCTCGTACGTCCGCCAGCGGCTCGTCTCTCCGGGATGGGTACCTACTCGTTTGCCCACGCGACAGTCGACCGATCTGCGTATAACAGCGGCGGCACGCGAGGCTCGTTCCTCTCTTCCTCTGTCGCGCGATGCGCGCAGCCCCCCGTAAAGACGTACATAGTTGCGTGCGATCGTATCGTTTCGTTCGGCTCGAGACGTGGAGAAACGATCTCTCGCGCGCGCTGCGCCGGACAGGACGGATTTAACGTATCTGCCGAACTAATTGGCCGGGTGGCCGATGAAGAGGTCGCCTCCTGTCGCGGCGAGCGCGCGCGGGGCCGGCCGGAGGGGGGGGGGTGGATGATAGAATTCGACGCGGATTCCACCGCCGGACGGAAATAGAGGGGCCGCGCATCGAGAATACCACGGCGCATCGCGCGCGGCAGTGTAGTGCGGTGCTACGGAACGGACGCTGAGTGGAGTGCAGCGCGGGCTCCACCGGTAAACGCGGCCGCGAAGGCGACGCAAATACTGCGCGGCCACGCGGCTCTGACTCGCTCTCCGCGGGGTGACTAACTCCTGGGGATCGCGCGCGGGTAGCCCCGGTTACGACACTGTATCGCACGGCCGAAAGCAGCCTTGCATCGATTCATCGCTTCGGCATTTGCCGATCGGCCCGGCCGCTTGACAATTTTAGATATGTGTGCGTATGTAAGTACGTGTGCGAGTTCACGCATCTGAAACTCTCAAGCAGCCGTGCCGATCGGCAAATGCCGATGCAGTGGAGATAGAGTTGTGGGGTATGATTTTTATGTTTAGTAAATTTATTTTTATTATTAAAAATCCTTTATTTTGAAGTTTTTCTTAAATAAATGTTTTGATAAAAGTTGAAATAAAATGTATGGTTCGAGAAATTTTCATAATTATTTTAAAAATTTCGTTAATATCTTCAGCATTAAACTCTGAATCGGCGATGATGGCATACAGAGCCATAAAAACGCATTCGACGCATCATTCATGACGCCTCACGTGTTTTGTCTCTACCACTTCATAAAAACCGCCTCACCCCGTCCTTACTCTCACGGAGAAAAATGGATTTGAAATGTCAAGTGCCCAGATTCTGGCATTGACAATGAGTACCCAGATTCTGGCATTATGCGATCAACTGTGCGGTACTGGAGTGACAATTCGAATTTTTGCAAATCATCGCCATACAAAATAGCATTTCATTTCCCTCACATGGTATTTTTTGTAATACAGCTGACGTATGTAGAGAGAATGCTGCTTTTCTTATTTTTCAGTTCCTATTTCTTGTTTTTCTCCATACATCCGTTGGCTGTATTGCAAAAAATACCAAATTATTTTAAAATATGCGATCGCGTGAAATGAAATATTATTTTGTATGGCAATATTTTGCAAAAATTGAAGTTGTCACTCCAGTGCTACAGAGTCGATCACACAAAACGCCAGAATCTCGGTACTCAATAGATACCAGAATGTGGGTAGTCAGTGCTCTTCATTCCAAACCCATTTTTCTCCGTGCTCAATCCGTGCCGCCCGATTCGCTTCGAACGACGATCCGACTTACCCGAAACGCGCCCATCGTTACGCGATGGTATCGCACGCGACCGCGCTGCAACTTTCGCGACTTTTTTGAGGGGGGGATATCCGCGTTTTTTCACAGGTCGACAACAGAATCCCCGACAGCGACGAGAAAGCCTCTCGCATGGGACGCCAGCGCGGAGAACCATGAATTTTGAGTGACTGACACTGATTGCCACCGACCGATAAGTCGATTCGCTCCACTTCCGACGCGATATACCTATCCACGCGATTGACGCGCGGGGAAGAGACCGCGGCCGCTCCTCTCGTTCCTGTCGCGTTGTTTGCTCGCACGCGCGAGCGATTTCGCTTTGAAGGGACCGGTTTCAAAGATCCTATGGCATTATCCTAGTACCTACGTCCGTTGGCCGTCACGCACTCCGCGACCAATCGATGCAGCGCGCGTCGACCGGGCGCGATGCGTCGATTCTCGAGAAGTCGGACTTCCACCGTCGCCGATCGTCGATCGTGACGCGAAGAAGCTCGACGCGCGCGTAAACGGGGAATCGGTTCTTTCGTCGAACTCTTCGCCGGAGGATTTTTCGATCGAATCGTAAAAATCGGGTCGCCTTTACAGAGCTGGAAGTGGTCTACGCGGGGGAGGGGGGTCTCTAAAAAATAAGAAAAATCGAAATAAAGTAAATTTCGCTAGGCAAATAATGAAAAATTTACTATAGTGTTTCAGATGATAACGTTGAGATCGTCATTTCTCACAACCAATATAATGACTTTTACTAAATGCTTTATAAATAATTAACTTCACAAAAATTGTAAATTATCAATTTGTTTCAACTTTACTATATACTATTATTTTTAACTGAAACATTCAAGTACAATTTCTCATAATTTGAGCTCCATTTTTATCCGTGTGCCTTTGCCTCGTTAAAGCGTGAAGCTGCGCGAAAACAATTCATTTTAGAATGCGATTTCGATGACGAACTAAAATCGAAAGTGAAAGGACCGATCGTCTATTTATGTATTTCCATACAAACCGCGCACGTCTTACGTATTCGACTCGCAGCGATCGGCAGAGACGACGCGGGGCGATCTTCGGCACCCGGAATATTATATCGCAACGAGAGCTCGTAACGCGACGCGGGGCCCGCGGCTACATTTCAATAACGCACGCGCGTGCGACGCGTGGGAGGCGCGCCTCTCCTCTGGACGCGATCGGGATCTCGTCGGGCTACCGGCCGCGAGATGGTCGCCGGCGATACGAGCTTCCCGGCCAGTTTCTAAATCGTAAAACGACGATTTACGGCGCCCCGGCGTTATCGGCCGGCTTCTATTTATATTTTGCGCAATGCGCGCGCGCGCCCGGATAGATTTACGCGCGTACGCCCATCTCGTTGTTCCCCTCCCCCCCCCCCTCACTCACTCTCTCTCTTCGTTACATCACACTTTACGGAAGCGCGAGGTAAAACGATAAGGGACGAGGTCCATCGCGCGCGCGAGGAGAGGCGAGAAAAGGGCGCGCGTATTTCAGGAATGTAGATACAGCCTCGGTACGGGTATACAGCTGCGTAAATCAAACGTAATCAAGTTCACGGCTTCCGAGGCGGAGCGTGACGGGGCCTTGTTTCGTATAGCGATTTGCATATCCTATACGTATCGCGCGCCCCTGCGTCGAGACCACGGCGCGCGCGCGCGTCCTCGCGAAGACCCTTCTCCTCCTATCCGATAATTGGGAAGTCTTGTATACCCGCCTATGCCTCCCACTATTTGCTTTCCCCCGCTTCCCGTTCCCCCCGGCGACGCGAGATCCGCATATGGTCCGAACGATCGGTCGTGGCATACATAAAATAGACGACAATGCCCTATAAATATACCGCGGATCTAGCCGTACTCTTATACGGCAAGTATATGCGACAATAACCGCGCTGCAGGGAGGTCCGGTCAGCCGCGCCGTGCGGTCTACGCTTCCGCGACGGCTCTCGGAGTCTGTGGATGTTTTCGACGTCTCGACGGCGTCATATGGACGCGCGATGTTGATCGCGCATGTCCGATATTTATTCGATTTTAGAGTGAAAGTGGGGTAGATGCGCCAGTTTTGTATGTTTAACTTTGAACGCGATTATCTCGAAACGCAGTGGAGATATAGGAAAAATGTAGAATGGCTTTTTTCTAGTAAAAATATAGGGGAACATTTTTTACTTAAACTTTTCTCCGATATCTGCAACCGGTTTCGAGATAATCGATCTTGAACTTGCTCTTCAACCGGATCGCCTAGTGAAAGTGGAGTAAATGCGCCAGTTTTGTATATTTAACTTTGAACGCGATTATCTCGAAACGCAATGGAGATATAGGAAAAATGTAGAATGGCTTTTTTCTAGTAAAATATAGGGGAACATTTTTTACTTAAACTTTTCTCCGATATCTGCAACCGGTTTCGAGGTAATCGATCTTGAACTTGCTCTTCAACCGGATCGTCTATTCCACTTTTATTTTAGTAACAACGGTCGGCTGACGAGCTCGTTGGACGTCGAACAATGTCGTAGAAAGGACGACGATCGATCTCATCCCCGGAACGAGAGACGCGCGCGTCTCCGATACGACGTGCGTTCGCTTATGAAAATTTGATGTGGAACAAGTGCATCGCGCTTGGAGACGAGCGCGTAACGCGACAAAACGAAAGCCGCTACCGCGAAATTGCCTCGTTTCACGCCGAGCGACGTGGATCGCTCGCGCGCGCGCGCGCAAGTTCGCGCAAGAAAGCAGAATGAGCGTCAGCGCGCCACGCTGCAACTTCCGCGAGGCGCACCTCTGTTTTCCTGAAGCGAACGGGATAAATCGGCTGGAGTAGGCGACGCGAGAGTCAGTTCCTCGCCTCTCGCGCTCTCTTCATATTGGAATCGCGGTGGATAAGAGTGCGAGCTTATCTTGATATTGATATTTCTACGGAAGAGAAGTCTGGACCTTACTTCGCTAGCGATAATATTTACATTTTATTCGATATACCGTATAATTCTGTACTTACTCGCTGGAAAAAAAAATTGAATTACTATTATCTCATTATCCATGAACTTTTGGCTCACGTTTGTATAACACTTTTTGAAGATTACATTTTTATCTACAACAAAGTGTTATATCGATGTAGGCTAAACGTTCATGTAGGATAATGAGTAGGATAATAATAGTTGAAGTGTCTTTTCTGGTGAGTAAGTTGAGATTTATATGGCATCAACCATCAGCGACGTTTATATAAGTCGGGTCTCCCTGATCCAAATATAAATTATAATATAAATTATATTTTAGTTATAAAATATAATGTTTTTAGCGAAGAAAATAATGTTATATATATATATATATATGCTTTTTCACATTGCACAACGTATCTACCATCGGAAAATTGAAATAAATATAAATCAATCGACCATCAATCACGAGTTATAGTATTTCTTTTTACTACCGAGTTCAGCAGACCCGACCTATGCGCCTAGGGTTTAAGCAAAGGATAATTCTTGATCGTATAGAGTCCCGAACAACTTTCCATTTTAACCCTTTATAGGACAAATTACAAAAAAATAAAATTGCGATATTCGAACTTATAAACTTTTGTATTTATGACTAAGCTAAAAAAATAGAAAATATGACATAAAACAAAAATACCTATCATATTTTTTAAGCAGGTCGATATTTCAACCAGTAACAATGTAGGTGGACACATTTAACATATTATATAATAACATTGGGATAAATGAAAATTAACAGTGATTGAAATATCAACCAGTATCCTATAAAGGGTTAATCGCTAAAGACGCGATGTCGGTCGTCGACTCAACGAATTGTCGTCACGGATGGCAGAAATGGACCGCCGGCGCGAGGGTTATCGTCAATGTCAAGACCGTCGCGGTGCTCTAGCGTGAAGCTAAACTTTTTCATCGCATAAATTAGACTTCAAATCGCGCGCGTTTTCTCCTTCCAGCAATTCTAGTGCAAGAATCGACTGTAATACGTATCGATGGCGTTCTATCGTTTTATCATTACTCCGGCGAATAGACGACGAACGCGACGCGACTCGAAATTCCTCAATCAGTCTTCGATTTGCAAAACATCCACGAAACGACGTCGCGGACGCTGGCGGGATAGGACGTGAGGCTACTACTGCTCGACGCGAGACCCTTGCGTAACCCTGCGATCGAAAGCGAAATCGATTTCAACGCGACGGACCGATCGACTTTCTTCGCTTTCTTCCAGCGCGGTGGAACCGAATCGTCACCGATCGAACGCGGCGGCGGTGGCTGCCGCGCGCGATCTAATCGTCGCGCGTAGGTATACATACCTTCGGCGCTCGCGATCCATTCACTCGATATAATTTATCGACATCGCGATGAATTTGCTAAAATAACACCGAGCGAACGGATCGGGACGGAAGCCCGAGTCACTTTGTAAAACTAACTTGGCTGATTGAATGTAATGCGAGCATTTCGTAATGAAATAACAGACATGCACAGTCAGAAATTTTCTGTTATAGTTGGTTCACACATTTTTGTACGTTAAAATCAATCGATTCTTCGTGTTGATTTAACATTTTTTTGTGTGAAAATTAACACGAAGAATTAGTGGACTTTAACGTCCAAGAATACACGGAGAGAAATAATTGCTAGTGTCAAAAAAATATCTTGAATCAAGAACATGTGATCTTAAAAATTTGTAAGAATACAGATTCATGGGTAAAGAATATATATTCTTGATTCAAGAATACCTTTGTCGTAACAAGAAATTCTTCCTGCGCGAAAAAAATAATTACTTGAACCTGTCGAATATTTTCTGGCATGACTAAAATCATACTTTGATCCCGGAATTGTATAACGTTTTCGGTTGAAGAAAACATTTTTTTGGTAATTATTTCTTTCAGTATACTATCCGATATTCCAGCATGATATTTTTAGCAAAACGATAACCATGAGAAGGAAATTATCTGATATTTTATTTAATCCGCTGACTCCGTCATAATTATTCGAGCGTCGTAGAACAACGAAAAAAAAATCTTCGAAGAGTTCTATCCTACACTGAAAAAAATCTTTAGTTTTAACAGCAATACATTTCTGGCTGAGACTTTCTAGCCATTCCCCCCTAAAAATATTTTTATTACAGTAATTCTATTAGTTGTATTTGAGATACAGCATTGCTATGTTAGCAGTCCAAGTATTGCTAACAGATATGTTTGATGCAGCAATATGGCATCTGATTACTTAATATACTAGAAAGGTTATCCTAAGCAGATGACGTATTCTTACCCCAACTGTATGATTATACGTAATATAGGTATATAGGTATAGTTAGCTGGACTATAAAACGTATGTTTACACCAACTGTAAACTTATGTGTAGTGTGACTGAACGGTATGGCTGGGTGGACTATACTGGATGCCTCGCGCAGTTCCACACAGTTGCAGGGACCCCTTCGGCCGGGCTTGGTCGGTATTCGAGCAATTTTTACCGGTAGAAGTGGCTCCAATACCGACCAAGCCCGGCCGAAGAGGTCCCTGCAACTGTGCGGTTCTGTGCCCGAGGCATACGAAATACCGGTAGAAGTCGAGTCGGTACCCCGATAGCAAATTAAATATTTATTTAAATATTTTTGCCGAGATATCTCAGTGTTGCATTATATAAAGGCCTGTTTTAGCTAAGACCACTTGAAGAGTCGGTGGCGCAATTGGTAGAATGCGAGCATTCCCAGTCTCGAAGCATCTCATCTAAGGAACGCAGGTTCAAATCCCGGTGTGGGCCCCGCGACATTGCACTTTCTCGTCGCGGGATCACCCGAGCTCCACACACCTCCGGATTTCTAGCCAAACCTGGGGATGGTGCGTAAATGCATTTCCCCTTCTATAAAAAAAAAAAAAATCGAATCCCGGAAGGGTTGGAAAAAAAACCGACACCCCAGTAGGCGGGTTGGCAGGCGGCAGGATAGGCGTGCGCGCCCCCTTTTTGCAAAATCCTACTTTCAATTTAGCAATACGGTATAGCTGACACAGCTATACTGCTTGTCTAAACGAACCAAAATTCCCGCGCAATTTAGCAATACGGTATAGCTGACACAGCTATACTGCTTGTCTAGATGAACCAGAATTTCCGTGCAATTTAGCGATACGGTACAGCTTACGTAGGCATACTGCACGTCTAAATCAATCAGAATAAATAACTGGCTCAACAGTACAGCGCAGCTTGACACAAACATCACGATATTGTTACTTTAAACATATTAGCTTAGCCATACTCGGCTGGCTGTCTTAAGAAAACTTCTGGCTGTGGCCACGGTGGCTAGAAATTCTGGTTGGTTCAGCCAGAATTATTGCTCAATTCCCTGAAAATTTTTTTCAGTGTAGATATATCGTTTGGCAGCGGCGAAAACTTATAATACAATTATAGCAACGCTCCCGAAATACGCGGAAGGCGCGTCGGTTGTTAGCAAAGAACCGAGAAGATGACGGGTACGGCGGCTTCGGACGAGACGCGCCGAGAGTGGCAGTCGCTTCGACGGGCGTGCACCGCCCCCGAACTCGTTAGCAGTTCGCGCTCGAATTCTTCCCGCGGAGCGCATCGTCTCCTGTCATCGAGTCTGCGGTCGGACGTCGGCGTTTTATTCAGCGCGACGCGTTCTGAATTCCGGCGGGCGGGAATACTTCGTCGCGTCGCACCCGCGGCTGCGGCCTTGCCGCGCGCGATGCGGAAAGAAGACGGCGCGGAGGGAAACGGAAAGAGGAATCCGAAGGAAGGGAATGAGGGGCGTCTTAATTTGAAATTTCTATCGCGTTAGATTTTAATTGTGTATTCGGCATTTGTACACAAAAATATTCATATTTTTAAATTCAATTTGTAATTTGTATCTATCCTATATATTCAACAATATTAAAAAATAATTATTCGCAAAGTTATAAATTCGTTTCTCTCTGCCAGATTGTGACGTCATCGAAAAGCCAGAGAGACGCATTTATGTCAAAAGTAACGAGTGAGAGAGAGGGTCTCGCAAGACGATGACGTAGCTGCATTTTTAAATGTCGTTTTCTAGTTTAAAAAATAAGGCCGAGAATGAAAAATGAAAAAATACAAGGTAAATAGTTTTGTCCAAATTTGTCAAATCTGCACTGAGAAAAATAACTTGATCAATTTAATCAAAATCCTGGAGACGATAACCAAACCGTCTGGGGAAATATGGATCCTCTCCACCTGTTTGGTTAAAATGACCATTTTCCCGTTAGAATAACTAAATATTTGACTGGAATAACTAGATATTTGGCAAAAATAACTAAATATTTGGTTAGCCAGTATTTCAACCAGTATTTTGGCTAGAATAATTAAATGAGTTTAACTAGATGCATTTTGTCGTTTTAACCTAATTATTTTTCTAAGCGTGCAATAAAAAAATTGGCGAGAAAGCCGATTTAATTCGCTTATTTTTTGACGCGTTTTCAATACCCACTTTTATGCGATTCTCATACGATATTTTAAAGAGCCATTTTCGTGCGATCTCACCGCGCGATAACTGTATAAATATCTATCGCGTAGAAACGAGAGCACGGATATAACATTGTAGGCCGTATGCACCATTGTGAAAGTGATGCGAACGAGGTCCCGTTCCGAAAGCATGCGTGTACTTATCCTTCGACAATTCGCGCAACGCGGCTAAACAATGCTCGACCCCTCGCAATTATAATTAATTATAACGCGCGCGTGTACCCGTGCGCAACGGCTCGCTGCAGCGGTTACGAATATTCCCGCGCGACGAGCGCGTCGTCGCACCGCGAAGTGCTCTTATCTCGAACGCGCGCGTTAACACCACGGCGCGGTCGTTCGCGCGAACCGCGTAACTGCATCTTCCTGCAGTTTCGCGAAAGGGAAAAGAAATGTATTCTAAGCGGTTTACAACCGCCGAGAGGCTGCGTATGAGGCAAGACGACGACGACACGTGGAATGGGAGCGTTGCGGTTTTCTCGCATCGCGTTCGCATTCGAAAAAAAGGACGGGAAGAATTTTCTCGTACGAAGATCCTTTCTGGAAGCCTCGAGCATTTTCCGTTATCGCGAGGAAACTGACACCGCGCTGAAGTTTCAGTTGCGAAGTAATAATTATATTTCGAGATCCGCTATAAAATTCAACTCTATTTGCAGGACGAAAGCATGCTTGTACTCCTTAGAATATTGCAAAAATTGTAATTTCTGGAGTTGAGATTCCGACCACCCTATCCGATGCATTTTTCCACGCTGATTTCGAAAGTCACAGATTCATTAGAAACAACTCAAAAGACCACCGAGGTATCGATGGTTTTCTGCGAGGAGAAAAATATTTCTCCACATCAAATCATCCATAATTTATATTTCCTTCGAGAAATCGATTTAATAAGTGTGCTTTTTATAATCAGCGTGAGAAGATACACAAAATGAGATGGTCGAATAAGTGATTCCGGAGATCTTGATTTTCCAAAAAAAATCAGAAAAATATCAACTCTTAACAATTTCACAAAAATCGAAATCTTTGGAATCGAACTCCTGATCACCCTACACGATTAGTTTTTTCATGCTGATTCCAAAAATCACAAAATTAGGGAAAATAAAGAAACACCAAGATATCGATGGTCTTCTGAGGTGAAAAATATTCCTCCACATCGAACCATCGATATTTTATATTTCCTTCGAGACAATAACCGTGCCTTTCGTAATCAGCGCGAGAAAATACACGAGATGAATTGGTCGAGCAATCGATTTCAGAGGTTGCGATTTTTGCGAAAAATTGAAAAACCATCAAAAGATTAAAATATCCACAAAATATGACACTCCGTCTCCGTACTTTCTCGATTATCGTACATCGACTTACGAAGAAACTCGAAATCAACGCGATTCAGAATTTCACGAACAGCGAATTAATCTCTGCCTAACGAACCGCGTCGATACCGACGTCATGCTCGAAATACTCCACGACACAGAATCCTACAGTCTCGGGTTGTTAATTCCGTTAAATATACGCGGTCTCGTTCGCGATCACCTCCCTCGTATCGGCGGTTTACGGTGCCTCCGCGTCTTCGGAGAACGATCGTTCTTGAGTTTTTCCATCGCATCGGAGGGAGGGGGGCGGCGGCGGCGTTTATCGTCTCACCTCGGCTCGACACGGCCGTCGAGGAGGAAAGAAAATTCCGCAGGTCCCCCCGATCGAACTCTTCGCACCGCTACGACCGGCTCGTTTTGCCGATCGCTTCATTACGTTCGCCAGCCTCTCTCGGCGTTAATCGCGTTTTCATCCCGCTCGCACCGTAGGAACAATCGAACGAACGAGACTCATCCCATTCGACCGAAGCAAGAACGTCGACGTCCCGTTAACCGTTTCCTCCTTCGCACGGTCGTCGCGGTTAAACGGTGCCCGAGCGAAAAACACGCGCGCTAGGTATAGCTTTCCTTCGACACTTTCAGGATCGCAACTCTTTTTTTCCCGCGATCGGCGCGGGCTTCATTCACCGCCGCGGAAAAGAGACGCGGAGGAAGTCGTTAACGATCGTACGAATCTCGCGCGCGCGTCTCATCGTCGTAAATAAATGGCGACTCGCGCGTCGAGTACGCGCAGCGAATAGACGCGAGGGGCGAAATGAGAAACAGTTTCACGCGCGAGCGCGATGCATAAATTGTAATTCTAAACGCTTCGTTCGTACACAGGCGCCGCGGGTATCGGAACTCGAATACCGGGCGTTCTGACAAAAGCCTGACAAACGATCGGATTCGAAACGAAGATCGAGCACGGCCACTCCCATGAAGGGAATACCTGTACATCGCTCGCGACGGACGCTCGCTCGAGTCACTTCCGTATTGCGCAACCCCCGCATTTTACATCCTTTCCCCGCAACGCGATCGATTTTGCATTTTCCCACTGGCTCTTCCGGTGTCGCGCGAGCGATCGCTCGTTAAATTTCCCTAAAGCGTCGCAGAGAACGCGATATTGTTCGGTACGCTTCGAATATTAACGCGTATTACGGTTAAGCGGTTCGACGAGGCGCGAGAAAATGTGTAATTCGATTTCTCACTCATTTCTTTAATTACAGATTCGGAGAATTTCGACAAAATTATTTGCCCTGTATTTTTTCATTTTTCACTTTCGGCCTTATCTGAACTCGAAAACGATATTTAAATGCGCAACAACGTCATCGCGTTGTAAGACCATCTTTAAAGCACTCGTTGCTCGCACTGAGGAAAATAATCTGGTTAATTTAACCAAAATCCTGGAGACCATATCTAAACCATTTGGTAAAACATGAATCCCCGATCAGTTCGGTTAAGCTGACCATTTTCTGGTTAGAATAACTAAATATTTGGTTTAATTTACTAGTATTTTTTGGTTAGAACATTTAAACTCGTTCTCAACCAGATGCGTTTTGTCATTCAAACCAAGTTATTTTTCTCAGTATGGTATAAATACGTCTCTCTTGCTGTTTGATGACGTCACAGCGTTGTAGAGAGAAACGCGCGAATAATTACTTTTCAAGCATTTTCTTCTTCGTATGATATTAAATATACAGATATACCTATAGATTACACAAATTGAATTTAAACGCTGTAAAAAATTCGACGGTGTGAACCTATATAGACTACTTTTGGTGTTAGGTACCTAACAATGGCATGAGACTAAATAACACCAGATGTGGTACATATACATGAATACCGATAAAAAAAATGGCGTTAAAAATTAATACCACTTTTTTACTGTGGAAATACGAACTTTCTTTTTTTACGAGGAGACCGAATTCGTAGCACTCTGCAGAATCGCTCGACCGAATAGTTTTTCGATCGATAACGGCTCGCAGCCTCTATAAATCATCCACTTTCCCCGCGTCGATATTTTCATCCAACCCCCCTCCACCCGTCACCGATTTCTCGCGGCGGCAATTTCCACCAAATCCGCGCGAAAGTACCGCGCGCCCGCGGAAAGTCGCGCATCGCATCGCGCCGCCGGCACCGCGTTATGTAGGCACTTATAGCGACAATGTCGTGTCCGGCCCGGTAGTCGCGGCGTCAATGACCATAAAAGCGATCCCGCGCCGCGCGCAGTTCCTTCACCCGCACTCAGACTTTCTCCCCATTGTCGGGGCCAATCGATTATTATTCCAGCGATCTAGTAAGGAGATATCCTACGGCTCGACCGAACGTTACGTAATCGCGCGCGGCCCGCGTGCTTCCGCAACGGCGCCGTTTTCACGGTGGACGGAAGAGCGTCCTCTCGATTAGCGAATCCGATGCGAAGTATCGCCGCGTGATAAGCACTCGGAGGGATAATTTCGCGATCTTATCGTCCTCGCGCGGAACGAGCCGTATAACGGCGTTGAGTGTAGCGCGATACAATAGTGTTTATCGCGAGATTGCTTCTCTCTCAACGTGCTGGGCGTATTGTTGCGCAAGCGATACGGAAGAAGGGGGAAACGCGGGCAGTAAGGTAACTGTCCTAAAAGTCGGACGGTTAAGCCGACAGTATCCGGACAGTTATACGAATTCATACAGCGCAGATTTTACTCAGTGTTTTTACCAGTGACACTTCCCGTATACATCCTTAATTTATTGAAGACTTTTTCCAACAAGAGTCCCTTTTGATTTCATCCAATAATTTGAATTATACTAAAGTATATATTATGTCTGGCTACTGAAGGGTGTCCTACTATTGGGACGCTCTTACCTTAACTATAACAAGAGCCGAACGGTTAATTAAGCCTGCACTGTAAAAAAAATGTGTATTTTTAGTATACTTTTATACAAAGCTTTTTTCTAATATGTAATTATTATACCTACGTTTATGAAAATTAATATACGAGTACTTTGTAATCATGAAAATTAATATATTTCCTTATGAAATTGCTCTTATCAATCTCATATAACGAAAAAAAGTACCTATATTCATTTCTATAACCACATATAGGCTAAAAGCTTTATATACTCGTAGAACTGTATTAAATTTTAAACAATTTTATTTACAATGCAGTATCCGGACAGCTATAAAAATTCATACAGCAGATTTTACTCGCAATCAGTGCTTTTACCAGTGACACTTCCTGTATATAAGTACATCCTTAATTTATTGAGGATTTTTTTCCACACATCATTCCTATTTATTCCATCCAATGATTTGAATTATACGGTCAAATATGTCCAGCTACTACGACGTATCTTGCTATTGAGACAGTTACTTTATATGACCAGCCGAGGCGGATCGCGACTTTTATCGATAGCCTAATGACGAATCGTCCGCCTTTCCTGCGGTCGATCGACATGCAGCGACTGTCGCGCCTACTGCCGGGATGCGGGGGAGGTTTTATTACTTATCCCGCGCGAGCGGTGTCCCGCATTAACCGCTTCTCGTTTAGTATACATAAATGCAATCTCTATTATCGCGCGGACGTTCCAATCGAAGCGGGTATCTTCGGATGTGCTCGTAGGCGCGTGTAAGTAGTTTCGTACGCGCGGCGCGATCTACGACTCGCAGCGGCACTCCGCGATGTTCCATCGATCATCCGGTTTATCGCCGAAACGCGTCGCGACGCCTACGCGTAGAGAGACTTCTCATTTGGAATTTTCATCTCCGATCTGCAATCGCATCCCCCGCGCCGCATCCGCGTAGGACGACGAAGCGTTTTAGCCGGGGCAACCCGGAATAGCTCTCCGCGCGGTGGATATGATTCTCCTTCCATTTCCCACCCGTCAATCGCGCGCGAACCATATTTGCGAGAGGTGGGCATAGATCGTACACGGGCGGCGGAGGCGTTTCGACCCGATTCCTCCCCGCGCGGACGTGTTTCCCTTCCTTAACAGGATCGCGCGGCGGCGTCGCTCTCCGCGTAGCGCTGCGAACGACCGTAGAATCTCGGCTAAAGACCCCTTCGCGCACTCTCGCTTGCTACATACCGTCGAAATATAATTCGCGGCCGCGGCGATTACGCGTCTTTACAGCCTCGCCATATTTAACCGGGGATAATTGTCATGACTTCCGTGGAGCGGCATAACGCGTGTATATGTATGTGTTTACGTCGTATGTAGCGGGTAACGCTTCGCCTCCCTTAATATCAGTCCGTTTCGCTGTACGGAGTTGTTAGGGAGAGCGATTAGAAGTCCTGCTCGAGTCTTTTTCTAATTTACTCGCGTTGGAAAACCGTCAATTTCCGACCATCACCCAACACGCCTCGCGATTTTCACTCTCGGTTCTCGGAAGCGCGGCGAGTACCGTAATAAGTTCTACGCGGCTGTGCGACGGCGATGTGTACAGTCGGATCTCCCGAGGGGACCGCTCTCCGCTTGTCGCGTCGCCTAGGTTGGACCGCTCCTGTATCTGGAGAGAACTGTTGCTGCCCTGCATCAGCTACAAATATGGTCATCCGAAGTGCATCATGAAATTCTTGGTCTGAGAATGTGACGTATCTGATTGACCAAAGAACGCGAAAAATGTTTCTACAGTTCTAAATAGAGAGATGGTTCAACGTATACTGTTAAAGATGGTTTGATTCTTAAGAATCGAAAGAGAACCTGAATTTTCAATAGTTCTCGAACATTTATACAGTGTCCCAATAGTCATTTCTTTGACTAAGATTCAAAATAAGAAAACATTATGGACATGACAATTTATTGTTTTGTAGGTATAATATTTCAGATACAAGTGTGACTGATAATTCGGTATTTGCATAAAAAGATATTCATATTTTTTAATTTAATTTGTGTCTGTACGCGTATTCAATATCACATGAAAAAGAAAATGTTGAAAAAAAAAGCAATTATTCGCATAGTTATAAGTGCGTTTCTCTCTACGGGGTTGTGACGTCATCGAAAAGCTAGAGAGACGCACGTATGACAAGCAATGAATACGAGAGAGATAGTCTTCTAAGATGATGATCAGCTACATTTTTTGAATATCACTTTCCAGCTTTGATAAGGCCGAAAATGAAAATTGAAAAAATCCGGGGGTGGGGGAGCAAATAAATTTGTTTCAATTTCTCGAATATGCCAGAAAAAAAAATTAGAATACCGAATTCTTTCAGCTATAATACTTTCACTTAAATTTCAAACGAATTTTAAAAAAGTATAAGCAACGATCCAATACAACGACACTACCCTATCTCGCTGTTTTCAGCCGACCATTGTATTTCAATTTTTTCTCATCCGAATGAAAAATGAAAAAAAATTTTCTCAGCGGATGACGAAAGACCCGTGCCCCAAATCGGTATCTTCGCGACGAATCGGAGTGTCCATTTGAAACTATTATTTAAAAATAAATATTTTTAAAAATCGTTTTAACCCTTCCTTGCTCACGTGGGGTGTAGGCGACACCCCAGCCTCCTTTTTTGCATGCCACGCCTAGAGTTTCTTTTTTCGAGGTTGGCACTTTCAGTACCTTTCGAGAACATTTCATTAAAGAATTTGGCACCAAAAGCGCAAGATAAAACCGATTTGTTTATCCGACAGAACGCTGCAAAGTGTTAAAAAGTGATTTTTAACAATTTGTAATTAACTCAATATTTAATATTTTTCTATAAAACTTGTTCCAATTTGTTGATTTGTCCTTCGTTAATAAAACGAGGGTATGATAACTATCCTCAGTCCATTATTTATACTATTTTTTAATAAAAATCGACAGGGAGATCTGAGCGTCTGAAAACCGAGATCTCATGTACCCCGAGACTTTGAGTTTTATTTCAATTAGAAAATTAGAAAATTAAAAAATTAAAATGTGTGTTGAATTTTTTTAAATGTTGAGATCATTAGGCACTATCTTAAGCTTTAAAATAAAAAAAAAGTATTAAAAAATTTCAATTTTTCACTAAGAAAACGTTAATTTTTAACTGGGGCGTAGGGTACACCCCAGGTGAGCTCTTATGTTTCAAAAACCCACGTGAGCAACGAAAGATTTAAAAAAGGATGCGTATATATACACCGTCGCAGGCGAATTACCCCCATCACACGGAAAGCCGTCAATTTTCCCTCTCTCACTTCGCGGAACTCATGCACACTACGTACGTACATATAGGCACGCGAAAGCGCGAGTGTGTAGGAACGACCTGCAATTTCGTACCTATGCAACATCGACGCGTGGCAGGATCCACGCCCGTACGCGCAACGCGCATTCCGCGTCCGACATTTATAGGTGCGCGTCGACGAGATCGAAAAAAATGTCTTTACAGCGTGTACCTATATGGATCGCCAACATAGGTGCATCGCGCCTTGGACGAATGTGCAACCGGCGAGCGTCAACGCTGTCGGCTAACCCGGCGCTTCCCGCAGTCTCGCCCGAGGCTCGATCTTCCGTACAACCGCCCATCCGCGCGCGCGCGCGCGCCGCTGCAGTTTAACGACGCGTTTTACATCTCCGCGCAATTTCTTTGCTCGGAGGAGCACACGTATGGTGGCTGCACCGTCGTATACGCTCCGCGCCGCGGGGGCGTTGGGCGAGGCCGCGTCCGTTCGTTCTTTCGAGAAAGGTGACGCAACCGCAGGGCATCTCGCGCGGAGTTTCTGAATAAGCTATGGCAAGTCACGGATCAGTAGTTTCGCGCTGAGAAAAATGATTACACTGAGAAAAAATTTGGTTCATTCAACCATCGGTGAGGTCGGATACGACGAACCTCGCGGTGTAATTGTTTCAATTAAATATTCACGCGTTTCAACTTCAATTTTTGGTTGCTTCAACTCTATTTATTTATCCTTACATTCTCATGGCATTGAAACAATTGCACTGTAAGGTTCGCCGTAATCAACTTTACAGATTGTTGAATGAAGCAAATTTTTTTCAATGTAGGTTAAAATTACAAAACGCGTCTAGTTAAACGTGTTTAGTTGTTCTAACCAAAATACTGGTCAGTTTAACAAAATATCGAATTATTCTAACTAAACTTTCGGTTGAAATAACTAAACGTTTAGTTATTCTAACTAAAAGTTGGTCAGTTTAACCGAATAGATGGAAGACCTTTTTTTAACCGAATAGTTTGGTCATCATCTCCAAGATTTCGGTAAGATTGACTAAATTATTTTTCTCAGTGCGGTAACGCGGTGATCGGATCGTCCGTGGATATAACTGCTCGCTGGAAAGAAGCGCAGGGAGTTCCAAAAAATTCGGGAGAAAGCGCGAGGCTCGTATACCGAGGAACGGGAAGGCGCGACGATTTAATAATAATTGCAGCGCGCCGATAATACAGTTGTCGATCAAATTCGACGAACAAAACAGCGGCCATTCGTGTCCGTCCGTGCTTATACACGAGTCACGTCCACTGCGCAGCCAGGCTCTCGATAATTCCCGCAGGGAAGTGCGCGCCGGAACGATCTCATTACGTAAGTTTACGTCCGATTTATATAAGCAGCTGTTAATGACGAATCCGGAGCGAACTCTGGCGCGTCATAACACGGACAGCGGCGAGAGAGCGGGAGCGGATGTATATGTTGGACCGTAAACACGGCGACACGAATTTCTCTCATGGCCCTATCGCAATTATCGCGCGGGTACCTATTATCGGGCGTATATAGCGACTCGCTAGATAGTAAAACGGAAACGCTTTGTCTCCTACACATGAGAGAAATATTTGCTAGTGTTAAACAAATATTTCCTGAATGAAGAACATATTATGATCTTAGAAATCTTTAAGAATACAAATTCTTAATCGCGAGGAATATATATATATTCTTGATTCAAGAATGCCATTATGAGAATAAAAAATTCCTTCTGCGCAAGAAAAAAGAACAATTACTCGAGCATACACTGAGAAAAATAAGGTGGTTGAAATAACAAAACGCGTTAAACGAGTTTAGTTATTCTAACTAAAATACTAGGAAGCTGAACTAAATATCAAATTATACAAACTACATATCAATTTATTCTAACTACATGTCTAGTTATTCTAACCAGAAAGTGGTCAGCTTAACCAAACACAAATGGAGGATCCATATTTCACCAAACAATTTGGTTATCGTCTCCAGGATTAAATTGACCAGGTTGTTTTTCTCAGCGTATCAAGTATTTTTTTGCACAAAGAAAACCATGGCTTGACCCTGAAATTAGGTACCTATATAATGCTTTTGATCGCAGAAAACATTTTCTGGGCACTAACAATTATTTCTCTCACTGTATAGGAGTTTTTGACTCGTCATTCGATCGGCGTCAATATGACGATAAGCCGACGATTAATCGAAAGGAGGATCGGTATTTGAAATTATTTACCAGATTCCAGTGACAACTCACAATTTGCGACCCCGATATAACGACGCGGATATCGAATGATAAAAGATCGAAGCCCTTCGCGTCGATTTTTCTCGCCTCCTCTTCCCTCGCAACGCCGCGGCGTCGATAAAACGCAATTTGTAGCTCGTTCCCGATGACATCGATATATACGTACGTACCTATACACGCAATGCCACACACGCACACGGGGTAAGATACCCCGGCGTTGCACTATAAAGTCCTAGCACGCGCGAATCACCGCGTGCGGCGTAAAGTATTATATTTCGCGCTCGTCCGGTAAATTATGCCACGATTTACCGGGAATATCTCATCCCTTGACGGTAAACTCGCGTTAACGTCGCGCTCGCATCTCCGAGGATTTACGAGCGGGCTCGTCGTTGTGCCTGTACCTTCGCTTTTTCGCAAGCTATACGCTCGAAAAGGACGGATTGGCAATATTTGGAGAATTTCTCATAAATAGATGCCTTAATTCTGAAGGGAAATCCGGACATTTTGGAATTGGTGTTGAAAGATTAACATTTTTCGTGCAGTCTTAAGACTAATCGAGTAATTACACTGAAAAAGAAAATTTACCGACCATGACATGTTGGGACGACCAACTAAATATATAGCTATCTAAACAAATATGTAGTTTGAGTAACTAAAATTTAGTTTAGGTATCCGAATATGTACTCAGATGCTTCAACTAAATATTTATTGAACAAGTACGAAACTATATTTAATTGACCGCCCATAACTTAAAAATGTAATTCAATCAATTTTCTTTTCTCACAATCAGTGCAGTTAAAACTACACTTCCACCATTCGTCTGACAAAAACTCTTGTCGAAACAAACCAACTCGAATTGATTTAACAAAGCAGTGAAGTCGAATTGATTTACATCTTACCGACAAGACGAATTTAATTGAATGAAATGAAAAAAATGTAGTTATTCCAACCAAATGCAGTCCGATCAAACACAAATGGTAAGTTTGACGAAATTTAACCCTCAACGCGAACAATTTAATTGGATAAACTAAATTTTGTCCTCAGCGCACCTCTGTGGATATGAATTCGAGTCTCAAACGTTCGCGTATCGAGTTGCCACGATCGCTGAGAACGACTGAGCACTTTCCGGAGACATAATAACGTAAGATCTCGTTCCTACGAAGACGTAATTGTTAAAGAGCGCGTTAAAACACGAGACGATAGCGACGGGATAATTAATTGCGCGGGCGGTAACCCCGGGGATAAACGCGTACAGCCCTCCCGCGCATTCTTAGATTCCACCGTAACAACCGTAACGTTATTACGGCGGCCTTTCGTTCTGTGGGTATAACAAGTCGCGCGGTATACGACCGCGCCGCGCGCCGCGGTGCATTACCGTTAGCGCTTCGCGAACCGGTGCAATTGATCGCCCATTACGCCAATAAACACGGCGCCCGCCCCGTCATCGCCGCGAAACGCGTAATCGCGACACCCTTCTTCCAAGTCCCGCGCGCCCCTCGTCTCCTTGTACCACGTATCCGCGCGGCGGCCGCGCGGTGATAAGCTAACAAGCGTCTCGTTAGCGCGCGAGCACGCTCGAACAAACGACGGCAAAATGAATATTTCATCGTCCAACCGGTGTGCGTCTCGCGGCCGCGCCGCCCGTAACGAGAGTTGCGTCGCGAGGATGACGGGAAGAGACGAGCGTAAGAAAAGTGAAAACGTCATTTATAGACCCGCGATAACGAATCCGATACCTCGATCCGGTCGGCTTTGAGAGAGGAGGGAAAGAAATAATGTGGTATCGCGCTTTTACTTTTTTTCTACTGTGGCTTTTTAACGGGCTTCTCTGTATCAGGTAATTTTATTAGTCGGTGTGGTTTTGCTATTATATATTAAGGTAAAAGAGTGGGATGATACGCTGAGAAAGATAACCCCTGGCCAGTTTAATCAAAATCTTGGAGATCACGACCAAACCGTTTGGTGAAATATGAATCTTTCATTTGTGTTGGTTAAACTGTCCATTTCTGGTTAGAGTTATCAGAAATACAGTTAGAATAACTTGATATTTTTTCAGTTCAACTTACTAATATTTTGATTAAAATAACTAAATTCATTTAACCAGATGCGTTTTGTCATTTTAACCAAGTTATTTTTCTCCGAGTAGACGCTCCAGTTTCTGTTTAAGTTTCAACGCGATTAGGTATCTCAAAATTAGCGGAGATATACAAAAAATGTTAAACAGCTTTTTTATAGTAAAAATGTGGATAAACATTTTACATTTACACTTTTCTTCGATATCTGCAATTGATTTCGCGACGATCAATTTTAAACTTATTCTTCAACCAAGACATCTCTACCCTAGCTTTACCCTCTACACCCGGAAAATTTCTTCATCTCATTCAGTCTTCGTAGCGAGAAGCGAACACCTGTTCTCAAATTTTGATTCGCGCGCAAACGACGTCACTCGAAGCACCGATCAATTCGCGGGCGGGGATTTTTGCCGCGCCTCGCGTCATCTACGACGCGTCGCCGCGAGGTGCAAGAATCAAACGATATGTCGAGAACAACGGGAGCAATACACATCCTCACCGCGATATAATTGATAAACAATGCGGAACGGCCGCCTCTCTTCTCGGTCGCGGTGCCTCGCTCTTCCTGGTCGCGTGGGCGGCGCTGCTCCCCGTGCATTTATGTATCGATACGGATGCTACAATAATGCGTCTGCAAGGCGCTTATACGCTATCGCGCTACGGAAGCGGAGCGCGCGTGGCTACGATAATAAACTAGAAGGAGACAGTGCGCGATAGAGAGCGCGGCGCGATCGGAGAACCGACTCCTCGACTAATACCTCCCTCCGGCTTTGAACTTACGTATGCGTATAGGTACGTACCTATGTATATACGCACCTTTCTTACGTTCATTCGTCTACCCAAGGAGCTGTACACGTGATCGTTAACATGGAAAACGCGATATTTTATGGATTTCTCGGTGGTTAATTCTTCTTCGAATTTTCGTAAAAATCGAAATGTTCGGTGTTCGGTGTATTTTTTGTGTAAATTCTAAAAATGGTGGGTTTATAGGAGCAATTTTATAGGCACAACGAGATATCGACGATTTTCCGTTATAAATGGGAATTTTTCTCGTGCACAAAATCGCCGATATCTTATACATATTTCCTTCGAGATATCGAACTTTTTATAATCAGCGAGAAAAAATACACGAGATAGGATGGTCGAGCGATTGATTCCAGAGATTTCGATTTTTCGCGAAAAATCGAAATCTCTGGAATCGGTCGCTCGATCATTCCGTTTTATGTATTTTTTTCGCACTGATTACGAAAAATAAAATTATAGGATCCACATTTTAAAGGAAATAAAAGATATCGATGACATTATGCACATCAATCTCATCCCCTCGGAAAAACATTAATATCATGGACATTCTATTAAAATGTCTCCAATAAATCCATAATTTTCGAAACAAACGAAAAAATACACCGTATAATGATGATCGAGGAATCGCTTTTAGAGATTTCAATATCTAGCAGAATCTTAATATTTATCTTTTCATTCGTACAGCGAGTTCGTATATCCGTAATGATATCGGGAAGGAAGAAAGAGAAGAAGAAAATACATCTACTCGTCTAAGAGTCTTCTCGCGATGCATCGATATACGAGGCTGAAGCATCCGCGAGGTGATACCGCAGACAGAAGTGCAGTGACACTGGTCGCGGTTTATCTGGGTGCGCGTCTCCTCCGCGATCTATAAGTCGTGTGCTCTCGGAATGCTCTCCTTCACGGTATCGCAGAAATAAAGCACGACGACGGAAATACCTTCGTACCCACACACCAGCGTCCACGTTGTCACGAGCGCGGAAAACGTATAGGTCTACCCGCGATAAGGTGGTAGGTGATGGTGCCATTAGAAGCGGACCTTCGCTATCCGGATCATTTTGTACGCCGGGTACCCCGTGAGTCAAAGGATGAAGCTCAAGAAATCTCCGCGACTATAAGTGTTCCACTTTATACTTATTTTCCGAACTTCCCTATCACGGTGTCCAGCAAACTGTGAGAAGAAATTCCCTGACTTTTCCAGTCTGAAATAGCCTTTCCCTGACCGCTCTGTGGGTCTATAGATTTACACCGAGAGAGAAATGTAGTAAATTGAAAACATACCATTTTTCTTCGCAGTGTAGTATAAGGTGTTACGCATCGATCATTTTTCGTCGAATGAACAACTGAACTAACATTAATAGAACGGGTTACGCCAACTGAGAAATAAACATTAAAATAATTTAATTTTGCGGAATCATATTATTATTTAATGGCCTTTTTTTAGAACAAAAAAGAACTTAGGTACATAATAATACATACACATATGGAAAACTTTTTAGATTTCTATAGAATTCTCAAAAATTTCGACAGTCCAGTAATCAAGCTATTTGTATGATTTGAGTATTTTTCGAAAGATTCCAGAAAATTCTTTATTTTCTCAGATTTTTCCCCGAGCCACGTAATTACCTGACAATTTCAGGTTTTCCAGACTTCCCTGACCGCTTGACACCGTGCCTGTAAACCGTAACGATTCAGCTTTTTTACGGACAACGCGCGCCTAACAATTTCACCGAAAAACAGCCGTCAAAAATTCTCTCCGATTTTCTTCCCATCCGTCTCAACCTTATCCGAGTTTCTTCCATATCCGTCGTAAAAAAGCACTCGCCCAGCTTCTCCTGAAAGATGCGCGGGATCGATGGGAGCTGCCATCGCAATGATTCACCACGTTGCTTCGGCACGCTGATAAATAACCCGGATTGTTTATAAAGCCGGTGGACCAGACCTTAATGCGTATCGGGCATCGGATAACTCCGTTCCAAGGAGCGCGGGGATGTATATCCTTCAACCCGGCTCTGGATATCGAATGACTAACTAACCAGTCGTAAAGACACGCCACGGGCACGCGCATTCCATCGCGTATGTGCATAATAGGTATCGATACATACGTTATACCGTTACAATGTCGTCTAGGCCGGAGTCTGGACTGTGCGCACTAAATTACCACTGTCCCGCGCGCCGTTCCGAAAGATCGTCCGCGCGGATAGCGAAACTAGTTCTCGCGGACAAGGCCTAGGTCGCGCGGCTCTCGGAAACACGGGAGATTTCCAGATGGTCGCGCCCCGCGGGCCAGAGGAAACTCCGCGCCGGAAGAATCGCCCCGACGAGACGAGTAAGAATGAAAGTGATCGAATCGTTACGTCGGAGATGAATAAGGAACGTCGTGGGGCGACTCTAGGATCGATCGACCGCTTGGATCTGATGTGCAGCGACGGAAGAAAGCGCGGCAATTAAAAAAAAATATTCACGTTTTTAAATTTAACTAGTAATTTGCACACAAAGCGTGGCAATTCGGTCTTTGCAAAAAAAATATCCATGTTTTTAAATTTAATTTGTAATTTGCACACACGTTCGATGTGAATAAATTCTTATTTATCCGAAACAAATTTTTTTATCAGGATTGCATTCAACTAGACTTTTTTTTCTCAGTATGGCTCCGAAGGGCTAGAATTCAGAATTCTCCGATATATTTATTTCATATTTATCATGCAAGGTGGTAAATCGTCACACACAAATTTAGCCGGAGGGTCCTAACACTCATATCTATCGATTTATCGAATCTAATCAAAATCGCTCTGTTAATTCTACTATCGATAGAATCCCCTCAAGCACCTACCTAACCCCGAAAATGAAAAATGTAAAAATAAACGGGATGAATGATTTTTTCCAAAGTTTTCTTTGCAATAAAAAAATTGCGGGAAAACCAAATTCGGTTTCGTTTCGAGATGCGCGGTGATCGTACCGTTCGGCGATGCCGCGAGCAGTGTCAATGGACAGCGTGGAATGCGCGGTTACGTGAACCTACGTTCCTACGTGACCGAGCAAGCGGGTCGGGATAGGCGAGCGCGTTACGTATCCGACGTACATGTACCCAACATCGCGCGCGTATGACGAGCCAAGAATTCAAAGCCATTGTCACAGAGCGCCCACCGCGGAGCAGGCCCGGTGTGTACAATATTGCGGTCGTCGTGCGGTCCGGCGAGCCGATAACACAAACGCTGTAGACTCTATTCTACCGTCGAAATGTGACTGCGAGATTACGACAGCGCGCGAGGTGAGGGGTGTCTATACGAACGCGGAAGAAGTGGGTTAAAGGTTTACGAACCGCCGCGGAGTTCCTTTGCACGTTTTTCGGGCGAGTCAGAGATCGGTGGGGCCAAGAGCGGGTTCGAGAAATTGGGTCGATCTTCGATCGAAACGAGAAAAATCCGCGTTGCTCTTTCTGCGTGAGGAAAATATGTTGGTATCTAACGTTCGCGCGGTTAAGAAGAATGGTATATGCATACATTGAGAATAATAATTAGGTTAAAATGACAAAACGCATCTAGTTAAACGCATTTAGTTGTTCTAATTAAAATGCCGATCCATTGAATTAAATACTTGGATATTCTAACCAAATGTGTTCAGTGGAAAAATAAGTTACGAATCCAAGTAAGTGTTTTGTTGGGATTATTCATGTCAACGGTTTACTTGTGAGTCGAGTAATTTTTCTTTAGATTAAAGAAGATTGTGACCAAATTCGATCAAACATTGCTTGATTCAAGTAAACTATCGATGTGAATAGTGCCAAGAAATCTATTTACTTTGATTCTCATCATTTCTTTTTCTCAGTGTAACCAAAGAATGGTCAGTTTGACCAAACACAGACAGAGGATCCATATTTCGCTGAACAATTTGGTCATCGTATCCAAGATTTTGGTTAAATTGACCAAATTACTTTTCTCAATATATGGATACTATCGATAAAAAAAATTGAGGACACAGCCGCCGTGCGAGACGATCAATTTTTTAACCAGACGGCCGTGTCGCGACCGAGTGACTCCAGAATTTTTCGGCGCGCGCTTTACGGCCCGGTCGCCAAAGTAGGAAGAGTAGGTGACGAAGGATACTCGAATCGCCGTTGACCCGATACGTGGACACTGATTTTACGCCGATCTCTCGACTCGATGTAAATTCGTGATCGATTTCCAGGTTCACCCGCTTCCTTCGCCGCGTTGTATATAAATCTCAATTTCTCAGCCGTAAACTCGAATACCTACACTGAGAAAAATAATTAGGTAGGTTAAAATGACAAAATGCATCTAATTAAACACGTTCAGTAATTCTCACCAAAATACTGGTTAGCGAAACCAAATATCAAGTTATTTTAATCAAATGTTTAATTATTTCAACCAAACGTTTAGTTATTTTAACAAAAAAGTAGTCGATTTAACCAAACACAGTTATTTATCTCAGTGTAGATAAGCGTCGCTGGAATGTCTCCTAGAACGATGTTCAAGTATATACACACATGTGGATACATCGGATAGGGTGGTCGAGATTCCAAAATTCCGAAGATTTTCATTTTTCGAAAAAATTGACAATTTCTGTATTACAGAAAATGCGATTTTTTTCGGAAAATCGAAATCTCTAGAATCGATCTCTCCACCACCCTATCTTATGTATTTTTTCGCGCTGATTACGAAAATGATAGATTTATTGAGGAAATCTCAACGGAACACCGAGTTATCGATGATTTCTTGTGGAAAAAAAAATTTTTTATACACAAAATCAGCGTTATTTCATATTTCCTTTGAGATTTCGACCTAATAACTGTGGTTTTCGGAATCAGCGTAAAAAAATACATCGGATAGGGTAGTCGAGATTCCAATTCCGAAGATTTTCATTTTTCGAAAAAATTGACAAAGTCGGGACCTTACAGAAAAATGCGATTTTTTTCGAAAAATCGAAATCTCTAGAATCGATCTCTGCACCACCCTATCTTATGTATTTTTTCACGCTGATTCCGAAACTGATAGACTTATTGAGGAAATCTCAAGCGAATACCGAGACATGATTTACGATAGCGACGAGGATATTGAGTTTGAGGATTATATAGAAAAGAAGGGTAACGAAACAGAGTAATTTTACATCCGATTAGTATTAGAGATGTATGTTGTGTTCGAAGTAGAAGGAAAAATATAATTAGTTTTTTAAAAATCGATTTTTCACTGTTTTTGAAATTTTCAAAATTCGTGAGCGACCTTTAGAAAATTTTTTCTCGTGCTGATCTTTGGTGACGATTCTTAAAACATGATAAACTAACATAATCTGATGTACCGCCCCAATGTAGCATATTTTGTAATAGTTTATATATTTTCTGTTCATTGTATTCTCAAAACAAACAAAAAATTAGTTTGCAATATCGCGGTAAATATACAATATACTATTATATATATGATTATATATCTTTTTTGCATTGTAATACATAGTTAAAAACAATATCATTTATATATTTTTCGTATCATTTTCAATGTCCCCGACAGTTGCAAGGATTGCGAAATTTGTGAATTTTTTCAGCGTATACAAGCGATTCGTTGAACACTGCGGTACACGAAACGATGAGGGGTTTTCAAAGTAATCAATCAAACGCATAAACGTCGCCGACGCACATTCTTTCCATACGGCATCGGGCGTAGGTCGCGAACCCTCCTCCCGTATATCGCAATCACGCCGCGGCGCCAGGCAACTAAACGGACGAAAGTGCGAGGAGGATCGAGGAAGTCCTCGAGATTGCGTTCCTTGTAACTCAAAGGCGAAGCGCGCGGCGATCTGAGATTTTGTATAGGGTAAAGTCGGTAAATACGCCCCGGGGGGAAATACGCCCCAGTACATGGAAACTACATTATGCGTCGGTATATGTCGCTGAGGCGGTAGTCATCAGTCGAATGTCTGTGTCTTACCAGAGAACTCGCGCACTTATTAAGATTTCAGCTAGCGTTGTGGAAATAAAATTTGTTTTGTGAATAATTTGGTGTCTTTGAGTACTACAAATTTGCTTGTAAGTTTATAGATATCGAATTATTGAGTTGTGATTGTGTATTTTGTAAGTTTCAAGTACGGCGTCAGAAAGTACGTTTATTAAACTAAAAACTGAAACATGTAGATTGTTAGCACCTGTAGCGTGTGGAGATTTAAACGGTGTGGCGTATTTCCCCCCGGTTTTGGAAATACGCCCCACCTAGAGCCAGCCAATCTTAACAGATGTACAGGGAATGCAGAAATAGGCCAGAAGAGTCAAAATTCGGAGTCGTCATCAAATTCTGAGATGTGTCTACCTTTGGAATCGTCGGACGAACTCTCTGACGAGGCGGAAGATATTTGCGTCAAATGTCGAGACCACTATTACACCACGAAGTCCAAAGTGGACTGGATTCAATGCACAGCATGTCGTGGATGGCTACATGAAACGTGCACCTCCCATGGCACAGTTTGTGATGTTTGTGCCAAAAATTTATCTCCAGAAGGCGATTAAGTATATGGGGCGTATTTCCCCCCGGGGTGGGTAATACGCCCCATTTGACGTGAATGGTTTTTTATTTTTTGTAGAAGCTATTTGATAATTTTTGTCATCTTTTTATTTTTTTTTTAAGAAGTGTAATGTCCTGCCAAATTTTTGTTGTTTTTTAAAATAAAGTTTGTTTCAAATTCCTCGAGTTATGATTTTTTTTTGAAATGTGGGGCGTATTTACCGACTTTACCCTACGTTCGATATAACTCGGCAATAAAGGAATACGGAGACGCGTGTCGTTAAAAGTCCAAAATTCACGATGGAAAGTCTCTGTCGATAAATATCTCACCGACTTATTTATTGCTGCTTCCGACCTGCGTGCGACACGGACCATTCGTTGCGCGACCTTGTACCAATGTCAAGCACGTGCGTTCGGTACAAGCCCCGAGGTGTCGGCTACGGTAAAAAATCTGAAAGTAAAATATCTCCGAACACAATTCCACGTTTTTTCAGAATCCCCCGACCACCGGAAAGCCAGACACGTGTAAGCGTTTGTCCACCGATAAAACACCGCGTTCGCGCGTGTCTCGATTTATCGTCACGTCAATTAAACGCGAGTACGCGGGCTTTTATCGACGTCCGTGTTCAGATGTACGAATAGAAATAGTGGTGTCTGATCGATGAAACGGCCACGTCCCGTTGATCGGGATCGGGGAACGATTCGCTGATGCGAGAGGTTAATTGCGCGCTATAACTCAAAAATCTTCGCTATACGGTAATAATTAAAACAGTTCCGGTGGGCGTTCTCGATTGCCGACCGAGGCGTAGAGACGTCAGACACGTCTCGAGCATTTATTTCATGCATGGACGCGACGTCCGAGTACTGATTAACGATTTGAATCCGATTCCGCGAACGCTCCTCGCTCGCGCACGGCACTTCGGGGCGTCAAATTTCGTCGGTCAAATTGAACGGCTAAACCGACCTTCGAACCTCCGCGCGCATTGCTGCCGGCCACACGGCTCTGATGTGACTCACTCTCTCGAATGCTAATTTATTTACAACCTCCCGATTACCATAAAGCGTTAATTAATATTAGGTAATTTGTAGCGCGCGCGGTAGGAAATCACATATGGCGGAATTTCTTAGGCGACGCGTGTCACGCATATCGCGCCGCTTGTCTCGGATTCTGATGTCTGGTATTGGATACACGGCTTCCGCATTGAGAACTCGGTCGTCATTCGCCCAGCCCAAATGTTAACGTTGCACTGAGAAAAATGAATGGCTCTGCGCCTACTGAATTCCTGGCTCTTCGAGCTATATTCGAGTCTTTTGGCACAACGGTGAGAGTCGTATAGCTACGAAAGCTGAACGTTTGCAGCGGACGCATTCCGCTTGTAGGAACGATGTGGTATTTAGTTGTGAGAGCTGGACAGATAATTTCTAGCAGCCATACAATGCTCGATATGTCAAGTGAGCGGTTTCGTATTAGATAATAAAAAAAAAAAGGTAAAATCACCAAATACCGTCCTCCTTTTATTTAAATTTGTTTTTCTGTTTGATGGGTACACTGAGAAAAAAATTTACCAGGTCGAAATGAACGTATTTTTTAGTAGCCCTGAGAGCACATTTATTCGATTAGAATGAATATAAATTATTATCGATTTAATTGAAAATTATTTGGATCAGATCGATATTCATTTGAATCAAACAAATGTGCTCTTAGGACTATATTCTAAAAGTACGTTTATTTTTCGATCAAGAAAATTTTTTTCTCAGTGCAGATACACTGCCATAACAATGCTAATGTAAGTGTACAACTTTATCCCTCCAAGGTTTTCCTCGCGTTGTTACAATAAAAAATATATCGGTAACTAAGCGGCATTACTCTTACAGTATTGTCTAGGTATTCCTCATACGACGACGATTATTGCTACAATAAAAATCATGCATGTAGCGATACTTTAGTTTGTTGCAGCAGCGATTCATTTTTCTCAGTGTAGGGCCACCAAATAATTGGAAGAATAAAAATAGTAATAAGCGTAAGAATAAGAACAAGTATTGTCCACTTCCCACGATCTTCCCGATCATGTCTTCGCTGCATCATTACCAATACAGCAGCTTAAACTGCATTCAAAATTGCGAGCATTGAACGTTTCCTATTCATTTTCTACCGCTTCAATTCCTTTCAGATATTTTCAGGTTGTGATGATACTGGGAATGTGAAGGCAAGGAAACTTGAACCACTGGATGGACGAATCACTAGATTATCGAGCCATTGGATAATTCTACGGCACAATGGCTATTCTTATTCTCATGTTTATTTTTCTTTTTATTCTTCCAATTGCGTGAAAGTCCTCACACAAAACGGGCGTGCGGCGGTTTTCGAATTCGATACCGCGTGCTCACGCCATACATTTAGTTCTGGAGGAGAAACCGAGAAGGCCGCATCCGGTACTGAATGAACGAGCGAGAAGCAGTCCTCTCGCGCGAGCGTTTTTCATCCGTACGATTACCGCGAGTCGATTCGAAGGAATGCTCCCGATACCCGGATAAAAACCCGCGCGGAAAGAGACTCCGCTCGACCGCGGGATTAATTTAACTGCGAAATGGACTTCCGTTTCCAGAGGTTCCCTTCTCTAACGGTGAATCGGAGATACGATAATCACCGCGCCGCTGCACCGCCGCTAATGAGCGGCGGCGACTTCCTCGATCCTAAATACAACGTCTCCGTCGTCCTCGATGTTGGGACAGGTACGCGCTCTTGCGCCGGTACACCCTCGACCGCGAGGGTTATGCGAATCGCGAAATGTACTTCTGTAGCGAAAGATAATCTCGAGACGGACTCTCCGCGGCGAACTCCCCCGTTTCGCTCGCGGCGCAGGAGCGAGCGTAAATTCTCCGGGGGTAATTAGCTGCGGTCTTATAAGGAAAAGCAGCAGTCTCGGGTGCGCGCCGCGGAACTCGATTAATTCGCGTAGGTTATCGGTGCTCGACCGACCCCGCGACGGCCCTTTCGACGGCGCGCGCCGATATGAGCGCGGATTTTACGGCAACGCACACGCGTCGCATCACCTGCGCGCGGAGGCGGCGCGAGACTCGTCTGATGTGCGTAACGACTTGCGGGATCGTGCGTAATTATTTCTTTATATCAAATTGATCTTCTTTCGTATTAATTTAATATTTCTTTCTCGCGATCACATATTATTCCACGTGACGGCAAGAAAGAGATATCTAATCAAGGTGTGTGTGTATTAAAAATCGTATTGACGTAAATAAATAATTACTCGTGACCCCGCAAGTAATTTTCAGTAGATCCAACTCTTTTTCTGTGTACAGGCGTACGCGCGGGACCGTCGACGCGATTCCTTTTCGAAAGGAACGCTTTCATTCCGAGATCTCTCACAAATGTCAAGGAATTATCCGCCTCGTATATATAGCGGAGCCGAGCGGGAATAATTATCCCATTTTGGCGTTACGTAAGACCGCCACGAGATTGTAACGCA
Organism: Xiphydria camelus; assembly: GCA_963678675.1. Lineage (NCBI taxonomy): Eukaryota > Metazoa > Arthropoda > Insecta > Hymenoptera > Xiphydriidae > Xiphydria > Xiphydria camelus. The sequence goes on from OY783194.1 coordinate 31,584,418, forward strand.
GGAGAATTCGAACGCGAAAGGCGCAGCCGGTGTATCGGCGCATCGCAGCCGTCCAATTTCGATCGGGAGTCGGGCGGCGCGAACTTGTGCCGAGTATAACGAAGGTCGTGTCGTCGAAGCGTTGCAAATTCGACGCGAATGATACATTTTTGTTTGCGGGATTAATAGATGTGGGTAAACGTGGATATTTCTAGAGTCCGAGCGTAAAGCGCGAGTATGATATCAATTGGAAATGAAAATTGACTCACATTTCGATGTTTCTGCAGGGCGGGGCTGCGATGAGTCGTCTCGTCCTTGTCGCCTTTCCGTGGCGAAATTCTCGTTAGCCGACGGCGAGAAAAGTCGTGTCGATGTCGTCGAGGGTCCTTCGGATTTCCTCGCATCGTCTCACCCACGAACACTTCTCATCGCGCGTCGAAGCGACGTCATCGACGACGCGAACCGGAAACTCACTCGCCACTGTGTCAAAAATATTCTTTACGATTTACATGAGCGCAAACACCGACAATCCGTCACTCAATATTCGCCATGATTTATATAACGTTCGCGTGAATGCCAAGATGGCGCCAAGAGGGTTCGAGGTCGACGGTCGATCGATGAAGAATCGATTTCGCTTCGATATCGACAGCGACATCGACATCGAATGCTGCGAAATGCACGCGAAGTACTGGCGATTTGTCTAAATACAAGCAACTCCATGAAGTAAGCGAGATTCGTATGACTGAAAACTAGATATGTCGTTGCGATTTTCGCTTCACTCTCACCTGTCGATCGACCGCCGTTAAAACAATAGTCGTTACATCGTGCGGCGTGTCCGTTGATTATTCACGTTGTACGAAGCGATCGAATCGTCGAAGGAATCACCGACGTACCTCAGATTCGACGTAAACACCGCACGTGTACTTACGCGTCATTTATTCACGACCGGGTAGAAACAGCTGATCCGCGACTTGCTTAGCGCGGGTAGCATCGTGCGGACCTACAGCGCTGCGGGTGCCGAACAGGTAAGATGCTTACCTATATGCGCACAGACACTGCGCAGGATACAAACGGCGCGGCAATAAGGAATCGCGCTAGATTATAATACGGAAATATTAATGACGCTATTCTGTATGATAATATAAGCTTTATAAGGTCCTAGATTCTCTAAAGCCACATAACAAAGCTGCGTAATTTTATAGAATCAACATAAAACCTTTTAAAGCTTACACAGAGAAAAAGAATTAGTTGGATCTACTGAAAATTACTTGCGGGGTCGTCGGTAATTATTTATTTATATCAATGGAATTTTTTAATACATTAATATGACATCTCTTCCTTACAATCATGTAGAGGAGTATGTAATTGCTAGGAAGAAATACTAATTAATATGAAAAAAGATTTTATTGGTGTAAATAAATAATTATTTGCGAGCCCGCTAGTAGTTTTTGGTAGATCCAACTAATTCTTTTTCTCTGTGTGTCTTTTGTACAGAATAGCGCCGTTACTTTGCACCGTCCAGAAGATAGTCGTTTAATATTACACTAAAAAAAGTTTTGAAATTTACAACATATTTCAGTTACCGAGATAATTGAAATTTCATAATATATTAATATACATCGGTATTGTACATTTCAAATGGAATGTATTAAAATGCATATACTCTGAGTGTATTAAAATTCAATTATGAACGTATCGTATATTTCATAACGGGGTGTATTAAAATTCATAACCACGTATTGGATAAAAGCTTTATATCGCGTTATATTAAATTTAATAGGAATTTTTTTACAGTGCAGTCGAACATACATTTACATGGAAAAAAAAATGATTTCGCAATCTTAGCAAAACTAGATTCTGCTGAAAACTTCTTCTTACCACGACAAAAATATTATCTGTAGCAACAAAAGATCTATTCGACAGAGCCAAAAATTTGGCTGAGATAGCAAATTTTTTAACTAAATTATTAATTTATCGGACATACTTTTTACCGCCACAAATATGTAACATTTTTATCGTGATAGTAAAAAGTTCTCAGCAGAGCCTACTTTTGCCAAGACTGCAAAATTATTTTTTTCCGCGTGGACCATATCTAAATATATCAATCACTTCTCATTAGGCCCCTCGAAAGAGTCGACCGGAAATGTCAGTAGAGAAGTCACGGAAGGGGATTATTAAATCTCGAGCGCACAGTACGTCCCACCTACGCATTCTCTCGCGGGGCATGCGATAATCTACGAGCACCCCATCGATTAACCGGGCAGGCGTACGAGTAATAATTATCGGCACTGCTCCACGCTGCGCTCATGACTGGTACAAAGTCAGGTGCCCGGCAGCGGATCGTCTACTTACACGGGGCGCGCCGGGATCGCGAAATACCGATCTCCGTCGCGGAAGGAGCCGCGCGCAACGATCGTGAAATCGCCGCACGTCGGGTTACGCGCGTCGAGTCCTACATTCTCTCTGACACTGTAATAGTTCAATTACTCGCGCGTTGCGTAAGTTACGTTGCGTTCGCCCGACGCGTACGCGCGGAATATCTAATTGTTCGGATCGGTGCGGTAACGCCGCGACGTAGATACCTCAAATTATTGGGGTATTACGGGCAATAAAAAGAACCGTCGTGTAATGGGACCCATCGCGTTGTTACGTTTCAATTTGGCGCGAGACCACGGTGCCGCCCGATTGTGGATACCGCGAGTCGAGTTCGTGGTGGTGAATGATGCAGGAGATGTGCGCTATGACGGATCGCACGTCCGATACGACGTACCATATGAGACTAAACTTACTCGCCAGGAAAGAAACTTCAATTACTATTATCTCATTAACTATGGGCTTTTGGTTCATATGTGTGTAATGCTTTTTCGAAGATTACGTTTCAATCTACAATTAAGTCTTATATCGATATGGGCCAAAAATTCATAAATAATGAGATAACAGTGACTGAAGTTTCTTTCCTGGCGAGAAAGTTTAGCCTCACGTGTGGTATATGTAGAGCCTCGAAGGCGACTGAAGAAATTTTTATTTGCACCGAACAGACGTTAAATTTGAATAAATTTAGTTCGCATTAAAATCTCGCACTTTTCGACACTTACAATGAGACTCGCTAAAGAATTCACGCGGCAGTAATAACTGAAAGAAAGGATCGTCTAGATCAGAGATATTCATAATTATGTAAATTGAGTTTTTTTTTACGCAAAAGGTAGTATTGTAGTCCCGTCAAGCCGCCCGTGGTTGGAGCACTCGATTGGCAGTGAAGAGGTAATGTACCGTTACTACGATTCTCATTACAAAACTGCACCGAGAGAAATAATTGTTAAACAAATATTTCTTGAATCGAGAACACGTGATCTTAGAAATTTTTAAGAATACAGCTTTTTAGTCGAAGAATATATGTACCTACTCGACTTAAGAATATCTTCGGTCGCTGAGAAGAATAATTAGGTTAAAATGACAAAATGCATCTAGTCAAACACGTCGTTCCTCTCTATACGCACGTATACTTGTACTCGTGCGTCAAAGTTCTCTCGATCTCTTGATACACTGAGAGAAATAATTGCTAGTGTAAACAATTTCTTGAACCAAAAACATACAATATTACCTTGAAAATTCTTAAGTAGGTATATAAATTCTCGATCGAAGAATATACACTTTTGATTCAAGAATACCGCTGTGGGAATAAGAAATTCTTTCTGCGCAAAAAACAAATAGGTACTCGAGCCTATTAACTATTTTCTTAGACGAAGAAAATTATGGCTTGATCCTGAAATTATATTATCATGTTTTTGATTGAAGAAAATATTTTGTTGGCAGCAGCAATTATTTCTCTCAGTGTGCAGCCTCCGTACTCCTCCTATACGTGTCTTTCCATTAAATCGAAGCAATTACGAGCGCGTTAAACCCATATCGGACCGCACATAGGCAACTGCGATATTAAAACGAATTCCCGCGTACCTAGCGACAAGTGCTCCACATTCATTCCGGAAGCCGGACGTACCAAATACGCCCGACACGCGCGATACACCGAAAGAACTTTCACCGTAAGAAACGGACAAACCTCTTTTTCTCTGGGAAAAATCTCTCCGCGGGAGATTATTAGGTACGTTATACGACCATCGCGTTCAGCCCCTCCTAATTCAGAATGGAAAATGTAGCCGTTTTCTTCTCTCCGTAGATTATATGTACAGCCGTACGCACTAGCACAGCTTTCTCGATAAGGAAGGAATTACATAGGTACTCGCGTGTACTGCAGTGATAAACGTAAAGATTCAATCTATCGATTCCAATTTTCTTCGTCGATGGCTCTTCCATTAGCGCGAAGCGCGCCGCGCGAATGCGCGCCTGTACACTGAGAAAAATAATTTCTGATGCCAAAAACATGTTTTCTTCAATCAAAAACATGATATAATTTCAGGAGCAAACCGTGGTTTTCTTCGTGCAAGAAATTATTTGTCAGGCTCTAGTAATTTTGTTTTTCGCGCGGAAAGATTGTTTTATTCCGACGCTGAGAAAATTAAGTTGATTAATTTAACTAAAATCTTGGAGACGACCAAATTTTATGGTAAAATATGGATCCTCCATCTGTTAAGTTAGATTGATCATTTTTTGGTTAGAATAACTAAACATTTAGTTGGAATAACTAAATACTGAACGATATTTAGGTTAACCCTCGTACGTCCCTCGGGTCTATAATGACCCACAGCGTTCAATATCGATAAGTTATTATTATGCCTTTAGAGATAATCTTCTGAAATTTTTAGACATTGTTTCTTTCTTATAACGATACTTTTTCATGATGGAAATAAGCATGTAATTATGTAATTTTGTCGACTACAAAAAACTGCACGTACAAGGTCTTCGGGTCATATATGACCCATACTGTAGAATGTTTTGTTATTTGTATTCAGGTACCATTTGCAGTCAATGTACCATTTTTCTTATATTATGCAGTTTCCAATGATTTCATAATACTTCAGTCAAATTTTATAAAGTGTACGTAGTTTGTTTGCTGAATGACCATGCATGTAGAGACGGAGTACGGACGTGGTTATTCCTGCTCTGCTCGGTTCTCCTGTAGGTATCTCTCCAAGTAGTGCGAGGAGTGTCTGTCTGATGGTATTAGCGTATATAATACCACCCATTACAATCGAAAGATCGAGAAATTTTTCAAATTTATCTTTTGTAAGAGGACGCCATTTCTTCATATGAGAATTTTCAACCTGATGATTTTGAGTTTCATAACGATTCGTCTCCTCTATAATCCTTTCAAGCAGACGAGAATCAAAAAAATAATTGAAATAATCGATTGGACTATTTCCCGATATAAAGATTTTCGGATTTATTTCGGAGCTACCTTCGAAATCTTTGATTGATGGGTAAAAATACGGGTACATGTACTTTTGGTTCGGATTCGCCACTAGTCCAAGCTTCATTTTCAGCCATTGCATTGTTGGATATACTACTGTATCAATACAGCCGGAGCGTTGCGTTTGCGCGAACGAATTCGCAATACGCCACCTATAAGGCTTTTCGCGTATACCGTGTCATCATTCACCATATTGTATTCGCCATTTTGGATTTGAGACTAGACCGATTTGGACATCAGCATCGTAATGAGCGACCCCGAAAACCCTCCGAGTAACAAGTTTCGGGCCATAATCTTCAAATTTTAAAAATCTCTGGATTCATCATCCGCCATCTTGGATTTGAGAAAATAGACCAATTTGGATATCAGCATCGTAATGAGCGATCCAAAAAAACCCTGAGCAACAAGTTTCGGGCCATAATCTTCAAATTCTAAATATTTCTGGAATTCATCATCCGCCATATTGCATTCGCCATCTTGAGTTTGAGAATAGAGCGATTTTGATATCAGCATCGTAATGAGCGACCGAAAAAAACCCCGAGTAACAAGTTTTGAGCGATAATCTTTCCTGCCACATTTTTTCCACTGGATCCAAAGTCGATTTTGCCCTGCGTCCGGGGTGGTCGATATATCGACCAGCAGTTAGCTCGGGGCCTCCAAATAGGAAATTATTGACTTTATTTATAAATTTTACGTTTAAAAAGTCGATTTTAACTGAAATTTCCACGGGCTCTAAAGGTTAATATATAAGAGTACATACATCCTACCCTTGGGTCATATATGACCCGAAGGACTTAAGTGTAAGTATAAATGAGGGCCGTACGAGGGTTAAAATAACTAAACGCGTTTAGCTGGATGCATTTTGTCATCTTAACCTAATTATTTTTTCTCGGCGAACGAAGATATTCTTGGAATCAACTATATAATATATTCTTCGACCAAGAGAATCTGTATTTTTCATAATTTCTAAAATCATATTTTCTTGCAGATTCAAGACCTACTCATTTTTGACACTGGCACTTATTTCTCTCAGTGTACAGTGCGAGGCGACTCTCGAGCAAAAATAGACGCGGTTCGCTCGTCATAGACACGACGTACAAAGTAGATATGACAAATTCGAGTATCGCGTTGACGCACGGCCCCGCTCTATCACTGCCCCCGGAGATGAAACCGCGGCTCCTCGCGGACGTCGTCGCGCGAGCGGCTTGCTAATTTAGCCGCCTCCGCGTTAGTAATTCTCGGTTAGTCGCGCGTTGGGCGTCCGATCGGTCGTGACGTATCGCGAGCCAATGAGGAAAGGACGAATACACGCGGCGGCGCGCGGTGGTCGACCCGCGTGCCTCGTACGCGTGCGATTCGGGCTGTTGGCACGGCCAGGCGGATGCTGTGACGGACGGGAACGATCAGGACGAGAGATTCTTGGCAAGCGCTCGGCGTACGTACGTACAGCTACACCATAAGGATCGCGGTCGTTGGATGTTTATATCCCCCGTGTCTCCGTACTCTCAAAAAATGTGCGCTTGTCGCAAATGGAATTCTGTTCGCTGCAAAAAGAATCTTCTTCCGGTAAGCCGGATAGACTTGTATAATCGTCACGATAATTGATTTTATTACATAATCCGATCGTTCGTCTGAATTTTTGCTTCTTAGACTTCATTGGTATAGTTTCAATTTCATATTTTTCCATCCCGAACATTTTTTTCTCATTGCGTAGCTATAGCTACCAAGATAGACTTGTACCATGGTCATGATACTCATAGAAACTACAATAATTGATCGTTCTAAAGTCTACGTTTGTTTTGCCGCATGAGTTTAGAAAAAAATAGTAGGTATTTTTTTTTTTTTTTTTCAAGAAATTATTACGTCTTAAGGTGATTCGAATTAATCGCTGTATTTATTGTAGCGTCATATTTACGAAAAATTGTGTATATATTGAATAAATGTTTAGTATTTTATTTACATTGGTTGGAAATCATTCGATGACCCAATTATGCTTGCTCAGCAATGAATCATTGAGCGCACAACGCGCAGTTATTAGTCCACTTAAAATAAATATGCATTCTCCCATCCATAATCGTCAATTCATTCGAATCTACTACATTTTTTGTCGGTGCATCGCGCAAAGAAATGCGAAAGCTCTCGAATTATCGAAGAGGAGAGCGATAGAGACACTACGGGGCTCACGAACGTCTTCTTCCCCGGCAATCATTCGGATCTCGTCGACGCGTTGTACGAGATAACCCCGCGGGTCGACGAATAAAAGGAGAACGATGTCAACGCGTCCTTATCGATCTCGAGGCTCGATCGATCTTCGTACCGCAGGATTGTACGGTTATATTTATATCTATTGTTGCGAGCTTACATAAAACTGGACCTATTTTACATGGTTAAAAAGAGGATCTCAGGTCTTCCAACGATCGTGGAATCCTGGGAAACATTTTAAAGAGTCAGGAAATCTTACTTTTCAGTTTCATCGGACACCGTGAATATGTGTTTATCGTTATTATCTAATGTTAAGTCATAATTATTACCCGACCAACGACCATCTCTCATACGTATACCTATTATATATATACAATGTATATCTCGATATATTACGGGTGAGAGACACACCACGTGCAAAGATCGTTTCCGCGACGCCCGTGCGCATTTTAATAACGCATGGTCGCGCTTCAAAGCGCGGGTGGAGTGCCACTTGGCGCGCGGCACAGTGCGGCGCTTCTAGTGGCGCGCGTGCGTATCGTTTCGTTCGCGATAACTAATTGGAGGGGCGCCTGTAATTCGCATGGGTATAATATTCTCGGAGACACGACGGCCGATCTGTATAAATACATCGGGCGTACGTCGCGGATATATACGAGGCGACCGGTGGATGTGCCTTCCCTAGGGTAACTTTAAACCGAGCGTAGAAAAAAAATCGGAGGCGGCACGACGATTATTTTCCCCCGTCAACGTTTTATCGTCGAGGCGCTACACTGAAAAAACAGTTTATTTGTAACTGATAAATGTTTGTTTGAATATAGCGGAATAAATATTTTATCGGATCAACTATTACGATATTTATTTGACACAATTTGATCCTTTGAGGCAACCATTTGAAAGAAACAAAGATTCAAATAATTAACACGTATTTTCTCGTCCTAACGAAATATTTATCTCGCCACATTTAAAATTGCATTTATCAATTATTAATAAACCGTTTTGTCGACGTACATTCTGTAGTTCGTCGACGGGCATCGTACATAATTAATCCGAAACCAGACGAATGTCATAGAAGATAATCGATGCGACGGAACGAAAAAAAAAGTCGATAGCACTGATAGCGATATCATCGCGGGAGGAGCGCTCGAGAATGATGAAGGAATAAGTCCGTTTGACCTACTTTCTCGTGATGATGAGGCGTATTAAAAATAAAAGGTCGTCGATGAAAAACCGGGCGGCGGAACCTTGAACCCGTGCCGCCGAGAAATTGTTCGGAAGCGCGCGATCGCCGCGCGGGGAGGGAGTAACGATCGAGGGTTAAAAATGAACTTCCTCGACAATTCGGTTGTCGCGTTAAAAAATATTCATATTTTTTAATTAAACTTGTAATCTGTACACGTATTCAATGCCATACGAAAAAGAGAAATGACCAGAGAAATAATTATTAGCAAAGTTAGAAGTGCGTTTCTCTCTACTGTATTATGACGTCATCGAAAAACCATGAGACCAATCTATTCCAACAAGGCCAATTTATCGTTACGATGACTGCAATTTTAGTAAAAATTACAGCAATGCTTGCAACTTCTACAAGTTTTATCATAACTTTTACTACAATTGCAGTTGTAACATTTAATTGGCCTTGCCCCAAAATTTAGGTACCATAAACTTTGTAAATGCTGTGATTTTTTTCCCCGTGCAAGCAACGAGAGCGAGAGAGATTAACTTACAATATATTATACTTACCTATGTTAAAACGTATACCTACTACATTTTTAAATATCGTTTTCCAGCTTAAATAAAGCCGAAAATGAAAAATAAGAAAATACGTGTTCAATAATTTTGCCCAAATTTTTCAAAACCGAATTTCGTCGGCTGAATCGAATCGCCGCGATGCCGAACTTCGAAAATGCGCGAAACGCGCTACATTTACCGCACGAGAAGCGCGCCGATTCATTTCGACTGATCGCGTGACTTAATCCGATTTTAAAGGCTATACCGCTGCGGTCGTATAGAGCGTAATACGGTTGTCGCGAGCGACACGCGCGATCACTTCACAAAATGCGCTCGGCGCGATGAAACGCGCGTGATCACGCGATGAGAGGGAAACCGCGCGCGACTCCTCTCGCGCGATACGAGAAGAGCACGTAAACTTAACGCGGCGTGTCGCGTACGCTGCTCTCCGTCAACGAGGACCGGGCGTTATTGCCGCCGCGATTGTACATCGCACCGCTTTCTCGGACTTCGTTGCGGTGTCCGCGGTATACCGGAAAATGAAGAGCCGGATGCTCTCTCACAAGGGCGGACAATCGAAGTCGAGATTGGGTGACGCCGTTAAAGCGCAGCGGCGTTCGTTCTCCGCCTCGGTCCATGACTAACGACTTAATCGTGGAGTCCGCCCGATGGGGAAAAGGGAACGCGTGAGGTGTGCGCACCGCTTTCTATCCTGACGTGGACAAAGGAGAGCGGGGCAATTTCAGAGAGTCTCATTATTTAGAACAACTGTGGAATCGCGGTTGGCGCCAAAATCGACCACGATTTCTGGTGAAATCATAGTTCCTTCAACTAGATTTTTCTCCGAGTGTAGTAAAAATATTGCCGCGGTATGGACCTAACTTATATAGAACACTTTTGGTGTCAGCTAACAATGGCGTAAGACTGAAGGACACCAGATGTGGTAATAGGTCCAAATCGGTCTAACGATCTTAAAAATTAATACAACTATTCTTACAGTGTAAGAGACGACGTAATGATACAAATAGGTACAAGAGTATTAGCGGCTCGTTCGCGTCGTCGATCAGAATTACATCGTCATTAGGCAACCCGGTCTCCGCGTGATGATCGCGTTCCGAAGAGCGTCTCGCGTGTGTGCGCTCGAATTCCCCCATAATTATTTCTCGGTTGCCGAGAAAGTCCGACGCCTCGAGCGCGTCGATATCGCGGTCGGGGCGCAGTATATCGTATCGTAGCAACGAGCGAATTTTAGATTGAGTAAGCGAGGGTCGGATGATCGATCGATCCGCGTGTGGGAGCCGTGCACTTTCGATATAGACAATAGAGTCCCGCGAAATCCGATCTCGTCCAAGTCGAGTACACCGACCTTCGTACTTTTTGGACCACCCCTCCGCCGGGGAACCCTTTCGGAACGCGCGGCGCGGGAAACGCGTTTGAGGGAGCGGAACAGGTGCGAGCCGCGGAGATGCATAATATGTCAAACGTCGAAAGGCGTTAAAGATTTTCTCTCCGAATTTGGCGGACCGTGTCGTTCCGGCCCCAAGAGAAGTCGCGCGTGGACGCGGTCCAAAGTAAGCCAGCTCTAAGCGCACCTCGTACATCATCGTCGTGGAATTTCGCGGGATTTACTCGTCGCGCTAGATTAACGCGCGATAATCCCTCGTTTGATTCCGGTGGATCTCCGCGAGTATTCACCGCGCGCGGCGTGACACGCGGACCGCGTGCCCACGCGCGGAGGCACGAGGCGAATGCGGAAGGTCTCCCGAAGGATGTGAGTTGTGCGGGTACGTAGGATAAAGGTAGGATGAACGTTCCAGTTGAAGAGTGGGGGAGTTCGAAGTCGATTATCTTGAAAACGATTGGAGATGTGAAGAAAAAGTTTAAATAAAAAATGTGCGCTTGTGTTTTTACTATAAAAAAGCTACCCTTGATTTTTCACATATCTCCACCGTGTTTCGAGATAATCGCGTCTGAAGTTAAACGGAAACTGCAGGAGCGTTTATATCGCACTTTTGTCCTGGGCGCTGTCGATTCTGTCTACTTACTGATACGTCATAGCTCTCCCGACCTCTTGTCACACCGAGAGAAATAATTGCTAGTGTCAAACATAAATTTCTCGAACCAAGAACATATTATTATCGTCTTGAAAATGTGTAAGAATACAGATTCCTAGTCAAAGAATATTATATTCCTGATTAAACGATACCTTCGTTGAGACGAAAAAATCTTCCTGCGTTTCCTTGCACGAAAAAAATCACGGCTCGAACCTGGGATTACATCATGCTTCCAATTCGAATAAAATATTTTGTCGGCGCCCACAATTATTTCTCTCGGTGTATCTATAATACGTCGCGTGGATCAAAATCGGTATCGATACATTTTCCGCAGCGACGACGCACGCGACGCCGCACTCCTCTTTCGCCTATCGACCGCGAGAATAAGATTCCAACGCGCGCGACGATATACGCGTATCAAAAGTGGTTCGTCGCAAAGTGTCGATTCGCGACGCAGCCTTGGAGGAGCAGGAAGAGGTTGCGGTCTCGCGCGAAACGCGCGCGCGTCTTCGGTTACGCCCCCTCGACCGCGGATCTGCGCGTTTATTTGCCGGGACATCCGTCGACGCGCTCTCCGGGCTTCGAACTAGATAAATAAACCTCGCGACGAATACCGCATGTCGTCGCGCGATAAAACAACGCGCGTCTCCGCGCCGTAGAGAATCCGAGTTTGTTCTCCGCGCTCTCGGAGACACGTCCTTCGCGGCGCGCGCTGTAACGCGAGACCCTTTCCTCGTCCAGTGGCGATGGAACTCGCTTTTCCTCTTTGGACTCTCCCCGCGGACGATCGATGATCCCCGCACGGCTGTGACGTTACGGGGATTTAGCGCGCGATCTGTTTCCTCGTATCGCGCGGGATCGAGAGGTCGACGACACCGGCGCGGCGCTCTCTTCGTCGATCCCCGCCGATCGTTCGCCGGAAAACTTGAGTCGCCTTTGCGCCGATCGTCGGAACCCGTTCGTTGGAGGGACATTATAACCGGCTGACATTTTCCGATCGATTCACCCCGCGAATTCATCGGAACATATACCGCGACGCGACCGATTCGAACTTTCACGGAATTCTAACGCGCGTATCGTTGGCAGACTAACGACGGCTCGCTTATTGGACGCGGTTAACGCAACTTGACGTCGCGGCCTCGCCGTCGGATTACGCGGCGCGCGTATACGCGTTATACGATGATTCGTATAATGGCTTCGTCGGGCGGTCGCGCCGCGCGGGGCCAATCAAGGATCGCGATCCAAACGAGGCTGAGCTCGTAAAAAAGAAATGAAAATTGCCCGATCGCGCAATCGCATCCACATAGTCGGAGAATCGAAATGCCATACGGAGAGCGCGCGCGGTCATCGATCGACGCGGGAATCGTATTGATCCCTCGATTGCGCAATCTCATCGGCGCGCCACGATCGATCGTCGCGGGGGAATCGCATAAAAAATGCTCGTTGCGCAACGCGAACGCCACGGTGAGTTCAATCGAAACTTTACGTAAGCCCTCCGCGCCGCGCCGCGCCGCGCCGCGGCCGATGCCTCGCGGTGACACTCGGAAGGCACGCTTCCGCGCGGTCGCGCTGATCGCCGCGATCGGCGCGTAATTAAAATTGTCTCGTTCGAAAGTTTGTACGGATTTATCCGTCGATCGTGGCAGGTGTATCGCCGCTGGAGCAGTGTCGAAAATGGAGCGCGAGGATTTTATCGACAGCGGTATCGACGAGTTATTCGAGAGATCGTTCGGGCGAGATAGACGGGTGAGGTGAAACGCGACGACGCGCGTCCGGATTTTTTTTTTTTGACGGCTACGGTGGTTGGCTGCGCGATGTCGTTCTGCGAAATTCGAGCGCGCCGCTCGATTCTCGTTCGCGCGCAATAAGCTTTTCTCTGCGATTTCTGCGAATGTATACGAGCCGCTGCGTCGAAAATCGCGTCACGGCGTTGAGAGAATAGAATTTGTAATTTTAATCTATTATGCTTTTATATAAAGCTTTTTTTCATTTTGTTATTATGAAAATTAATATACCCCGTAATTATGCAAATTAATATACTTCCTTATGTAATTGCCCTTTATAAATTTCATAACGGTGTGTATTAATTTTCATAATCACGTATTGGATACAAACTTTGTATACAATTATATTAGATTTAATACAAATTTTTTTTTACAATGTCGTTTACAATAAAAGAGGCGCACATAAGGGTTCTCGAATGTTCCTGCTGTGCTGAAGAACAATTTTCCCTGTGAGACCGATAAGTGTTAATGTGAGCTATCACGATTTAATGTTTTCAAAAGACAAGCACGATTGTACCGCTCTGTGAAGACATCTGAAAATTCCCCCATATGTAGATACTTCTCTTATTGCAAATACAATAAAATTTACCGGCATCAGTCTTTCCGTTCAGCTGCGTGATAATACCGAAGCGAAAATAAGGGCTCGCGCGTTGCGCGCCCTCGAACTCTCCGTGAAACAGAAACGCGTCGAACACGAGACAAAAGCCGTCGGGCGTCTCGATCGTTTCTTGGTCTCCTTCCGAGCGCGCCGTCCATTACGATTACCCGCCCGGAAGTTGTACCGCTTCGGAAGATCCGATCTCGGTGCGACGCAAATTTCCCCTCCCACCCAAATTTACGGGTGACCCCGGAGAATGGCGCGGACGGTTCGCCGGTACGCGACGTGCCGTGAGTCTTCGACGCTTTCCTCTCGTAGTCCTTTCGCTCGCGATGGAAAGTCGCATCGCGCGCGTGGCAGCGGCAGCGGCGGCTGTCATCATCGCGACGTCTCGGCAGCGACGAATTTCCGAGTTCGTCCTAAAACGAAGTCGATCTTTCGTCGTCTTGAAGCCCGGGAGAAACTTCGTAAACGCCTCCGGGTTATAGCGTCGAGCTCGAATTTCTACGTGAAATAATTTTTAATTTTAGGTTGGACTTTTAATTTTAGATTGAGGATATCAATCAGAACGATTTCGAGCTGGAATATATTTAATTATTTATACTTTGTCTCAGCATATTTATCGTTTTTATTTATTTTAGTTTCTACATAACAAAATTCTTTAAATTTGTTATTCTTAAAAAATCAAGCTTAAAGAATTTTAAGTCTATCCGACATAGAAATTCGAGCTCGATGCATCCCGGAGGCGTTTTCTACATATTTTCGGGACGTCGAAGCCGCTTCCCACGCGAGTCCTCGACGCGCGCGACTCTGCGCGAATCTCCACGGAGCCGCGCCGGTAATCGCGTAATTCGTGGCGCCGGCAGCCGTCTTACGTCAGGTCCGCAGCCTCGCGAGGGGCGAGCCGATCCCGCGGGTGACCCGGGACGTCGACGGGAGCACGGAACGGCGGCACACGCGATTCGCCGTGGGCGTCAGATGCGCGTCGACGAGCCCCGAGAGCGGATCCTCGTCTGGCGAGATTCCTCGTGAGGGCGGCTCCGTCAAGGACGTCGCGGAGGAAGAGTCACGGATCGTAAGTTGGATGGAAAAAGGCGGTAGAGTCGTTTCGAAAGTTTCTCTTCCGGAGGGCGACTTATAAAAGCGGCAATAAACACTACGCGCCGTCACGGTTTGATTACGGGTCTCGGGGAATGTAATAAAATAATTGCTTCAGCTTTTTAAGGCGGTCGCGTCCCTTCGGGGAAACACGAAAGTGAAAGATAAATAAGTCAAGCATTTACGAAGTTCGTGGTAAACTTCGCAACAAGGCCAATTTATCGTTAAGATAACTACAATTTTAGTAAAAATTATGATAAAACTTGTAGAAGTTGCAAGCGTTGCTGTAACTTCAACTATAGTGTAGTAATTATCGTAACAATAAATTGGCCTTGTCCCGAAATTTACCACAAACTTTGTAAAAATGCTACGATTTATTTTTTTCCTTGTAGACTGAGGCGAATCGGATCATAGATTCATATTTCTTAAATCATTGTGAAAATTAGCATTTCGATCATCCGTATTACTTCGTTGGAGAGGAATGAAGTAATACGAATGATCGAAATGCTCATTTTCATCACGATTTAAGAAATATGGATCTGTGATCCAATTCTCCTCGGTCTACCCTGTCCAGAGTCTTGCCAGGTCCATGCTAGGAAGTGAGATCGACGAATGCTATCGAGATCGCGCGTACCTATATCACTTCGCGACGCGCGTACGTGACTTTAAAGATGTGGACCCCAGACGCTGTGCCCATTAGATTCGAGGAAACGCGAAACGACGATCCGAACGAATTGTCCTCGATTTCGATATCCTGGAGACGCGTACCCGACACGAGCGGCCGAAACGCGATTATAACGGTTGCCAAAAGGACAAAACTTCGTGGCGACAAAGGGGCCATTGTGCGATGACACGCGTGATGGACGTGCGGGTTTCGAAAAATAATTTGCCGTTGTCGATCGACGCATTTTTCTCGGATATTCGCGTAAAGTGTGTGAGGCGAAGGCGAATTTTTTTTTCTCTGGATTCGATTAAAACGCTTATTTTTCTTCAACGCAAGGAGGAGCTCGTGGAATCGGGGACGTTCCCGTCGACGCCGCGGTACCAGATTCGAAGCGCGACGCCGCGACCGGACGTTAGGGTAAAGAGATTCTAGCGGATCGTATAATGAGCCTTCGACGAAAATTTCTATTATTTCCCTACCGTTTTCCCTCGTCTTCGAATTTTACTTCCCGCAGATGGACGAACAGGACGGCGAATCCCCCATAACGATACCCTATAGACCATCGTCCGCGGAGAATCCAATCGACACCTCTCAGATAGAAATGGAACTTCCGGAAGAGGTATATTTATACATGGAAATCGCAGCGATTTTTTATCGTGCGCGCGATTAATATACTCTCGCGGGGATACTTGTTTTTGGGGCGGGAATAATTTTTTCTTATATAGTGGGAAACAAAATTTAGTTGATTCATAAAAAATTAACGACTCGAAAAAATACTGCGGTCGTCGGTAGAGTCGAATAAATATTTGATAGAGTGAAATAGTCGATGTATGTGGTTAAAAAATACGAACTGGAAAGAGCCAATCGGAGATAACGTTTAATTCGATGAAGTGTCTTATAGAAATCGAAGAGCTCGATTTCAGAGATTTCAATTTTTGTGAAAATGTTAAGGAATACCTTTAACATTGTTTTCATAAATCGAAAATCTCTAAAATCGATCACTCGACTACTTTATTCGACATATGCTTTCAAGTTAATTCCGAAAATAATTAATTTACTGGGGAAATCTCAAAAGAGTCCCGAGATATCGACGATTTTCCAAGAAAAAAAACGGTCTCATCCATAAAATTACCGATATTTTCATTTTCTTCGAGATATCGACCCGATAACTGTACTCTTCGTAAACAGCGTGAAAGAATATATCAAATAGGGCGGTTGAAAAGTCGATTCCAGAAATTTCGATTTTTGCACAAATATTAAGGCTTTTTCTTGCACTGACAACTGCGTCATTTGATTGAGTTAACCATTGATTCATCGATTCGATATATGTAAGCGTTATTCGAGCCAACTAACAACATTTAACTTTAAACGAACTACATTTTTGATCCGTGTTCCAACGAAAACGTTATCCACCACTCTCTCTCTCTCTTTATCTCGTCCACCGATACCATTTTCTCGAGCAGGGTGAACGAGGAGCGCCCCAAATGGTGGAGGAGCCGTTGGTCGACAAGGTTCAGCCGAACGATCGACCGGCGAGTGCCGCCGTACCCGAGCGATCGCAGTCCGACGAAACGGAAGATATCTTGACACGATGGAACGTCACCAGGCCGAAGAAGTAACAGCTCGATCGTCCGGGAATCCAATTAATCGTGCGAGCGTGTCGAGTCCGTCGCTGTTATCTCCACGATCCGTGTCCGTCCGTTCGAGCGGTCGATAACGTCCTCGAAACTCGAAGCGACTCCCCCTCCTCGTCCTTGTCTCCGGCGTATCGTCGGTGAAAGAACGAGGAGCGCGTATTCGCTCACGCTGCGCACGATACAATAAATCACGTCTAATGCGATTTTCGTACCCGTACAAAAGGACAAGTCTTTTCCACGCGAGAACCGATGTTTTTGGTGCTTTTCGTAAAATTGAAACCCGCGAGCGTTGTCCTCGAGATAATTTTTCTACCGGTATCAAAATAAAATTTATAGAACAATCATTTTATTCTGTCATGCAAATTCTTTAAGATTCCTGTTCCGGTTTATGAAGCCGTCATGTCTTACGTACACTCTTACATGCAGAGTCAATCTGGATAATGAATATCAGGTGGTGTTGGTGAGAATTTAGATTTCTTCTTCCAAATAAAAATGATTTCATCGATGAACTATGATGTTTCCGGTAAAGAAGACCATCAAATTGTCACACGTGGTCTTCGTTTTTCACGGTAAACTATTGTAGTCCAGTAATTAATGATTTGTCCATTCCAGGGAATGCTAGGGACTTTTCGTGAAGTTATATTTGTATTAAAAGAACGCTTACTAACAAAACTAAAACCACGTGTTGTTACAATTTGAAGGTCTCCTTTACCGGAAAAACCATGGTTTATCGGCAAAACATTCTTTGTCCGGAGATGAGAAGGAATCTAAAATTTTGAAAAAAACATGCCGGCTTCCCTAGTGAATCCAACTAACAATCCTTAAAAGAAGAGATGCCAGATATCACGCGATAAGTTGTTCTCCATCGGAGACCAGAATTGTAAACGGCCAACCCGAGAAAATAGACGCGTTTTGCCGGGAACAAAGAAGAAATCCAAAGGCAGTCCATCACCCCAGGGTCAGGATTGCGTGATTTGCGTGAGCTAATTCGGACCAGCTCTGTACGGGAAATACCTGAATCAATTATCGAGCGGACCACACCGTAGCTCTTCACAGTGGATGTATACAATCGAAACCGTGGCGCGGTAGCGAACCCATTATTCTTCCTTTGGGTCGACGAACCCTTTCCTCGATGTCAGACCACGACCGAACGGTACCTACGACGCTTTCTGCGAATCGCACGCTCTCCGGGAGCGACGAAGCGACTCGTATATAACTTATTGCAAGAGAGGCAAACGACGCGATTACCAGAAAAACACGAAAACCGGTCTCAAACGGGAATAGTTTTATTTTACGATGATCGATCGGCACGCGAAATCGATGGCATAATTTGAACGGTGGAATCCTTCGTGAAACGAAACAAAAATGTTGCGCTTCGTCGTAAAATCGAGGAGATCGAAAAGGGTGAGTAAAAAGATGCATAGACAGAGAAAATGAATTATAGTTGGAGCTACTTAAAATTACATGCGGGGTCGCAAGTAATTATTTATTTATATCAATGAAATGTTTTAATACCTACATCAATTTGATATCTTTTCCTTACAATCATATGGAATAATACATTGAGACAACAAATTTGTTGTTCCAACTAAATTGTTTGGGTTGAATGTTAAATTTCGTCAAACTAACTATTGTGTATTTGGTCGGAATATCTAAATTTGTGTCGTTTCATTCAATAAATTTCGTTTTGCGAGTAGATTGAAATCAATTCAACTGCACTGCTTTGTTAAATCAATCCGAATTACTTTCTTTCAACAAAAGTAACTACACTGAGAGCCGGTTTTACCAACATGGTGTATAAACGCGGTATAGCGCTATACCGCGTTTATACCGTGTTGGTAAAACCGGCCCTGAGAAAAAAATAATATAATTCAACTAAATGTTGAGATTACGAGCGCCCACCTGAATATATACCTAGTTACTTAAACAAATATTTAGTTGAAGCGCCTAAGTATCAAATTACCTCAACTAAATTTAGTTACTCAAACTATTACATATTTATTGAGATAACTGTACCTATATGTATTTAGTTGGCCGGTTTGGGAATTTTTATTTCCAGTGTACGTGATCGCAAGGAAGAAAGCCATGTGAAAAAATCAAATTGACGTAAATAAATAATTACCCGCGACCCCGCAAGTAATTTTTAGTACGGATAGACCCGATTTTCATTCTTTTTCTCTCTATAGAAATTGCGGAAGGAAGTATCGACGAACACGCGTCGAAGAAGCAACGACCGCCGAACCGGAAGAGAAGGTCTCTCGCGATAACCGTTCGCGAGCAGGGTGCCACGCAACGCCCACGCGCGCGGATAACACAAAGAAGATAATGCCGAAATAACGCACCGTCGGGAGGCTGGTAAAGCCTGACCTCCGAAGGCTATCGGCGGATCTCCGACACGGGCGGCGGGCGAGCGATCGGTCATCCTGCGTGTCGTTCTCGTTGCACGGCGCGCTCCCACACGCACGCGCGTACGTTCGTACGGGTGCAGGGCACAATACAAGCGCTGCCGTGTCCGACAGACGCGCGATACGAGTCGTTCGTCGTAACGGTACGCCACGCGACGTCCGAACTACGATGCCGATCCGGTCCACGCAGCCCTGCTACGCCGAAGCCCGTGTTTGTCCGCGAGACAAGCGGTCAAACCACTCTGTCGCTCGTATAAGACGCGCGTACATTAAATAATGGCGACCCGGGGTTACGCGCTCGCGATCCATTGATATTTCGTTCGAACAGATAAGGCGAACGGTGCGAGAGATCGTTTCGACATGCGTACCTATACGCGGAGGAGTTCCGTTCGACGCTGTACACGGAACCTCGTCATCCTAAAAAATTCCAACGGTTGTTAAGTCACGGTGAAGGCCGTTCGTTAGTACGAGAATGCAGCGTCCGGACCTCGTCGAAGCTACCTTCGTCAAGGTCGCTTCTTCTCGAGCGCTGCTAGAATTTTCATAGAGGTTATCCCGAGTCGAAATTTTCGACTTAATCTTTTAGGCTTATTATAGTATGTAGGTCGATTTTCCATTGCATTGAAACCTTATACAGGGAAAAAGAATTAGCTGGATCTACTGAAAATTACTTGCGGGGTCGCGGGTAGGTACTTATTTATTTACACCAGTTTAATCTTTTTTTTTCATATTAATTGAACATTCCTTCCTCGCAAAAACATACTATTCCACATTATTGTAATTATTATGCTGCATAGAATTTTTTCAGATCTTTCTCACAGCACGACTTTTTATTTGTACACCGAGGAAACAGTTTATTAGCAGTTGATAAATGTAATTTAAAATACTGCGAAATAAATAGTTCATTAGGGGACGAATACATATATGTTAATTAATAAAACGTTTATTTCATTGAAATAGTTGCTTATCGAAAGATCTAATTGCGCCAAATAAATATCGCAGTGATTAACGAGTATTTACTTGGTCCGACAAAATGTTTGTGTTTCGCCATATTCAAACAAACCATCATTAACAACAAATAAACTCCTTTCTCAGTGCATCCTAAATCTTTGTACATTTATCAGGACGAGTTCTGAATTTGATTTTCTCAATCGTGAGAAATATCGCGAAGAAATTCACACTCAAAAAATGTGGCCACAACTAGAAAATTATAGTAATTGCAGTGATAATTTTCTTCGCAATAACAAGAGTTCTTGCTGCGCTAGCAATATTTTTCTAGTTGTCACCGAATAATATCTGAGGCAGCGAGAAATATAGCTGTGGATTAGCTAAATACTTTTTTCAGTGCGTCCGTGTAAATCGGACTTCGAGAGAACCTGGCGAGGTTCTCCGATTTTCACGCGAGCGAGAAACCGATCCACGAAGGAGAATCAGCCTCTACACATCTACGATCCAAGAAACAGCCTCGACCCCGCGGTCTCTCGAAGCGTCGCGTCGGCGTTTTAATAATAGAGCTGCGGGTAGTAGGTCAAGCGGTAATTTCACAAAAGGGGTTCCTCTTTCCATCCGCGCGAGCTCGGAAACGAGCCGTATCGAACCTGGAAGGCCTCGGTTTGTTCTGCGGGAAACTTTAGAAAGCATACAAAATTGTCCATCCTCGTCAAATTTGAGCTAAAAAAAAAATCGGACCACCGGGACAGAAGTATTTGCGCTGCCGCTTGAATTGAAAGAAAAATTATCATCCTCGTATCGTCGCACCCTTGCCCCAAATACTCAAAATTTATCGAAATCCCTGTCTCTCCGGCGAAGAGAGCGCGACGCGTTTCCCCGAATTGTTCACCCCGCCAAAGACGCGGACTACGCCAAATAATCTCGGACGCTGTGTCAACGTCAAAGAATTCAATCAGCCCGGGCATCGGCCAGGGCACACATTAGGAGTTCCACTCCCGTCGACGTATTACCCGTCAAATTTTTAATCTCGCATACCGGACCGATGGACCCCGATGGAGGGTGTTTGGGATTTCACGCTTGTCACTCCTCTGACGGTTTCTTCGTCGCGAGGATTATTACTCGCGCGCGTATCCACACGCGCGCACGTACCACACGTTACGCCCGCGCGCGTGTGGTGATAAATACGCACCTATACGACTACACCCTTATGTGTAGGAACGAGCGCGCGCGCACGTGCACGAGTGTATACGTCGTGTACGCATCGCGAGAAGTGTGTTAGGTTCTTCCAAACCGGATCTTACAGCGGGCGCCATGACTCCGTTCGACACTCGCGAGTTCTTGCGCGGCGCTCCACATAAAATATTAGAATTTTTATATAGCAGAGAAGAACGGGAGAACGGAAAGGACGCTGCGTGCCCGTCGACGGGTCGCGGCGAAAAAGTCGCGAGCGTGGATTTTCTTGCGCGAACGGGGACGAGTTGGATTTTATGGTTTTTTTAGAATATTCGAAAAAACCCGCCGTGATACCCGCGTGTAACGCGCTTCTGCTCCGTATAAAATACGTGCATTTTGTAAAACAAATTTATATTAAAATCGGTAGAATTGTGTATGAAGCTTTTATCCAATACGTGATTATGCAAATTGATGTACCTACTCCGTTGTGAAATGTACGTGCAATTTAATGCGATTGTATATATAAATGTCGACAAATACTTCGTATAAATTTCAGGAGAGACCGTATTAATTTTTATAATTGTATGTATTGGAAAGAAACTTTATGCAAATTGTGGAATAAAAAATACAAATTTTTCTTACAGCATACGTATAAGTCATCCGGCTTTGCCCCAATCTCCCTTACACTGAGAAAAAATGTTCGTTGTTCCAACTAAATTGTTTATACTGAAAGTTGTGGTCGGCAAATTTTTTCCTCAGTGTACTCATATCGTACGCGATGCATCCTCGCTTATTCAATGCCAAGGAGAGCTCTCGGAGCCGCACCACCCACTGAATTTACGCCCGTGAACTCCGATGAACTCCTGAACTTTGTCTCGTCTTCGGGGACAATGACGAAACAGCATCCCCGCGCGCTTGCATGTCATTGCCCCAGCGGTGGAGTCGTGTCCGTGAGCTTACGGGACTTTAGGGTGTACTCTCTCGTCATTTTTGCATTGCAAATTGTCGTCGCGCAATTTAAACGCCCGCGCTATTGCATTAAGCACGGGGACGAGGAGGAGACGCAAAGCCACGAAGGAGGAGAAGACGCGCCCCGCGCACCTCGACGCGCAGCGCCGCTCGAGATACGACGAATATTCGATTGTAGCTGGACGAAATAACGACGAACGAATTGAAGCAAGTTTTGTGTGCGAACGGTTGTCTCGGTGTGACGCGATATAAAGAAAAAAAAGTATTCTAGCAGAGCGTGGTTTCGATCCACGGACCTCTGGGTTATGGGCCCAGCACGCTTCCACTGCGCCACTCTGCTCTTCTTGAACATGTGTCTTATGGAGCAGGTGAAATACGCATTTCTCCATATTCCCTATCGTCACGTTATATTACGATATTTAGTATTACACGATTGCAATTGAATATAATGGTTTTATTTTTAGATAAAGACGGATTTAATTAATTTTCTGATATCCTTGCTCCATAGCTTTATAGTTCGACACGTGTGAACACTTAGTTTCGTCTTTCTAAATATACCTACACTGCAAAAAAAATTTGTATTTTTAACACACATTTATATAAAGATTTTTCCATTACGTAATTATGAAGATTAATATATTTCCTTATGAAATTACCCTAATAAATTTCATAACGGAGTATATTAATTTTCATAATCACGTATCGGATAAAAGCTTTATATACAGTTACCTGTATTAAATTTAATACAAATTTTTTTTTACAGTCACTCGATTTGACAGACGTTCGAGACGTCACGGCGTTCATACAAACTACAATAATTGATCATTCTAAAGTACACGTTTATT
Organism: Xiphydria camelus; assembly: GCA_963678675.1. Taxonomy (NCBI): domain Eukaryota; kingdom Metazoa; phylum Arthropoda; class Insecta; order Hymenoptera; family Xiphydriidae; genus Xiphydria; species Xiphydria camelus. Next base: position 31,607,873 of record OY783194.1, read on the forward strand.
TTGCCGCATGAGTTTAGAAAAATAATTGTTCTTAAAAAAATTAATTGTTGTATTTATGGTAGCAACAATATATGCGAAAAATGTACGATATATCGAATAAATGATTAGCATTTTAATTGTATTGGTTTGAAATTATTTAATAACACAAATATGCTTGCTTAATGACGACTTATAAAGTGCCTTTTGTAGAACCTTGATGCATTTGATGAGCGACATTGTAAAAAAATTGTATTTTTAACATACTTTTATATGAAGCTTTTTTCCAATAAGTACGTGGTTTTAAAAAATTAACATATTTCCCTATGAAATTGCCTTTATACATTTCATAACGGAGTGTGTTAACTTTCATAATCACACATATTAGGTAAAAGCTTTACACACAACAAGCTCTATACAACTGTATTATATTCAATATAAATTTTTGTTTACAGTATAATGCTACCTGAAGTAACTGTACAGTTTACGTACATTTGTCTGTCCGAGAGGATGCAGGCGTCCGCGCGAAGCTACGTCGCCTCGCGTGTCTCGAGACAGTCGCAATGCGCGTGCTCGCATTAATTAAACCGTATAGGTATCGCGCTTCGATAAGCTCGCGCTTTCCCGTCTCGCCGCCCGAATCAACAGCGCGCGATAAATTTCCCCGGCGTTTCAACAATCTCCGCGCCTCGAAACGGGAATTAACGCCTCGCCTTATTAGTCGGACTCCGCGAAGTAGTCCGGAGTGCCACTCTGACATCACTCCGCATAATTACGCAATACAGACAAGATACATATACGCGCGCGCATGACATTCCGGTAGCGCTGCGTTATTTCTACCCGTTTCCTCGATACACAATCCGTATAATAAGATACCTCTCCCCCGTCGCTGCATCGACCTTGTCACGCAGAGCTTCGCTGTTACGTACTCATACGTACAAACGCGGCGCACAGGCGCGACTACTACAATCCGTTTCACTCTCCTCGACGCGGCAAGGTCGCGATGTCGAATCGAACGATGTTCCATCCGTCGATCGCAACCGTTCGGCGGTTGCACGCGAAAAGAAACGCATCGATACACGATTCCTTTCGTCATTGCTATTAAGGTGCGTCTTTTACCGTTGATGAAAGTTGGCACAATTAACTCAAATTAGCAGGAGCGTAATATCTCCGCCTCTGCTCACTTTTACCCACTAAAATAAATTTTAATCGGTCCTATCAAATTGTTTACGTGCCGGTACTCTGTGTTTTTTAAATTTAATAACCTAAAAACGTATTATTCAATTTAGAAAATCGCAGGCGATCAGCACGATAATGGCTAACTCGATTTCAGTTACTCGTAGATCTGACAGGCACCAATAATTCGAGTAATATTAGATTTATCGTGTACTTACAGCAAAGTCGAACGCGGCAGCGGCTCTTAAATTATTCCGCTGAATCCAATACAATGTACTACAGCGTCGTATCTATTCTCTTTATTGAGTTACCAGCATAGTTCTACCCGGCGTTGCCCGGTCAATTTTGTAAAAGGTTTCTGTAGCAGTAAGCATGCATATAGTGGAGTGTGTCGCAATGGCGTATGTCCACGGAGAAAAAGAATCAGTCGAATGACATTGAATATTAACCCCAATGACGATTGAATACTGATCGTGAATCGTTGTACACTGACTAATTGTCACATGAAAAATTCCTATTATATGAGCTATTTTTAAAATCCTCAGAATTGAAAGACGCGCCGTAATGTGTCTCGTGGCTAAACGAGCCCCGTTTTCTCGTCGTTCCAAGGTTCAAATACGTTTTCCATTTAAGCAGCGGTCGCACCGCTCCGTTGTGCTTCTTCCCGACAGAGCGCATATCCATTTGTACACCCATTCGCGCGCGCGCGACGTGTTTTCGTACGTGTAACAAGCGGTGACTCCCCGAGCAGTTCCCGGTGACGTCTGACTAACCGTTCTATTTCAACCCACACTATAAACTCTCTGGGTCGCGTGAGTAATCTCGCGCACACTTGGGGAATATCGCCGACTTCTCCCCGAGCGTGCTTTAATTACGCGCCCGGGCTATAGCGGCGAAATCGAAATCGTGGGTGCACTCGGCGAAACGCACTTGCTGCCTGTGCACTGAGAGAAATAATTGCTCGTGTAAAAAAAAAAATTTTTTTTGGATCGACACTGAAGAAAACAATTAGGTTACAATGACAAAACGCATCTGGTTAAACGCGTTTAGTTATTCTAACCAAAATACCAGTCGGTTGAACCAAATTTTTAATTAATCTTACCAAATGTTTAGTTATTCTAACCAAAAAGTGGTCAGTCGAACCAAACACAGATGAAGAGGATCCATATTTCACCAAAATGGTTTTGTCATCATCTCCAAGATGTTGGTTGAATCAACCAAAATTTGTCTCAGTGAAGAACACACGATCTTAAAAATTTTAAGGAACACGGATTTGTGTTCGATGAATACAAATTTTTGATTCAAGAATATCTTCATTGTGATGAGAAATTCTTCCTACGCAAGAAAAAAACGAATACTCGAGTCTTCCAAATATTTTATCGTTCGAAGAAAATCATGACCTGTGTGATCCTGGAATTATCCTATAATATAATGTTTTTGATTGAAGGAAGCATTCTTTTGACATTAGCAATTACTTCTCTCGGTGTATAAAATGGTGGCAACCTTCTGCAGGTTTTTGCATAACAGGAGAAAAATTAACGACATTCTCCGAGACGCATTGCTCGCCATAGAGATAGTGTCCAGCGCTGCAGGAATGGGATACTTACATATATCGGCGCCGCGGCGAGTGTGCAGCGATTTCCGCGTGGCGGGGGGGCAACGCGTCGAGGCGATTGGCGTGAATCTATCGTGAAACGCGGCGAAATAAAGTCACGCAAAGGTGAACGGTAAACACCTGCGCGCGATATTCCGCCACCGCAGACACACGCGCGCGCGCAGCTCATCTGTGTTTCCCTGCAGCGCGCGAGTACAGATCGTGCCGTGGAACTTGCGGGAAAAGGTGTACGCAAAGGTGAACGGCAACGATTTACGCTCCAACTGCGTCTAATATGCTGCCATGTTTTTTTCAGCGCGTGCGCGAGAAACCACACCGCACCCTTTCCACAATAAACACGTGGCTGACGGCGATTCCGTGAAAATCGCAGTACGGGCGCGCGGGTAGCTCGACGAGGATCCATCGCCCGAAGCGATCCACGGAGCGCGCGCGACGCGTTTATGTAAATCCTATTTTTGTTTCGTCGCCGAACGATTTCCAAAGCCCGTACATGGCATCGGTATTGGGACGACGCTACGAGAAAGGTTATCGCGTGCGAACGGAGATTTCGATCGTTTGCATCCTGGACTTCTGGGCGCCGAAGGCTACAACGGTATAACTATTTAGTTCGGAGTGCAATGTCGAATCGTGTAACGCGCGCGAAGGTATACATAACGATCGCGAAGCGGAAAGGCGCGGATTGGCCCCGGGGGGTTGATCGAGCGAAGGTAGGTTATACGTCGCGATTGCCAGTCGATCGTGTGAAATCGATCGTTGTGTTTACGTCGATCAGATCTATCGTTTCACGTACATATATGTAATCGTTCAATTCAATGAACATACACTTGTCTCAAATAAGTATGCTCTCTTGGCACTACTCATATCGCCCTGGTTACTCGGATCAGTAAATCATTTTCCTCGGACTATCCGACCCTACCGGCAAGCTGCACGGTACGAGGAGAAAAACGCATCGCCCAAACACGCAGCGGAACGTCCTCGACCCCGCGCCGAAATCCGATAGCGCGCCAGCGAGGCCGCGCGACGTGGCTGTTCGCCTCATCGACGTTCTAATAAATCAAAGGCGATGTCAGGACCAAGCGGAGGAGTCGACGGGTGAAATTAACTTATCAACCCGAAACTAAGCCCCGACCACGGATGACTTTCGGTTAGCCGAGCGAATTCTGGCTTGGTTGACCGGCAACGCGGTACCCTGCTCCGGGAACTCCTGGCGCTTCTACATACACGTACACACACGCGCTGTATACGTTCGTTAGCCGAGGGGACCACCGTCGCGATACGCGACACAGCAGGATTCGTGCTGACCCTGTGATTTTACCTCCCTTTTTCCCTATGCTGCGCAACGCCTCCCCCCTCCGTCGCAGGACCAATTCGCCCTGTTTTCCTCTCTCTCCCTCTCTCTCTCGCCCTCTCACCGACGCACCGACACGCGCGGAAAGCACCCGAGTACACGCTCGCGCGCCCTGGTAATCCGCGCACGCAGTTCTTCTTTCGTCTGCCTTCGAGAATTTTTTTTTTTTGAGAATATAAAAATGCGAAAGCACGAAGCACTATCGTCGATTTGTCGTTCTTCGAAATATCCTACTCCGTGAAAGGCTTCGCAAAGTCGCTCGAGAGAGCGCGGAGGTGAAGTATCGCGTTTCGTATATCTCCGACACGCACGATTTACGCATTATTTCAAACGCGTTACATGCTCGATGCTCGTAAATTGTGGATGTCAAGGGGCAATTTGTTAGGAAATCGAGGAATATCGAGGCGAATGAAGGGCCGCGATGAGAACCAAGATAGACAAATATACGTTGATTCTACAGCAACTTTATGTAGTATATAGGCTGAGAAAAATAATTAGGTTAAAGTGACAAGACGCATCTGGTTGAACGCGTTTTGTTATTCTAACCAAAGTACTGGTCGGTCGAACCAAATACTTAGTTATTCCAATCAAACGTTTTGTTATTCTAACAAAAAATTGGTCAATTTAACCAAACAGATGGAGAATCCATTTTTACCAAACGGTTTATTCAGAATCTCCAAGATTTTGGTTATATTGATCAAGTTATTTTTCTCAGTACAAGCTCATCAAGTGTACCAAAGTCTTGCGCTTCACGAGTCGTCATTAAGCAAGCGTATTTGCGTCATCAAATGATTTCAAACTGATACAAATAAAACGCTAAACATTCATTCAATATATGCGCAATCTTTCGTAAAAATGTCGCTACAATAAATACAGCGATTAATTTGAATCACGTTATGTGATGTGAGTTTAAAATCTTCGTGAAAAAAAAAATTACATATTTAAACTCATGCGGCAAAACAAACGTGTACTTTAAAACGATCAATTATTGTAGTTTGTATGAATGTCGTGACAATCATACAAGTCTACCTGGGAAGCATCCGATCGAATTTCGTAGTCGGGAAAACGCGTGGGCGTTGTTCGACGACAGGTGCGTGATCAAAAAATCACTTTCATCGCGCGGATACGCGATACGAATGGCGAATTGCCGGCCGAGTTACGAGATCACTTTCGTTGACTTTCTTCTTTCGCCGTCGGGGTTCCTTGGCGTCGGGTATCGCGAGAAACGTGTTACGATTCTCCGCATTGTCGCGCGACGCGATTCCTCTTCGAGAGGCGAGCTATATAGAAAGTTTGAATTCGAAATACGGCGGCACCGCGGGAATTTCAAACGGCGCATTGGTCATGCGGAGAACGTATGCGAGAATCGGCCGTTGGATAATCGTCATTTCTATTGCCTCTTTGACATTGCCCCTCTTTCGCGGGGAACGCGAGAAACGATCGCCTGCGGAGATTTCGCATCGATCCGAAAGTGGGAGGGAAAAACGACGAAGGTCTCCTTTAGAAATCTCACAGTTATTCCGGGAGAATGAAACACCTTCTTGCGAGTTAAGCGTGTACGATACTTTCTCGATAACGATGGATAATTCTTGCAAAATTATCGTGTGCTCGGGTTTGCATGGGTTCGAATATTTGACGTTTCCTCGAACAAAGTTCGAAACTCTATTTAAACTCGGGAGGAAATTTGTATTTTATTCTTCCGCCCCCCTATAATATTTTTAATTAGTCGAATGGTGCAATTTTGTCAAAAATAAAAATTCTTGGAATCGATCGCACGAAAATCTTATCCCGTATATTTTTTCGCGCTGATCGCGAAAAGTACGGTTATTACGGAAAATTTTTTTGAAGAAAATCATCGATATCTCGGGCTGCTATTGAGATTTCATCTATAAATCTTATGCTTCTCGGAATCGCCACGAAAAAATACATCGGGCAGAGCGATTGGGAGCTCGATTCCACAGATTTTGATTTTTGCAAAAAATGCTCAACCTCTTTTCAATTTTTCGAGAAGATCGAAACTTCTGGAATCGATCACTCGATCGCACTATTTAGCATATTTTTTTCACGCTGATTACGAAAAACATGATTACCGCGAGTCAATATCTCGAAGGAGATATAAGATATGAGCAATTTTATACATATATCAAAAAATATTATTTTCTGAGAAAAATATTTTTTCCTCAGAAAATCATCGAAATTTTGGTATCACTAGGCGATCTCGTCAATAAATTCGCGATTTTCCTAAATAAAGACTCGATCGGACGTAATCAGCACGAAAAAATACATCGGATATGAGCGATCGAGAGTTCAATTCCAGAAATTTCAATAAAAATGTTTTCGCGAATGCATATGGTAGGCAAATGAGCGCGCGCAGCGTTTCCCGAGTAGTAGGCGGTGGAAGAGAAATGATGGATCGTAATGGCCAACTGGAATTCCAAGTACATCGCGCGAACGCCCCGGAGTGGTTGCAACTCTTTCATCCCGGATCGCGCGTGGAGCAAGAACGGGTCGAATTTCCTATAAATCGCGCCGAGGAAAGCGGGGTGTGTCCATTGGAATCGGCACACACGGCTGTTCGCGGTAATTTGACGCGCAGCGTGCGTTCGCGTTCGATGAAAGCGAAATTATTAATCCGGTGAAAGAGACTCGATCGGGCCGCGAGGGAGACGCAGAAAGGGGAACGATGCTCGTGTCGTTGCGGGAGAAACGCCGGTTAATTAGCGAATGATGCGTTGCACCGACACACGCGCGTTGCTAAACGAATCGTTTGCGGTGCGATCTTTCTTAATCGACCGTCTTTCAGAATTTCCCAAGAATGCGTACATGCGGCTCGGTTCCCAGGGCATAACCGCGACGTAAACAGAAAATTCCTGATATTTGAAAGTCGCGTGTTATTGCAATTGCGCCGTTGGTCCGCGGAAGGAGCCTTGCTCGAGGCTCGCGTTGCGTAACGATGCATCATTCATCGTGCGGCGCGCGGAATTTCGATAAACATTTTCTGTCGCAAAGTCCGATCGTTTCACTTTTGCAATGTCATCGATACGCTGTCTCGAATGCGTTGCCTGTACAGTGAGAAAAGTAACTTGGTCAGTCTAACCAAAATTTTCGAGACGATGAACAAATCGTTTGGTGAAATGTGGATTCTCCATCTATTTGGATAAACTAATTATTTTTCGGTTAGAATAACTAAACATTTGGTTGGAATAACTAAATATTTGGTCCAACTGGATCAGTATTTTGATTAGAATAATTAAATGCGTTTAATCACAGATGCGTTTTTTTCTTCATTTAAACCAAGTTATTTTTCAAGTTTCAATGTATGCACTGAGAAAAATAACCTGGTCAGAGTTTAAACAAAGTCATACCTACTGTACTGGCACTGTAGATGTCAGCGAAGGCGATACGTAAGTCCCAGCGTTACGTAATTTTACGGTAATTTTTCCAGTGAATTTGACGGCGGTTTTTATTCAAGAATTCTCTCCGTGTAGTTAGAATAACTAAACATGTACGGTAAAAAAGTGGTGTTAATTGTTAAAACCATTTCATCGGTGCAGATTTATATGTACCACATCTGGTGTCATTCAGTCTCATACCATTGTTATTTAACACCAAACATGATACAGGTCTGCACCGCTGAATTTTTTTCAGTGCATAATTCGAATAACTAAGTATTTGGTTAAACTTGCTAGTATTTTGCTTAGAATAATGAAACTCGTTTAACCAGATGCGTTTTGTCGTTTCAACCAAATTATTTTTCTCAGCGTATGGAATCGATTTTTTTTGTTAAAAACGTCCGTCATTTCTCTCTCTGCAAACGACGCCATGGCCCCGTATTTTTAACGTCAACGAGACACGCCATCGTATTTCCCGTTCCTGGAAAAATCCGACTCGACGGAGTTCGACAACGAAGGGTCCAGATGTTGCATTTCAGCCGCCCTCCTCCTCTCGTAATTTAAAACAAGCCTCGAGGCCGCGCCGAGGTTTCGGATAAATTCAGCCTCCCCCCCCTCCGACCGCACCGTATACCAACATCTGGCGTTTACCTTTTCACCCTCTTCGACGGTGTAGCGCGGGATTCTCCGGCACGTTGATTGCTCGACGCAACGCCTACGACGCGGAGACTGCAGCGTTCGCAGTGAGAGGGATGTTTACAGGCGTCAATACCGCTCCACGCACGTTAATCCTATCCCGGTCGTTGTCCCGCTTCGCGTATTTTCATCACCGCGCTTGGCGAGAGCTAGCAAAGCCCTGACTCTCTGTCGTCGTAGATATAAATTGCAAATATGTCCACGTTGGACGAGAGTCGCATAAATACGAAAAACGTAGCAACATCCTATACGCTCACTGCACCGCAGTGCACGCAGTGCACTGAAAAAATTAATTAGTGTTATATATTTGTGCTGTCCGCTCGCTGAGTCGACCTCCGCATGTGTAACCAAGATAGAGCAACCAAATACTTCCTTCTAGAGGATTCCACTCCATAGTCTCATAGTTCAAGTTCAGGGTCCGACGAACATTCGGAAAACGCCCAATGAGAAGCACTCTTATCTTAGATATATAAGAGACCGACAAAACGCATCTGGTTAAACGTGTTTAGTTATTCTAATCAAAATACTGGTTAATTGAACAAAATATTTAGTTATTCTAACCAAACAGATGAAGAATCCACATTTCACCAGAGCTTCATCACCGTTTCCAAGATTTTGGTTAAATTGACCAAATTCTTCCTCAGTGTGTATATACGAATTCCGCGAAATATCGTTACGCAATTTCCTCGAGTCATATGGAACTCCCCGGGAGAAGAACGATTCCAACGTTCGTGCAAATCTCTCGAACGCCCGAGACAAGGGGATACGAATTCCGTGAATGTTAAGCGAGCGCGCGTAGACTCGGAATAAAACACTCAATCCCGCTAACAAAGGCCTGAAATATTAACCGGGGCCTAAACTCGTCCCGAAACTCCCCAGGGATAATGGGACGGCCACGGAGGCTGCCTCGGACCGCGGATCCGCTGAATATATATTAATACTTATACCTTTTTTTTTTCGGCCGCGTGTGGGTAATAGCTGGTTATTCGCCGCGGCAGACTACCGCGCGTCCACAGCGGAGAGGCGAGAAACAAAACCGACATTCGTCGGAACTCGGGAGCCGAGAGGCGTTCAACCTAAACACCGGCCTCTGGAAGCAACCACGAAGAAAAAACTTTTAATTGCTTTGTGGCGAGAAATTACAACCGGACGCCCCCCCTCGAGTACTACGAAAGCTCGCGCGGGATAGTGCCCGGTTGCTTGATAAACAAATGAATTTTAAATTATTTATTTACTTAGAAGCGCGTCCCTTTGACAAATCTCGAACATTGGAACAACATTGCGCGTTCACTCGTTTATTTACGTATTTACTCATTTACACAAGCACAGGTACCATTTACAGGTATGCCTGTTTCCGGACGCAGGCACCGCGCTCCTCTCATCGACGCAAGAAACCAGCGGCGGCCACGTTTCGTTCGCGCCGCGCTACGTTGCTCCGGAATTTTTTTTCTTTTTCGCGATAGACGCTTGCGGTTAACGGATCAGTACCAGACGATCGACGAAACGGAATCCTCTCCCGGCGTGTTTCCGAGACACGCTACCTACCTGTCGGCGTACCACGCTATCAAAACATCCGCTAATTATACATAGGTATACGCGTCTCGATAGGCCGCGGCGGCAGGGATCTTCGACCGGCATTTCTATTCGCTGGCGTATACCTGGATCGCTCCTTCGAATTATGCCTCCGTAGGTCCCGCGAGAGGGTCCGAACTCTCTCGCTTCACTGCTACACCGTACGCTCGTCTGTGGCGGCGAAAAAAAATATCCCACACACGCTCCGATTAATCGCGGGTAACGAACGAATTCGCGGTTGATTGGATCGTTGATAGCCGACTCCGTCGAGAGAGAAAAAACCGCTCCCGCGTCTATTGTTTCATCGGGCCAAGACGAAGCGCCGTAAAACGATAGTGCCCTCGAAAATGTACCGTTGCACGAAGCGATTCCGCGTCGGAATGAAATTTATGCGGGAGGGAATCTCGCTCGAGAAAACCTCCTAACCCGATTACCGGCCGCGTTGTAATTAGAGAGAGAGAGAGAGAGAGAGAGAGAGAGAGAGAGAGAGAGAGAGAGAGAGAGAGAGAGAGAGAGAGAGAGAGAGAGAGAGAGAGAGAGAGAGAGAGAGAGAGAGAGAGAGAGAGAGAGAGAGATCCTACTCGCCCGTCCCGAAGCGGAAATGACACGTTGGCGGTAATTGGATTCGCGCGCGCGTACAGCGGAATAATCGATTTGGGTCCTGCGCGGATTTCCTCGAAACCCCCTTAATTATAATCGGCGCCGGTGAAAATTATCTAATCTCCGGCTACGCGCGGCCTCCGCGGGGTTAAAAATGATACGGGGATTCGGGACGCCAGAAACACCCGCAATTAATTTCTTCGACGGTTGCTTTACGACTCCTCGAATACGACTAACGTCTGAACATCCATCCAGAGATTGTACCTCCGCGACTGTCGTTTGCTCGGTTGGCAGAGCGAGGGGAAAAACTCGGTTAAGCGCGCGTGTGGGGTGGTGAAGACAGGACAGTAAAAGTGTCACGGGGTAGAAAATGAGATAACAATGTTTCGTAGCGCTTGATAAAAGGAGACCATTAGGCTAACACACGCGGGCTGATGTTTACCGTTCCTCGCTCAAATAACGACGGCCCAGACGCGAAGTCGTTAAAACGAGCGAGACGCTGTGCAGCGCTTCCTACGCGCAGGGGAGGCAACGCGGAGCTGTAGCCATTTGTTCCGACGAAACGCGAGGATTCATTTGGGATGAGACGTCCGCGGAACGAGTCATCGTCGAAGGTTTGCCGTGCGATGAGAAGTTACGACGAAAGAATTTCGATTTGTCGCTCCCACTCTTATTTCTCTGCGAGCTACTCTAGTTCGGACAACTAATAATTATTTTTTCGGACCATTTTTTTCGATTGTTATTCAATATGTATACGGATTACAAATTAAATTAAAAAATACGAATATTTTTTCACGTTAAGACGAATTTCATACACACACGCCGTAGGGAACTATCTCCTCTCTATTTCCTCCTGTTTTTTATAAAGGCCGACTTAGAGAGATAATCCCGATTTAGTAACGCCTATCGCCCGCGGCCCTTAACGGCCCTCTGGACAATATTTAATCCCCGTGACGCAATGAGAAGTCCGGTCTATTATTACGGGGGAATGCGGAGTACACACGCCACGGGAGTATGCTTTATCACGCTACGGTGCAGCCATGCACGTCCCACATTTTACGCAGCTCTATTTTTCAACCGAAGCGACGACGCGCTCCTCAATTTCTTTGTATATTCGGGGATTCCGCGTTCCGGAATCTGGGACGCGCATTGCGCCGCGCGAGCATCAATTCTCTCGTTCGGCTCTTTTCGCGACTGTCGAAGCTCCCGGTCGGAAAAGCGCGGTTCGGATTACTTTTATCGGAGGAGTAGGAAGTAAAAGCCTTCATCCTCCCTCCGAAGAATTCCCCCCTAGACGGTAAAATCTCTATCCTCTCTATACTTACTTGAACACGCGGGTCGAGGCCGAGTAAAAGCTCCCCGTCGCGAGACCGACCTAACCTCCAACCAATCTCGCAACTCTCGGCGCGTTCGTGTCGGAAACCGAAGTTAACCGAGAGCGAGCCGAACTCTCGACTCGCGTCCGAGCAAGTTACGCCGCGGTAGCCTCGCCAGTCCCTCACGAAAGGCCGGTTAGATTGGGCGTCTTCTTTGGTTTCGTCTCTTCGCGCTCCGAAGTATCTCACGGGTCGCGCATCATCGCGCGGAAAATACGTCGGTTATCTCCGCGCGGAACTAAAACTGAGTGCTCGTTTAAAGCCGTGATTCCACGGACATTCGATCGATACAAGTGCGAACTTAAAGTTGGTGGTCTCCTGTTTACTCGACCGAGAGCTGCTTCGGAAATTTGGATTTCTCTCTCCCGCAGCCCTCTACCGCCCGTTTGGATTACACTCGCCGACCCCCGGAAGGGAAATTTTCTCTCGAAGGTAGGAATGAACTCGTCCTGGACGCTCCTTCACGTTGGATGCTTAGAATCCGTAGGGCGTGGAAAGATTTGCCAGCTTCGCCGTTTCTTCTCGCCGAGGCGAGCGCTTCCCCGTCGCTTCTTTTTCGACCTACCTAGGTAGTCGACCGAACATCTCGCGCATCGTTCGTGACGCACTTCGGACTTCGATGCGAGATAGAAGATAAAAAGTTATTTGGCCGTTTACGTCCGTTCGACGTTCGATGCAGTTTCTGTAACAGATTACCGAAACACGCCGGAGGGTTTCCGTCGTGTCATTACACATCCGAGAGTTGAGTCGTTGACAATGTACTCGCTCCGCGGTGAGAGCGTGGGCGAGATTTCGAGAACTTGCAAAACTATGGACGTCAGGCGTGTATATCCGAGGCTTGAGTCGAACGCGAGATTTGAAAGGACGAATTCGATTGCGATTTTTCAGCAACTACCGATCGTTCGCTTGTTGTTCCTCAATCAGATATTCCTGATTCACGACAAGTGGCACTGCGAGAAATTGCTAGTATCAAAAAAATATTTCTTGAACCAAGAAAATATGGACCGCGTTTGCATAACGCGGTCCATATGATCTTACAAATCTTACAAAATCATGGCCAATGTTGAGTTTATTGATTACTAGATCTGTACGGAAATTTTTGCGAACTAGGCGATTATCGTAAATAAAGTAATGAATAAACTCCACAGCGACCATAGTCTTTTAAAATCGACATTTTTCGTCCAAATGAACGTTCTGAACTACACTGTTAAAAGCTTTCAACACATTTGTGAATAAAATTTACAAAACTAATTGTGAAGTTCAAAAATAATTGGGAACTTACGATACATATCGTGATTCTACAATATTCATCGTGATTTTCCTATACATTTCTTATGGAATTTGTTTTCGCATCAAATTCTTAGTAGCTTTACGACACTTTTGTGTTTGTTTGAAGCTTCCAAAACAATTTGTGAATTCAAAACAGAAATTTATAATAGTATATTATGAATATTTGGTTCAATTGAGCAGTATTTTGGTTAGAATAACTAAGCGTGTTTAACTAGATGTATTTTGTCATTTGGATCTAATTATTTTTCTCAATGCAGGTTTTCGTAAAGTTGCTGTAAAATTTACATTTAGAATACAATTCTTATGATTTGACAGTTATCATCTCTGAAAAACGTTTATTGATATATATTTCTATTAAGCTTGATGATGAAGCCGGTGCAGATTCGTGTCAATGAGTAATTGGCTTTGCAAGTTCTTACAGCATAGTTCCTGAGAATTTAGGATTGCTTTTCACGTACAAACTATACGCGGAGTAATATTATAGTCTCTCTTTCGGCTCGCTTTTTTTCTTGGCGGCGAACCCCTCTATCGAGGACTCTCGATCGGATGTCCGACGATTCCGGTCGATCCTGCGATCGCGTAGCGGTGCAGCCGATCGCCACGGCTCGTCTCCCGATGAATAAAAGGCGCGGTTCGTTCGAAAGTGCCAACACGCCGATCGTTTTCCTCGCTCGCGCGAGTTTCTCGCTGTCGAGCAAAATTCCACGTCGTTGCGCCGCGCCATGGGTTCCGCTTCGATAACGCTCTTCCCGCGCGATGATCGGTTTCGCGGAAAACTGTAAATACAGGGCTATAACGCACGTGTATCGCGCATTTTACGGCCGCGATCGCGCGGAATTGCCGATTCTTTTTCTTCCTACGCGCTCGGACTAATTAACAGTGCGTCATTACGCGCGAGCGTTGGCAGGAAATGTCAATGGGCGATATCGCGGGCGATCGACTCTTGCGAAACGTGGAAATTGCGGGCGATCGTAAAATCGGAAACGAGAAACGCCACGAGTATAAACGTCGTATCGAGCCGAAGTCACACGTCATCGTGATCGTCCGAGAATCAATGAGACACATCGGAGAGATATTTAATCGGAGAGCAACACAGACAATCTCTTATCGTTCTCGTCGGAGATTTTTATCTTTTCGTTGCGACAAGGCGATCGCGGTCGAGGCGCTCGACTCTGCTTTCCGCAAAACGAATTCTCCCTTCGCGACGCATCCGTCTCTCCATTTATTACAGTTTCACGGAGAGCGGCCGCAGCTTCGCGACGGCAGAGTTCGTCGACCTTCCGACGCTTTGTTTTTGTTTACGTCTCACGGCGCGAGTCGAATCGATCCTCGGAAAAGTCACTAGCCCCGCGCGGGATGTGGTTCCGCGATCGATCGCACCCGGCGTCCGCAAGATAAGGCGTTGATCCCGCGTCGAGAGTGACGAAATTTAACGGCGTCGCGCGTGAATCGCGGTGTCGAATCGTCGGCACGACATTTCGGAGCGAAGGGAGGAGACGGGAGACGGATCGTCTGTTAATTGGAGTAGATACCTGCTGTGGATTGATTTCCTTCTTTTTTGCTGCGAACCGTGACTAAAGCGAAAACGAACGCGCTCGTCGAGTCGTCTCAGTGTGCGCGCGAAGTTTCAAACGCGACGCGAGGTTCGAGAATAGTTTCGGATCTCCCAAGGAGTGATTCAGAAGACGCGCGTTTCGTAGGACACCCCGTCCAGTCATCCTCCGAGTAGTCTCCGAACAAAGGCGGTACGAGGAAGTTGAAATGCAACACGTACCCCCTCTATCGACATTCTTAACTCGGGGCGCTAGAACTTCCGTCGAAATTGTCCCTCGAAAGTGAACGCAACGAGAAAAAAAGAGAGATCGATCCCGTGAGAATTGAAACGAGATATTTCTGCCCTCCGGAGAAGTGGACGACGAAGATCGCGACCGTCTGATGACCGTATTTACGGGCGTACCTCAAGGTCGCTCAAGGAACTTGGGAGAAAGAATGTACGATTCGGTTTTAATACTGATTTTGTTTTATCGCAGATTTGAAAAATTTGGACAGAATTATTTACCTATCAGTATTTGTTTATTTTTCATTTTCCGCCTTATTTATATTATATATATATATATATATAAACTGGAAAATGCTATTTACAAATACTAAACCCGTATTCACAGTCGGAACTTATAAATAAGCACGACTCAAGTCGCCGTGTCGATCAATAGATGATCTCCGATGCTGACTTAAATCTATGCTTATTTATAAGTAGCGATTATGAATACTATCCATATAGTCTAGTAAGACTTTCCCTCGCGCTCGTTGCCTGGCATGAGTGCGTCTTTCTGGCTTTTCGATGTCGTCGCGATCTTTTAAACAGAAACACACCTGTGGCTCAGTGAATAATTATTTTTTTGGACAGTTTCGTTTCTCTTCCTTATTGAATTTATATATGGATTACGAATAAAAATTTTAAGTATGAATATTTTTTTACGTCAACCGAATTCCTTTCTATCGACCGACAAACGGACGGTCACGGTACCGTTTAAACTTTGTAGCGATATTACACTCCCCCTCCAATTACAACGTAACGTAATTCGACGTAGGTAATATCCCATAGTCTCGCTGCGGCTGGCCGGAGACTACGACGTCTCTCATTATTCTCGCCACTGTTACGCGCAATGCGCGCTTTTTGATTCAATTCGTCCCTCTTAATACTTCTGCGGCGAGGTCTTGGAGAGTCTTATTGTCGGTCCGCGGTGCGCTGCAGCCTTCCATTCGCGCGCTGGGGGAAACTTTGTCGCGGTTGCAATCCGAGACGACGACGACGGAGACCGGCTCTCGTACGGTATCTCGTCTTCTTGTCGTATGGAACGCCGCGGGTCGCACTCGTGCAACTTTGTAGCGCAGGTTGGAAATATTTCTACCGGTTCTTGATTAAAGAAAGCTCCGAAGCAGTCCGACGGCTCGGTCGCGACCGTGCTCTCGCGAAGGCAATTCATCGCGGCGCGCGTATACGATAATTACATAAAAAGTGAATTTTTTCCCGCGAGACTCCAAAGTATACACAGCCAGATAAACTTATATGATCGTCACGATGTTCATGCGAACTACAATGATTGATTATTCTAAAATTGAAGTTTATTTTGTCGCCGGAATTTGAAAAAAGAACTAATTCTTAAGTAAATTTTTTAATTTACATACGCTTGAAGTTTCGAACGTTCATTTGAACGAAAAATTTCGCCCTTAAACGAGCATGGTAATATCGAATTTATCGATTTTTTTATTTCCAATAGTCGCTCAGTTCGCAAAAATGTCTGTGAATCGAATAATCCATAAATTGAATATTAGCTACGGTCTCTTAAAGTCGACATTTTTCGTTTAAACAAATTTAAGGCACATCAATTTACATTATAATGTGATACAAATCAATCACTGTATTCAGTGTAGCAACATATTTACGAAAAATTGTGCTTATATGTTATTTTGAAATCATTTAATTTCGTAAATATGCTTAATGATGATTCATAAAGCATACAACCTTAATGCATTCGATGAGCCGATATTAATTAAAGTCGGTATACAATTTTCGTAAATTTATCTATGGGGGTAACGACCCACGAGAGCGAGACCCTCCCTCGTTTCTTTCCCGTAACATTTTACGATCCGCCGCGGGAGTCTTCCGCCTTTCTGCACGCGCTCCGCGTCGGGCGAAAAATGCGAGGCATGCGCGTTTCGTGCGTGGCCGAAATGTCGCGGGCGGCTGTACACGTACGTGTGTACGCACGCGGCACACGCACCGTTGCGTCTGAAAACCGTCTTTCGCGGGGTACCGTTGTCGGGGCGCGTGTTTGGCGCGTAACCGGTCGCGTCGCGTCCCCGACACGCGTGTGTCGCCCGCGCGCCTGCATGCGGTTCGGCGCGGCAGAGGGGGAGGGACGCGCGGAGAGAGAACCTCGCGAGCAAAGAGCAAAGCCAGCGCGTGGAGTGCCGTTACCGCGGCCTCGGGTAGAATGGCCAAGGGGCTCTCTCCGGTAAACCTGAAACCGGCACCGCGAAGAATGAGGGGAGCGATGGGAGGGGGGGGGATTCCTCGCCCCTCTCTCCGTCTCTTTCTCCCGCTGAAATCCTTCGTCTCTCTCCTCATGCCGCGCGGCAGACGAGGAAGAAGCGCTGAAATTCGTCCGCGGACCGTTCTCCGCGTTCGGTGGAGTGTCTCCGGCGGTTCCGCGTGGCGATTCGCCCGCGGAGAGAGAAGAGATGCGTAGCGCGGCGACGGCTCGCTACGCGTCGACCGAGTGCGGTGAGACGGTGGGAAAAAATGACAGTAGCGCGGTTGCCGGTGGCATTTTGTTTCGCGGCAACAGCGGTTGTGAGGGATACCGGCGTCGCACAGTACCGCTGCCGACTCGGCCGCGTCGTTAGTATCGATACCAGCTGCGCGAATGGAATGCCGACATCTCGACGAGGAAATGAGGAGGCGGAGGCTTCCCTCTCCCGCTGCTGGACCTCCTGCGCGTCCATCCATCGTCATCCCTCGGCGGCGTTCGGTAGAACCCAGGAAGCAAAACGTGAGTTTTGCCGCGCTCGCGCGCGTAGCGCCTCGCAGTCGTGTAGCGCGCGTGTAGCGTTCGTATCGATTACTAGAGCAATATACCGTCACGGGTCTGGTTATCGATCATTTTTTATTTAAATCCTTTAGATTACAAAATATCTGCTGCATTAATTCAGTTTCGTTTTGTACCTATTAAAATCCCCGATCGAAAATTTGGTCCACGCATAATCGAAAATTACAGTGAGATAAATAAGTTTGTCGAAAAGACAATTTGGTTTGTTGATTGGTGACAGCAGAAAGAACGCGGTACAAACCTTAGCCGATCAAAAACTGGATCTGTGTAACAGTAACTCGATAGTTTACCGATAACCCGTTTCCGGTAGCCGCTGCGCCTTCGCGCTCGACATATCCCGCTCTCCTTATATTTCCACACGTCTCGTTGAGAAATCGCACCTTTGTCGCCTCGGCGCTCCGCGTGTGACACGCGTTTGCGGACGTCGCCCGTTCGATCGTTGCGCGAGAATTACGAACCGGTCGGCCGTCGGGATTTAATTGGTTTCGGTGCGATTTTTCGCGCGGAGACTGCGAGAAATCGGACTCGGGTGTAGAGATAACGCGACGGGACTCGATTACGCTTTGGCTGCGAAAAGCGGCCGGGACGGCGCTTTCGTCTCGGTGCGATTTAGCGACGACGGGACGATTATCGGGGATCGGCCGTGATAAGCAAACGTCGCACGGTTGGTATAACAATGAACTAGTGCCGGTCGCGAAACGAGCCGTTGTGACGCGTGGGCTAAACGGGATCCGATGCGTCGGCTGCACTGTTCTCAGTATACTCAGCCTTCACTCGGACGCGCATTGTCGCGTACTGTATAGCGATTTTCCACGCTGAGAAAGATAATCGTTTGATTCGACTAAACTTGAGGTTATCGGTGGCCAAATAAGTATAGAGTTATGTCGACAGATAGGTATGTAGTTTGAGTAACTAAAATTTTGTCGGAATCACTGAATGCTCAGCTGTTTCAACTAAACATTTGTTCGAATAATTATATGCTGGTGGGCCCGTGTAGACATTCGGCAGACGACAAATCAATTTTTACCTTCGATTTTTAAACAAACAATACGGCGTACAATTGTAAATTGATGATTCGTCAAAAGCGGAGAAATTAATCTTCAAAATGGTACCTCATTTATTGTTTTAATTTCGTATGAAGGGGGAAAAAGTTTTGTCACGAAAAAAATTACCTTTTAGAAATACTCGTAATATACCATGTGAGGTTAAACTTACTCGCCCGGAAGAAATTTTCAGTCACTGTTATCCATTATTTATGAATTTTTAGCCTACATCGATATAAGACTTTATTGTAGATAGGAATGTAATTTTCAAAAAAGTATTATACAAATATATGTGCCAAAAGCTCATAGATAACGAAATAATAGTCATTCGAGTTTCTTTCCTGGAGAGTAAGCTTCATAGCCTCATATGATGTGAGATTTAGTTGGTCGCCCGTAACTTCAAAATTTGGTTAAATCAAACGATCTTTTTCTCAGTGCAGTCTCCAATTTCGGGCGTAAATTCACAATCGGTATAACGATAACTCTCGACGATCTCGCGCCGTCGAATAAAAGAGAACGCACAGATCGAGCGGGAGAATCGGATCGTCTGACGTCGTATACGCGTTTGCATCAACGAATCTTCGCTCGCATTCGTTATCCGCGAACTCGACACCCGACACGCTACCGCGCCGCCGCTGCGTGGAAGACGACGAATTAAGGGGCGGCGCCGGGGCTGCAGCGATCGACGATCGATCTCTTCCATCGACGCGTAGTAGTTGCGTTTTCTCCCAGGTGCACGGCGGAACGCATTTGGCCGAGAGAGGAGCATTTATGCGTGAAAGTGTAGACTTTCCTCCTTCTCTTCTCCACAACTCGTTCTCGTCCTTCGCTGGATATCAATTTAGAAAGTCGATCGCTACGCGCTCTATTCTCCCCCCCCCTTTTTTTCATTCTCTCTTTCTCGCGTTTCTTCGTGCATACGTGGCACCAAACTCCCCTCGTTCTCGCCCCCGCATCCGTCAATTAAATCGGATCTAATTGCCGGATGCGACGTATCGCCGCCGTTCTACACGTCACGGGTTTTCCTCGTTACGCGCGTCCGCGCGTGCCTCGGCACGCTTTCCCAATCGGCGTCATCGAGACGCGGGAGGATCGTTGAACGGTGTCGTCGCGCGGTTGTATCCACCGCGCGATGGCCGCGAGGGGAAGTAACGGCGGTGAGCGGGGAACCTTTAATTCGGACGTGAAAGCTCGCGGATCGCGCACGACCGATCATCCGTATCGAGCGTCTCGAATCGTGTCTTTCCTCGCAAAAAGTCCCTTCCGATGAAAGTCGCGCGATTTCCGGAGTGCGGTATCTTCGCGATCACGCGCTACAGATCGAAATCGTTTTTTCCAACGCTGTAAAGAATTGTGTTAAACTTAATATTATATAATTGTACCCCTATATTGCATAATCTGCGATTATGAAAATTAATATACTCCGTTATGAGATTTATATTCAAATTAATATAACTGCCCAGCGCTAGGCTTGTGCGACCGTCACGACGTTCGTACAAAATATCTTATTTTGTCGCATGAGTCTAGAGAAATAGGATGAGTTTAGCGACCAGAGGACATTCTTCTCAGTTCACGACTCTGATAGAATTCTGCTTGTAGGAAGACTCAAATCCTCTCCATACCTGATCCACTTGCTGTAAGCAAATTATCATCTTGACGTAATTAGATAAATACGCGGGCTTTGTACCGGAAGTCTTCCTCTCGAGGAAAGCAAATTGTCAGCTTCTCGCAATCAGACGATACACAGCATTCGCACCAGAAATCTTCTCCTCGAGGCAATAATATTTTTGCCGCTTGACTGAAGAAGGCATGCTCTCATAGCAAGACTGAACTAGTTACTTTGGCATTTCAATAAGAATCAATCGGAGACAGAAAGCGCGAGAGCGCAACGATTTCAGACAGTCAAATGAACCGCAGAATCAGCAGGAGCAGATTGAGGAGTGACGGTCGCAAGGTATAATATTCAATTCGCTGTAGAGACGACTATCGTACGAAATCGTCGTTTGAGCATCCCTGACGCGCGCTCGGAGGCGAGTAGAACGCAGCTTTTCTCCGCGAGCCGCCACCCACGTTATATATAGAATAGACGACGCGGCGAGAGAGGCGCCACGTCCATTGTCTCCAGCAGGCGTCGTCGTGTACCCCGACGCGACGACGTCGGCGTCGAGATTGTACGACACACGTAAACGTTGAGCACGAAAGTCGCAAACACGCGCGCGTCCTCGCCTGCAGTTTGCGCATCGGCGCGCGACTTCCCCGCGCCGTCGGGAGGAGTACGAGTATAATCGGGCGCGTCGCGCCACCGTCGCGAACCCCGCAGCCGCCCGTTCGTTATTCGCGACGCGACGCGACGTTTCGAGTCGCGGGGAAAAAGTATCACCGAATCGTCGTTAATTGCGTTGCGTAAAAAAACAGTTGAGAAATGGCAGAGTCGATTGCGCGGACAGGCGAGAAATTACCTCTCTGTGCCTCAACTCACGAGTCGCGCGGGAATCGGGAGTCGGAACTCTCGTCGCGTCGGATGTGACGTACCTACTTCGAACGACCGTTGTACGGATAGTCGCGCGGCGGCCGAACAACGCGGCGAGAACAATTCGATTCAATTTATCCGTTTGATAATGCGGTACTTTCTCCGCGGTGGTATTCAAGTCGGTGCAATTTTCCCGATTCCGTTACCTGCTCCGAAACCGCGAGGTTGGAGGGGGGCGTGGCTGTACGCGCGGGACGGACAGTTTATTTAACAGTCGCGCGAAGACTTGTATTTTTAAGAGGAAAACTTCGGCGTGCGTGTATACTGAGAAAAATAACTTGGTTGAGATGACGAGACGCGTCTGGTTAAACGAGTTTGGTTATGTATTCTAACGAAAATGCTAGTAAGTTGAACCAAATGTCAAGTTATCCTTACTGTTATACATGTTTTTATTTTCTAACTACACGGTGTCCAGCGGTCAGGGAATTCTGGAAAACCTGGAATTGTCAGGGAATTACTTGGATGAGGGAAAAGTCAGGAAAAATAAAGAACTTTCTGGAATTTTTCGAAAACACTCAAATCTCACGGATAGCTTGACTTTCTAGTATGTCAACATTTTAAAGAATTTATATATAAATCTAAAAAATGTGCTCTATGCGTGTATACGTATATCTAAGCCCTTCCTTTTTCCAAAAAATGCCATTAAATAATAATATGATTTGGCAAAATTAAGTTATTTTAAGGTTCTATGAATATTAGTTAATTCATCCATTCGACGAAAAATAATTAACGCGTAACACTTTATACCAGATCTGCACCCATTGCGGTCATGAAAATTTGGCTATTTCAGGCTGGAAAACCTGGAAAAGTCAGGGAGTTTCTTTTTCATATTTTGCGAAAAACACGGAGGTAATTCTAACCAGAAAATTGTTAATTTATCAAACAAATAGAGGATCCATATTTCTCTGAACGGTTTGATCATTGTCTCCAGAATTTTGGTCAAATCGACAAGTTTAACATTTCTCTCCGCGTCACTTCCCTTTCGCTCGGACGCATCCTCTCGACATCGAATTCAACGATCGAGACGCCCGGCCGTGCGAGATATCCCTAACCACCTCGCGTATACGCGATCCGCCTCGGTGCGCGGGAGGGAGAAAGTGAAAAAAGAACGTATACGTTCCCCGCGCAATCTCGGCGGCCGTATATAGTCGCCGCAATTATCCAATTACCAATTAATCGCACGTTCTCTGCCCGCGAAGAAACCCCATTATCCGAAGCTGCGCTCGATGGAGATTTTCGCGTGGGCGTCGCGGAGGTCAAATTAGCCGGGGTAAATTCGCATACCCTCGCGCGATCAGTGGTTGCGCGCTTAAACTTTTTCTGCGCTTTCAACAGTCTCCATTATACGTACGCATCTCGTCCACAATGAAAGTTCCCACGTGCGAGTCTTCCCGAAGGAACGGCGCGACGTAATCTCCGCGCCGCTCTTATCTCGAGGAAGAGAAAGATCGCCTAATCGCGTGAGAGAGCGACGTGGAATTGACAGAAATGGTGAATTTCGGCGAAATTATCGTCGGACACGCGAGGCGCGTTTAGTGTCTTTTTTTTTTCCGCGGAGATAAACTCCTCCGGCCGAGCGTTCACCCCGCGTTCACCGAGAACGAATCCTCTTCGAAAGCGCGTGGGAACCGTCCGTGAGAGTCGGGCACTCATACGTATGCGCGCTGTTGAAGTTTCCCCTCGAAGAACGCGAGGAGAGTCGCGACGATAATCTAATCGAGCCCGTAGTGTAACGTTTGCTGCCTCCACTCGGGGTTGGTCTACGCTACTCGAGTTGAAATTTTAGATGTACTCGTTTAGGCTTATAGTAGGTTGATTTTTCACTGTATCAACATTCTATATGGAGCCTAAAAAGATCCGTTAATGAACATTTCACCAACTCAAGGTTCAAAGTAGGAGCTTATAGGCTGACTAGGTCAATGATAAGCTGAATGAAGTGTTAAAAGCACCAAAGTAGGGGTACAGTCATTTTCGAAACGCGAGTGACGTTTGCTGCATATTAAATGACGTGTAACGAACTTCACTTTCCCGTGAATTTTGTCAGCCAAATTCGCTGTCTCGAATCTAAAATGTTGAAAGCACGAGTGAGTCACGCTTGCTGATCGTCAAAATATAGAAATCTGTGTGACTAAGCAATTACGAATAAACGAATGGCGGCGCGTACGTTGATGCCGGTACAATGAAAAATCAATTTACCGTAAAGCCTAAACGAGTAGGTCTGAAACTTCGACTCGGGGAGCTCTCGCGCTTCTGTTCACCCCCTTCTCGTTATTGCAGACTGCCTGTGTACCTAGTAATCTGGCGCGCGACAACGACGATATCGTCGCCGCTGCCGTCGAGACACGAGACGGTCTGGTATCGCGATCAATAAACGCAGTGTCCCGGGGCGTGTTGACGCTCTCGCGCGACGTGGACGTTTCGGACGGATGAGATATCGCGAAAACGCGAGGAGAGAGGGCGTTCCTCTCTTCCCTCGTTGCCTTGGCGAACTCCCAAACCGGCGAGAGTGGCGAACGCGGGCGGGCCTGTATTTTTTCGACGAGCTGGAACTCTCCGAGAAAGGCACACTGCGGATGAGCGAGACGAGGGACGGCTGTGGCGCCTAATTTTACGAGTAATCGCGGTTTTACGACCGCGCGTTCGCCGACGGCGAGTCGAAATCGTTTGGATTACGGTCGAAAGGGTGAAGGGTACGCGAATAAAGATAATAATTGAAGGAGGGGAAGATAATGATGATCAGAGGATACTAAAGATTCGTGGATTTTTGGAATTGTTGTCAGTGGGGAAAATTGCAACGTCAAAGTCGAACGTTAAAAAGTAAAAACGTACACGAAAAAAAAATGCTGATGGATTTACAAAATCAAAGTTGTTAATATATTCTTGTAAATACAATTAAACTTTATGCATAATTAATTACTCGATATATAAACTGTATCCGACTCTGCTGTTAATCTCACATTTTCCTGGTAAATTTCACATTTTTTCGTTGTAGATTTAACCCTTGATGTACATGCGTAAAAAAGTCACTCCTGTGCATACATAAGTCGAGTCTCCCAGACTCTAGTCGGGAGATATAAATTATATTTTGGTTATAAAATGTAATGTTTATTTGCAAAGAAAATAACGTTAATATTATACATCCGAATAATTTTTATCGAAGAAAATTAATATTGTACATGCCTTTTCATATTGTATTAAGTATTTTTATCATTGGAAAATTAAAATAAACGTAAAACTATCGACTATCAGGTCTAAAGATTAACATTGCCCTGCGTCTGTCACATGTAGTAAGCGCAGATTGTGTTACAACTTCCAGCAAATGGTGTACTGTTTACATCAAATTTCGTCCCGTGTAGTTTAACATTCAGCGCTAACTCTTTTTGTCAATGCAACGGGGATACGGATTTGAAACGAGGAAAGAAGATACGAAACGACTCTCCGCGTATTGTATTTCATCCGTACGAGAGTTCACCCGTGTCACGCGTGTACCCTCCTTTCGCGCACCGACATCATCGCCTTTATTCCACGAACAACGGGCGTAGGGTCGAAACACGTAACACCGGATGTCCGGTGACAATGGGCCGTCAACGTAACAGCGCCGTGCCGCTGCAGCCGAGTTCCCAGCAACCGCACAGGTTTAATTCTACGTTGCTCCCCGTGTTGTCGCGAGAGTACCTGCTCGTTTAAAAAACCGTTGAGGCCTCGTCGAGAGACGAAGCACCGCGTGAGAGAATGTAGCGACGTTCTTCCTTCAGCCCCAAACCCTTTCGTAAAATTCTTTCACGGATTTTGGCCAGACAGTTTTGACCGCGCGCACTATTGTGCCCCTTCAAAGGCTCTTCGCAAAATCTACGGTCTAATTTGAGTTGCGCCGAAGAAACGAAGCTGAATAAGGCGAAGACATTGTAGATCAATCCGTCGCGTCGTCCGAAATGCGCCTCGATATGCAGCTGCTGCCGTTGCCAATGCGAAGCCGCAAATGCTTTGTTATACAATGTGTCGCTCGCGTGAGAAATTCTGAACGACGAAACGTTCTCTTCTCTCAAAAGGAAAGTCTGCCATGCGAGGCTAAACTTACTCGCCAGGAAAGAAACTTCAATCACTACTATATCTCGTTATTTATGAACTTTCAGCCTATACGTCGATATTTTGCTGTAGATAAAAATATAATCTTCAAAAAAGTATTATACAAACATGAGCTAAAAGTTCATAAATACACCGAGAAAAATAACTTTTCTCTCTCTCTTTCTCTCCGTGACCACCGTCCACTGATTTGTCACGGTTTCTTCGTCTCGTTCCTCCGGTGATGGCTTCTCGTGGACGTCGCGTCGCCGTATCGATCATTCGTCCTCTGCTCGGGCAGTAGCGACGGTAGCCGACTACCGTGTGGTACACCCGGGCGCGTCTTGTAGGATTCACGTGCAGGTACGCGTATTACATGTATTCAGGTTACCGCCATATAAGTGGACGCAGTTAAAATAGCGTCGCTCTCTCTCTGTACCCGTCGGGGAAACCTGTCCGCTGTATTTGTCGAGACATTTGCCCGCCGCTTCCACGGTCCGATCATACGCGTTTTTAGTTATCCCCACATTCTCCGCGTGGCTACGCTACGCGCGGTGTGTGCTGATACAGTCGCCACACGTAGGCACACGCGCAATTAGGCGTACGACTGGTCATTCGAATCTGCTTCGCCACGCTCTCGGCGCGGTCGTTCCAGGCCCGGTCCGAGTCTCTCTTTGATGGTCTTTTTTTTTTCTCCGTCAAATAATGAAATGCGAGTGTGTCCCGCGGCTACAGACGTTATTAATGGATCCCCTCTCGTAATGGATGGCAAAATTTCTGTCCGCACCCGGAAATGGCTTGGTATTCCGCCGCGTCACGTGTGCCTATTTATCGCAATGGAATCACCGTCGATCGACGCTGCGTACCTATACGCGCGGCTCAGGAGCGAGTTGATCGATTTTTCGCGAGCGTCCTTCGCTCTGTACGAGTATATCTAGTAGCCGATTCGCGTCTCGCCGACGGCGACTTTTATATCCACGCGCGAGGAGGAGAAATATCTGTTGTTCGATACGGATCTATTCTTCCGCTTGTCGGCGATACGTAAAAGTATACCGAGAAAAACGATTAGGCTGAAATGACAAAACGCATTTAGATGAACGCTTTCAGTTATTCTAATCAAAATACTGGTCAATTAAACGGAATATTTAGTTATTCCAACAACAAAATTGGTCAGCTTAACCAAACAGGCGGAGGATCCACATTTTACAAAAAAATGACATTCAATTTAATGCAATATTGTATATAGTTTTTTATTCAGTGCGCGATTATGAAAATTAATGTACTCCGTTATGAAATTAATAAGGGAAATTTCATAAGAAGTATATTAACTTTCTCACACGCGGAGAACAATAACCTGTAACATTAACAAAGTTTGTGGTAAAATGCGGGACAAGGCCAATTGATTGTTACGATAACTGCAATTTTAGTAAAAATTGCAGCAAGCGCTTGTAACTTCTGTAAATCTTACTAAAATTGTAGTTATCGTAACAATAAATTGGTCTTGTCCCGAAATTTATCACAAAAATTTTTTCCGTGCGTAATTACGGGGTATACATAGAATTAATTTTCATAATCACGTATTGGTTGAAAGCTTTGTATAAAAGTATATTAAAAACAAACTTTTTTACACTGCCTATTTCACCAAACAGTGGTCATACTCTTCAAGATTTTGGTTAAACCGACAAAATTACATACATACTTTTCTCAGTGTATCGATGGAAACTCGTTGTACGGACATTGGACTCTCCTCTCCTCATCTCAATCCCGTCTCGCTGTATCGAGCCACGCTTAATTCCGCCGCGTGCTGACGAGTAGTTTATGCATCCTATACGAATGTTATATGCAGCCGCGGTCGGCTGATTTTCTTTTTCTTACGTCCAAACGATCGCGCGCGTGGGCGGCGAGCGCGTTATCGCCGCGTGGGCGTAGAATTCCAATAAAAAGTTTGACCGATCCCCCCCCCCGACGCGACTTTCCTCCTTTTTCTCCGCGCGACCGAAATACTCGTATGCCGGATCCCCGTGACGCGATCGAGACGGGGGAAGGAGGGGCGAGAAGTGTTAAAGGTCGACTCTCGCGCCGCCGCGTGCACACGTGCATCGAGGGACTCTCGAGTCGCTTTTGTGTACCGTTCTTCGAAAGGAACCGGGCTCGCTCGCGGATGGGTGTCTTGAAATTCGTATGGCGCGGCGCGCGACGGAGATTTGAATTATCGCGACCCGTCACGCTCTTCTTTCCCGCGCGCGGATAACACGCCGCTTTCGAAAAGACGTACACAACGATCGGAGCTCGTTGGAATTAGGGGAGAGAAGATTATCCGCCGTGTTCGAAATAACGACCGAGAATCTTTGTAACGATAACGACGGGAGTTTCGAAACGATCCGATCGTCGGGAGAAAGGCGTTTTCTCGAAAATCGAAGGTGGTTGAAATTCGGAACGATGCAATGGAAGCGGGGCGTTAACGATCTAACGATGATCTTAATGATGCGCGATTCAGGGACTATATACCTACACGGAGAAAAGTTTGCGGTAATCACTTTCAGAATTCATATGAGAAGATTGAAATATTAGAACGGTGGGATACTTGATCAGTTCTTAAATGTATTTTATTCAGTGCGTCCTTTTTCTAATATACTTACAAAATTATGAACACAATGTGTATTTCGCTACTCTTCACCAGATGCCGCAAAGTGATGACGATGCACAATATTGTGATCTACATATGTCAGTTTTACGAAGCGTAATCTTTCCTTGTCTCTAAGAACTCCAAAGAGAGGCAACTAGTTTGAGCAGAGCCACAATTTTTAATAAGAAGAATGTATCAGTTTTAAAAAAGTTTTATGTTCCAATTATTGTATTATTTATATTATATAAAAGAATAACATCGTAAAACATTAATTACATCCCCTGTTAAGGATGCTCGAACAAAATGTCTACAAAAAGGAAAACAAGTGTCACACTTGTTTGTTATTGAAATTTACCATTCTAGACTTATTAACAAAGCTGTACAGTATATGTTGATGCCGTTAGATTAGCCCGTAACACTAACATTTTTTTAATATACGAGTACAATGATTAATAAAACTACGGTCAAGTTTCCTATCACTTCTCTATGGTGCAGGACAATCAATGTTATGAGCATGTCGAAAAGTACAATAAGTAGAGCAAATAGAAAAATGATTATAGTAAATATCGATTTGTTAACCTCTCTCGTCAATCCTCCTTGTGATAAGATTACATTTTTGCGTAAATTTTTGCGACGCATGCCTTTCTGTACTATACGTACGTAGATCATTACAAGTATAGCAAGTGTAACAATTTTAAATATATCATTAAAAAATGTCAACGTATTCACGCTTGATCGGCGTCGTTGCATCAAGGCGAGATATCCTCGGAGTCGATCCATCCCGAAGACACTGGAGCGTGGCATGATTGGTGATCGAAAATGTAGAGAGATGGATTTAAGCTTATCGGTTAGCTCAAATAATTTGACGCTGCACTCACAGTGTTACTGATAATATATTCGGGTCAAAGAAATGCAGTAGTTTGATGATTTAGATCGTGGTTTAAAATGGGTTACACTGAATGTAAAGTTTATACGACGCTACACTAAATTAGATTGACTCGGTAGAAGACCTCAGTCGTTCTGATGATTGCGAGACTGAGATGGAGACGAACCGTCTAACTGCAAGTTAGAGCGCTTGCACACTGACTGCACTTGTACGTTCCGCGGTTTACTTCGTTGGATGCACTGGTTAACGCGTATTTGGTTCCGGCTTATATAGCTTGGATGTAACAGTAATTGGGCAACGGTGGGGATAGCGTGGGTTGATGCATTGCGCTCTGATTGGCTAGGAAAGAATGCCGTCAGACCAAGGGATGACGCCGGATATTTTCCGAGTTCCGATTCTAATGGATAAGGGTGCCGTTGCTCGTCCTTGACCATAAAAGGAGTCAGGCTACGCGGAATTGTGACCCTACCTTCTATACCTGTTAAGCCAGGTGTTAGGTTTACCCGATCGGTCATTTATTGAATTCGTCATTTCTTCTCTTCACAAAACTGACTTAGCATTCCAAATATAGCGGTATTTATTAGAGTGGAGATTGCGGGAGACGGCTTATTCCCGACCCTCGTCGTTTAATTAACCTTTCCGGGAAAGGTGCTGCAAGCTCATTAGCAGTTTAGATTCGCCGAAACATATCGCCTCGCCGATGGCGAGATCGACTCTAGATTAGCGAGGTACAGTAGACTACCGATAATCCGGCACGTTCGGGACTCGGCCGGTGCCGGATTACCGAAAATGCCGGATTATCAGGAGATGTGTTCCGCGATTATTATTAAAATAATGATAAGTCGTAGAGTGAATGCAGCTACAATATGATGTTTGACAGTAAACGTTGTTTACCAGAAATGCTGAGATAATCATTTAAACTCGAATACAAACCAAAACATACCTTTATTCCTGCATTTTGAATAACAACAATGAAATGTCCTAATAACAAATTAAACCAGTTAAATGTGTTACAAATTTACACGTACGTACATAATATGTACTGATGAGACATTTATTTTAAAAAATCTCTAATGTCTTGTTGTTTTCTAGATTCAGCTCTCTTTTTAAAAAAGTTATTTCTTAAAATATGCAAATCAATGAGTTCTGCACAATTACAACGTGAGTTTGTTCCAGCAAATGTTATGAATTTATTTAATGCGTCTGCCGCTTCCCCCCAACTGATTTATTTCTTCTCTTCTTTTTCCGCCTGCCGATACCGCTCGGAGGCGCGATCGTTTGAAAATCGATACTGGTGCCGGACCATCGGGCATTCCGAACCGTTGGATGCCGGACTATTGGAAGTCTACTGTACTTGGATTGAGCGGTAAGACCGATATGTAGAATTTCGTCTATCGTGCGACGGAACAACGGTACTGAACGTCATATCGATATAATTTGCCAGAATATCGTAAGGCACATTTAGTACGATGTCACTTACGATACTTTGGCAAAAAGGTATCGATATGCCGTAATAATTCAATCTTATCGCGTGGATTGCAAGAGTGGTTACCACAAACTTTTCTCCGTATATCATATATGAGGCTAAACTTACTCGCCGGGAAAGAAACTCTGATCACGTCTCATTATTTATGAACTTCTAGCCCACATCGATATAAGACTTTATTCCAGATAATAATGTAATCTTCGAGAAAGTATACAAATAAGAGCCAAAAACTCATAGATAATGAGATGACAATGATTGAAGTTTTTTTCTCGGCGAGTAAGTTAGCCTCATGTGATATACTTGGTCGGGGAAATGAGTCCTGTGTAATTACAACTCGTCGATTATATATAGAAATGATATCTTTCTTTCTTTCTATTCAAATTATGCCTATACCTACATAATTATTTGAGTCGTGGCAATGTTCACTGAGAAAAAAAAAGATTAAAAATTATTCTGTTAGAAGGATAATCCGAGTACGAAAGGTAAAGTGGATCGAAAATTATTCTAAGGAAGGTTAAATTTTGTACCCTGGAAGGATAATTTTTTATCTGTTTCACCTTTCGTACTCAGATTATCCTTCTAACAGAATAAATTTTAATCTTTTTTATTCTCAGTGTTTCGCCGATATATTCGCGTCATTGACGAGTTCGTCGATATTACAAGGACGAAACCAGCCGTCAATCACGTTGCAGATACCGTTAAATTGAAAGACGTGTGATATTTGGCATACCGGCAGGCAAGGCGCCGACGATCGACATTTCCGACTCAGCTTGGCCTACAAATCATTCCGATGAAACTCGGCGTATCCAGACATAAATATTTAAATTACTCGAACAGTAGATACAGCACTGCGCAAAGTCGAAACTGCAGCTGCGCGCTCGAAGCTCCACGACTCGTTGCGGCCCTGAACGGACGATTTTTTTATATCGATGTACTCGGACGCGGATTTGCACCGACGCTCTTCCTGCCCATTCATGCCGTTTCCTGGAAATCGACCCGACAAGGTCTCCCTCGGTTTTCAGAGGCGCAGGTCGCACTTGTGTCACGTGGGCCTGCGGCAGCTGCCGCTCGTTCTCCGGCGGCGCACCTGGTGTTTTTCTACGGGCTTCGTCGAACTTTTCGGAATATCGGTCGCGGTAGATCCGTTCGGCAGGGATTTCGCGCTATCGCCTGAGCGCATGACGCGTCGTTATACTTATTTTCTCATGTTGATTTTAAAAAATCACAGCTTCATTGACGACATTTCGAAGGAAATACATATAAGATATCAGTGATTCTACGTCGAAAAAAAATAATCTCCCGTAAAATCGACGATATCTCGGTCTTCTTTTTTTAGATTTCATGAATAAATTCATGATTTTCAGAATGAACGTGAAAAAAAATTACGTAGAAAAGGTGGTCAAGCGATCGCTTCCAAAAAATGTCGATTTCCGCGAAAAATCGAAAAAGTGTCGAACTAGATGTTTCATCAGAAATCGAAATCTCTGGAATCGATCGCTCTATCACACCATCTTATGTATTTTTTTTTGCGCTGATCACGAAAAGCATCTCTCTCTCTCGTAATTAGATCTACATATACCTCAAAGAAAATATAAGATATCGACGATTTTACGCGCAAAGAATTTCTTTTCCCCGGAAAATTATCGATATTTCGAGGTTCCTTTGATATTTTCTTCATAAATCGGTGATCTTTGAAATCAGCGCGAAAACATACATCGCGATAAGTTAATCGAGAGTTCGATTCCAAAGATTTCCATTTTCCAGTGCATTCTTTACGCCTCCCGTTGCAACTATTGTACATTCCTGTCGATTTCCACTTTCTTCCTGCCTGTCGTTTTCCCTACGAGTCAATCTCTCACATCCGTACGCGTACTCTCCGTCCGTCGCTCCTCGGCTTTTCCTTCGGGTGACGCGCAAGTGGGTCGCACCAATTCGGTACGCCGTAAAACGGACAACTTATTCGTTTGGCCCGAATTATTATTTTTCGAGCGTATAGTCGAGCCATTAAGAGCCGGATGGGTGATGGCTCCGCGCCGGGTATACCGTTACGCGCGTCCACGTTATTGCGCAACTTCCGTCCACTTGGAAATAATCACGACCGCGCGAGGAGGTCTTTAAATCGCCGTGAAATGTTACTCGCGATGTGACACCCTCCCCTCTCTCTCGCTCCTTCGCGCGATATCCAAATCTTTCGCAGCTCCTCTAACGAGCTCGACGAAATCAATTGTACGACGTCTGTATTTTTTTTTTTTCAAGTTCGCACAAATTTACGACGATTTCATTATAAAAACCGGTTTTCGATCTGGGTTTTTGGTAAGATTTTCACGCGGAAGAGGAGGTCGCGGGATTCCGCGACCGTAAGATATATCTCTCCGACATACTCGGACACTTTACGATGTATTCATTTGAGGGGAAAAAAAACATCGCCTCGCGCACTGCGAAAAATAAGTTTGTTCATTTAAATAAAAATCCGTTTTGTTGAAACACGAAGCCTCCATCTGTTTAACTAAACTGACCACTTTTCGGTAGGAATAACCATAAGCATTTATTTGTAACAACTAAATATTTGGTTTAACCGACCAGCATTTCTTAAAATAATTCAACGCGTTTAACCAGATGCGTTTTGTCATTTTAATCTAATCGTTTTTCTCATTGCGGAAACGAGCCCGAATTCGACTTTACACCGAGAAAAATAACTTGTTCGATCCGACCAAAATCCTGGAGACGATGACCAAACCGTTTGGTGAAATATGGATTCTCCATTTGTTTG
This sequence comes from Xiphydria camelus, assembly GCA_963678675.1. Classification (NCBI taxonomy): domain Eukaryota; kingdom Metazoa; phylum Arthropoda; class Insecta; order Hymenoptera; family Xiphydriidae; genus Xiphydria; species Xiphydria camelus. The sequence continues at coordinate 31,640,930 of OY783194.1, forward strand.
GTTAATCTCACGACTTTTTGGTAGAAACGATTAAACATTTGGTTGAATTAACTCGATATTTAGTTCAACCGCGACCGGTATTTTGGCTCGAATAACCGAACGCGTTTATTTCAACCTAATTATTCTTCCGAATGTACGAATCGCCCTTGAAATTTCGTCTCGACTCGAAGGCAAAGTGCTCGACGCCCGCCGCGGGAGGTGCGAAGGGGCTTTTACGCAAACGACACATCCGACACACCGTCCGCAACCAGAAATTTCCGCGTAACGTTCGCACCGCGAGCGCACCGTCGCTCGCCGCGCGGCGGCGTTTCGAAAGGCTCGTCGACGGGTGTGTTGCGCAATCGAGAGCGCGTTCGAGGTAAACGCTCAATTTTTACAGTGTCCCGCCGCGCGAATTTGCATCGGCTCGCGCGCGTAGGAGCTCGCGGCGCGCGGCGGTCCACGGCCGACGGATTAGCGCGATGAGACGATTATAAAAATAAACGTGACAGATCGCGCGATTACCGGCTGGAAATACGCGTTTCGACGTATGACGACACGCCGCGGCGACCAAAGGCACAGGTGCGCCGTGTACGCGCGCCGCAACCGGTGCACTCGTGGTGGTGCGCGTGTATTCTTATGCAAGGCGACGCGACACACGAAACGCAGTCGTACGTGTCTCGTTTGTCGCTCGGCGCGTGTGTGTGCGCGCGCGACCGTTATGTAATTCCAGACGCTGAATCGGGCAGAAGCAGAGGAGAAAATAAAAGACAGGGGTCCCGCTCCCCTTCCCGGCGCTCCGTATCCCCCCTCCCCTTCGGCCTCGCGCTCTCTTTGGAGGCGAAGGACTCCGGAAAACGCTTCGACCTTCTCTCTCTCGCTCACTCGCTCGCTCGCGCGCGATATCGCGGTGGAAACTGCGCGGCTGGAGGTCTTTTTAGTCTCGTTTCGAGAGTTTTTCTATGTCGACCTCGCTTTTCGTCGGATCTAAGAGTATTACCGTGCTGCACTGAGAGAAATGACTTGGTTTGAATGATACAACGCATTTGGTTAAACGAATTTAGTTATTCCAACTAAAATAGGTACTAGTGAGTTTAACCAAATATTTAGTTGTGCTGCTGACTACACGTCTAGTTATTCTAATTAGAAAATGGTCAGCTTAACCAAACACAGATGGAGGATCTATATTTCATCAAGCTAGATCCAACTAATTCTTTTTCTCCGTGCGCGCTGTACCCCGCTTTATCGCTCGAGAAATCTGTCCCCGCGCGCGCACTCGCGTGGTTTAGGAACAACGGGCACTCTCGATAACCGAGCGCCGCAATGGCATTGGAGCGCGCGGCATGGAAGCCTTCCAACGATCACCGAGTCCCCTCTTACATCACAGTCGCGCTCCACCTCGTGAATATAGGCATTCGATTCGCGCGCCCTGACCTTTACATCCGATTGCGGGAAATCCGTGTTAGACCTCGCGCAAGTCGATGTCGGTACGCGAGTTGCTGCATAATTCGAGTTATTTTAACATCGCCGCACCGAGAAAAATAACTTGGTTAGAATGACAAAACACATCTAATTAATCGAGTTTAGTCATTTGAATGCAAATAATTATAAGCTGAACCAAATATTTGGTTATTCTAACGGCACACTTAGTTATTTTAACTTAACCTGAAGATATAATTATTGCTGTATCTGAAAACGCATTTTTTTAATACACATTCTTATCTGTGAAAGTCCAGTTATACTTACACTTTAGTTTTTTGGCGTGGACACGAATGACCCATATCTAGGGTTTTACGGTCAAATTGACCAGGTTATTTTCTCACTGCGATCACTCAATGCTCGGCCGAAACGAATAGAAATGGCCTTTCTTATCGCGAGGCGGTTTCACGGACGCGAGATTATCCGCGAAATTCTCGACAGTCATCGCCGGCGACTTCAGACGGCGAAACGGCGGGAGGAAAGTGGGCGCGGGGGAGGAAGAGCGCGGCGCGCTCGATCGTGTCAAAACGTTACGGCAACGCGGTGGCCTGCCGACATGTAAGTGTCAACCGTGACGCTCCGACGGTGTACGAACAATGCATCTCCAGCGACAAAGGAAATGGCCGGTGAGCTTTCGAGTGAACGAACGATCGACCTACTTCTTTTTTCCTCTCCCCTTCCTTACGAAGCACATTACACGCCAGGAGTACGAGCGCGCGAGAGTCCCGCGCCCGTGGAGAGTCTATTGATCGAATTGCAGCGGGGAACGGCGGGCCGATCGGCAACGACTTCGAAGAACCGCGCGATCTTTGGCGTGCCGGACTACGCGGCCTCTCGGGGAGAAGGGGTTCGAGCGGTTTCGCAATGATTTATGCCATTTTTTAAGTCTCGCGAGAAAACGTCAAGCGGCAACGGTTCTCCGGAAAATTCCACCGCGATTATCTCCTTCCCCGTGAACTGCAGCTCGAATATCGACGGGACACTTTTTGAAGACCGGATCACGATCTACGAAAAAGTCTTATACGTGTACCGGTGAAAAGTTGACAGGAGAGGAGATAATCGCGATCGAAGCGAACCCGTAGCGCGGCCCCCCACTTCATCCGCAAGCAAATCGGCACGGAATTTCGAACGCGCGATGTCAGTAGCGTAAATCAACGCGAACGTTAATGGGAAAGGCGACACCGGGGGATAAAGAGCGAAATATCTCGGCGCAAATGGAACGCGAAGCGTTTTCCAAAGAGGAGCAAAGCGATCGTCGCGCGCCCATATTACGTCCGACCACGACCCGGTTTTCTCGACGCACCGATCGGACGCGCGCGATATCCGAATCGGTCGCTCCACTCTCGGCGCTTTATGCAGATGAGCGTAATTACCTGACGCGTGTCCGAGTTTCTATACCCGGCGTGCAAACGGTTGAACAAATCCGCTCGCTCGTATGCACATCGATTGCGCGCGCCCACGTATAGCGCCTGCATCGGTACGCGCAGCGCATTACATAGTAAGTTACGTAGGTACGCGCGGGGGACACGAAATATCCAAGTATGCGGAGCTCCGTTAAGCGGAGACGAAGTCGAGCTATAACAGCCTTCAGGCTTTCCACCGCCTACCTACGAGTACCTATCTATACCCGCTCCTCGATTGGCCACCGACCTACCTTCGTGTCGCCGGTCTTTATTTTTATTTATTCGTACGGTATTAAGCTGGGATATCGAGAGATTAGCATAACCGTTCGCACGGCCGACTGGATCGGATCGTGTTTATTTTAAGGCCGCGGCGCGTGTCCAGGAAAGGAGAGAGAGAAAGAGGGGAGGGGGGAGAAGCTGTAGAGGCGGAAAGGGGACGGGCCACTGTCACATAATCGGGTGTACGTATATGCTGTAACGCAACGATGGGTACACAGCGACGCGGGTACTACTAGCAGGCGTGACGAGCACGCTGTTAAGACGGATGGGACCGCATTGAAGGCCTCGCAGCACTGCGGCGTCGATCGTTACCGTTAACCATCACGCATCGGTGAACGCTCGATGGCGATGCACTTTTGCGCGCTCGCCAGACGCGCCGTGCAACCGCAGTGCTGAACATAAATAAGTATTGGCACGCGGCGAGATGATTCGGGGAAAGATGCTGTGAACCGCGAAATAAATGATATTCTTGAACAAATAACTGCATATAATGTAAGATTATTCTCTATTATGAATGCATACAGCACGAAACCGAGAAGATAGAGAGGGAAGAAAACAAATTATATAAATATGTCCTTTTGATGTTCATTCTCACAAATAAAATGAAAATGATAAGTTAACAAAAAATGAGACATTAGAATGCCTATGGACGGTTTCAAGATGAATTTTTTGATTGCGTTGCCTGGGTTGGTACACAATTTACAAAAAATAGCGTACGAACTCGAGCCAAGACAATTTTCCAGTGGCGAGAAATATACATAAATAAATCACACGATCGCGAACGGAGGACCGAGAGACTCCGACCTTTGTGGATCTAGATATCGCCTCGCTCCAGATATTCGATCCGTCCCAGACGCCGTGACGAATCTCTTCTATGTGGGACAAAGGCGATATCTGTTATTACTCCGTAATAAGGCGCAACCTTCCGACGGACGACCGACATTCGACTCGGGATGAATGTCTCTCTTTTATTTGTGGAGGAGGAGGAGGAGCAGCAGACGGAGTAGGGCCGCATACGCTCACCGAAGAAAACGCACCCGAGGCGCGTGAAGGCGCGACCCTTCAAGGTCGAAGAAAGACGAACGAGGCCCACCTCCCGGCGTCAACAACGCGACGGCATTTTAATATATATCGTCGAGGATAACGACATTCCTTTCCATTCCGGAGATCCTTTTGAAGTTTCGTCTTTTCTTCCGCGCGGCATTCACGACTTCTCCTTAGACCTTTTGTCATAATTAGGTATATCTGTAGCACGGATCAACAACGACCAATGTGACGTCTACTCGATTCAATCGCGATTATCTCGTTATTTAGTTTCCGTTTAACTTTGATCGCGATTATCTCAAAACGCAGCGGAGATATGCGAAAAGTGTAGAATAGCTTTTTCGTAGTAAAAATATAGATAAACATTTTTCGTTAAAACTTTTTTTCGATAACTGCAATCGATTCTAAGATAATCGATTTCATTTAAACTTACTCTTCAACCGGGATATCTATCCCACTTTTACCCTACAAATTTCTTTTCTATTTTAGCGTAAAACTCATTCGTTGATAGAAATATAATCCTCGAATGATTATTTTCCAATTCGAATCCGCCCAACAAAAGCCAACGAGTGAAGAAGTAAATCCCAGCACCTCTTCACGAGGCAGAGGAGCACGTTCCGACCTCGTCTCTCGCATCCCACAACGAAAGGCTGTGTTTCCGTTGTAAAACGACTGCCCAAACGAGCGCGCGGAACGCGGTCCGCAAAGAAGTCATTTTCTACGTACACAAGACGCGCGTCGAGCGTAAACAGTCGCATCCCCGCGTTTCTTCCTCTCGTAAACTCTTTATATCTCCACGTGCGTCCTCTCGGTCGGCGCGCAGCGCAGACGTCCCGTCCGCGACGCGAGTGTAGGGTTCGTGTACCTGCATCCGCCGAGGAAAAACCTTCGCGAGGCCTAATTCCCACGGTCTTTGGAAACACACACGAACTATTATCCACGTCGCGTAGATACGGCAGCCCACGAGTGTGTACATACATATAACTATGCACAGGGCGTATATGCATATGTGTATAATATATGCGTGCAGCCTCTCTCGGTACGCGACCAATGGGGTTCTGTGCCTCTGCGGCGTTACGGGTGGGTGTCTTTGGACTGGCAAGTGGGAAGCCACGCGTTATGGCAAAACGCGAACTCTCGATGGCGGGAATTTCGGGCCGTCGCCGCTCCCTTTCGCTATAGGAAGTTACAAGCAGGTGCAGGAGCGTTCGTATAGGGAAACGAGAGAAGGCGAGAGAAATGACTGTAGTAAGGTCGAATCGCGCAAGCCTCTCTCTTGGTGAACGTTCTGCACGAGTGATCGACGATAACGCGATCGAGACGTTTCGTCGACTCGGGATGCGGCGTATACGTTCTCTTCCAGTAAGGCGCAATAGGAAGGGCGTACCTACACGGAAAAAAATAAATCGTGGCGTTTACAAAGTTTGTGGTAAATTTCGGGAGAAGGCGATGACTATAATTTTAGTAAAAATTACAGCGAAACTGGTAGAAGTTGCAAGCGTTGCTGTAATTTTGACTAAAATTGTAGTTATCTTAACAATTAATTGGCCTTGTCTCGAAATTTACCACAAACTTTGTAAAAATGCTACAATTTATTTATTTTTCTGTGTATAAGGGAGAGTTGCCTATATTGAACCGGTACCTAAATTGAACCTCCTGGCTATTTTGAGTAAATGAGCATTTCTACTGATTCCAGAGATTTCGATTTTTGTCAAAATCTTAAGCGCTGATTCTAAAAATCACGCACTTATTGAGACATACGTATATATCCTTTACTGATTATATTTCAAAAGAAATATCAAATATTAACGATTTTATGTACGAGAACATTTTTTTTCATGGAAAATCACCGATATCTCGGCGATCCTTTAAGATTTCCTTAATAAGAGTGCATGATTTTTAGAATCAGCGCTTAAGATTTTGACAAAAATCGAAATCTCTGGAATCGAACTCTCGACCATCCTATTTTGTGTATTTTTTCGCGCTGATTACGAAAATCATCAATATATTGAGGAAATCTCAAAGGAACACCGAGATATCGCTGATTCTTTTATGAAAAAATAATTTTTCCGAACATAAAATCACTGATATCTCACATTTCCTTTGAGATATGGACCTGATAACCATGATTTTCGGAATCAGCGTGAAAAAATACATCGAATAGGGTGGTCGAGCGATCGATTTTAGAGATTTCAATTTTCACGAAAAATTGAAAAAATTTAAGGTAGGTATATATGCCTTAGATTTTGACAAAAATCGAAATCTCTGGAATCGAACTCTCGACCATCCTATCTTATGTATTTTTTTGCGCTGATTACGAAAATCATAGATATATCGAGGATATCTCAAAGGAAGATCGAAATATCGATGATTTTCCGCGAAAAAAATAATTTTCTGGTACATGAAATCACCGATATCTTATATTTCCTTTGAGATATCGTCAATATATCTGCCATTTTCGGAATCAGCGTGAAAAAATACATCGGATAGGGTGGTCGTGAGATCGATTTCAAAGATTTCAATTTTCGCGAAAAATTGAGCTCTATTTTTTCGTGCTGATTATGAAAATTATAGATATATCGAGGATATCTCAAAAGAAGACCGAAATGTCGATGATTTTATATCAAGGGGTACTGACCGGTAGGTAGGTACTAAGGTTTCAATTTCTACTGATACATGACGTGTGTAAGTCATTATTTTTAAGATTTCCTCCCTTGATTCGTTAAATAATTTCACAAACATTCGGCATTGTTGCGTGTGTTTTTCATGCTATGAAAAAAGGTTTGTTGAGGTTATCTAATTTGTCATCTTCCATAGCTCAACATTTCGATGTGTTCTTATGAAAATGAATTATTCCGATTATAAATCTCAATTCTGTGTGCTTTCGATATTATTTCCTCAAAACTATCAAATTTATAACAAAGACCGTCAAACCGCTTTTTCTTATGCCTTCATATTGCTCAAATGAGGGGAGACTGGTAATTTTTTGGTGATTTTATTTTTTTTTTTTCAAAATAAGGAGTCAATAAAATCCACTATTTTTGAATATCTGACTGGATGGGAATGTTTATTTGTGACGCAATATCGAGATATTTTCTTGGACCCCAGTTTCGGCTAGGGGATAGCGCAAGGAAGCTTTGAGAAAATACAGGAGAGGAGCGATCGGTTAGGAAGGCGCTAAAGTCCTCTCGATAATCTCGGCAATAACGGCGATAACGGATTCAGACCATCGAAGCGATCCACTGACCCGATGATCTCACTCTGACTCGTGCGCATACATATACGCGGAATAATAAACCGGCTGGAATATAACGTATAGCGTCACGTCTCCGATGAAGCCGTTCCATCGCAAAAGAGGCGGGATCCGTTGACCCCGGCGATCGTGCGATGGACGGGGTAATAAAAAGTCGTCGAAGCGACATACGACTTCGAATGGAAAATAACCGACGACGGTGCCATTGTATCGGAAACGTTCGATTCCGACCTCGACCGAGTTTATTCGTTTCCTGCGGATGCCGTTTCCCGTTCTGGTGGCAGCGCAAGGACGCGCTTCGTCGAGGAACTCCGAGAAGCATACGGGAAAGATCTTTGTTCTTCGTCCTTCGCCTTTATCGCCGCGTATATACTCACGTCGGAATGGTAGTCGTTTCCCTCCTCCTCCTCGTCGTCAAGGGGAATTTGCCAAGGGTCTTCGTAAGCGTTGCAAAAAATATAGGATAAAAAACGGAAATAAAATACACCCTAAGTTTCCGTTTGACTTTGAACGCGATTATCTCGAAGCGCGGCAGAAATATGTAAAAAATCATGGGTAGCTTTTTTACGGTAAAAGCACAAACGCACATGTTTTGTTTAAACTTTTTTTCCATGTCTCCAGTCGTTTACAAGATAATCGACTTTGAACTTTCACTTGAACCGCTTCAAGCTGTAAAAAGAACGTCGATCCGATGGATCCGCGCTCCAGAACTCTCCTCGTACTTGCTGTATCGTCGTCGAGTCGTCGGGTGGGGTTATTTCGAGAAAAGGCCACGAGAGCGGCACTCGAGCGATGAAAACGGCGGTGGCGGCCAACGAAAAATTTCCCGGCGAGCGATCCTGAAAATAAATGCGCCGCGAGACCGGGTTAAACGTCGCTTATTTACATAATGCACTCGGCGAAGCGGAGAGGAGAGAAAGAGAACCCGAGTCGCTGCGACCCGCGCGGATACGTCTCGACTCTCCGCTTTCTTCGACCTTGCTGTCTCGCGGTGTACTCGCCGCATTGCTGAACGATGTTATGTAAATTCATCTCCTGTTCTCTCCCATAGACTTTTTTCAATTAAAGCCCACATCGAGGTACCTACTACGAGTGCGCCGCTTCGTCTTTGGAACAGGCGACGCTCGTTTGCCGCGCACGAGGTAACCTTCCCGGTCGGGTGAAAACACTCGTTCCACTTAGGACTTTCGTTCTCACCTTATCTTCGCCATTAGGTGGGCGTCAAGCGCGTGTTACCTTGGCGTCGTGTTGCGAACTGTCGCGTTTCTATTTCTATATTATTTTCATCTTGTACATTTACTGGGATGAATCGCGTTCGAAGGAAGAAAGAAAAAGAATGAATTATAGAAGTGCCGGGTGATTCATTGAGCCCGCTGATAGGCCTAACGATGCGAGAGGAAGCAGTCGAGTGTGTCCACATTATTAACGCGACGATATGAAATAAGATAAAATGCAGTAGAAATTTATTTATACACTTGGAGACAAATAACTCAGAGTGAGAAAATGCATCTGATTAAATGAGTTCAGTTATTCTGATCAAAATATTAGTAAGTTGAACCAAGTATATCTTAAAAAATGATATTTTTAAACCACTGTACGCTTATAAATTCTGTAACATCTTTTTTTAATTAAAATTGTCCCCTTTTTATCAAAATCTAAAGTCAAATAAATAGGAGCTGCGAAGCCTGTTTACCAGTTTGGCCATGGTCTCCAGCAGGATTTTGAAAAAATTGACCGGTTTATTTTTGTTCAACGTACCTACAATCGGCCGATCTACAAAGTGAAAAATAGATACGCACGCCGCGAAACAAAGCCTCCCCGGCGCGGTCAGATCGTGTGCGTTACCGCCTAAACGGGCGATCTGGCATCGATCCCCCCGCGTTCGATCTATATTTACGAGGAGAACGACCGACGCGATATGCGATCGATCCGACCTGTGCCAAGTGTCCAATGCCCGCGGGCACGTACGCGCCGCGAAGTGACTCAACGAAGTGCCAGAACCGTGATGCTGCGAGCGTAGCGTAGCCAGGCCCTCGCGTCAGTCACTCGCCTCGCTCCTGCACCGTGCGCGCGCGTATAGCTGCACGCCGCACGTCGAGAGATCGCGCGCGTCCACGCGTTTCCGAGGCACGACAGGTGGAATAAGAAACGACCCACGCCGATTCGCTAAATCGAGCCGCGGCTATCAATTTCTAAACCGGCCGCGCAACCGACTGCACACGTCCGTTTCGTACGTACCTTATCGCGACGAAGAAACGACACCTCGCAGCGTCGCTCGACGAGCGAAGTCGCGCTAATTGGCGGGTGAGCACGATCTACAGGCGAGCGCGTCGCTCGCGTGACAGCGTCCGCGCGGGAGACGCGCGCGGCGGAAAAAGTGAAGCGCGAGGATATTTGCCTGGCTGGCAGCACCGTCGGAGTGGGAGTGGGGGAGGGAAAGGGACGAGATCGATTAACGAGACGCGGCGGCCGACGACGATTCGCCGCGGACTCGCGGAAGAAAGAGGCGACGCTCCGGTAACCGGGCACGTTTGGTGATCCGGAATCGAAGTCGGTCTCCGAGACGGCGGCGGCTTCGTTGAGATCGCCGCTTTGCGGTTCAACGTAATTCGCTCGCATTCCCCCGCGAAAGCTGCCCGCCACGGATACCGTTCCATAATATAGTGAGGGAAAAATGTGGTAGATTTGATTAAGTCGGCGGTTACGGGTGGGGAAATGCAGATCGAGTTACTTGGACCAACAATTGACTCGAATGGAATACAGCTTGTTTCCTTCGAATAGCCTTTAATCGTTATAACCAAATTGATAAGTCGGAGCAACTAATTCTGCATTCCCCCACTCATGAACGCAGATTTAATTGAATGTACTATTTTTTTTTCTCAGTGCAGTCGCCGCAAGGCGGTGTCTCGCGCTTCTGCCCCCGATTACGTCTATTTTTTGTTATCCACGCGAAGAAAAATGAAGTTGAAGCGACGAGCATTGGATGCCCAAATTCTGACTACACTGAAAAAAAATGATTTGGTCAATCAAACCGAAATCTTGATGGCCAAACCGTTTGGTGAAATACGGATCCTCTCCATCCGTTTGGTTCAATTGACCAATTTTATATTAGAATAACTAAACGTTTGGTTGGAATAACTTGATATTTGGTATGGCAATATTTTTCATAATTTTGAATTGTCACTGCAGTGTCACTGCACATAGTGCCAGAATTTGGGCACCCAGTGCTCGTCATTTCAACTTCATTTTTCTCTGTCTATTCTTCCATTCGTCGACGCGTCTTTTCTCGACGCGTCCGCCGCGAATCTCCCCTCTCCGGACGGCGCTTATACCGGAACGATCTGCTGGCTGCCGTCCGTGGTACCGCGGTCGTATACTTTCTCCGGGAGTTAAAAAATTCTTACCTCGGTACGACTGCGGACGTTTTTTGGGGACGGTTTGTGTACCGACCGGAAGAATTGATATCTAACAGAGCTGCGGGATTTATGGACGCCGGAAGAATAAAAATCGACTAAAGATTTAATTGCGAGAAATAAATTATACAATGACCGTAAAGACAAGTAAAAAGACGCAGACTCAATTTCGAGGGATATAATGTATGGGCAAAAATAGAGAAACGTGAGTCGCGCACCGAATGCAGTGATGCAAACGAGTGCAAAGAAATTGCTTCGCTTCTTACGAAAACAAAATTATCTCTCTCTCCTCTGACAAAACGTTGATAAAACACTCGATCGTTGGTCGTTCCATTCGTTCCGCGGAAACGTAACGAGCCGTTTTATCGCCCCCCTTCGATCGCGCGTAGATCCTGGAAAGGTGGATTTATCTCGTCGCGGTGATCGACGTGGTAGATCCACAATCGCGGGATAATTTCCAGGAGTCGCGTATACGTGTAACGAATGTCCCTTTCCCTCGTCAAGGCCGTCCGTACGCGGCGTGCCTACACGAGAGGCGTTACTCCGATTCGTACTCGATTGTTTTGCAATTGTTATACGCGCACGGTGCATCGAGTGCACTTACCCTTGCGAGTGTCTCCTGCTCGGCAAACGGTCGTAAATCAAACGAGACTCGACATACCATATGAGGTTAATTAAGCTTACCTGCCAGGAAAGAAACTCGAATCACTATTATCTCACTACCTAAGAGCTTTTGGATCATATTTGTATAATACTTTTTTGAAGACTACGTTTCAATCTACAATGAAGTCTTATATTGATATATGCCAAAAATGCATAAATAATGAGATAATAGTGATTCGAGTTTCCTTCCTGGCGAGTGAGTTTAACCTCACATGGTACAGCTACTCACATATTTTGCATATCTTTTTAATCGAGTACGAACATAGTAGAACATCGATCAAATTCAAACAGACTTTTGTGTTCGATGTGAATAAATTCCTATTCATCTCGAATACATTTTTCTCTATGAGAGAGAGGTTCGTATTTAACTAGACCTTTTTCCTTGGTGTATCAGTCCAAGTAACTTGATCTGCATTCCCCCATTCGCAATCACTAATTTAGACAAATCTACTACATTTTTCTCTAAGTGTACCACACCACTCCGATATAAATATTTTAAATTATACGCACATTATTTGGAAGCGCGTTCCATTTCCATCATATTTATTTAATTTTGTCGATTAAATATTTCAGTTTCATTGCGTATAATTATTTCGTTAACCCGGTGGGCGGATGCATCCATGAGCAGCTGTAGGTATTCGCGCGCGCTTTCTCATCTTCGACGCGGCGTCGATGACGACGAAGGCTTCGCGCCTCGGTAATCGCCGTGAGGACCGCGAAGGGAGGGAAACGATCGCGGACAATCCCTTTCTCCCCTTCTAAGAAAACGAGTGCTCGGCGAAAATAAAAAAAATAGCTAGAGAGGGGGAATCAATCGCGCTCTGCAATCTAGGTGGGCGTCCATAAGTGAGATAATGGAATGTCCCGCGCGATAGAGCCTCTCTCACGACGCGCGAGAGTGAAGTGCGCTTATATATACATATATACATACATATATATATATATATATATACGCACGCCTGCAAGTGGAAACGGCTGAGACGCGCACCTCGCCGTGGTGTACGCGAGACGTACACACGCCGGCGATCGAGAACACCGAGGGAGATATTCGCTATCGCGTACAATTATAGCCACGATCGCGCGCCGCCGCGTATACGACATTCCCGAGGCACTCGGCAGCCGCGGTCGACCGTCGCCGCGGCGACAGGATCTCGCGCGGACTTCTCATCTACCGGGGTGTGGCAAGGCCATCCGTACGACACTTGCTCCGCTCGCGTTTCCTTTTTTTTTCTTGGTGTCCGCTAAATGACACTGCAGGGGCCGCGGGAGGCTATACCTCTATCTCTCGGCGGGATCGGCGTGTGGGTATCCTTGCTGGGAGGATGTTGCAATTTTTGTCGAGTATAACGACGTGCGGTGTAACGTTCGTTGCTGTCGCGATTGTCTCGTTGTTCGTGCATTTTCTTTTCATACTCGTGATAGACTAATGTGCGCAAATTGTGCAGCAACTTTAGTTTGTATAGATTTTCAAATGCACGAAGGGGGTGGTGCGCTTTACGAGTAGAATAAAAGTGGAATAGACGCTCCGGTTGAAAAAAATAAGTTAAAAATCGAGTATCTTGAAATCAGTTGCAGATATCGAAGAAAAGTTTTAACGAAAAATGTTGATCTGCGTTTTTACTATAAAAAAGCTATACCGCATTTTTCGCATATCTCCACTGCGCTTTGAGATAATCGCGTTCAAAGTTAAATCGAAATTGGGGCATGTGACTCTCATTTATCGTTCTCGGTAAATGAATACACTCTCTCTCTCTCTCTTGTGACGTTAAATGATCTTAAAATAATACAAATAAAAAATTGCTCGTAAATACGTCGCTACGATAAATACAGTGTTTAATTTGAATAACGTAATGTGAATTTAATAACTTGTTTAAAAATAAAGTTATTTTTCAAATTCACGCGGAAAAATAAACGTAGACTTTAGAGCAATCGATTATTATCGTGACGATCGCGTGAGTCTATTTGGGCACTGAAACGGAACTTCGTCGAAGTGCAATTTCGGAAAATGTTTTCCATGCGCGCTTAAACGTCCCCGGTATAATTACTGTAATTGTTGCAGAATCTAACGAGTTATTGTCTCATCAACGCGAAGACTCTTCTCGGTATACCTGCAGGTACCCGTTACCAGCGAACTGGTTCGATATAGGTACCAACACAACGTATAGTCGTTATAAGCGTCGGCATAAGTATTACATTCGCCAAGGTCTCCGCGTCTTTGTCGAAAACCGGACGTAATCGGCAGTCGCGCGTCCTGTTGATCGAGATCGTGTCGCAAGATCGTGATTCGGCAAACGAGGACTCGGCCCGATCTACCCTGTATATGGACAGAGTCGAGTGTATACCGTTTCGCGTACGGATATACATATATGTACATCTCGCAGGTAGTTGCGCCGCGATATTGCTAAATACTCTTAGCTTGCTCGGTGCGAGCGATGCCTATCTACTTATCGAAATCGCCGAGGAACTTTACCCCTCTAATCGATTTTACCATTATCCGCCGGTCGATCGCTCCGTTTCAATGATATACACAATAGCTCGAGCCTCCTCGCTTCTGTACACTGCTTATCGACATTCGAGCGAACCCCGCGGGGTACGCGCACCGGAAAACCAATTAGCAGCGTCCTTGAAGTTCAATTATGCTGTGACAAATATTTCCCTCCAGCGTTATGTGGTCGATTCGAAACGCCGGTTTCTACTATGTATTTCCAGCACGAGCGACACGCTAATGTTAAAGTAACTGTCCAAAATATCCGGACGGCTGAGCCCAGTATCCAGACAGACGTGTAAAAATTCGTACAGCAGATTTTGCTCACACGGAAAAAAGTAAATCGTAGCACTCTTACAAAGTTTGTGGCAAATTTCAGGGCAAGGTCAATTTATTTTTACGTCAACTACAATTTCAGTAAAAATTATAGTGAAACTTGCAGAAATTGCAAGCGTTGCTGTAATTTTTACTAAAATTGTAGTTATCTCAACAATAAATCGGCCTTGTCCCGAAATTTATCGTTATAGTAGTATTACCACGCTTTTGCGTTTGCTAACAGCTCCCAACACAATTTGTGAATTCAAGACAGACATTTTCAACAGTGTAGCCACAGAAAAATGATAAGCGCGCGTTAAATCACTCTCGAATATCAAATTATCATACACACGCGATTCCTATCGCGCCGCAACGCTCAACTCGGTTCACTTCCCTCCTCCCTTTCAGCCCGACTTCGTTCCATATTAGCGGACGTACTGCATGGTAATCGCTGCATAAGCGGACCATTGTACACGCGCCATTTAACACGACTGCATTACTCCCTCGCATGCGACCGCGTGCTCTCTTCGCGTACACCGCGCGCATTAACGATCCCGCGGACGGCCGATGCAAGCGCGCGGTGCCCGTGGGACGCCCTGGAAGCCGTCTAGTCGTTGCGCACGGTCGAACGACCGATCGTGCATCGCGCCGGTTCGTACGACGTTGTATAACGACGTCCCCTTTGCCACCGCGCTCGTAGCTTCGCCGTCGCACGTACACGCCCACACTCTCGCAGCACGGCCGCGGTGTGTACGTACGTATATTTCCTCCGACGCTCGTCGTAACCGCGCGCGATTACGTTACCGGCGAACCACGCCTCGATCGCGCAACGTTTCCTCGTTCCATCGAAGACATTGTATACCGCGCGCGCGCGCGAAACACGGCGGCAGGAGGTCCCACTCTCGGACAATGCAGTGCGGAGCGTCGATAGTCGTTTTACGGCCTCGTAAAAAGAACGATATTTCAGCTTGTTTATCCTAGGTAGGTACGCGGCTGGAAGTCAATACGCGCGCGGGATGTCGCCGTCGAGAATCGGCGCGAAATCGGGCGAATTTCACGGTGAACCGGTGATTTGTGTCAGCGGGCCGAGTAGTCACGCTGTTTTTCGCGCGCGCGTCGATTGGAAAGATCTCGTCAGTGGAATCGAAAACGAGTGCTAACTGTAATTGGTACGATCCGTCGGGGAATTCCCCCGATCTTTCGATCGTCTTTTATAAACGCGTCTCTCGAACGTCGAGGGATTTCCTCTTTACAGTCGTACGCGCGTAGCTGTGCCACGCGTGCGTCTCTCCTCGAAATGACGCGACGGCTCGAGGGGAGCGCGTCCGATCCCATAAAAGACTCATTCCCGAGGTCGACGATTGCATTAGAAAGTGACCACGGCTCTCGATCGCTGCTTATATAGGTTCTCAAGCACGCGTTAGATAAAATAGTAAACGAACGATTGTAATTAATGCTTCCACTTTCTTTCTGTTTTAGGTAAGGCACTAACTCACGTCGAAGCGCGCGCGGAGGCGACGCAGCATCGGCGCCCATCTCCGCGACGTCGGATCGCTGATGCAAGGTACAGCCGCATTTAATTACCGGTGCGTGCAGCCGCGGCTTCGTATAGAAATATGTACATATACGGGAAGATCGAAAATCCTCGAAGCGACACACGTGGCGGTCGTTGCACCCCACCTGCGCGTGGGTTGACGCGATAACCGACTCGACCGGAAGGAGTATAGATCTTCTCGTTTTCCCCGAAACGCGGGAATTCGTGGAAGAGACCGAAGTGAACTCGCGTGCACAGAGAAGAATAATTTGCTGATCCCAGGCCTCATAGCGTGTCCCCTATTCTCCCTTGCTTTTTATTTTTTTCCCTTTTCCACCCTGAAACTTGCGACTTTTCACCTACGATGCGATATTTTCCCTCTAAAACCGCTTATTGTTCAGTTTCTCAGACGAATTTGTCTTATCGTTTTAAATTACGTGAAGTGCATCAAAATAGTCAATTTTTTTTTGCTAGAGTATCTAATATAATTCCTACTTTATCTATTTGCATCAATATTTCGTTTAAAATATAATAACCTGGTTAAATTACATTATCTATCTTAAAAATTATTATTTTTTAATACCATTACACGTTTCTAGTTTCTGGAAGTTTTTTTTTAATCAAAATTGTCCTCTTTTTTTTTTTGCCAAATACATGGTATTTGAATCAAGTGTAAATTCGTTCAGTTCAATACTCGTATAGGTACTTGTCTAAAATAAACGTGTTCTTTGCACTATTTATGCGCCCAGAAAAAAATATAATAGATTTAATTGAATTAGCAGTCACAAGGGGAGGGACGGGGGGGGGGCAGATTTAATTACTCGATTTAATAATTTGGCGGAATTGATTGTCGCTTGTTTCCATCAAATAATTTTCAATCATCATTATTACAACCAAATTATTTAATTCAAATAACTAAATTGGCCTTCCCCCGCCCGTGATCGCCAATTTACTCAGATCTACTAATTTTTTCTCTATATGTCGACGGTCACGTGGATCGCGGTTGATTATTTGGCTTAGTGTGGCTGCGGCCTCCTTTCCCAAATGCAGTGTTTCCTCCCGACGCACACACGCGCGAACCTCTGCTTCGTCTAGGCGCGCAAGAAATTTCCAGGGGGTGTCGCGATGAATCCCGAGCGTTCGCACGAGATATATCATCGCTTTCTCGGCGGATACACGTACGAGTGCTACCGCGCAATCGTGCGCGCGAAGCGTTTCAGCCTTCGAACGGAAGCGCGACCGTTGATGAAGCGAGAAGAGAGGCTCGACGCGGAGAAAAAGTCGGAGAAATTTTTCACGCGTCTCAATTAACCTTGCGATCGAGAGATACCATCTTCGCTCTCGCCGTGGCAACGCGTACACAGGCGGCATAACGGCAAGGAGCAATTATAATTAATCGTGGCCGACGATTCAAATTCGTCCTGGCGCGCATATATTTCGAATAATCAAGAACATATTGTAACGCGCTTCGAAATTGGGACGCGTTAGGGTCTCACGAAGGCGGATGTCGCTGTACTATGCGCGCGTAGAGCGCGAATTAACGAGCGCGGTCCGTATATCCATTTCTGTCGTCGGATCGCAGTTAACCTCCATCCCGGCAAAATCGGGTCGCGCATACGAGGTACTCGCGTTTTATCTCACGAGGGTATATGTTGAACATTCGCTCGCGCTCGTATTTTTTCTTCTCGGTGTTTCGACTTAGAAATTATAATCGACGCTAATTAGCCAATCATTTTTCTCGTTACTGCAGAACGCTTTGATTATAATGGTCGTAATTTTGTTAAAATAATTGGTTTTTATTTAATAATTATTTTAAAGCGATTATTAATATAATTATAACCTACGCTAATTAGTCTGTCATTTCTCTCGTCGCTGTATACTCTAATCGCAATACACTGAGAAAAAAAAAGATTAAAAATTATTCCGTTTTTTAGAAGGATAATCTGAGTACGAAAGGTAAAGTGGATCGAAAATTATTCTAAGGAAGGTTAAATTGTATACCCTGGGGAAGGATAATTTTTGATCTGTTTCACCTTTCGTACTCAGATTATCCTTCTAACAGAATACATTTAAATCTTTTTTTTTTTAGTTCGAATTGAACCCACGAGAGACGCGCATCCGTTATCTTTCCACGCGCTCGCCCCCTCCCGCGATCGAGTCACGCGCGTTTCGCGCCGGAGAGATGACGTGCTTTCAACGCCGCGGGAGGGAGTGTCCGATCCACGTACGCATATATACACGAATTGCAGTATTCGGAGTGGTTACATAAGTCGAGCAGGTTGAGCGTGTTTACGTGTGTACCGCGTGGCCGTGCCCACCGACGCGCACACACACGCGCCTCTACCACCGCGCGCGCGTCGGTGTGCGTGAGCGCGTGGTGGACTTTCACCGCGTGCAACAACGTGTAGTAACGTACACCCGTCCCTTTGTATAGTATTTCCGTTCACGGATACCGCGCCGCGGTATGATGTTACCGCCGTTGCAGTTTCCTTCTTCGTCGTGTGCACGCGCGGGCGCGGCGAGACGGCCGTGCGACGCGAGGATTTCCGCGCCGGCGAGGCCCGAAGATTTCTAGCCGCGCTCCTCGCGCGTCGGCGTGAAAGCCCCTTTTCCCGGCGCGGCTCCACCTGTACATTCGCGGCTGCATTCCGGCGCGCGGGAAGAGTCGCCGAAGTTGGCGAGTCTCGATGGTATCCGTAGAGGAGGCTCGGCCCCTCGTCGTGTACCTGCGGTGGACGCCTCGCGCGAGAAAGCGACGCCGAGAAGTGTCGCATCGTGACGCGATTCACGGCGGAATCGAAAGAGCCTGTGATTGTTTACAACGTGATTTGTTTTGGTGACCGGGCGAGTATGACATTTACCGAGGGTTATTCCAGATGGAGAAGACCTATAGGATGAATATTATATATACTTTGTGTATAGAACATTAATAAACTTGAGCTTATTTAATGTATATATACCATTTGCGGACTATATATGGTTTATATATATAGCATTATTTCAATTATTTTAATTTTTGTACATCCCATATATAATGCGTATATGGTTTTAATTGATATAAGTACTCCATACTCTCTGGCTCTATCCGTAATGGTTAGAGAAAATTCCGGGGATTTTTTTTTCATACTTCGCCAGACATCATGATACAGTGGTAGCAACGTGGAGTAAACTCGAAACGCGTCGCTTCTCCTCCCTCGCGTCGAATTCCAAAATAACCCGCGAGAAACCCCGGTTCGAGGTTAATCCCGAAATAATCGTCTGTCTGGCCGCGCCGCGTACCGCGGGAGGGGCGTAACCTTATTATGTTTTACGCGCGGAGAGACGCGCGTCGCGAGGTACCAGAAGTCGCGAAGGAACGCCGACGCGCGCGTCGGTCATTCTCCCGTCCTCGTCGAAGAACTCCTCCGGCGCTCGCGTCGGCTTCCCGCTCTTCGTCGACGGAGTTACGTCGCGTCCCCCGCGCTGTCGGCTTACGTAACGTCTCAACTCGAGATCGATCTTCGCGCACTAACAATGATGAATGGGCCCCGCGAGCGCGCGCGCAATTACGTGCGCAGGGGATCCTACGAACCGATGTATACTTATACGATAGGCGCGAGTTCGTAAACCTCCCGCGGCTCCACCGAGCAGAGGGTCACTGGATGCGATCCTCGCGAGGGCACGGCGCCAAATCTTCCCGGAGAAAAACACCCGATCGTTGCCTTCCGACGTAAAGGATGTACATATTCGATGGAAAGAAATTATAGATCTTCCCCCCCAGGCGAAAAAGATCTGTATATATTGTTATATGATCCATATGTGCAATCAAAAAAATTTGGCCACAACTAGAAAAAATTATAGTAATTGCAGTGATAATTTTCTTCGCAATAGCAAGAATTCTTGCTACGCTAGCAATATTTTTCTAGTTGTCACCAAATAATGTCTGAGGCAGCCAGAAATATAGCTGGATTAGCTAAATATTTTTTTCAGTGTGGTCTTGATCATATATGGATTATATACACGGGGAAACCTAAGCAGTAAATTTTACCATATTCAGTAGTAAAAAAAAGTCCACATACAGCACGTTTCGGGAAATTTACTCCTTAGAACGGTAAAATTTGTTCCGTAATATCAAAGTATATTGAATAACGGTAAAGTGCACTGAATTCACGGTAAAGTGTACTATTCTGCTCAATAAATTTCTCGGAAAGTGCTATGTGGTCCTTTTTTTTTACTGCTGAATACGGTAAAACACGTACTGTTTAAGTTTCTCCGTCTATGATTTCTATACTAACCACATAAGAACAGATTTTCGAATGTTTGTATAATCCATATTATTTTAGTCGTTGTATGGTTAATACAGAAATCATATATAATCCATGTAGGAGCGGACAAAATCGGCGAGAGGGAACGGGAAAAAGAGGAGAAAAGAAGAGGAGGGCCGCGTGACGTTCGGGAAACCAAGCCTCGGCGGGGATCCCCCTCCTCGCCGCGACGCGAATCGAATAAATTGCGCGCGGCCCGACACGCGGACTGACCATCGCAAAAATATAATACTTCCTGCTCCCGCAACGCCCTACTTCTTGCGCTTCCTTCGGGCGAACGACCTCTCTCTCTCTCTTTCTCTCTCTTCCGTCTGCCTCTCTCGGCCGCGCCGGTTCGCGTTTCTCGAACGCGCCGATTCCGATCGCGTCGGAGGAGCGTCCCCTTCGAAAGCGCGAGTGACTACGCGGGTGTATATACACGTATAGCGACGTGATCTCTTCCTGTACACATCGGTATCATCCGACGCGATCTCGATGAATCGTCCCAGCTGCGATCTCGTTATTCGCTCGGCGATGCGGGGGAAAAGTGAAATCGATCTCCGTCGAAATCGGCGAACGAACTCCAGCTTGTATACGGTACATACAATGTATGTATGTACGCTCGGCGCTCTCGCGTACGGTGGTCGGAAAACCGGCTGGCAAATATACGAGTAATCGCTCGATTGGGACCGTGCAACTGCTTGGAGGGGATACGGCGAACGATCGTGCGCAACTAGTGGTGAATGCTTGAAGTTAGTCGGCACGTCTCTTCGTACCTAAATATAACACATTGACTGCCAGCCACCACCGCTGCCAGGTTAAAAGTACATTACATGGCAGTCAACGTGTCTGAAGGTGAATAAACCGGCCCTAAATGTTATACTTACTGTTTATTGCAATTCTATACTTATAAATAATTGCTATAAAATACACCTGATGAAAAACATTCATATTGTTGTTCACTAATTGGTTTTGCCGAGGATTTCTATATTCTTATCGTATTTGGTACTGTATAAAAGTGCCGATTTTTCGCCGACTACTGCCACCAGGTGTCACTGTACGGGTATCCGGCGATACGAGCGGTGGAGAGCCGCACGTACGCCTCGTGCGAAAGCCGCCGGCGCGCGAACTCCGGCGGTCACGCGGAGAGGAGATCGACGCGGAAAACGACGCGACGTAGACGGGGACGTACAACCGCACGCGATCCGATCGATCCGCGCGATGGGCCGAGGTCGTTGACGCGCGGCGCGGCCGTTGCGAGAGGGAGAGAAGAGCGAGAGTCGCGGGAATATC
The DNA here is from genome assembly GCA_963678675.1 of Xiphydria camelus. Taxonomy (NCBI): domain Eukaryota; kingdom Metazoa; phylum Arthropoda; class Insecta; order Hymenoptera; family Xiphydriidae; genus Xiphydria; species Xiphydria camelus. The sequence continues at coordinate 31,662,353 of OY783194.1, forward strand.
GCTTTCTTCGTTAAGGATTCAGTCTGAATTGGATTCACTGGGAAAGCTGCCATGTCTTTTCTAAGATTTTAGATCCTTTCTCATTTTCAGATAAAGAATGTTTCGCAGATGAACCGTACTTCTTCCGACAAAGAAGACCTTCAAATTGTTACACGTGGTCTAAATTTTGTCGATAACACTGTAAGTCATTTTGGGGGTCATGAAGAGGGTATTAAAATCTGACTTCAGTTTATGTTCCGGGCTGGTTTACCATTAACAAAACTGATTTTGGTTTGGTTGTTGCTGCTCAATTAAGCATTTTTTTCAATTTTGTAGTTTTTAGGGAATATGAAGGGAAAACGGTCATTATTAAATTTAAAAAAAATGTGCTTTTTTCACAAAATAGTTGTGGTGGTGGTTTTTAGGTACGAGGAATTCATTTCTGATATTTATATTTGCTAAAAACATCCGCCAGAGGGTGCTACAGATAAATTTCCTATAAACTTTACGTATTTTCTATGAAAGATCATGTTTATTTTATATATTTTCATACATTTTCTCATTATTTGTTTCATTTACTCATTTTTAAAGTATAACATTTTGAATATCGAAACCAGAAAGTGATGAACAGGGTGAGAGATTTCACCAAGTGTGCATGCCTTTTGAAGGTAAAGAATGCTTTTACGGTTTATAACATTAATGTAATAAATTTTGTCTTTTTTTTTATATTTCATACATTTTTTAGCACGTTATCAAGGAAAGAAATTAAATTCTATGATCGCCGATCTATGCTGGACTTTCAGACGTGATGCTGACGCATATGATACAGATAGACCGTGAGATAATGAGAGATTCTGGGGTGCCCCATTTTCGCATACAAGCCTCGAAGAGAGGGTTGAAAAGTACTTCGATTTTGAGTAGAATGAAGGGAAATTTACGAATGGTCCCTGGGGATAACATATGGAAAATTCGATTTTTCTTAATAAAAAAATAAAAGGTACCTCTTGCCCATTTTTTCACGCAAGCCTTGTTCACTAAATGATTCATTAATAAAACCTGGCTTCGGAAATCAAAGGCTTGTGTGGGAAAATCGGTCAGAGAGAATCTCGATTTTTCCTTACAAGATTACGCCCTTATTTCAATCCTTTAGCCACCTGCAACACTCAAGCCTTTGGTTTTCAGAAGCCAGGTTTTATTAATTAATCATTTAGTGAACAAGGCTTGCGTGAAAAAATGGGCAAGAGACACCTTTTACTTTTTTGGTTAAGAAGAATTTAATTTTGCATATGTTATCCCCAGGGACCATTCGTAAATTTCCTTTCATTTTACTCAAAATCGAAGTACTTTTCAATCCTCTTCGAGGCTTGTATGTGAAAATGGGGCACCAGAATCTGTCACTATCTGACGAGACGAGGAGAGTGAAATAGAAGCGGAGGCTGCTGAAGGCGAGGAAGAAGAAACCCGCTCTGTAATTTATAGTAGCGACAGCGACTAAGAATAAATAATAAACACTTTTAAAAATATCTTTTAACTTTTTTTTTAATTTTTATTATTTGCAAAAAAAAGGAGCAAATAAAACAGAAATAGTAAGAAAATTTATGAAAATATATAAAGCAAGCATGATCTTTCATCGAAAATACGTAAAGTTTATAGGAAACTTATCTGTAGCGCCATCTGGCGGATATTTTTAGCAAAAATAAAATTCCTCATACCTAAGAACCCCCACCATAACTATTTTGTGAAAAAAAAACATTGTTTTTAAATTTAATAATGACCGTTTTCTCTTCATATTTCCTAAAACTACAAAATTGAAAAAAAACGCTTAACTGAGCAGCAACAACCAAACCAAAATCAGTTTTGTTAATGGTGGACCAGCCCGAAACATACTCTGAAGTCAGATTTCAATACCCAATTTAGTGATTTACTGTGTAATTGTTCCTTTGATAAAAATATAACTTCATGAAAAGGCTCCAACACTCCCCGCAATGGACAAATCATTGATTACCGGATTGCGATAGTTTGTTGTAAAAAACGAAGACCACGTGTAACAATTAACCCTAATGTTAATTACTCAGATAGACTGCATGCAAGAGTGTACGTAAAACATGGAAGCTTAACCAACCAAGTAGAGATCCTTATATCGACCATTTTCTGGTTGGTATAACTAGACATGTAGTTGGAATAAAAAAAAAGGCGGCATGTTCATTCAGTGCTAATAAAAATTGATACGTAAAATACTATCCAAAAAGATTTGAAATCAATTAAGATCGCCATGTTCAAGATTTATATATAAAAAGTAAAAGGCATCATTTGAAAGGAAAATTATTGTAAATCAAGTTACTAAAAAATCCGACTAAACAAATTTATAAAAAAATTTTAATAAAAAAGAACTTGCCGCGTTTTTTCCCTTCATTCGGTATACTGGTGGTATCATATAAGTGTTATGAATTTATTTAAAATCATAAGTGCATAAACATCGAGTATAATTCTGCCTGAATTTTTTATTTTGAAAGAAAAAACACGGCAAGTTCTTTTTTATTAAAATTTTTTTATAAATTTGTTTAGTCGGATTTTTTAGTAACTTGATTTACAATAATTTTCCTTTCAAATGATGCCTTTTACTTTTTATATATAAATCTTGAACATGGCGATCTTAATTGATTTCAAATCTTTTTGGATAGTATTTTACGTATCAATTTTTATTAGCACTGAATGAACATGCCGCCTTTTTTTTTACAGAGAATCTGTTTTTGTGGGGGATTTCACTACTTTTTTAAATTTATTCATGAGGAGAATACGTACATGTAGGAGAATAGCTTTTTATTACCTACCACAAAATTAAAGTCTCACATTTTATACCGATACGAGCCAATTAATTATAACCACGTTACTTTTGATTTATTCTCGTCATATTTTGAAAGGGATTTATAAACTAGAGAGCCCTTACATTTTTCACTTTGCCTTAGTATTTTGGAGAAATATTAGTCTTATGAGCCGAGCGAAAAGTGTCAAACGTCTTATCTCCCAGTAGCTGTCAATTCGGGAGATCGAAGCATCTAACCTCGAAATCGTTAATTTGTAAATAATGATTACTAATGTGTAGAAGTGATGAGAAATAATCATTCGGGTTTCTTCGATGAGAATCCCCAAGTGTTTAAAAATCGGTAACTGTTTTTTTAACTTCCAGTGATATTAAGTATTACTGCAGAACGAGTAAGTTAGAAGATTTTCATGAAGACTCACGCTTTTCTAACATGTCATCTCGTACAGGTGCATCCGAAGAGGACGTAGCTCCTGTTCTGTCCGTGAAAAGATGACTCGATGGACATCGGAGAACGTCAGGCTTGTCACCGAGCGCCTATTACCCACGGTACATGAATTGCAATACGCGCTTCTCGGTTCAACTATTCCTGCTTTATATAACTTTCACTTCTTTCAAAGTATTTACCTTGTACGAATTGTTTTTCGTAGGGGGCAGCGATCAATGATTATGATTACTTGTAGAAAAATTATTCCTGCGATGATGTTCCAGTTGCAAAGTATACACTAGCAAGTCAGCTTACAACGTCCGATGTTTAATATGAACTTTATCATTTTTGGAACACCCATCACCCGAGCATAATCACGATTACGTTAACGTTAATCGCAGAGTAGACCACGAACTCGGGCAGATTATCGCAGTAGTAGTTCGGCAAACCGAATTAATAGACGAACTTGTCTACGATGAGTTATTATTAGCCATCGCTGCCTCCTACCTAGAGCAGGTCATAAAAGGTTATTAGCTTGAAAGAAGTGAGTTGTTTAACTCTGAAATAGTGTAAACGAGAAGCGCGTATTGCAATTCATGTACCGTGGGTAATAGGCGCTCTGTGACAAGCCTGACGTTCTCCGATGTCCATCGAGTCATCTTTTCACGGACAGGACAGGAGCTAAATCCTCTTCGGTTGCACCTGTACGAGATGACATGTTAGAAAAACGTTTGTCTTCACGAAAATCTTCTATCCTACTCATCCTACAGTAATACTTAATATCACTGGAAGTTGAAATAACAGTTGCCGATTCTTAAACACTTGGGGAATCTCACCGGAGAAACCCGAATGATTATTTCTTATCACTTTCTACACATTATTAATTATTTATATATTAACGACTTCGAGGTTATATATTTCGATCTCCCGAATTGACAGCTACTGACTTTTGACACTTCTCGCTCGGCTCGTAGGACCGCAGCGCACTCTTCCAAAACCAATTCTAATGACTAGAGGACCGACCCAACCACTCCCGACTAATCAAAAATTGGAATTTGCCATCGAACGTACTGTTTACTCTTCCAATGACCGTGACGAATTATTTCATCTCATGCAAAGATATGCTGTTACATATATTAACTCGAGATGTTGGAATAATTTTAAGAAATCCTTTCGCATGCACCATTGAAATTTCGCCCTTACTCGTACATACATTTCCAGCACAGCATCGATATTTTGCTGTACCTGTATTCTTCTGGGACTTCCTAAAATAATTATAAAAACCTCATATAATTCAGCCCTAACAAGTACAATCTTATCGAACTGTACCTCATCAAGGAGATCTTTCGACGTAATGATTCCAAAATGTTTCTATGATGTTTTGCAACATTCGCGAATTTATTGAGAAATATATATTTCCAACATACGGTAGTGTTCACGAATATCGTAGGAAACAGAAAAGTTACTTGCAAAAACGTGCTTTATGGGATGTAAATGATGATATTTTGTAATTTCCATCGTTACACCAGAGGCGAAGAAGAAATGAAATAGAAGTGAGGTATATATACACTTCACGTTTGACAGGTCGGTATATAAATTGGAACTTGTGATAGTATAATACGAAAGAGGAAATATGTATATCGAGAATGAAAAAATAATAATAAAGTAGTTACTCCATTATTGTAATCCAATTCTATTATATCCCTTATTTTTCTGCCATGACTTTGATTGTTGATAGTGGATGGATCAACCAATAAATTTGATTTTTCTTCACTATCAACAATCAAAGTCGTGGCAGAAAAGTAAGGGATACAATGGAATTGGATTACAATAATGGAGTAATTACTTTATTACTATTTTTTCTTTATCGATATATTTCCTTTTTCGTATAACTTTCGTATAATACTATCACACGTTCCAATTTATATACCGACCTGTCAAACGTGAAGTGTACATGTACCTCACTTCTATTCCATCTTTTCTTCGTCTCTGGTGTAACGATGGATCACTATGTTGAAAGATCTCGATAAGTTACAGCTCGATAAGATTTTACTTGTTCGGGCTGAATTATATACGGGGTTTTTTTAATTATTTTAGGAAGTCCCAGAAGAATACGGTTCGGAGGATATCGGAAGGTTAAAATGTTAATCTATTTAAAGTTACGTACGAGACAGCAGATCCAGCTCGCCGAATGAACTGTCTTGGAACAAGTGGATGATCCCTCGTTTCAAAAAAACCCCCTCGGGTTCGCATAGGATCTGTAACAAATTGTAAATAATATAATCATATGCAGCATTTCACTATTTAAAATATACCAAACTTACTCGACGTAGAAGTTAATAAACTATATCAACCTGAGTTAACCAATTCTAATAATGACAGAATTATTAAAAATGATATATCTCCTCTTTCGTATTATGCTACTATCGCACATGTTTCAATTTATATACCGACCTGTCAAACGTGACCTCCTCTTTCGTATTATATTACTATCGCATGTTTCAATTTATATACCGACCTGTCAAACGTGAAGTATACATGTACCTCACTTCTATTTCATCTCTTCTTCGCCTCTGGTGTAACGATGGTTTGATTTACTTTAGCCTTTTCTTCATTCCTTGTAAAGAGGCGTGCATTGGCAGATTGGTAGGTAAGAGTGGGATAAGTTCGTAGAAGTTTCCGTATTGAAAATGAATACGGTTCTATACAGCTCGAATACATATTGTATTGTTTTCATCTTAAACCATATAAAGCCGTATTTATTTTAATATAAACACTTTTACGGCCTTATTCAGCACTTATCTGCCTAATCGGTATCACTGACTCCTCATTGACCGTCGTTACACCGGAGACGAAGAAGAGATGAAATAGAAGCGAGGTACATGTACACTTCAGGTTTAGCAGGTCGGTGTATAAATTGGAACTTGTGATACGAAAGAGGAAATATATCGATAGAGAAAAATAATGATAAAGTAATTACTTGATTATTGTGATCCAGTTCCATTGCATCTCCTGATGAATTGACTGAGAAAAACCATCGATTCTGTCCCGTGCTCGCGTGAGGCTGAAACAAAAAATAAAATTATCACAAAGATAATTGTTCTTTCATCGAAAGTGAGGTTAAAACGGTTATATAGAAAGTAACTTATCTGATGCAATTCTTCTGTGATACTGCCGTCTCCTTTCCTGCTCTTTATGCACAAGTAACTAGGGAAGCACTGCATGCGTTCACTATCGCGATTATTCGACAAAAAATGCAAGTGATTATTAAACTACCGAGCGTCTGTCACATTCACCACTATTGAGATGACAGATGCTTTTCGGACTGAAACGTCTACTTCCTTCATTACTCCGATTACACTGAATTTTTACTTTTTATAAACAAGCGCGTCCGAGGATCGAAATGAACGCGAGGGAAATCGTTTCGCGAATGGAAATTTATTGATTAACTTTGAAAACCATGACTAAAAAAGGGGCCTATTTCATTGCCGCGACCGTCGCGCGAAATCCCGTGAGTGCGAGTGAGTATGATATACAGTCGCCACTACTCACTCGTATACCGTGCTCACTCGCACTCACGGGATTTCGCGCGACGGTCGCGGCAATGAAATAGGCCCCTATATACATTCAAGGAATATGTTCTCTCACACACTTTCACATACATTTGATGGCGTATACGTGTAGTCGCATCTGAGTACACCTTCCGACCATGACCGACTATCCCCGAAGATAGCCGAAAAAATTGTGACATTTTGACATATATATATCGCAGCCGAGAAAGGAAATCCTCGACTTTTCGGGGCAAGGGGCGTGGTTTCGCGTTGCTAAGGAAAAATCTTTGTTAATATATAACTTACAACATTTATTCTGGTCTCTATCAGTAGAGAATAGACGATTTATATGGCGTAACTAAGCATAGTTGTGGTTATAACCGTGTATTTACTGAGAAAATTCGATGTAAAAATTGAGGGGTGAAGGGGGCAGACATCTTTCCTGTAAAGATACACGGGTGCTCGCGGCGAGAGCGCTCTGGCGTGAATGAACATGCCGCGAGACACTACCGTGTCTCTTGATAACCAAATATTCGATTAAGCTTACCAGTATTTCGGTCAGAATAACTAAACTCGTTCAACCAGATGCGTTTGGTCATTTCAGCAATTTATTTTTCTCCGTGTAGCTTCGCGCGGAATCGCGTCGGATTTCTAGATCTTCCTCAAATTCCGCGCAGCATCGGAATCCCGCGCGGTAAACGCTCCCACTCGCCCGCGTCCCGATTGCGAGAAGAACGAAGAAGGACCCGCGCCGCGCGCGTCTCTTTCCCGTCCTAACGGCCTTCGTGGCGCGGGCCTCGGATGCCGCGGGAGAGGAGCATTATCGTAACGGTTTCGAAGCGCGCGCTTCACCTTCCGAGAATCGCGGTTTAAGGAAAGGCTGCGTCGTCGCTCCTTCTTCTCCGTCTCTCAGGGAAGAACTGGTGGACGCGTTCGTCCGACGCTTCCCCCCGCGATACCGGGACGACTATACCGGATGACATTCCTGTAGCGCGGTTGGCTCTGTACGAATTGAGCATCGGAGGGAAGTAATAGTTTGTGTCAACAAAATATTTCTCGAACCGAGAACGTGATCTTGTACATTTTTAAGAATACAAATTCGTAAGAGATTGGAGAATGTGTATTCTTCACTGAAAGAAATATTATTGAATACACGTTTAGCGTTTCAATTATATTACTTTGACATCATTTAATGTCGCAAATATGTTTGCTCATTGATGACTCAAAGCGCACAATCTTGATGCATCTGGTGAGCTGTTATAAAATTCTACCTAAAATTGCTGTACAATTTACGTACACTCGTCTATCTGAGATTCGTTTGACATTAGTAATTATTCTTCTCAGTGCGACATGATTGACGATATTCTTATATCTTCCAAAATTGGGCTCAATTCGATTCAAATTTTACGATACGAGTCGTTCGTACATTTATCCTTCGCGGTATAAATACAACGATTCTCCCCGAAGTAAATATAGTCACAGGTCACGAGATATCTACGCTGTATACGTAATATCTTGCGCGTAGATTTCATAAACGATCGTAGCGATTATCCGAAATAGTCGCTAAGTAGGGTAACCAGGGGTTCGTTAGGTTCCGCGCTCGGATAACAATCCATAATTGAACAGCGCTCCGTCTCGCAACGCCGCTACGTGGGAGAGCGCGCGACTGATTATTATCGTCGCGATATCGTCGATGGATATTTATGGAGCCAGAGAGAAAGGGAGAAACGACGGGCGAAATTTGTGTCGCCGATGGAAAAATCGTCAACCCTAAATGGCGCGAACACGCGCGCGCGTGCCTCGACATATCTCGCCGGCCGCTAATTATTAATTTACCCGATTGTCGGATTCGCGGGGCGGCAACCTCGCGAGATCGATTGGAATTAATTATCGTAATGGCGAACGGCCGGGAATGCTAATTGCACATCGGTATTACGCGGACTCTGAGTTATTAGCGCGGCGCATTCTCCACCGCGGCGCCCGCCCTCCACACACAGCTCCACCTTTTACTTCGTCACGTCGAGAGTCGTGCGAAACGCCGCTCGCGGAGGCGCTCCGCCGGGTTCACCACACCTTCGGGTTCATTTCTTCCGATGTGTGCGGCGGCGATGTACCTGATACGGTCGGCCTCGTGCCTCGGATGCTTAGAAATGTGGGTGCGAAACTAGGTGGTAGCCGATCGAATTAGTCTCAACTATAGTGACGACAGAAGATGGGGAACTCGGATGCAAAGAATATTGCATTTTTCATTGCAAAAGGAGAGATGGAATGATTGTAAAAAAAACAGTGCCAAAAGTCAATTTTTATCTTTGATTTTGAAACGAATAATGCAATGTTCAATTGTAAATTAACAATTCGTTAAAAACGGAGAACTCAATCTTCAAAATGGTACATCATTTGTCGTTTTTGGTTTCGTGTGAAAGGGAAATAAGGGTTTGTCGCGAAAAAACACCTAGAAATAATATTTAAAGTGATTTTGATGTAAGTACTTACCTTTTGTTGTACGCCCAGGGAAAAGTTTATTTAAATACGAATCTAATATAGAATCATTTATTCGACCGTGAATAAACAACTTATTTGCAAGGACTAAATATAATAGAAATTCGAAGTAAATGAACGCTATACGGTGTACGCAAACATTTGTTTAATTCAAATAGAATCTTGGTTAGATGTGAAAGAAAATCCTATTCGTGATTGATAAACTTTCTAATAGGCGCCTATTCAATTGACCTTTTCTCCGGATGTAAACCACTCGGTGCGATGGCAAATTGGTCCTTATGAATTACAAACTACGAAACGCTAATATTCTGTATGCTGTATTCTGATTCGTGGGAAAGAGCTTCGTCGATCGGGACGGGCGACGCACACAGCGCGATCAACATTCTCCGCGGTTGCGATCTTCGTACGTGGCTCGTAAATCGGCAGCGATTCTTCGCCGATCAAAAGCCCGACGTCGTCTTCTCGCAGCCCCGTATACGAACAATTAATATCCCGGAACGCTATTAATCTAATCGCGCGAGAGTTACCGCCCCGCCGGGGTGAAATAAATCTCGCGCGCGTGCTCGCGTCGGGGCGGCTGCAGCGCGCGGAACTGGAGCGGCGATCGTTATGCGCAGCGATCGCGAGGACGACAGGAGTTTCGCAACGGGTCGTTTTCTTCCTGGGTCTTCACGGATCGCCTGTGGGTTATGATTCGTCGATTCTACTGTTTTTCTACCCTCCTTCGAAGGGAATTGTATTATATTTAGGGTTAAAACAGGATAGATGCTCCAATTTTCCTTTAAACGCGATTATCTCAAGACGCAGTGGAGATATGCGAAAAGAGTCGGATAGCTTTTTTATGGTAAAAATACAGAGGAACATTTTTTATTTAAACTTTTTTTCCATATCTCCTACTGATTTCGAGATAATCGATTTTGAATTTGCTCTTCAACTGCGGCGTCTATCTCACTTTTACGTACATCGAGAGAAATAATTGCTAGTATGAAAACAATGTTTCTTCAATCAAGAACATACGATGTTATAAATTTTTAAGAATATAGATCCTTAATCTCGAAGAATATACATATATTCTTGATTTAAGAGTACCGTCATGAGAACAAGAAATTCTTTTCACGCAAAAACGAATAATTTCTCGAGCTTATCACATATTTTCTCGCACGAAGAAAACCATGGCTTGTCAGTGTGCCCTATATTGAATACGTTACGGTCGTTCGTCGGTTACGGAATCCGCCGGGAGAGGAGCGCGGTATACTACCTTGTCGGCAACTCTCGATGTCGCCGGCGAGTCGCAAGTTCCTCTAACCACCCATTATACAGCCCCGCATAGCATCGATTCTCGAGAAGGTGACCGATCCGATGAAATGCAGCAATTTCAACGATGTCGCCCGATTATCGCCGGACTTCTTAGAGCGGACGCGCGACGACGCGCATTTTCCCACGAGGCGCGCGTAAGCAGCGGCGCTGCGCACGCACACGAGGACGCACATGTGCGAGATCGTTTCGTAAAGGCGGACACGCACTTCTTGTCGCGTCTCCGCATCGCGTATATACCGCTATACTTGCGCAATTCCGATCGGGTTTATTATTCCGCGCGCGGTGCATCGTATATGTACATGTATCCGCATCGCCGTGGCGCAAGCGCCACTGTAAGTGCATCGACGCCTCGCGTATCAGAGAAGTAATTGAATTTTCCTCCGGTAAACCGATTCCTCCGAGAATCCGCTTCTGCTCTGCGCCTTTCTCTAGATTGTAAAAAAAATTCTGTTAAATTCAATAGGCGCAATTTAATATGAAGCTTTTATCCAACACACGTGATTATGATAATTATTATTATTGAAAAAAAAATTCTTTTTATTCGAGTAAAAAATTCTCCACAAACGCTTACAAAATCATAAGTACCTATACGATCATGGAAAAGTACAGGGATCTCGCTCGGAAATTATGAAAATATATTAATTTATCATCCGTAATCGCTGGACATCCTGTATCATCGCTTCGGTTAACCAACAACGGCAGAAGAAAAAGGAGAATAAGTCGAGGCTAGAACGCATTTGCATCAAAGTATAAAAATAATACCTCCACACGGATGCAGATTCTTCGAAGAGGTCGGTCACTCGTAGGTACTCTAAACAAACTCCACTCGCCCACAAGCAACAAAGTTTCTTTCTTTACTTCCTGCACTATCGCGATAACGCCGCAATCCGAGCGGTTTATAATTACCGCTTATACTACGCAACGACACCGCCTCGAAGCGTTGGAGGTGTACGCAGAAGGAAACGTGCCCGTATATACATATGTATGTATATATACGGGCGAGAGACCGTGTTGTTATTATCGCGCGCCTAGACCCAGCGTCCTTGCGTTTCCTCTCGAGTGAACTCGAGAGTGCGTTCAACCACTCCTCCGGTATCCACGATAGCATTCGCCCTTCGCCGGCACCTCCCTCTCGCGCGCTCTCCCTGCCTCCCCCCTCGAGATATATACCGTGAGTTCAGCAGCCGCGCGCGTTTCCATAAGCCGCAATCCATTCTGGTTATACCCCGACGATACGCAACTGCACTTTATTGCCGCTGGCCACGCCACACCACATTCCCTGGCTTACGAGGAACTGAACCGTCCGGACCATCCGCGTGCACGCCGGGACGACTATCCTCTCTTGCCCGTTCCCTCTCGCGACTCGCTGCGTCTCGCGAGAGGAACGCATACGCGCGGCGGTGGCGCGTCGTTAAACCCGGGAGGAGAATCCTCGCGGGAGGCGATGAGAGTCTTCGCGTTCGGATGATCCGCGCGCGGATAAGGCGATCGCGAGTGGATGGGGGGGGGAGCTTCCAGATTCCGATGCACTGAGATAGCCCCGTCGACGTACCTAATGGTTTTCGTGAAATTTACGAATGATCGTCATTGCGATTTCCCCGCGAGCCAATCGATCGATAATGGGTATCGACCACTGTCGCAGATTTTGATAGCCAAATACGAGGGAAATTTGTTTTCGATGAAACAAAAAATGCAGTTCAATCAATCAAATAGTTCGTCCGTCCGCTGGTTAACTCGAGAGAATTACGGAGTTGCCAACGCAAATTTTGAACTTGGTGAAACTTTTGCTTCGTAAAATCCGTTTCGCGATAAATATTGCATTGAATTGAAATCCCAGTCATCGCGTAATCGATATATTTTTTTTTTATGCTGATTCCGTAAATTGTAGACTTATCGGGGATTACTTCAAAGGAGCATCAAGATATCGATGATTTTTCGAGAAAAACATTTTTTCTGGTGCGTAAAATCGCTGATGTCTTATATCTTCTTTTGGATGTGGACCCGATAACCGTGCTTTTCGTGATCAGCGTGAAAAAATATATAAGATGGAATAGTCGAGCAGTCAATTCCAGGAATATTAATTTTCGGCAAAGGTCAAAATTTGACATTTTTTCAATAATCCGCAAAAATCGACTACCTGCTCTGAAACTGCACTTTGGACCAGTTCGTCTTATGTATTTTTTTTACGCTGATTTAAAAAAATCACGGTTTTCTCGATAAAATCTCAAAGAACGATCGTCGATTTTACGGAGAGGGGAATTTTTTCGCGATCCGCGCGAGCTCGGTTCGCTCATAAATTTCAACACGAGCCGCTGTATTGTCGTTTAGTCCCATCCGCGGCTGGTCGATCGACGCTGTAAAGTGCCCTCGTATCCTCTCGCAAACGAGTTCGAACGACTCTCTACGAGTACACGAGGCGATACGAGGCGCGCTTAGAGCGAGAAAAATCGAAATGGCGAGCGATTACCGATCGGTTATCCGTGCACCGGACGCGCATCTCGCTTGTTTTCCGGGTACGTCGAAAGCTGAGTACACCTCGTGCACACGAGTAACTCTCCCGTACTCTCTCGCGCGGTGTTACTTATGACCCCAGACTCCGTACGGCGAGACCACTCGAGAAGTCCCGATCTCTCGAGTACGTCGGCGTTCTAATTAATCCGTCGAGAGGACGATCGTTATTCCGCGACTGCGCGAAGGAAGAGACTTTTTCGTCGACTAAAAATATTCTCAGCAGAATTCGAGGTCCACGCGGATGACGATTATTTTGCAATTTTAACAAAACTAGGTTTTGCTGAGAATGTCTTGCTGTCGTGACAAAAATATTATCCGTGGTAGCAGAAGATATGTCCGATAATGGTAAAAAAATATTTACTAGGACGGCAAATATTTGTTTACCGCAAAAAAAAAATTCAAATACTTTTATTAGCAAATATTTCTACTGAAAAATATTTCACCGTGATTGCTATTGTTGAACATATTTTTTGCCGCCACGGATAATATTTCTCGTTGTAACAAAAAGAAAAGTGCTGAACAGAGCCTAGTTTTGCTGAGCCTGCAAATTCACCTTTTTTCCAATGTATTTATAATATAATCGCAATTTCGGGTAAAATGACTCTCCTGGTTTTCCTCTCCTCCGCAACGATTAATCGGAACACCTCGCCACGCTTTCCAGCGGTTTGTGTAGCTCGGTGAAAAGCGCACTCGCGCTATCCTTAGGTAACCGAAGAGTTTCTATATCGGCGATGGATCGGGAATCGCCGATCGCGCGCCGGTAGCGCGGGGTATAATCGGTCTACGGATTCTTTCCCACCCGCGTAGTATATACAGGGTGTTACTTAATGATAGGCCGTAATTGCAAGGGCACATTATTAAATCAATTTCCAGTAGAAAAGTTCATATTAACATGTGTCCTAAAATTAAATTTTATTTTAACAATGTTTCGACATGCAATTAAGTGGTTTTTATTTTTTTCCTCAAAAACGAAGTGAGATAGGAAGTAATGTCAAGAGGCAAAAAAGTTGTATTTTTAGCTGCTTAATCTGAAAAAAATATAAAATGTTTTAAAAAAGTCAGTGGCGTACACTTTTTTGTCAATATTAGGTATTCGTGAGACTGTCCCCCGGGACGCCACTGTAACTCATCTTCTAGTTAGTGCTAACTTAGCGTCTTATTACAATAAACAACAGTGCCAAATGTCAACAAAATCGGCACAAGGATCTTTGAGATATTATTTTAAAAAACCGATTTTTTTTTAAAACCTTGACGTCCTGTATCTTGAAAACCAGACATTTTTTAGGACACATGTTAATATGAACTTTTCTACAGGAAATTGATTCAGTAATGTGCCCTTGCAATTACGGCCTGTCATTAAGTAACACCCTGTATAGCTGCTTACCTACCGCAACGAGAGGAGCGTGGGCCAGCCGTAAACACGGTAAAAAGGCGCGTATTTACGCATCGGCCACGCCGCGTTCGCGTTTGTTTACGAATTCGCGCTCGTGGCGGGGAACACGTATAATTTTGAGCTCGTTACGTGGCGGTCCCGTGAGATCGCGACTCCGGGGAATCGGCGATGATTATACACGAGCGGCACACACAGTACAAACGGCACATTGTATACCTTGTTCATTTTACAAGAGAGGCTCTCGCCCGATAATCTTCTATGCGAAATTTATCGCGGTTACGTGCCGGCCATTCGTCGGAGGGATTTTCGAGAACACCAATTTCGCACGACCGCAGCGAATCCTGCAGATATTGCGCGATCGGTTTCGATTGCCGGAGGCGCGCGGTCAGGGGATTGGCGTCTATTCGCAGAAATCTCCCAGGAGAAAAAGGAAAGAAGTTCCTAGATCGCGCCCGCGCCTCGAAGAATACCGCGGAAAGAATATTCGAAAGAGTGGACCAAGCGTCGAACGTGAAGAAAAAGGATTGGTAAAAAATCATGGGAAAATCCATGAATTTTTACAGAGTAGTCCAAGTAACAGGGCTGGTCGAGGTGAAACATTGATTTTTTTTAGACACAGTGTATGTTTTTCAGTTCGCAGTAGTATATCACATGAGTCTAAGCTTACTCGCCAGGAAAGAAACTTCAATCGCTCTTATCTCATTACATATTTGTAAATTTTTGGACTACTAAGATGTAAGACTTTGTTGCAGATACAAACGTAATCTTTAAGAAAGTAAACACGAGCCAAAACTATAGATAATGGGATAATAGTGATTCGAGTTTCACGGTGTCCAGCGGTCGGGGAATTCTGGAAAACCTGGAATATAGTCAGGGAATTATGTAGGTCAGGGATAAGTCAGGGAAAATAAAGGATTTTTTGGAATCTTTCGAAAATACTCAAATCTCACAAATAGCTTGACTTTTAGTCTGCTGAAATTTTCAAGAATTTATATACATATCTAAAAAAGTGTTCCACGTGTGTATATGTATGTACATATCTAAATCTTTCTTGTTAAAAGAGCCATTAGATAGTAATATGATTTGACAAATTTTAATTATTTTAATGTTCATTTATTCAGTATCTATTATCCGTTCTATGAATTTTAGTTAATTTGTTCATTCCACGAAATATGATCGATGCGTAGCACTTTATAACCCATAGCGGTCAGGGAAATTTGGCTATTTCAGTCTGGAAAAGCTGGAAAAGTCAGAGAATTTCTTTTTCACATTTTGCTAGAAACCGTTATACTTTTGCGAACTGTAAAAAGTACGCTGTGTTTATTAAAAAATTCAATGTTTCACCTCGAAGAGCTCTGTTACGGGGATACACTAAAAATGACCAATCCTTTTTCACCGCGAAGGTCAATCGCGATCGCGTTGCTCTGCTCTCCAAATGAAGAAAGATACGTATTCAGAAAAAAATCTGCTTCGCAATCCCGATCTCTGCTCGCGATACTCCAATCGATTTCGAGTACCTATACCTACCGTCAGAGCGGCTCTCCGTGCCATCAAACGTCGATGCCCCCGTAGCCCTGAATAAATAGGCATTGTGTCCCGCAAAGAAAAGAAATATCAGATCAGATCGTCTCGAGGCGGTCAAAAACGACCACTGGAACGCGCCGATTGCGCGGACCTCCTTGCGAGAGACCCGCGGTACGTCCGTTCGCATTAGCGAGTATTTTGACATCGCGTCGGGCCCGACGAGTCGCGAACAATCGACGCGACGTAATCGATAATTTAGGCTAATAGCCGCGATCTCGCCGCTCGGCGAACTCTCGTCGCGTTCTACGGTGCCCTCCACGAGCTAAGCAGATGGAGATGTTAATGAGCTCGGCGCGGCGAGTGAGGTCGGCACGAGAACCGGCTCGAGAGAGGTTACAAGCGCTAATTCGCTACGAATGTATAGACGACGCGCGTTGAGACGCGATAAACTTCGTCCTTCCTCCGTCTCCTCCGTCTAGACCTGTCACGTCAATCTTTTCGGCAGACTGCTTCGGGATAGTCCTACACGCGCCGAACTCGCCGCGTCTCCCACGTTTGCATTCGAATGCCGTCGCTCCAAGCGACAGGCTCCGCTCCGTTTCTCGGTCGCGCGCCGCTCTGACGAGGTCCACTTCGATTCTAGACCGTTCTATTTCTTCCAGTCCATGGCGTATATATTGTAAAGGAAATTTGTATTAAATGTTTAATATAATTGTATATAAAACTTTCATCCAGTAGGTACATGATTAATTGACCGTGAACACTGGTATAACTCCATAATGAAATTTATATACCGGGAGAAAAATGTAGTAAATTTAACCCCTTCCTGCACCTTGTACCATGTATAGCACACAGATGCCCTTTCACTCATTATCTTCTGTAAATAACCTTTAAACGTGAAAAATGCGACGTATTTCTTTGCTTCGATAGAGATAGAAACTGTTTTTATAAGTTGTTATTTAGAAAATTGTTTTATGTCATATATTTTTTGTACGAGAAATAGAAAAATCACGCGGTGTAAGGGGTTAACTGAATCAGCGGGTACGGGTATGGTAGATAATGCAGATTTCAGTTACTTGGACATTAACACATGTATGGTTAATATAGAAATTATATATTTATAATCCATGCACATGGCCAAAACCACATAGGGATCGTATAGAATTTTTCCGCCTGGGAATCTACGGTTTCGCTTTAATAGTCTGCGATCCCGCGCCGATCGTCGTGCGGCGGCGCTGCGGTGTTCTCTCGGAGTAAAATTTCATGTCTCGCGAGAGAGGTCGTCGAGTAGGTACCCTGTTACGTGGGCCGCGAGTATCCACTGCCGCACGGAGCGACGGGTATGATCGCGCGCACCTGTTAACACGTAGGCACTTCTCTCGCGCCGTAACGAAGACGCTACGCGTCGGATCGTCGATAGCGTAACGACTGCGTACGTACCTTTCTCCGTTTCCGCTGCGGGGGGGTGCGTGTATTTTGCCCACTGCGATATTCGCGCGTCGCGTTGTCGGGTGCTTCGAGACCGCGGGACGAACGGACGATAAATCAATGCGGTCGTAGGCTACGGAGCGTCTTTATTGCCGTCGGCTCGTTTCGTCGACCTTTATTTATTAGCATATAGGTATCATGCGATCGTAGTGATTTATCGACGTACGATTACCATTATTTCGTATTAGAATGACATTTACATTCAAATCGATCGCTCTGCCGATCCTAAAATGAGAATAAATTAATTTTTCACGCCCGAAACTCAGCCGAGAATTTTACGCCGACACCTGATTACGCGCGGATCGTTATTGTAGCCACATTCTCCGTAATTAACATCCGTTAATAACATCCGTCGGGAGACGCGAGATTAAGCCGCTATACGGCGGCGCTTAAATCTCGCTTGCGAAGGAGTTATTATCTGGATATACCAGTTGGTCTCGAAAAACCATTAAGAGACGACGACGAGTCCGCGCGGAGCTGCGAGCGATGATCCCGTCGAAAGGAGGAAAGGACCATCCAAGGATCTGGCACTTGTTTTCCCCGATTATCTCTCGTATCAGCATTATTCACGTTCCGCTTTGATCGGAATAGCGCGCCTCGCATTTATTACGTGAAAACCGGAAAGAGCTGTTATAAAAAAATGAAATGTTCCCAGAATTTCTAAATTTCTTACCTCAACGACTTCTCCCGCGAGTTTCGGGCTCGGAACCGAATCCGTAATTTATGTTTACGAGCGGGACCACTTCGGGGCTTCTGCCCTCGGCATCCTTGGAAGGTCAAGGTTGCCGGTCTTCGAACCGCGCGCCGGGGTAATGTTTTATAAGAATTTTGACCTCGTCGCGGAGAGTGGGACTGGTGTTTCTCGCGGCCTACGCCGATTATAATCGAAACCAAAGTATCGAGTAGGCGATTCTAATTAATTGCTTCGTCCTTTGGCGAAGCTTGTAAGTGGTGCGATAAATTTCTCGGCGCGAAGACGCAACAGCGGTAATGTTGGTTACCACTGAAATGTTCTCCAGGCGTCGTGAACTCCGTCGCTGGTGACTTTGAAACGTCATTTTTAAACATACCGACCAATGAAAGATCGTATTTTCACGCTTTCATTAACCAGGGTTGATGCAATCGTAGCTAATGAGAGCATGAGAATTAATTATTCATTGGCAGTACGTTTAAAAATGACATTTTGAAAAGTCACACTCAGAAAAATAACTTGATTAAAAGGGTTATACGAGTTTGATTATTCTAACGAAAATATTAGTAAGGTTGAGCCAAATATTTAATTATTTTCTAACTATACGCTTAGTTATTTTAACTACAGGTAAAAATTATGTAAGAACTTATGTTCTCGATTCAAGAAACATTTTTTTTCACACTAGCAATTTAACGAAAATTTTCGAGATCATAACCAAACCGTTTGGTGAAATATTGATTCTCCGTCTGCTTGGTTAAATTGATCATTTTCTGATTAAAATAACTATAGTTATTCCACGAAACGCGGATGGAGAGGATCCACATTTCACCAAACGATTTGAATACGGTCTCCAAGATTTTGATTAAATCGACCAGCTCACTTTTCTCAGCGCAGCGACAAAATTCGCGAAACCGGGAGTTCGTAAAACTCGTTTCCTGATAGAGAACCGAGGTCTTTGAAAAAATTACACCGAATCTTGTTTGTCCCGAGATAACAGGATCTCGAGTATCTACAGGTCGGAGCCTCGTCGCGTGTTTTCCGCAATCATCCCGGACTCTCGTATCAGGCGGCGCGAGTGTGTTTAATCTGCAAACGATCGAGTCACACCCGCGTATATCTGCTCGTAAATACGCGAACCAGATATATTTTATCATGCGCGGCGCACATTCACTCGCTCCACCCCTCTCGCGTGACGCGGGGAGCGAGCGAATAGAACGCAAATAAGCGGAGCTAGAAGTGGAGGGAAAACTGAGGAATTTCTGTCCCCCGGCAAAAGCGCGGCAAGGACGGCGATAAATCATAAATATCCCCGCGCAAACGGAACCGGCGGCGGCACGGGCGTGTACCTGCCGCGCACCCCGCGCTTTATGGGTGCAAGTCTCATGCGCAAGTGCCGCACACTTTTCCCCTATTATACCTATATATTTTATTCGCGTCGGCGAGACTCGCGAAAGGAGCAAATAGCCGCGGTGGCATTTAGTCGGCGGTGACGCGTCGCGTGGGTATATCTTCGACCTGGAAAGATACCAGGTAAACGCTCTTGCGATCGGCAATGCGGCTGCGGCCGTCATCGCGACGCCAATTGGCGATTGACTCTCGGCTGAGGGTACCGCAGCAGGCAAGATCGGCGCCGCGCGGTATACTTTCCATCGTTTGCACATCCTCTTGCGCGCTTTCGACACGGTCCTCTTATCTCTTATTGTCGACTCTCCGCCCGCGAAGACAAGTATAAGCGGTTTCGCCGGAAAACCGCGCATTTCTGCAATGCGTTCACCGCGAGCAGAGCCCTGCAATCGCGAGATCCTCCGAATCGCGCGGTGCACTTCGCTCCTCCGTGTTTCGCCACCAAATTTCGTTTCTTCGAGCGTCCTGAGAAAACGCGACGGAAGAGCGAGGGACTTATCGCGCTGCGGAAAGAGATACGCGCAAGGCTTTCACTCGATTATTTTTTTAAATGATTGGTCATTTTTTTCTTCAATCAAGTCAGCAGAAAGTCATTTTTATTTTTAAATTGGATTGTGGTTCTTTCAACCAAATTTTTCTCTGAGCGCAGAGAGTGCCCAGATTCTGTAAATCGTTATGGCGCGTAACAAGCAGACGATGTCGTTGCACGTGCTTGTAGTATCAGAAAGGGTTTCTTAAGGTATATAGGTATTTGTTTGTTAAAGAGAGATCAAATTCGTTATCTTCCTGCCTCACAATTTCGATTATAAACCTCAATTATTTTCTATCAATAGTACATAGTTCAATATAATTCAATATAATTTATAATTTCAATATATTTCCTCAAAATGTTGCCAAATTTATTACAAATACGATTGGGTAGCTTTTTCTGCTCCCTTCGTAATGCTCGAACGAGGAAATATTGGTAATATTTTAGTAATTCGTTCAAATAACGAGTCATTTTATTTAAAACCCACTATTTTTGATAATCTGACTGAATGGGAACCCTGGATACGTATTATTCCGGCGCAATCGCGGACGGGATTAATCAGGCCGGTTCCTTCGGGGCCCGCGCATCCACTCGCGCCGCGCGGTGAGAGAACATTTACGGCCGGCGGAATTGCTTCACACCGCGCGTTGTACGTGCGGAGTCGGTAGCGCGGCGCGGTGCTCCGGCCAATTCCAGTCGAGTCTTTATGGCTTACTTACTCGGTATTTCAGAGATACCTCCTTCTGGTCCGCGCAGTCTCCGAGGTTGCTTCTGCGTTTCTCCTCCTTTCGCGTCTCTCTCTCTCTCTCTCTCTCTCTCTCTCTCTCTCTCTCTCTCTCTCTCTATCTATCTCTCTCTTTAGGTAGCTTCGAATCGCCGCAGAGCCGCCTCGCCTCTGCGGCCGACGCGCGCTCTACGAGAAGACGGATGGAGATCTTCGCCGGGCGGAGATCGGGAGAGATTCTTCGGACGGGGAAAGATCGATATCGGGAGCGATCTTTCCGCGCGATACGCTGTATGTCTCCGATGCTTCGAGAGATTCCAGTTGGGCGCGCTCTGGCGCTTCGTGGTGATTGCGGGATCGTCGTGAAAGGTGCCGCGAATCTTTAGTGCCGTGGTAAACGAGGTCGAACCGAAAAAAATGGACACTAATAAAGTTATTCGTCTAATTTTGGATCGCTATAAAATACAAGGATTTATATTCTTTCGTTATGTGAAACGAGTTCTTATTTCCGAAGTTCTCGCTCCTAAACGTACACCGAGAAAAATAATGAGGTGAAAATGACAAAAGATATTTAGTTAGATGCGTTTCGTTATTCTAACCGAAATACTGCTCAATTGACCCAAATATCAAGTAATTCCTTACGATATCCCTGCACAATTAGTAGAGTAAATTATACTATCCACTTTTTACCTCGACTTTTGGGAGAGGAGCGTCGAACACCGCGGTTCATACAGTTATCCTTTAGGGTTCAACCGAAATAGCGGAGAGTCGAGAAAAACGTCTCCCCGACCGGGCGACTCGCATGATCCACATATCAGGGCCACTTACCTCTCGCACAGAACGAGTGGATCCACCACGCTTCCGCGCGGCGGGACAATCGTCCATTAACGTTCCGTGCCAGCGAGTATAGGCGTCGGGTAATTGATGCCTCCTCGTGGACGAAACTCGAGAAAAAGAGAGACTTCGTTCCCAAGACACCGCGTTGCCCCGCTCGCGAGGTAACCGCGATCGTCGGACGTCGCGCTGCCGCGCTATACGGCCGTCGCTTCCGGCGAACATTATCGTACGCGTAATTGTTCCCGAGGGAACGCTCGCTACTGCCCGTAAAACGAGGAAAGGTTGCTTCACTCGCTCTTCCGAGCGGGATTCCGCGAGAGATCTCCTCGAAACTCTCGACAACACGTAAGCGTCTATTGTTCAACGAAACACTCACGGAAACGGTCGTTTTCTTTATTAACCCCGCGTGGTCACATAGTCCGAACACAGAGTTTCGCGATGGTCACACATGGGTCAAATCGACTCGAGCAATTTTTAAATAACATTCGTATGAGCAATATTCATCCAATTGAGACCGATAAATCATGGAATATTTTTGGTACATTGTAGAATATGGAATCGCCACGTTTACATAAGAAATTAAATGATAACGTATATACATTGAGAAAAATAATTAGGTTAAAACGAAAAAATGCGTCTAGTTGAACGCGTTTAGTTATTCTAACCGAAATACTGATCAGTTTAACCAAATATCTAGTTACTCTAACCAAACGTTCAGTTAATAGTAACGAGAAAGTTGTCAATTTAACCAAACAGATGGAGGATCCATTTTCACCAAACAGTTTGGTCATCTCCAAGATTTTGGTTTGATTGACCAAATATTTTTCTCGGTGTACTCGAAAACAATCGTGAATATGTAATAAATGCGTGAAAAATCAGCTGCTTCGCTAAAAAAAAGTAACTTTTTCATTTTTGAAGTTTTCTTGATAAAATTTAAGGATGATTCTTGTGAGATATGGTGCTTTGAAGAAAGAAATAGTTTTGCAGTGCGCGTTTCAAAAAAGGCTTTTTTCGAAGTTTGGAAAAGATTTATAGTACGAGTTTTAAGAAAAAGAAAAGCTTTTATTCCGAGATTTGGCAGGGGTCTAATTTGGTTACAAAAAATAGAATTATAATCAGCTTCAAAATTAAAGCGCGGGACAAGTGAACCCTTGGTGTGACCACAGAGGGTCAATTCGCCAAAAAATTGTAGTCTAATTTCACCGACAGCAACTTTCCCCTAGTTTATATACGATACAAACCATCGCTCCGCGTGAGTTAACCGTAAAAAAAGTCCAAGTTTACCACCCGCCCGACCGACATAAGCGAGACGACTCCCGGCGTAAACAAACGTCTCGCCTCTCGGTCACGCTACACCTCGCAACAAAATCTAGGTATGTAGGTACCTGGGTACGCGTTGCGCATCGCTGCGAAAAACCCCGCGGTGCGATCGTTTCTCGTTCTTTCCGCGCGATTATGCCGGCGAAATTGCAACAAGAGGGCAGTGCGTCGCGGTAACGCTTCGAGTACCGCGAAGCGGACCATGTAGCTGCAGGTATGGCGCGGTTGGGAAGCAAAGCCGCGGAGAGGAAAGACGTCGGGAGGTTTTCGATCGAATCGCCGCAGCGCTGCGTGGTCGAGATCCGTGAGAGAAGCGATCCGCAACGCCGAGAGAAAAGAAATGATTTACAGCGCGCGCGATATCCGTCTATTTCCAAGTTAAGGCATAAAAGGCATAAGAAAATGTCCGCGAGTCTCATCTCGCGCCTCCTTCCGCTCCGTATGCGCAAAGTGCGCGAAGGCAATCTCTGCTCGTCGCTCGGCAGGTGCGTTAATAGTCGCCCGTCGAATTCGTTCCGCGAGCGTCGCCGTTGCGTGTAGTGCTGAAGCCTTGGTCACAGCAGCAGCACCTGTAGGTACTAGCCGGCATTCGCGCGAGTGTAGTCTCTCGTGGCTCTCCTCTCTCCTTCCACTCGTCTCCATCGCGCGCATTCATCTCCCGAGAAGACGTCTACTCTTCTTCTCGCCCCGTCTTCCCGCGATATTTCTTCCACTCTCGATGTGCGCGCTTCTATTCGCTTTCTCGATCCCTCCGGGGGTCTTGAAACAACAGCGCCGAGCCGGAGACGCTCTTACGTACAATATGTTACGCCGATGGATGCTGTGATTATCCGCGCGCGCGCTCGGGAGTCCATTCGCTTGATAGATATTGATGTTTCATTATACAGGGTGTAACAAAATAAGTGTAAACATTTCAGGGGATGATTCCTCATCGAAAAAGGGATAGGGTCTTTCATATAAAGAAACTTCATTTGAGAGCATCCTTTGTTAACCCGTAACGGTCACTTGGGGTACAGTGTACCCCCGACAACTTTGTAGTTATTTTTAATTCAGAAGGACTTTTCGAAATGAGACAAACAGCGCCATCTGTTGTTATTTGACTCATCCAAAAAAAAATACCTCTTTTGTACATTATTTTGCATGTATAAATGTACCACTTCTATTTTACGAGATTGACCGAAATTCGTACATTTTCAATCTTCATTATAAATATACTTTTTTCACAGTTCATTAAATCTCTGTTTTTTTATTTAAAGTATATTGTTTTCTGAATAAAACGCAAAAAAAATTTCACCGATATTGCAAAAATTAGAATTCCTACGAACTTTTTTGTAAATAAAAGTAAATTTTGTCATTTTTTTTTTCTTATTGATCTTTGACTATTTTAAAACCATACAAAACCAAAATTAACTATTGGATCACTTAGAGGGGACATTAAATTAAAGTTTAGAACAAGATTCAAGTCAATGCATAAGATAGAACACAAATAAAATCAATTTTTCTGCGTGGGGTACACTGTACCCCGTGTGACCGTTAAACATTTTTTCCGACGTGTGACCGTTACGGGTTAAGATACAGCCCCTTAAAGGGGGTACATAAAATTTGTTTTACAATTTTTTTCACAAACACTAAAAAAGTTACAAAATTGAAATTAACGTGACATTTTCTACTATCAAAATACACTTAGCCAGTAATTTATTTGGTTTACCCCATGGTTGTAAGGGGTGGAAAACGCGCAACCCCTAAAATTTATTTCCAACCGCGTTCCAAATGAAGTTTCTTTATATGAAAGACCCTATCCCTTTTTCGATGAGGAATCACCCCCTGAAATGTTTTACACTTATTTTGTTACACCCTGTGTATATCTTAAAAATACTTATTTTTAAAATTATTGTACGTTTCTAATTTCTGGAAGATCTCCCTTTCTAATCAAAATTGCCCCCTTTTTTTTTGGCAAAATTTCCCCTATTTTCCCTGCAATAAAATAAATAAAGGCTCTCTGAAGCCTGTTGATTCAACGACAATATGTCAATAAATGAATATGTTCTTGGCACTATTCGTGCCGACGGTTTCTCGGATCGGCGAATTATTTTCCTCGGTGTCTATAAATGCGCTAAATGCCGTACAATCGAAGCCGAGACGAGAATGGGAATGGCCGAAAAACCTCGTCTCGAGATAGACGTATCCCTTCGCGGCGCGCTCGTATACGCGTCCGCCGCTCTGTAGATGGAAACTCGGAGAATTCTCCGTCGCGGTCTTTTCTCCCTCGCGTTCAGAGCGAGTCACGCTCCGCGCCGACTCTCCTCATCGACGCCTTATACGCGCGGCCGATCCGATTACTGAATTTTCTCCTAATACGGATTTTCCGCCGCCCAGCCCCCGCGCGCGGTACGCGGCGCGCACGATCGTGGCGGTGCCACGCGGGGCGGTTTGCTCGATCGGAATCGCGAGCCGCGCGCCGCCAAATCGGAGGAAACACCGATTCCGTCGTGCCGCGCTCACGGCGAAAGGAGTCGACGCCGGACACATCGTAACTCCTTCGCGCGGGCACGCGATCGCCGGGCGATACGGGCGCGTCGATTGGGGTGCACCTATTCTGGCGATCGATTTCGATCTTTCGACGCGCGATGATCGCGGGGAATCCGCGTGCTTCGACCGGTGGTTTATCGTTCGAGAATCGGCTCTATACGCGGTAACGGCTTCCGCGGTCGTTGTCATACTGTATATCGAGTTGATCGTTTACAGCTGTGTAGCTTGGCATTGAAAGCACGGAGTGAGCTTCAGCGCGTTATTCGCGTTTCGATTTCTTGTGGCTTGTAAACGGAAATATTTTCGTATTCGCACCGAGAAAACAGTTTATTAACAGTTAATAAATGTATTGTAGTTTCAAATACGGCGAAATAAATAGATCAGACCGAAGCGAATCGGATGATAGATCCATAAATTTCTTAAATCACGTTGAAAATGAGCATTTGGATCGTTCGTATTATTTCGTTCCTCTCGAATAAAGTAATACGAATAATCGAAATGCTCATTTTCAGCACGATTTAAGAAATAGATTATAGAATTATGATCTAATTCGCCTCAATCTACCTTATTTCATTAAAACAAGAAAATACATATTAATTATTAGAATGTTTATTTGATTCAAACGATTGCCCTAAATAAATATCGCAATAGTTAGCGAACATTTGCTCGGTCCGACAAAATGTTTGTTTCATCATATTCAAACAAACAGACCCGTGTTAACTACAAATAAACGGTTTTCTCAGTACGAGCTAAAGCAACTAAAATTCTAGTTATCACAAATTAACGAAGAATAATTTTCCACGATGACGAACCATGCGTCGTTTGCTTTCACTCTCGACACGCTTACGTTTGTCCCGTCGAGAAGACGCCTCCAGGCACCGACGCCGAGCGGTGCGAGTTGAACTCCTCGTCCACCGTCTCCTCGCTCCTCTCCACTTCTCTTTCCACCCTCTCGCGGGTCTTTTCCCTCTTACCGAGATTCTCCAGCGTTCTTTGACACATTCGTTCCAACAAAAAGCTCGGAATTACTTTACCGGACAACCGCCTCGAGTCGTGCACTCGTGGGTGCATTCACGCCCCTCGGTCGAATAATCGCCTATATCAACCGGAGAGACACGCGGATCCTGCGAACTAAACCATTCCTCGAACCTGCCGCGAGTGTCTCGTTATACACGGTCGTAAAATGCCTGATAAATCGTCGACGGGGGCAAAAGAGGAAGGCGGGGTGGAACCGCTGGAGCAGGTTGGAAGAGGGGAGGAAGATGGAGAAGGCCGGATTCTTCTTACTCCGGTTGATCCTCGTCTTTACGATTGTCAGTGGAGTCCTTTCTGAGATATTTCGCGGCGAACGCGTCCCCTGCTTTTTTTCGGAGTGGGAAATATATAGCTTGAACACACACGTGGGATAAATTTATTTCCGTCGCGAAGACTTTTGCTCAAATTCATGCTGCGAGAAAATAGCACGTGGCTTAAATGTTGCCAAATACGGACTGTGGCATTTAAATTGAAAGATACGAACATCTGTAAAACAATTAAGGGATTAAAAAAGGTTTCCTTTAAAATTGATTTGCTTTAGAGGGGGAAAGAGAATTGTATGTTTTATTTTTCATTTCGTAAACGTTCTCAAGACCATTTTAAGGTGAACGCGTTTATTCTTTAAATGAAAATAAAATAAAATAATAATTAAAAGAACCTTTCAGACAAAATTTTTCTGTTTTTACACGTAAATTAAGAGTTTGTTGAAAAGATATAGACTTCCATTTAAAGAAAAAAAAACGTTAGCTTTAAAATGGCCATGAAAACGTCTACCAAATGAAAAATGAAGCATACAGATCTCTTTCCCCCTCTAAAGCAAATGCGTTAATTGTTTCACAGATATTCATGTGTGTCTCAATTTAAACGCCTCATTCGATACAGACAACCTTTCAGTAATTATCGATACTTCGAAGGAAATGTTTTATGATATCGACGATTTTTATACGAGAACGTCATTCTTTCTTCAAAAAATGACCCATATCTCGATGTTCCTTCGAAATTCCTCTCACAAATTCGTGACTTTTGGCCTCGGGGTAAAAATTAAAGTGAGAAAATTCGAAAGCACGTCCAACCTGACATCATCCGCGCGGAAATAGAAACTCCAGTAATACCCCGAGTTCCTTTATTCTCGCGCGAGGTCGTCCACGTGGTCATTACCGAGTTCTAGGTGACGGGAATTTGTTGTTCCGTCCGCGCCGGCTGAATTTCCACGGAATGCTCCTTTGAGCGCGACCCACTGTGGGCTGCTGTCTGCATTTGCGGGGCGGAGGAATCGAGTTCTCTTTTTTTCTCTTCTCCTCTTCTCTATTTGGGATGGTTTCAGGCATGCCGAAATACCAACGGGTCTGAACCGTACACCCACGCACACCCGCGCAGGTAATATCTTCTCTCGAATTACGATTCAAGGAACTTCTCTCACCGCACGACGGACGCGGATCGTTCAGAGGGAATTTCGGCGCGGCTCTCGAGATTTTATCAGATGACCGGCTTCTCTTTGATTTTTCTTCTGTCGCAGACTTCATAGTGCGTCCCCCATTCTCCTTTATTCCCCTATTTTTTTTTAAAAAAGATTTTCCTGTTTCACCTTAAAACTCGCGATTTTCTCCTTTCTCTCCTGTAATTCAATATTTTCCCTGAAAACCCGCTTATTATCCAGCTTCTTAGTTGAATTTGTCTTTTCAACGTTTCAAATTATGTGAAATAAGTTAAAATGGTCAATTTTTTTTTTTTACTAAAGTAATATAACTCCTACTTTATCTACCTGAATCAATATTTCGTTTAAAATATAATATATAACCCGATTAAATTAATGTTCCTTATGAGAAACTCGATTCCACAAATGATTTTTTTCCCTTAAATCAAATTGCGACACTCAGATTTAAGCTACATTTTAATATAAGATATACATTTTTCAGTTACAAGAACATCCTTCATTCACTTAATAAAAAAATTGTTATTTTTTCAAACCACTACACGTTTCTAATTTCTGGAAGATCTTTTTTTTTATCAAAATTGCCCCCTTCGCTTTACAAAAATTTTCCCTATTTCCCCTAAAACGAGATAAATAGGAGTTGTGAAGTCTGCTGTCGACCCCGCAATCATCGCACGGACACACCACGATTGTCGTAGATCGGAGGATCGCTCTCCCCTCTCCCATTCATCTCCGACGGTCTGCCAGTTGAATCCGCGAGTCTACTCA
Organism: Xiphydria camelus; assembly: GCA_963678675.1. Taxonomy (NCBI): domain Eukaryota; kingdom Metazoa; phylum Arthropoda; class Insecta; order Hymenoptera; family Xiphydriidae; genus Xiphydria; species Xiphydria camelus. The sequence continues at coordinate 31,691,132 of OY783194.1, forward strand.
ACGATACATCCTTAGCACACTCGCGCGCGCATTCTCAGACAGCGTATACCCTCTTCCGATGCGTATTCAGCCGCGGTTTTCAATGCCGCGTACCCGGGGGGGGGGGGATAGGCGTATAGATCTCTTCAGATTCTCTCCCGCGGGCCGATAATTCAGTCGGAGAGAGATTCGCGTCGCCGCATGAAAGCGAGTACACGCGTCTGCGCCGCGCGGGGTGCGTGTTTCGCTCGTAGGCGAATATAGTTACACGCGCACGTGCGTGCGTACGCTCGTATCGTAAATTACCGTCGTCGTAGGTTCCCATGCTAAGTGCGCGCGGCGCGTTACCTACATATATAAAACGCATCGCGCGATGGTTGCGGCGGATATGAAGGTGGGTGCATATGGGTTATGCGCGCCGCGCGATCGTGCGAGTTCTGCAGTCTTTCGCGCGAATGTTGCGCGGTGGCTCGCATAAATTGATATCATTTTCCCTCGTTAAGGCTTCGGGAGCGTGGCGGACCTCTCGCGCGAGTCAAGAGGCGCGGCGTGTGTGTATGTACGACGCAATTGTGTTTACTTTCCTTTTCCGCATTCTTGGGAGGAGCGCGGCGTCGGGTTTGGCTGGATTTTCCAAATGAAAACGCGCGGCGCGGTTTGCGATGTACCGTAGAGTAAGAAAAAATGTATATTCGATTAAATATTGACGTTATGCATGTGTGGTCACGGAAAAAAATAAATTGTAACATTACAAAGTTTGTGGTCAATTTCGGGACAAGGTCAATTTATTGTTACGATAACTACGGGTTTAGGAAAAATTACAGCAACGCTTGGCACTTCTACAAGTTTTACTATAATTTTGACTAAAATTGTAGTTATCGTAATAATAAATTAACCTTGCCCCGAAATTTACCGCGTTGAATTATGGAAGCCTCGATATACGACTCGTATACTGGATAAACCGCATCTAATCGTAATCGCCTCCACATAATAACCAGCGTGATAAATGCACGGAGAAAAATACGTTCCTTCCATTTCACGCATCCTCACATTACGCCGGGTCGATATCTGCGCAGTTATGAGGCGTTATCACGCGCGCCTCGTCATTACCGGTCATTAGAAAGTCGGCCGATCGACGCGCGGTGGCTAATGAAATAATCGCTGGGACTCTGTGGGATGAGAAACGCGATAAATCGTCGTCGTCGTCGGTGGCTGCTGCTGCTGCTGCTGCCGCCGCCGTTGGGTAATAAAGCGTGGATCCTGGATTTATCGGGGCCCGCGTTGGTGTGTATACCTACGTACAAATATACGTGTATATCTATAAGCGGAGAATTGAACTCTGTCCAGAGAAGCGTGCGAGTTACAGTATAGGGCGCGCTAGATGAAATGGTCTGTGAAATTCAACGCAACGCTCCGTCGAACAAACGCTCGAGAGAGACCCACGCCCGTGAGACTTCGCTCGACTTAGCGCGAGGACCCGGTTCGCCTGGGTATAGTATTCGTAAGAGATGTTTTTGACAGTTTCGACATACAAAAGTGTCTCTCTATTGCTTCGCTAAAAAGAACATTAAACGATGTGCGTTAGGGACGTATGAGCGGCATTTCAAATCACCAAGAAGTTACTGAAACTTTTACAAGAGTAGTAAATATTTGTATACAAAATCTATGTATAATATTTATGGCTCTCGAAAAAGCGGTTTTTATGTTCTCGTCTAATAGATACAGCATCAAGAATCTGGCGAAAAATTAATGTAATCTAGAGAATGCATATTTATAAACATCTGTGGTAAAAATGAAAAACCTTTACAAAGCCGTTTAGGAATGGCGGGGAAAAATAAAATCGAAAACGGCAATCGATGGGTGAATCTGCAAACTGTTGTTAAAAATCTCCTTAATTTTCAGACACGATAATATACTCGTACACGAATGCGCACTCTTAATCTACGAAATTATACTCTTCATTCCAAGGGACACGTATTTATTTTAATTCCAAGTAATAATTTTGTAACACCTTGATTATTTATTAATTTTAAAGCGCAACCTTAAAGCAATCCATGATTCATGCGACATTTTTCTGAATTTCAAGAAAAGATCACCCGATATTCGAGATATATATTTGCGTTTAATAAAAACTTCTACACTTTCCTGAAGTTGAAATTAAGTATTTTTAATAGGTATATCATAGTTGAACTCAAAGAGATCGCGACTCTTGCGTAATTATTACTCGCATCCAACTTGGCACGTTATTGCATCCACGATAAAAATTACCGCGCGGCTTTGCAGAGTTCGCGGCTCGTTTCAACTCACCGGGAGATTTATCCCGTCCATTATATCCCACCTACAATGCGCGCGGCCCGACCTTCCTTCCTCCACAAAACCCTCCAACTAAATCGTAATTACAAACCTCATTACACGGTAGCTGTGCGCCTGCCCGCCGCGTCTAGATTACCAGCTGGCGGGCCGAGTATGTATCAGGGCGATATTCACGTCCGGATTGTCGCTATGAATCGTTTACACAGAGAAAAAAATTAGTACGTATATAGATTTGACTGTTTTGTACAGTAAGTAAAAATATAAATCTATATTTTTCATTTAAACTACATTTTATTCGCGCGATTTGCGATATATTCAATTAATTCGGCGTTTACTGATAGGTGAATGCAGAATCAGTTGCTTTAACTAACAGGGTAAAAGTGAGATGAACGTCCCAATTTCTGTTTAACTTTGAACGCGATTATCTCGAAACGCAGTGGAGATACATAAAAAATGCAGATTACCTTTTTTACAGTAGAAATATAGATCAACATTTTTCATTTAAACTTTTCTTCGATATTTGCAGTAGATTTCAAGATAATCGATTCTGAATTTGCTCTCAAATCGGGGCATCCAGTCCCCTTTCACCCCAGTCAATTTCAACAAATTATTAGTTCAAGTAACTAAATCTGCGTCCTCCGACCGTGACTGCTAATTTAGTCAAATCTACTACATTTTTGTCCTCGTTGTATACACTGATCGCATCGGCGTCGAAATAACAAAGTGCTTCTGCATCCCTCCGTGCGCGAAGAATCGACGCGACCTCCGGATCGGCGGCCGGTTCTCATGGCTTTCCGTCGAACTGCACTGTACGTCGTCGCGCGGCCTCGTAGCGGTACCGGGAATCGGCCGTCGTGTTCCGCCGGCGATCGCGCGGACTCATTCATCATTCTCCGGGTTGATTTATGTACGCGTTGCGTAACGCGCGAACGGGCTATATCGAATTGAACTGCGGGAAACGAAGAGCGGCCGGGCAGACTTCCGGTAGGTAGGCACGTATACCGGCTTCGAAAGTCGCTCGCCTCGGCGGCGCGATATTGCACCCGCGAAAATTCTGTGCAGCCGCGCTGCACGCCGCGAGGGAAACACACTATGGTTTGCGATTATTAATAGGCGTGGATTGTTTACCTCGCGATGTATGTACGCGCGTTTCGTGCCGCGCGGAGAATCGAGAAAGCGGATACCTCGCCGGATGAGAGCGTCGGTGGGTTTGAGGGTCTCGAGGTTATCCTATAAACGTGCAATTAAGCGCGCCTGGTGCACCGCGTCGTTTTCACGAATGCGTCGCCGCGAGCGCGCGTAGAGCTCTCTTTCTCTCGCTGTGCCACTTAACGGCAAATTACAATGTCCGTGTCGGTCTTGCTCCTTGGGATGGGATCGCACGCGTTCGATAATGAGTAATGATAATGGATCTCTGAGGTTGGCTGCGGCTCGATGCAGCGACGCGCTGCGATCGAAATATCCGTACAAAATAGCTGCGGATAAGATACGATAAACTCCCACACTCTGTGAGAAATAATTGCTAGTGTCAAAAAAAGTGTTTGAGGAAAAAATTCTTTCCGCGGAAGAAGGAAACAATTATTCGAGCCTGCCAAATATTTTCTTGCACGAAGAAAATTGGAAAACATTTTTTCGGCACCAGGAATTATTTCCCTCAGTACCTACAGTCGCTATCGATTGTCATTCGTGAGAAATACCGACGAAATACTTTTCCGAGCCGTGATTGACGGATGCAGACAGCGAGAGCTGCACCGATGGACGTTGATGCGCCTCTCCCGCATCGCTCGCTCCCCCTCCCTCGCCACACCCGGAGTTAACTGACCCCGAACAATGCGAGCAATCGAGCCAACGTCGACGTCCGTCGCGACGACCGAGAGCGGCCGCCGCGACCGCGTCGTTTGGTATGCACGTAGCGCGGCAGCGGCGCAGATAGGTTGTAAAGGGTCGTTTAGTGCCGCGGCTGCAGCAGTGCGGGGCGCGAAGGCGGCAAGGACGCTTATGTTATTCTCGATCGACGGCTGCGTTCGTGTGAAGGTATCGATGCACTTTTTTTTCTGTCACGGTCGTTCCGCCGTTGACACTGCGTTGTAAATTCCGAAAGTCGAATGACTTGAAAAATGGGAACGCGTCGGATCATCTCCGCTGTTGAAAAGAAAGACGAAGATCCGATCGGAGGATCCAGGGCTCTAATTTGGTCATTTTTTAAAAATAAATGGTTGTTTTTTTCAATCAAGTCAGTTGAAAGCCAATTTTATTTTTAAAAATCATTACAAGTCATTATTTTTAAGATTTTGTACTTTGATTCGTTATATACATTAATTTCACATTACCTTCTCGCCGCTAAAACGCTGCTACAATTCGTATGAATTCTCAGTGTTGAGGTGGTCATGCTATCAGCGCCCAGGTTCTGTAAATCGTTATGATGGCGCGTAACAAGGTCGATATCGTTGCGCTTGTTTCTCGTGGTGTGAGAAAAGGTTATTTATTTATTGAGAAAGATTCGTTAAAGAATGATTAAATTTGTTATCTTCCATACATCAACATTTCGATATCTTCTTATGAAAAAAAAAAAACTAAATTACTTCTATTACAAATGTTTCCTTAAAATTTTACCGAATTCATTGAAATCAAGAAAGATTAGTCTTTTTTTTTTCAAATAAGTACACTGAGAAAAATAACCAAAATCCTGGAGATAATGATATTGGTGTACAGCAAAGGTCGCGAGTCAAAGCGTAGCTCCGAATATCACATCCCGATGAAAAACGACCCCCGCTATTTCCATCTAGATCAGATCTACCCGCTGTAAAATGACGTCTTCTCCGAAACGCTATTCTTTCCCTCTCGCTGGGGGAAGAGCGTATACTTTCTTCCTTTTCTCCAACGGCCGTCGGGATGGCACCGATTAATACGCACGATAAGGACGAACGTCTCAAATATACTCTCACTGCCGGGACGACGTTGGCACCTGGAATATTACCCCGCAATAAGCGCGCGACGCATCGCCAGAGAATAATTCCACGAGAACCTTCCTAATGAGACGCTTCGCTTCCCTCGCGCGCGCCCATAAGAAAGCGCGGTCGTCGATGAAGAGCCCGAGGCGGGCGAACGATCGATAGAATTAACAGCGCGACGATTTTACCGAGATTCCCCCGCGCGGGAAAAACTCGCCGTGAAACCGAAGACTTCTTTCCCTCCGTCGCGGGCGCGCGCGCGAGAGAGAGAGTGTCGTGTGTTTTCTCCGATACAGCGGAGTTCCGCGCGGAGGTACTCCACGAGAGGCCCTTATACACGCGCGGGCAGTCCGCTTCCTTTCCGGAGCCCGGCCGCTACGCGCCGAGTAAAAGCGCCCGTGTCGAGGAAGGAGCGAGAGAAGGATCGATAAAATAAATTGTGATGATTTTGCGAGGTCTTCGAAGGGGCGCTCGCCGAGGGCTCGGGGCTTCTTCCTATGCAGCCAATGGGGGCTCGCGCGACCGCGCGGCTATATACGAGAAGAGCGCGCGAGTCGTTACGACGTTAACGCGTAAGTGCATAAGTGTGGCTCGTGGTCGAGATAGCAGGGCCCGGCTTAGAAGCCGTGAAGGTTGCCGAGGTTGTAAAAGGTGTAGCGGAGGTAAACGACCTTTCGCGGCGGCGGGAGAGGATGGCTCGCCTCCTCTTTGTTGGCTATATGTATCTATACGCGACCGCGGAGAAAACGCGAGGGCGTAAAAGCGTCCATCGACCGACTCTGCGCACTCTCGCGGCATGGTCTCTCTCTCTCTCTCTCCCGGTTTCGTTACTCTTCATTTTTACTTTCCCACTTGTAGTTTTACTTTATCGTCGAATGGAACGCCGAGTGCCTGTATAAGCGGACGCAGTGCACCGCCCCTTCACGTTCTACGGGGTAGTCTTTTGCTTTACGAGCTGCTCATTTACGTGATGTGATTTCTGAGACCAAATGAGTAGTAAATATAAGTTTAAAGTTCCCAATCGTTAAAAGAAGAAGTTTGTATGCGATTTCGGTTCGGGTATTGTTTATTAAGAGATTCAAAAAATTTGATGATAAAATTCTAAATATATTTTACAGTCGGTACGATATTTGTTGAGCCCGAATTCCTAGAAGACTGCTGCGTCACTTTCTTGGAATTATCCCCGTTCGGCATTCGAGTTGGAGGGTGGCGCAGCATTTAGCGTAGGAGATTGCAGTTAGCATTATTTGTATACCGTGCTTTGCAGTCCATTTATACGTGGCGTGTTTCTTTGAGTGTATCGTCCTGTGCATTTTCAGTTTAATCTTTTATTAAAAGAACGCGAAAGAAATGTTCGATAAATAACGTCGAAAATTTTAAGGTAGGGGAGCACGGGGCATGTTGGCCGAATTTTCATATGGGAATTTTTAAAAATTTTCTTCTTCTGTTTTGAAAAATGCTTTTGCCCCTATTCTATGGTAGCAACCCTTGGCTCAATATTGTACAATTTTGAGGACCCTGAAATGATAATTGAAATTTTTATTCGTTTATGAACACATCGCAGAAAATCGGCCAACATACCCCAACCCCGGGGTAAGTTGGCCGATAACTAGGGGTAAGTTGGCCGAGTTACTGAAATTGATTAAACATAGTGTAAGAGAGAGAGAGATTGCTGCGCGTATATGTTTAATCACACTTTATTTTATTAAAATTGTCAATTCAATTTTATCATAAACTTGTATTTTTGCGAACAATAACATGAACATTTTATAGGCATTGAACATTCCAATTTTATCGCGATTTTTTCATCGCTTTCCTTTTTCGGACCTCTTGTTCTTCTCGCAACGCATTTTTTATAGGCGAGTCTGTCAGGATTTCCGTGCTTCTTCGCTTACGTCCTCTTGTTTTGATATTTTCTTTCCTCGGAGGAGCTTTTGGAAATGGGCGAAGATTCTGGAGACGAATACTCAGCGGCAGTGAATCCAGTGTTTCAGAATGACTTGGCTCTGCATGATATTCACTTGTAGAAGGTTGAGGCTCTGGAATCGATGTCGACGTTCCGGGATCTGGTCGATCCAATGAGAAGTTGGGCAGAAAATCTTCCGGTCCAAAAATGAGAGGATTAAACGGCCAAATGCCTGTTACTCGAAATCCAGACTGGATATTCGATGGTGTGAAAGCCGAAGGCATCGCAGTTTTAACGATCCCTGGGATGTTATAAATTGACATAGTTTTTCCTGGATTTTGGGTCATCCACGAATCACAAGCTGCGTTGACAAAACATTTAAACGATCGAAAAACCGTTCGGTCCAGTGGTTGTAGCTTATGGCTGCAGTGTGCTGGGAATGAGACCACGATGACTCCATTTTCCTTCAACAAATCAAGAACGTCGAAGGAAAGGTGGGATCCGTGATTATCGAGTAGTAATAGAACTGGGCGTTGTTTTGACGGTCGAGAATGTTTAATGAAATGTTTTGCGAATTTAACGAAGTTCTCCGCGGTCATCCACCCTGATAGGTTTGCGTCGCCATCACTTCCAGTTGGAGCCTCAAGGAGAAAATGATCCTTGTAATTCTTTCTTGGGAAAATGAAAAACGGTGGAATATAGTTTCCAGTGGCAGAAATTCCAGCTGCAACTGTCACTAGAGTTCCTCTTTCACCTGAGGTTACTCGGCCGACCTGTTTTGTCCCACGAGACGCTACAACTCGACCAGGATTTTGAACAGTTGTTACTCCGGTCTCGTCAATATTCCATATGTCCCCAGGGCCGAAATTGTGCCGTTTTATAACGATTTCCAAGTTGCCAAAAAATTTTTCCACGTTAATCTTGTTGAAGCTCGTCATCCGAGCTAAGCTCGTTGCTTGTGGCGTTCGGATTGATAGTTGAGGATGCCTTTTTAAAAAATTTGCGAACCAATCACATCCAGCAAGTTCCGCTTTGGACCAAGAGTCTGGCATTTTGCATTCAATATTTCTTGCGTATTGGTAAGCCAATCTACGAACTTCCTTCGGGGACAATCCGTAATAAATCAGTGCAGCCATTCGCAGATATTCCGCTAAAGCGGACTCTTCCTTGTCTGCGAATACCTGGAAATAGAAAAGTTCATAAGTGAATAAATTCATAAGTGAACTATTTTTGCTTATTACGATATATTTTATATTTATTTTATCAAATCACTATTAATGTTCATGTTTTCTTTGCTACAATCCATTCTCAGCAATTTCTGAAACATAATTTCATACATTCAAGGCATGATAAAGATATTCAGACAAGAATTTTCTTACTTTTCTTGGTTTTTGGTAGCCACATGTAACATCTGAAGAGTTTTCCGAACATTCTTGTCCATCGTTTGTGAAATTTCTTTCTGCGACTTGCTTGCAGTATCTCGAAAGCGAACGTACAGGAATGTTGTATTTGTTTGCAACCCTTCCTATTTTATTAGAGCCATCTGAAACCTCTTGTACGGCCTTCAAAATAGTGCCCGGTGAGGTGTTCACTCGTTCTGATTTTCGCTTGTAATTGCGCATTTTCTGCAACTCCAAAAACCTAAAATAACCCCCAAACACTCTAAAAACACTCTTTGCAGTAAATTTAAAAATTCTAAAAGTAAAAAATTACTTAAGTTGTTTAAATTTTCATAATTGTTAGAATCATTAATAATTTTAAATATTGATGTTTTGAAAACTCGGGAAATAACCAAATTGTGAAAATTCACGAAATTATTGGCATTTTGTAATTTTTCAAATTTCCAGATTTTTTACACCTTGCAAAGTATTCATAGCATAACTGTTAAAAAAATGAGTGTATTTCAATAATTAAGAATGTGGGGCCCTTGGGCCCCCATTCTTAATCCGGCCTTGTATGTATGTGGGCACTCCGGGGCCCCCACATCCTTAATTCGGCCCTGTATATATCAAAAACATGATCACGTAATATATGGACAGCCCCCAATTCACACCAATTTCTTTTTACAACTCGGCCAACTTGCCCCTTAAAAACTAGGCCAACTTACCCCGTTCAGACATGCCGTAAATAAATCAGAATTCTATGACGACAACAATAGGTTACAAACTATATGCACTTGACACATTAATGATTGCATACTATAAGACATGGCGAGGTAGAGAATCTTTTGAAAATCTATAATTGATCAACAGCAATGACTCAAATTCAAAAATGTCGATATTTTACTTACCGTCTTGGAAATAAATAAATTCGTGTAACAACAACAAAATACGTAACTCAGCGTTCGGTTTTGGGGAAAAAGTTGGTACCTAAAAAGTACATAAAGTATGTGGCAGATGGCGCCAGAGACTGATTTTTGACAAAATTATTCGCACTCGGCCAACTTACCCCGCGGCCAACTTGCCCCGTGCTCCCCTACGCCACTGTTTGCAAAGCATCAGACCATTGTATTTCGAGAATACCTCCTTATCGTTTCTGGGAATTTTGGCTCAACAAAGTTCGTACCGACTGTACATGTTTATTCATTCTTTAATCCTTATTTCAATGTGGATGACTGGTGTTTACCGCACGACAACTATAGGGTTAACATCACAAGATGCACCCAGATAAACGCGTTTGGTTATTCTAACTAAAATACTAGTCAGTTGAACAAAATATTTAGTTATTCATACCAAATGTTTAGTTATTCTTAATCGAACACAGATGGAGGATCCATATTTTACCAAACAGTTTGGCCATCATCATCTCCAAGATTTTGGTTTGATTGACCAAATTATTTTTTCTCGGAGTAGATAAAAAGGATGCATATTAATGGACATTTTATTTCTGTTTCAGGTGAGTCCGTTGCGATCCGAATAGAAGATAGAGCCGGCATCTTCAGCGAAAATCGTGAGACATGCTCAATTACTTTTCCGATAAGATTGCGATATCTAGCTACTCTCATATCACGTCACCGCTATTTATCATTAGTCAGCTCCGCTGCCAGTTCCTCGAATCGAACGAAATTTGCCAATGACGTCATAGGTACCTTCACTAGCCGACGTCGCGGTAGTTCGTCGTCATTGTTTCTCCGGAAATATATTAGAAACGAGAATTCGGTTCGCCAGAAATTTATTTATAATAAATTTGAAAGATTTAGACAAATCTATATACCTCGTATATTTTTAATTTTTCATTTTCGGTCTTATTAAAGCTGAAAAACGATATTTCAAAATGCAAAGTACGTCATAATATTGTAAGTCCATCTTTCCCGTACCCGTTGCTTGTCATAAGACCGTCTCTCATGACCGTGCGATAACGTCATAAAACAGTAGAGAAAAATGCACTTGTAATGTTGCGATTAACTATTTTTTCGGACATTTTCTTTCTTTTTGTTGGCATTGCACATGTGTACAGATAAGAAATAGAATTAAAAAAATAGGAATATTTTGTTATACCTACTAAAAACGAATTAATCTCGAACGATGAGGTGCTTGAGAGCAATTAAATTCGACTCTCCTCGGCTCGCATCTCTCGTTTAACTGCGCGGCGCGGGATTACGGTGTCGTCTCCGCGCCGGACCGAAACAAGTCCATCGAGATCACAATTGCACGCGTGCAGCGCCGCTGCACCGGTGTTGACCCATCTTCGTTCGCCCCTCTCGTCATCTTCTTTCGCTTCTTCTTTTATTCGGGCGGTGGCAGGAGGGCGGGAAGGACGACGACGACGACGACGGGGAAGGTGAGAAGAAACGTGAAGGAATGTCGACGGTGTATAACCGTAGACAAGCCTGCCCGTGGGTGTAACGCCACGACGCTAACTCGAGCGCCGCTAGAGCGCGGGTACTTGGCGCTCCGTCGTCGAACGATGCGCGTCTTCGACGGCGGCTAACGAGTGGAGCTCTCCATTGTAGGAAGATTATCGCGTGAATTGCAACACAATCGCTTGGTGTTTTACGCACGGAAAAAAATTATCTCGCAGTCTCAGCATTTGGGGAAAGCGTTGTGTTCATTGCTCTACTGTAGGTACGGGAAAAAATAAATCGTAACATTTACAAAGTTTCTGGTAAAATGCGGGACAAGACCAATTTATTGTTACGATAGCTACAATTTTTTAGTAAAAATTACAGCAAAGGCTTGCAACTTCTACAAGTTTAACTATAATTTTTACGAAAATTGTAGTTATTAGGTATTACAAGAAATTGGCCTTATCCCAAAATTTACCACAAATTTTTTCCCGTGCGTATGACAACAATTTACATACGTTTAGTGAAGTTCATTAGACGTATATCAACTGCTATCACACGCAGCAAAGCAATGCTTTCACCAAAATATCAAATTCATCATCCAGTATAACAGTGATCAATATATCCTTCTCTCCGTGTAGATTTGCTAAGATCGCAAAATCATTTTCTTTCGTGCGCGTACGTACACTGAGACAAAAATGTACTTGATCGGAATAAACGTGCCTTTGGATAGTCCCAAGAGCGTATTTATTCGATTTAAATGAATATCGATTTGCTTCAAATGACATCTAATTAATTCAATAATCGAATATTTGCGTCCAACCGATATTCATTTAAATCGAATTAATACGCCCTTGGGACTATCCAAAGGCACGTTTATTTCGATCAAGTACATTTTCGTCTCAGTGTAGGTACGAATAAAAGCAACATTGAGACGTCTCCATAACGGCGCGCATTTCGTCACGGAATTGCTGCAGGAATCACACGGTCGATTGCTTGCGCGATTACCCTATATTCGCCCTAACTCGCCACTCCGCAGTCCACTTTCTCGCCCCTCCGCGACGGCCAGCCCATATATCTCTCTCGGAAAGAATTCCGCTTTTTATCGCACGCAAAGAGCCAAATGCTCCGCGTTCACGCTCCATACCTAGAGAACGAGCTGGAATGCAAATACGCACTCGCGTGAAGCAATTCGCGTATTTCTGCCCGCCCCGCGCTCTCCGTCTTTGGAAATCCCGCGCGTAAGTAAGGCGATCACGCGTAACGTCCGCATCGCGTACGCGTGCGTACCTGTATCGCCGTCTAACCGCGCGCAAAAAGGACGGTTATGTAGATTACGAGAGCGCGCCTCGCGACTGGGTATTTTTGCGGCACGCGCAACCCGCGGAGAGCGGCTGATGAAAACGGAACAAACAATGGCACGTTACGTAAGGCACACGCGAGAAGCGGGGATTTTTTTATTGCGCCTTTGTCGTCCCGCCCGTCCGTTCGCGCGAAGTAGGTACACACACGCTCGCACAATGGCTCAGGCCACGTCGGAGGATCTCGCGAATCTTGAGCAACCTTTCGCGTGGCGTCAGTGACGCGGGGGTTCAAACACTGAGAAAAGTAATTAGGTTGAAATGACAAAACGCATCTAGTCAAGCGCGTTTAGTTATTGTAATCAAAATGCTGGTCAGTGGAACCCAGTATCAAGTCAGTCAAAAATTGGTCAGTTTGAAAAAACAGACGGAGGATCCATATTTCACCAAACGATTTGGTCATCATCTCCAGGATTTTGGTTTCATTGACCAAGTTATTTGTCTCGGTGAATGAAGAATGCGAAACGGAGATCGATGGACGGATGGTCCACTGAGGGAAATAATTGTTGGTATCAAAAAAATATTTTCTTGAATCAAAAGCATGATATAATTTCAGAATCAAGCCATGGTTTTGTTCGTGCGAGAAAATATTTGATGTAGAGTAAAAAAGGGGTGTTCATTTTTAACACCATTTCACCGGTGTGGACCTATATGTACCACATCTGGTGCCACTCAATCTTACGAGATTGTTATCTAATACCAAAAGTGGTCTATGTAGGTCCGCACCGCAGAATTTTGTACAGTGTAGCCTCGAGTAATTCTTTTTTTTTCGCACAAAAAGAATTTTTTGTTGCAACGAAGGCACTCTCGAATCGAAAATATTATACTCTTCGAGATCAAAAGTCTGTATTCTTAAACATTTCTAAGATCACATATTCTCGATTCAAGACCTACACGGAGAAAAACGTTCGTTAAAAATTACTGCGAAAGTCACGCAATCGTGGAACATGATCGTCAACAAACAAATTTTTACATCAGACCACGGTAAAGTTCATTTATCCCTCGCTCTGTATCAGTAATTCGTCTTCCTAAAGAAACAGTCAATTTTACCCCAAAGCATTTCGATACCTTACTTTGAAAACCTCGTAAGTGCAATTTTTGACAAAAATGCCGTTTATAGCTTACTGTGTTCAAATTTTAAACCTTAACGCAATAAGCTATAAATGGCATTTTTGTCAAAAATTGCACTTACGAGGTTTTCAAAGTAAGGCATCGATATGTAAAAATTTGGTCGTCGACATCGCGTTCCATGGTTACGTGAATCTCCATGGTAATTTTTAATGAACATTTCGCTCCGTGTACTTTTTTGACACTAACAATTATTTCTCTCGGCGTAGATCCATTAGAGAACCGACGCTGCGGTGGTTCGGGAAAATCCGCGCGCGGCACGCGTCTCCACAGTACACGAGCAGCGGTGAACCGACCGAAAGAGGAAGGAGGTTGGATCGTCCGTAGCCCGTGCCCGGAATGCCGAAAGGACGAGCCGGAACGGTTTCGGTTCGACGAGAGACTTCCGCCCGCTGAAAAGAAAGCTGATTAAAAGTCGACGGTCGACTCGCGGGGCCGAGAAGGACTGCTCGGAGTGGACGAAAACGCTTATCGAGATCTCCGTGCGGCGGAATAAAAATTCGCTTGGAAATCGGGACCGCGGATCGACTCTGCAATCGGCGATACGATTGGACACGCCGCGCACGGGTAATATTTAATTGACTTCGCACGAGCGCGGCCGTCGTTTACACGCGCATAACGTGTCCCGTACGTTACTCTCCGCGGATAGCAGCTCGTACGTAGGTACGGTATATTCCCGCGCCGCGCGCGCACAACACGTAAGGTTTTAGCCGCGCGCGGTTACAAACAGAGCGGAACTTCGCTGCGGGCTTGATTTACCGTAATGTCCTTTCTTTTCGCGCGATGCAAAGTTAACACGATCGACTTGCCCCGAGTCACGACTTCGATGGAGGGTCACGTGCCGTAACCCCGCACGTGCTATATGGGACTGATGTATGGGCGCGTGTACGATACGCGCTTATGCATATGTACAGGCGGCGCGCAAATTACGGAATCGTAGTTGGCGATGAATTTTACGCTCTGCGGGAAGTTGCGGCGAATCTCTTTCTCGCGATACACTCTCGTGTTACAGTTCTGTAAAAATGCGTTCTACCTATTTCTATGCGTGCGTTGATCGCGGCTAATTGAGATTCTCTTATCGCAATAGCCCCTCTTCGCTCTGGCATGCTTGACACATTTGCGCTGATAAAAGTTTCCTTCATTTTCGGACACGATGATACACGATATATTCTTAATTTTATGGGACGTGTATTTGTCTTAATAAATATTATTTATTTTGATTCGAGTAATAATTTCGTAATATTTCGATTATTTTTTATTTTTAAAGTACAATGTTACATCGAGAAGATAGTTTATCAATAGTTAATATATGTAATTTTAAATACGGCGAGATAAATATTTCGCTAGGCCAAGAAAACATAATATAGTCATTATTAAAATGTTTATTTCATTCAAACGATTGTCTCAAATTGTGCCAAATAAATAGCGTAATGATCAACAAATACTTGGTCCAATAAAATGTCTATTAAGCCATATTCAAACAAACCTTTATTAACTATAAATAAACCGTTTTCCCGTTGTAGGGAAATCCATGCGACGCTTTTCTGAATTTCGAGGAAAAATGACACGATATTCGAGACACATTTATGTTCGATAGAATCTCCGATACTTTCCTGGAGTTTGAAATAAATATTTTGAACGCCGTGCTCGCGGGCCTCCGTCGATCGGAACGAAATCGTGCGTGGACGGCGGTCGTAAACTCGAGGTGCTGAGTCACCACGCGTGGAAATAAATTGAAAAAGTGATAAACGGACGAGTAAAACGATGTAGCGTCTATATACGGCGTATAGTGATTACGATCTACGGGTAGTCGCGCATGAGCGACGAACGTGAAATTATATTCGCCTTTCTCGTACACAGAGGTGACAAAAGTACTATCAGCTTCCACAATCGAGGCGCTACTTGTGGATACCTACTTATATCTCTTCCACTTTCATATGTACGTAAAAGTGAAAACGCGTCGAATCGGTTTCTGTGCACCTACTTACGCGGGAAAAAAAGGATTCTACATAAACGTTACGTACCCGCGCGAAATCGGAGGCGAAAACGTAGGTACGTAAAATTCGGGTGGATAGAAGGCAAACGGACGGAGATTTCTTATCCTATCCCCGATTCGATATTTCACGCAACGCCCATCTCGCGTCCGAAGCGCTTTCTACCCTCGTCACGACCGACGAAATCGCGCAATCGATCGATTCCCTTCGGCAGAGTTCAATTTGCCGATCGGAGTTTGCGGGAACCGCTGTTACGTCACACACATGTCGCGTCAGTTTCTCCACCCACGATCGGTCACGATGGCTTTTTGTCGTTACGCGTTGCGCCCGGCGCGGCTAAGCTGGAAGCTTATCCTGTACTCGTGAACGAACGTTTCGTAAACCGGTTGAACGCGCGGTTTCGCTCGACCAAGTAAACGATCGGACGCGATAAGAGCCTCCGGACGGTCTTTGGAGATCCTTAGCGGTTTTTTGGTTCGGAATTGTGACGAACGATCCGGCAGGACGTATCGTATCGTATGTACGAGGCTCTCAATACGAGAGCTTCCGTTTAAACCGGTATAGTGTCACCAATTTCTATAGTGTTTAATCGTCGAGATACACAGTGAAAAATTCAGCGGTGTGGATCTCTAGACCGCTTTTGTGGTGTCAGAAAGCAATAGCGTAAGACTGAATGGTATCAGATGTGGTACATATAGGTTCACCGCACCGGTGAAAAAAATAGTGTTAAAAATGAATACCACTTTTTTTACCGTGTACATTCTCTTACACAGTGTTTAGCGGTCAGGGAATTTTGGAAGACCTGGAATTGTCAGGGATTTAAGGAGGGAAGTAAGGGAAAATACAAAATTTTTGGAAATATTTCGAAAATATTCAATTTTTACAAAGAGCCCAACTTCTAGTCTGGTAAAATTTTTAAGAATTTATGTTGAAATCTAAAAGTGTTCCATATGTGTATATTTATGTATCCGAATTCTTTCTTGTCCTAAAAATGGTTATCAAAATATTGTTATTAAATAACAATATCATTTGACAAAATTAAATTATTAAAATGTTTATTTCTCAGTCGTCGTAGCCCGTTCTATAAATATTAGTTAATTTGTTCATTCGACGAAAAATGATTGATTCGTAACACTTCGTATCAGATCTGTATCCATAGCGGTCAGGGAAATTTAGCAATTTCATACTGGAAAATCTGGAAAAGCCAGGGAATTTCGTGCCTTGTCAAATTTTCCAGGCTATTGGAATTGAGAAGAGCGAGAGAGTACATATATGTATATCTCTCGATATGCATACATACAGCCGCAACTCCACTCTCGCATCCTCGTTTATTTCCCGGCTCCTTCGCGAATTATAATCCTTCCCGCGCACTATCTCGCCGCTCCTATCTCAAATCCTCATCGCGGATTGCGCCACCCGATCCGGCGGACGCGTAATCGCGATATCGCGCGAACGAAATCGTCGGTCCGAGTGAAAATGGAAATCGGAAATGCTCGCTCGTTACGGCGTGACGCGGCGACTGCCGATGACTTCCGCGGAAGTCGTGCGGCGCGATTTCCTCTCCCACGGTGATCCATCTTTCGCATCGCCGACGAATCGCCGTTGTTTTTCTTATATAAATATTCGCGTTTACAGCGATGCAACGGACAGCTGAGACGCGATTAGCGATCCGATAAATCAGACTGCGCCTCCCGCTCGCTGAAAAATTGATAAAACCAGAAGCATCGCGTCGCCGTCATACGTTGCGTTCTCCGCGGAGATCAATGCTTTTTCCGACAAACGCCGGCGCTCCCGTTGGCATAAGTGTATCCCGCATGGTTATCCGCGCGATACTCGATAGCGGTTATCCTTGGTCGTATCGCGCCGCGTGGCACGCGCCGGGAAACGTGCCGATCGCAGCATCGCGCGCGCGCGTGCGGGAGTGGAAAAAGTATCGACGCGATCGTCATTGTAATCGATAGTTGAGACGCTGAGGATTAATTCTAGGTAGAAATCTCGGATGGAAATTTCTATTAATAATAGAGTCGACGTTCTTGAACGAATCGTTTCTCTACTCCGGTCGCACCCGATATCTACTATACTCATTCAAATTTCGGCGATTACTCGATGTCCTTCTCGCGCGCGCACAATTCATTACGGTCCACGAAGCCGCGCGGGAATGCGGAAAGGTGCAGAGTGTACACCTCTCTCGATGTATCTATCAATTTCAAACTCGTGACACCCGCCAGTTAAATCCAGCTTGACCGACTAATTACTTCGTTGCTGCAACCAGTATAGGTACAACGTTCGCATACTCATACACACGAGCGTATAAGGGTGTACGTGTACCACCGAGCGAATTAATTGTAAAAGCTCGAGAGTCTCGCGCCGATTACCGTGCGCGCGCGCGCGTCGCAACGAAAATCTCATTCGCGCTCGCTCGACATTACGCAACGTCCGTATTATCGCGCGCGCCCTGATAACGCGGACGAGAAATAGCGCGACTCTCGCGTCGATCGCAAAACCCGTGACGCGCGCTTTTCGCGACCGCTGTAGATATTCTCGCGTTTCTCGCGCTAAACCTCGCTCCCGCGCACGCGGTTCAACTCCCAGACATTTCCGACGGCGATCTGCATAATGTATTCCGAACGTCGACCGTGTAACGCACGCGCGTTTGCATTCCACGGAATAGGAGCGAGTGAGAGAAAGGGACGGGGCGAAATGAATTCTTACGCGCGCGCGTTGTTACAAAATCTGGAATGTCGTGCGCGCGTATACTTATGTGCCCAGATGGACTTGTATGATCGTCACGATGTTCGTACAAACTACAATGATTGATTGTTCTAAAGTCAACATTTATTTTGACGCATGAGTAGGAAATATAAGATATCGGTGATTTCATGTACCAGAAAATTATTTTTTTCACGAAAAATCATCGATATTTCGGTCTTCCTTTGAGATATCCTCGATATATCTATAATTTGAGTAATCAGCACGAAAAAATACATAAGATAGGATGGTCGAGAGCTCAATTTTTCGCGAAAATTGAAATCTCTGAAATCGATCTCACGACCACCCTACCCGATGTATTTTTTCACGCTGATTCCGAAAATGGCAGATATATTGACGATATCCCAAAGGAAATATAAGATATCGGTGATTTCATGTACCAGGAAATTATTTTTTTTCACGGAAAATCATCGATATTTCGGTCTTCCTTTGAGATACCCTCGATATATCTATAATTTTCGTAATCAGCACGAAAAAATACATAAGATAGGATGGTCGAGAGTTCGATTCCAGAGATTTCGATTTTCGTCAAAATCTTAAGGCACTTGCTCAACATTTTTTCAATTTTTCGCGAAAATTGAAATCTCTGAAATCGATCTCTCGACCACCCTATCCGACGTATTTTCTCACGCTGATTCCGAAAATCATGGTTATCAGGTCCATATCTCAAAGGAAATGTGAGATATCAGCGATTTTATGTTCGGAAAAATGATTTTTTCATAAAAGAGTCGTGGATATCTCGGTGTTCCTTTGAGATTTCCTCAATATATTGATGATTTTCGTAATCAACGCGAATAAATACACAAGATAGGATGGTCGAGAGTCCGACTCCAGAGATTTCGATTTTTGTCAAAATCTTAAGCGCTGATTCCAAAACCCATGCACTTATTGAGGAAACCTTAAAGGATCGCCGAAATATCGTCGGTATAATTTGATTCAAACCAATTGCTGTATTTATTGCAGTAACATATTAACCAAAAATTCTGCATATATCGAGTACGTGTCTAGCATTTTATTTGTATTAGTTTGAAATCACTTAATGACACAAATATATATTCTCGCTTAAGGATGACTCATTGAACGCTAATCCATAATGCATCCGATGAGCCAATACCACCTAAAGTGGCTGCACAATTTACGTACATTTGTCTGCCTGGGTGTGATTCTCGCGCACCGCGGGAAATGGGTACATCCATTATACGAGAGCAGCTGTCGTCGTTGCGAAGATTCTCGCAGCCCTTGACACGCCCGTTTCGCACGCACGCGCCAATTCGAAACTTTGCTCGTGTACCTGTACAAGGAGTTGCGCCCCGCTTTCGGGCCGCTTTTCCACGCCTCGGCGGCGGCGGCGGTAAATCGAAAACGCCTCTCACCTTTGTCGACGCGCGTTGCCTTCTACGCCGGGCGGTTTGTCTCGGCCCGCGCTTTCGCACGATTTTATCCGCACGCGTCACGCGACATCCGCCAGGTGGAGTGCTCGCATCGAAAGTGCGCGACGCTCGGGAAAGTCTCGGGGATGTTTATTGGGTTAATTGAGACGAGCTTTAATGGACGTTACGCGCGGAAAGACTGATACCGTTGAATGTTACTGTATTTATAACAAAAGGGGTTCGAATGGGGGTTTTCGGATGTTTTTACAGTGCGGCACGGTAGTTTTTCTCTTGAAAACAATAGATCGTGATGGTTTACATTACAATTTACTAGTTTCTGGGGAAAAATTGTTATCCATCGCAGCAGGAATATCCGAAAACCTTTTATGTCGACCGGTACCAGAGGAAAGTATACGTATCTTTTCACTGTCACACTGGGAAACCTCGTGACTCGTTGCTGCGCGAGGAAACATCGAAAGCCCTTGTTGCCATCGATGTGACTTACTGTGGGCAGCACAGTAAGAATACTAGAAAAAAAAATTAATTTTATTGAAAAAGAATTAAGTTTAAGTATTGAAGAAACTTCATTTTTTTCTGAAGAAAAATTAATCCAAGACGTACGAATAAACGATCGGCCCCGGTTTGACGTTACAAAGAATTACGCGTCGACTAATTCTCGTGGCTTTGCGTCAATTTAGAACGAACGAATAAACAGTCGACTCCGATTTCACGCTGCAATGAATTACGCGCGTCGACTAATTCTCGTGGCTTACCGATGCGAGATCGGCGATTTCTCAGGACGCGAGAGAAGGTACACATACAGGTATACCTATACGTGGCAGATATACTTTCCTTCACGACCGTCCGCGATGCGAAGCGCGGATGTCCTTGCGCCTGCAGGTGGGTGGTGCAGTCGGCGTACGCAGGAGGGGGGAGGTGGAAGGTGGAAGATAAAGAGCCAACGTCTTAACGCTCAAATGTCACGTGGAAAGGCCACATTACTCGCTGTATCCCACCGTATACGCGCGTGTATCCCGAGCCAGATCCATGTAACGCGAATACCAGCTCCTCATCTAGCATTACTCGCGCGTCCCGCCGCTCGCGAATGCTTTTCAGTCGTTTTTACCCACTGGGACGCGCCGCGCGTTTATTAAGACGGCGAACTAACTCGCATGTACGGGGGACAATGAAATACGACCGTTCGACGTGCTTAATCACGCACCGCTGAAAAATGTGTACCACACACGGGACGACGACTAATCATCGTCAGACTGGTCGCGCGTTCTCTTATATCACGATTATCTTGTTAACGATGGATCGTTTACTCGTACAGAGAGAAATAATCGCTATAGCGTCGAAAAAGTATTTCTTGAACCGAGAACATAATGATTTTTTTGAACGTTTAAGGATACAGATGTGTGCAAAGTTATTGGAAGTTATTTAAGATAAAGTTGGCCTACGCTGAGGAATAATAACTTGGTCAATTTAACCAAAATCCCGGAAACCATAACCAAACCGTTTGGTGAAATTTTCCACCTGTTTGGTCAGACTGACCATTTTCTGGTTAGATGAACTAGGCATGTAATTAGAATAATTAAATATGTTGTTAAAATAACTTCATATTTGGTTCAACTTACTAGTAGTTTGGTAAGAATAACTAAACTCGTTTAACCGGATGCGTTTTGTCATTTAACCGAGTTATTTTTCTCGGTGTAGATCTAAAAAATTATTCTCTCTAATCGTCAACTGACGTGGAATTGATCGGACCCACGCATAGGAACAGAAGATTCATGAATGTGGTTTAGTCTTACAAGCTACACATTAACCGGGAATTCTTGATCGAAGAATATATTATATTCTTGATTCGAGAATGCACCCCTTCGTTAGTATGTGAAACGCTTCTTGCGCGAAGAAGACAATTACTCGAATCTGTCAAATTTTTTTTGCACGAAGAAAAACACTGATCGATCCTGGGATTATATCGTGTTTTTGATTGAAGAAAATATTTTTTTCGCATCAACAATTATTTCTCTCAATCCGAAAAGTGTTATTGTTAACCTCGACCGAACATTGCCGAATACCGCGTATCTCGATCTCCATTCGAACGTCAAACCTTCGAACCGAATCAGCCCGCTCTCCGCTGACGACAATCGGTGCAACAAACCCACGCATCGCGCGACGCGCCTGGTTCGATCTCTCCAGAGCTCCGGCGGCCGAAACGCGCCACAGAATGAGAGGCCATGAATGAAAACCACGAGGCAGACTGCCAGAGAAGGCGCTCTATAAATAAACGAAGGGCAGACGAGAAGAAGAAGGCGGCGGAAGAGGACGAGGAGAAAGAACGAGAAGAAGGCGAGGAGGAGGAGGAGGAGGACGGTTCGATCTCTCGGCGCCGAGACACCGGCGTCTCTCGGCGTCGTTTCTTTCATCTTTTAGCTTCCGAGCGACGTCGACTCCGCGGCCAGAAAGAGAGAGAGAGAGAGGAAAGACCCGTCCTCATAAACGAGATACGTCGCGTGTAAATAATCGATCCCCTCCCGCGCGACGCGAGTGCACGCGCGTGTTCAAGGTCCGGGAATTGAGAAAAACGCGTGCGCGCGCGCTGGAGCTCCGGTGCACCCACGCGCCATGTGGTACGCACGTGTTTACATCGCGCGTACCGCATATCGCGAGGCCTGTTTCTCTCCCGTGCGCGCACGCGCGCGTCGTATCGTCGACCGAAATACATCGAAGGGTTCGATGCGTATTTTTGGAGTCACTCTTCGCGACGCAGCAGTCGCCACTGTGCGGCGGCGCGGGAACGGAGAGAAAGAAGGAGGAGGTGGAGGGCGACGCGTCCCGCATGTATAAACAATGACGGGAGGGCGGCGAGTCGTTCTCGGCGATGTCAGGGTTAATCGGAACGCATCCGCCGGTGACCGGAAAACGGCTGCGACGGAAGCGGCGCGTCGAGAATGAGGCTCCAGTGTATTTTATCAACTCTCTGGCGGTCCGAGGATTGCGGATGAAAAAGGTTCTGATATTTGCTACTTTATAGGGAAGGGACTGATGTCGGTATATTTTACTGTATTTATAAAAAAAAAAAAAGGTACATACGAGGTTTTCTAGATACTTTTACAGTGAGGCACGGTGATTTTTCCTTTAAAAACATTAAATCGTGATGGTTTACAATTGACCAGTTTCTGAGGAAACATTGTTCTTCAGCGCGGTAGGAACATCCGAAAATCCTCGTGTACACCGAGGGAAATAATTGCTAGTGTCAAAAAAATATGTCTGATCAAGAACATAATATCGATACCTTACTTTGAAAACCTCGTAAGTGCAATTATGACAAAAATGCCATTTATAGCTTACTGTGTTCAGATTTTAAAACTTAACGCAGTAAGCTATAAATGGCATTTTTGTCAAAAAATGCACTTACGAGGTTTTCAAAGTAAGGCATCGATATATGTAAGATATTCTTTCTGCGCAAAAGAAAGTAATTATTCGAGCCTATCAAGTATTTTCTTGCACGAAGAAAACCATGACTTGATTCTGGAATTGTATCATGTCTCTTTTAAACATTGTTTTTTTAAATTGGCAATTCTTTCTCACAGCGCTTTTATTGTAAATGCAGTAAAATTTACCGGTATCAGTCTTTACGTGCATCATAGGACCATTCCTCCCCGGAAAAAAAAAGAAAATAACTCCACATATTTATACAGTCTGCCGTTCGATGACGAAAGCCCCTGGCGCAATGTGCAGTTTAGTTTTCGCGCGTCGAAAGAAATCTCGTTTAACGCCGCTTTTACGAGCGCCAGCTTTGCAGCGCAGCCAAGGCCGCGCGATCTCGACCGCAGACTTTCGGTGCGCGGCGGAGAACGCCTATACACGTCGACAACGAGTAGTTAACAACTATGTAATTTCGATGAGCAATGCGCGAACGTAAGCAACGTTCCTTTCATTGCGACACGCGTATCTCGTTAACACACTTGTGCGGTTTTACATATTATCCGCGCCGGTTGTATGTATATCGGTACAAAGAAAAATCAACGTTCCCCTCCGCGATAAACGCGCGCATACACAGAGAAAACGAATTAGTTGGATCTACTGAAAATTACTTGTGGGGTCGCGAGTAATTATTTATTTACATCAATTTGATCTTTCTTCATATTAATTGAATATTTCTTCCTTGCAATCACATAGATACTATTCCACGGGATTATAAGGAAGAAATATTTTATTGATGTATTAAAAAATTTAATTGATATAAATAAATAATTACTTGCAATCCCGTGAGTAATTTTCAGTAGATCCGACTAATTCTTTTTCTCTGTGTACCTAGATATGTACGTATTGTACATCGTCGCGGGGAAATCGAAACTCGATCGACGTGTAGTTTCCCTTCGCATCTTTCTGCACTCCCCATCGGCCGCGCGGACCCCCTACGTTCAACCTACTTCTTCCTCGGCGCGAGCGGAGAGAGCCGACCGGTAGGTTTCACCGTGCCGAGAAGAGAACGCGAGTGCAAGTGACGTCCTTCGAGAACGTGACGTCGAGAGGGGCGGAGAACCTTTATAGATATAGCGTCCAGTGGTCTAGGGAATTCTGCTGGAATTATCAGGGTATTATAATGTAGGTCAGGGAAAAGTCAGGGAAAATAAAGAAATTTCTGGAATTTTTCGAGTATGCTCAAACCTCACAAATAGCTTGACTCTTCCAGTTTAAAATTTGTCAGAATTTATATAGAAATCTAAAACACGTGTTCCCCAGATCTGTATATATGTATGTATCTAAGGTTCTTTCTCGTTAATATGATTTGACAAAATAAAATTATTGTAATGTTTATTGTTATCTCTCAGTTGCCATAATTCGTTCTATTACCTATATGAATATTAGTTAATTCGTCCATTCATTTTCTTTATTCAAATAAATAAAGGGGAAATAATATCGTTCGCATTTCTCAAATCTACAATATAAAAAAATAGCGAGAGAACTAAATCGCGAGCTCTGCATACTAAACCTGTACAGGATAAGTGGATCTTGAGGGATTGCCAATACGACACCCCCCCCCCCCCCCACACGGCCGTTCCACGTGTAACACAGCATTCCGTCGTGTGGAGCGAGGCACCGGCGCGACGCGAGGAATTCAATTTCGCCCGACATTTGTAAGTGCCACGGGTAATTAAGGATTTTGGCAGACCCCTAATAGGTTTATCCAATTAATAACCACCGCCGGTACACTCGGCTACTCCGCGCCGTAAATAAGCGCGCGCGCCGCTTCGTGGGATATATCTTCCGTCGACGCGTAATTGCCGATAACGCTCGCGTATAACGAGACGAGGCGTTCGAAGCAGTACTCTACCGCGCACGCGCGCGCGCGCGCGATGGAAGTCCGATGCGGTGCAACTCGTTACAGGGTCGCGTTCATCCCTCCGGGCACGTCGCTACGCGGAGCCTCTCTCGTCTCGGCCACAAATCCCGTATAAAATCGATATGAATCAACCCGCCGGTTTTTCACGCGGGGGAACACGTAGGAATTCAGCTTTTTTTTTCTCCGTCATCCAAGGTAGCTTATGATTTACGTCGGCGAGAGCCACACGCGGCACGGATATGAACGGGGCACGCGGGTGGCGCCCCGCGGAGCAACGCGCGCGGTTGGTCGGCGTCCGAGGGCACAAAAACAACGCATTTTAATGATTGCGCGTGCAATGTAAGTCAATGCGCGCCGATGGTAGGAGATGCGCTGCGCCTAGGGCGAGCTAATGAGCCGCGTCTACCGAGAGAGCAGTCTTGCGATTAATGGATCACGGGGGAGAAAATGTCCCCTTTCTCTTCCATGGTGGCCACTCAACTGGAAAACAGGAAAAATCGGGATACCTGTGTCAGGAAGTGTTTAATAAATCCAGAGTGTTTTAGAAATTCTTCTCTTCAATTATTGTGTTTAATTTGTAGTTACTTTGATCGAAATTATTATATCACATTAACCCATTCCCGAGCAGTGATGAGGTATTGAAATATAGAGAAAACGTATTTATGTGTAATATTTTTAAACGATAATCTATGTAGGTACAGTCACAACCGTGCATTCATATTGTTCTCATACTCATATAATTCAAATGAACGATTGCGTGATAACTGATAACTAGGATCAATATATTTTATAATTATTCGATATACATGTACAATAATGTTGCATGTCAATTTTACCCCTTATCCAATTATCGTTACAAAATCTGAAATATTTCGATCAGAACAAACACATAGGTATTTTTTTTGCATATATAAACTATATTATCACAGCATTGCAATTGTTTTTTCATATCTCGCAAATTAAAAGTTCAGGGAATTTTGCGAGCGGAATTTAGCGGCCACTCTCTCGTTTCTCAATCTTACTCGGTTTCTCTCGTCGCGTTCCGGTTTATTTTCATTTTCCCCCTATTCTACATCTCGCCCCTTTCGTCTCTCGCGTGCGTAATTGCGCGTACATACCCGCGCGTTATACCTACCCGGGTAATTAGGGCTGTATCCTCTCCGCGGCGGCAGATGGCCGTTCGCGTATATATCCGCGATTCAATTAACGAGTCGTGGACCGATCAATCTTCATTTTCAAATGTCGCGCGCGGCCGACTCGTTATTCGGGACGAAAGGGCAGTTGCCAAGTGTACGTAACCGACCGCCTTACGTATAAATAGGTTGTCGCGCCCGCTCTCTGGTCCCGGGATGATCGATCGCAATTTAATCGCGCGAATTCTCGCACTCTGGTTCACCGCACTCAATCTCACCGTGACCGAACGTTGCAAGTTTGTCGGTTCAGTGCAAAGTTACCGCATCTCGACGAAATCGCGTTCTACCGGAAAGCCTTCGAAACTCAAAAAATGTCGCCTCTCTGCAGGATGCGTCCCGCACTAACCATCTTTTTCTTTTAAGACGTACAATTTTTCCGACCGCATCTCCATTCACGTGCGGCGCATACCTAATACTTCATTTTCTCCCCTTTTCCCGTAACCGCGCGCGTGTCCGCCAGCGACGGTGTCCGCGCGGTAATTGCAACGATCAATTTACCTCTTACACGCAAAACGCATTACCCACGCTCGCCTTGGCCTCCGCGAGGAGCTATATAAACCGCGCGGAGCCTCTCATTTGCGCTTCCCGATATACTTAACCCACTTCAGAAGAGGACGCAACAAGGAGAATCCATGGCGCACCGCACTTATATTCGCGCTCTATCGAACCCGGCAGCCGACCGGCGCACGGCGGCGCGTTTCCCGATCCTCCGCCGTACGGAAGACTCGCGTGTATATCAGTCGTGTCCATTCTTCGCGAGGCAATTAGTCCAGTTTACCGAGACGATACGGACGAACGCCGCCGAGAAGATCGCGCGCGGCGTTTGATGCACTCTCGAGCGTCCAGCCCCGCAGCCAGGCTAGCTAAGCCCCCCCCCCCCTCTCCCCCCTCTCGTGCATGGCGTGCGGTGGCATAACGAGCCGTTGTGTAACAACGCGTCACCAACACCGAAGCGTTCGTCGACACGTCGTCGCTCTATAAACGGACGAGGTACTGCAGGGCGGGAGGGGGGAGAGAGAGGTCAGGAGGAGGCGTACGTACACGCGAAGCGCGTAAGCTAGCGGTGCTCTCTCGGACTGGACCGGCTATCAGATCGTCACGCCATTCTTCGCCATTCCGCCGCGCTTGGAATCTTTCTTCGCCGCTGCACGCGAATATTACGGTCCCCGTGTTATGCTCGGCTCGTTTTTCCCCGTGTCTTTCTCGAGGAGGGAGAGAGAGAGAGAGACTTTCCGCGAGGGACGCGTAAACAATCATTTCCGTGGAAGAAAAAAACGGAGGAATAACGGTCCGCGCTCAGAACTCTCGGCGGTAGAGATATCACGTGGAGTGGAAACGGTACGAGTGTACACCGACAACGTCGATCTGCCATTACAGCGAGTCATTCCGGATGAATATACGGGGTAAATGCCGTACGATATCGCCGTGTCGATCGATCGAGGAAACTCCGCGTGGCGCCGAGCGCTCTCCTCGCCTGTCCGTCGTCATTCCGCGGGAATAAATTTGTTGGGATGGGGATAGAGATGCCGATCGACGCCGATTTTTCATCTCCGAGTACGTCGGAGATATTTAAATGAGGGGCGAGATATAATCGATCGCGTCGTTCGTATTCCGACTTCGATTAATTTCGGCGAGACAAGTACGGTGTGTGAGTATTGTTAAGGTACATTGAAACAAATATCTTGGTCAGTCTAACCAAAAACCTGGAGGTGATGACCAAATCGTTTGGTGAAATATGGATCCTCCATCTGTGTTTGGCTAAACTGACCACTTTTTGGTTGGAATAACTGAATATTTGGTTCAACTGACCGGTATTTTCGTCAGTTGAACCAAAATACTGGTCGTTGAACCGGGTGAACGATGCGTTTCGTCATTTTAGTCCAATTGTTTTTCTCAGTACACCCGAGTTGAAATTTTAATACCAGTTTGAACCTCAATTTGGTGAAAGCGGACAAATCGGCCACTCGTAGGTCTAAACTCGTGTTAAATTTGACGGCTCTAACATTAGTTTAGACCTACAAGTGGCCGATTTGTCCGCTTTCGCCGAGTATAGGCTAAGACTAGTATTAAAATTTCGACTCGCGGACATGCACGATAAAAAAGTAATGCTAATTTTTAAAACCATTTCACCTGTTTAGACCTCTATGTACCACATCTGGCGTCATTCAGTTTTATACCGTTATTATCTAACACCAAAAGCTTTTTCTGTATAGGTCCACACCGCAGAATTTGTTACAGTGTGTAGAATGCTTTTGTTGTAACCGTCAGGAGAAATGAAACAACTGGACGCGTTCTCAAATGAAATCCGCGACGGGTGTTTAATTTATTAGCTTATAAAAAACGTAATTAAATCGTTACCAAGCCCAGAGATCTAAAAAATGATTTGAGTCCCCGAAAAACTAAAGAAAAGTACATTCGCGCCACGTATTCGTCACGCCGCGCGCGTCTCGTTATCGACTGTTAAATGCAAATCCCGACTTTGACCCGAGGATTCCGCCGCTCGCGCGTATACGCGGTTATTTTGCCCGGCAGGCCCATACCTCCTATTCCCGACCAATTACTGTCCCCGTCGTTAATCATCGCCGCTGATTTTCATTCGAGCCGGTTTCCCCGTCCGGCGCGACCGCGGGGTACACCTTCAGCGGGAGGGTGGCGGTAAATCACTTTAAAGCATCGCTAAATATGATATTCAATGAAGAAAATTGAGTGCCGTAACGGAAGACGCGCCACGTTCGCGTCGCCGCTTTTTTTTTGTTCTCTCCTCCGCCCGTTCACGTCCCTACTACCGGCACGCCACACGTAACGGCGATAAATTACCGCCGCAACTACGTCATTGTCGCAACGTAAACGCGTTATTAATATTCCCGACGGGCGTGAGAACACATCATCATTACATCGAGTCGCGTCCTCGATCGTACGTATAGTCGCCGGGAGCCGCGTACGCGCGCCGGATCTGGATCGCGATCCATCGATCCCACGTGCGCCGCTGCCGAGGCTGAGGAAAGATCGAGCGTTCTCGCCCTTCCCTCCGCATGCAAGACTCGCGAGTGGAAGCTGTACCCGTCTGACGTAGAATTTATGAAACCGTGTGGCGTGATATCGCACTCGCGATGCACTTTTTCAAGAATGCACGCCGCGCGAGGATCTTCTCACGATTCGCGATCGTGACGAGGATTGAATATTCGAAGGAGCGCACGGAGATAATTAACTTGGTTAAAGTGACGAGACGCATCTGGTTAAACGAGTTTAGTTATTTTAACCAAAATACTGGCAAGTTTAACTAAATATCAAGATAGTCTAACTATAAGTTTAGTTATAATATTCTAACTACACGTCTAGTTATTCTAACCAGAAAATGGTCAGTCTGACCAAACAGATGGATGATCCATATACATATTTAATTATTCCAACTACATGTTTAGTTATATTATTCTAACTGCGCGTCTAGTTATTCTAACCAGAAAATGGTCAGTCTGACCAAACAGATGGAGAGCATCCATATTTCACCAAACGGTTTGGTTATGGTCTCCTGCAGGATTTTCGTTGAATTGACCAGCTTCTTCCTCTCAGTGCGGGATTCTTGTTTCTTTCATTCGAAATAACGCGAGACGACGAATTATCAATTATCCAATTATCAGTTAAAATGCATCGATTCGACGGAAAAAAGCGAAGGCACCGCGTATACGGATTTAATTAAATCGATAAACTCGAGTGATTAACGTTCCGTTCGCCGTCCCTCTCGTTAAATAACGCCCACGCGTTTAGACGTAGATACGCTCGCCCACCCGCCGCTTCGACGGATCCTTTCGAGGAGGCGCTGCGCCTCCGAAGGGAACTCGGGAAGATCCTTCCACGCGCACAGGCCGATTCCAGATGCCCCACTTTTCCGCGCGCGCCGACTCCAATTAACATTCCGTTCGCGATAAGCGCGCGCGTCCGCGGGCTCTCCCATCGCGCATACATGTATAGGTAACCGCGGGATATCTATAGGTACGCGTGGCGAGATCGATCTTACCCGCTCTAGGCTCGCGATTGTTCGCGCGGAGTTATATCCGCGGGATAATCGTCCCGCGATCGGGCGTATGCGATATACTTGATTCCCCGCGGTGGAATGCACGGGGAGCAAAAGAATAGCGAGGGAGGAGGTACAAATGGATGCATGCACTTTAACTATCGAACGGATCTACCTTCCGCGCTTGTACGCGCCCCACGTGTGGGGCGGGCTCTCGAGAAGGAGGACTACGCGATCGGGGGCACCGATATAGGTACGCTGAGAAAAATAAGTTGGTTACAATGACAAAACGTATTTGGTCAAACGAGTTTAGTTATTCTGGCAAAAGTATATGCTAGCGAGTTCAATCAAATACGTAGTCATTCTACACTGAGAAAAATAACTTGGTTAAAATGACAAAACGCATTTGGTTAAACGAGTTCAGTTATTCTAGCCAAAATACTGGTATTAGTTCGATCAAATATTTAGTCATTCTACACTGAGAAAAATAACTTGGTTAAAATGACAAAACGCATTTGGTTAAACGAGCTTAGTTATTC
Organism: Xiphydria camelus; assembly: GCA_963678675.1. Lineage (NCBI taxonomy): Eukaryota > Metazoa > Arthropoda > Insecta > Hymenoptera > Xiphydriidae > Xiphydria > Xiphydria camelus. The sequence goes on from OY783194.1 coordinate 31,721,784, forward strand.
TAGCCGAAATATTAGCAGGTTGAATCAAATATTTAGTTACTCTACGGCGAGAGAACAAATTTGTTCAATTTATCCAATATCCTAGAGATGATGACCAAATCGTTTGGTGAAATATGTATCCTCCATCTGATCGGTTAAGCTGACCGATTTTTTGTTAAAATAACTAAATGTTCGATTGGGATAATTAAGCATGTGGTTGGAATAACTTGATATTTGGTTCAAATGATGCAGTATTTTGCTTAGATTACCTAAACACGTTTAATTAGATGCTTTTTGTCATTTCAAACTAATTATTTTTCTCGGCGTAACTACACGTTTAATTATCGTAACTATACGCGTCTAATTATCTTAACCAGAAAATGGTCAGTTCGACCAAACAGACGAAGAGAATCCATATTTCACCAAACAGTTTGGTTATTTTCTCCAGGATTTTGCTTACATTCACCAGGTTACTTTTCTCATTGTGTAACAGGGATTTTCGCCCCGCGCAGCGCGGCTAATAATTGTCACGTTTGGCGCAGCGGCGAGGACCGGTTTCGCGCCCCATAAAAAAACGGTAGTACTTACGCGATAGCTACTCGCGCGGGTCGTTGCGGTACGATCGCGCGATCGCCGCGTACCTCGTTTCACCTAATAATACCGATGTGTACTCGCAAATAACGACTTCCGTCGCGCGCGCGCGCGCGCGCACCGCAATCGTCTTACCCTTTAAACGCGCGCGGCGATAACCGCGCGAGATGCGCGTAGATCGTCTGCAGGAAACCCGTGGAAACCCGATATGTATATACGAAGGAAGATCGGCGAGCGATAAGGATGATAGCCGGCGATAAGCGGAACGATAATCGACACACCGAGCTGCCATTCAATTACGGCGTTATACGGCTGAGCGTAACCGACGCGAATGGGGTTGCCGATCTCCTTTCCTCTCGATCGCGCCGTGATACGCTCGAACGGTCATCGCCGCGCGTCCTTCTCGATACGAGACCCCCGCGGGACGATCGGCTCGCGCGTCCGCCACCCCGCGGCTCGCGGCAGTGCGACAAAGAAGGCCGCCAAAGAGAGTTGATACTCCGCTCCGCGCGCAGGAGGAGAGAGAGGGCATCGCCCTGACCGTGACCTAGCCACCGCGCGCCTCGCGCGCTCCGGACGCCCGCGTACGTACGTCGAGGCCGATCTGCGCTGGCTCTCGCGGTGTAGCGTGCGCGCGGGAGAGGTACCGCGCACACGTGCGATTTTCAGCTCTGTTATCTCTCGCGGCGAACGCGCTCGTACGGATGGATGGCAATAGGTGCGCGTGAGCGGGACGTGCGTGACGACGAGAGATACGCTCGATCGGTGCGTAAATCGTACGGGGAAGTCTTCGGACGGAGGTTCGCAAAGATTTCTGTAGTCGGAGTGAGATGAATTTATCGATGAGATGATACTGCAGCGAATAAATATTAAATTTCTTGACATTTTGCCAGAAATCGAAATGTTCGGAATCGAACTTTTGACCACTCTATTCGACGTATTTTTTTTTTCATGCCCATTGTGAAAATAATGGATTTATCGGGGAAATTTTAACGGAGCGCCTAGATGTCATTGATTTTATAGGAGGGATATCATTTTCTTCCGTATAAAATCGTTGATATGTTATATTTTCTTTGAGATACAGTTCTAATGACTGTTCGTAATCGGGACGAAGAAATGCACGAGATAGAGGCTGGTCGAGCGATCGATTTCAGAAAATTTTGATTTTTCAGCATGAAAAAACACCCTATCCGATGTGTTTGTTCATGCTGATTCCGAAAATCATGGATTTGTCAAGTAAATTTCAAGGGAACACCGAGTTATCGATGATTCTTTTTAAAAATTACATTTTTTGGAGCACACCGATAACTCGGTGTTCCTTTGGGATTTCCTCAACGAATCTGTAATTTTCGGAATCAGCACAAAAAAAGCACATAAATTGGTACGGCCGAACGATCGATTCAAATGATTTCGACTTTTGGAAAAATGTCTAGAGTTCCGCTTCTCTTCAAGTCAATTGATTGTTTTGTTTGTATCGACGCGTACAAAAGTACATAGCTTCGAGGCGATATACGAAATAGGTATAAAAAAAGCGAGGTTCCCGGATATACCCACTCGCGAGTCTGCGCGTCGCACGCGTGACCCACGTTTCATCGAACGAGAAGTGTGGAAGAGATCCGCGCGACCCGTCCCGCACGCGACCCATCACGCGATCGATCCGATTCACTCCACCGCGTCGCGAACGTGACCTCTTCGTTCGCTTCGTTTTTCTCCCCCGTTACCGGGAAGGCTGGCATTTTCTCCCCGACGCACGATCGTTTTCGGCTCTTCCCCGTACTCTCGGCGCTCGCGAGCCGGGGATAAATACGTGATCGAGGACCCGGCGGCGCGGCTCTGCCTCGGAGAGACCCTCTCGATCGTGAAGGGTCACCAACGATCCGGAGACGCACCGTCGAGCAATCCGCGACGCTCGAGGATGCTTGGCGAGCTCCGCGCGTGAAAACTCGAGGGGAAAAAAAGTCTCGGCGGCACCCGCCCCGATTTCCGCCTTCCGTTAGACGCGGCGCTCCGCTGTACGTACGTGGTCCGCGTTGAGGAAATTAGACAGCTGTTGTGGCATAAATTTCGTCATTGTAACAAAAGTTTTGCCAACGCAGTGATAACAAATTAATGTGCTGATATAACGGTACCAACATATCTCGGTAAACGTACACGGAGAAAATTGAATAGTAACGTTTTTACCGGACATGTGATAATAATTAGGTGACAACTTCGACAATATCGTGTTGAATAATCTGTAGAATAGTAATTATCACTATTCGCATGGAAATCATTACTATGCTGCTGCAGATTATTCAACTGATTTTCAGTGATTTTCACGGATTTAGATGAGAGTGGTAGCAAGTAACCCGTTACCGCAACAAATTGATACTTTTTGCCGCGCAAATCGATCCAGGTTAATAAATTGATGCTCCTTTGCGACAACTAATTATTTTTCTCGGTGTGCGCCGCCCCGGAAGTCACCGCGTTCGAGACGTCGAGCGTCGGCTACCTACGGTATTCCCGTGGGCCGTCGTAAAAAAAGAGACGATAATTGCCGTCTCCTCGCTTCGTTGGCTCGCCGCTTCTGAATTCCTGCGCGCGGTCGGAGCGAGAGGTGACGGTTCCCCCGGTCAGTCGTTGGTGGGGGAAAAAGCGCGGGATCCGCTCGCGGGATGACGACCCCGCGGGCGAACCCTGACCCGGCACCTTCGACCCGGCCGAAGTGAACGCGGGATCGGATTCGGCATTTTCGAGATGAGAGGGAAAAAAAATACGCCGCGCCCGATACGACGCGCGATCGGTTCGACGATTTCGATCGTTCACCTCCGCGGCGCGCGAGCCTCGTCGTCGTTGCGGTCGATCTGATATGAGGACCTTAAAAGCCAAGGGATACAAGTGCAACATTTCAACAGGGACACGAGTTCAGCATGTTTCTCATAAAAAATATGACAAACAAACTTGTAACACCGAAAAGACAATGTAAATGATAAAAATATAATGTAGTTGTTAACTATCTAAAAGGAAAATCTAAATTTAGAACAATAGCCAAACTTTGAAATCGATTATCTCGAAACTAGGAAAGTGCACTTGTATCCCTTGACTTCTAAGGTCTAGTAAGGGATTCCTTATAAGAAAGAAAAATGATTACCACATGATAAAAAATTATGAATATTGTCGGACTGGACATACCCGGCAGAAAACTTGTCGAACAATGTTACCGTCAAATTTGATAAACAATTATCTATCTTTAGCGAAAAAATGAGCTCGTTGTTAATTAGTTAACAAATTTTATCGATTTCACATGTTCAGAGTGTCGGACTGGACATACCTGGCAGAAAAGTTGTCGGACAATGTTACCGTTTGATTTCATAAATATTTATCTTAAATACTTCGAGCATAGAATCAACTTGTCGGTCGTCAATAAACAAAATTCATAAATTTTACATAATTATTTATTAACATCTCGAAACCCCGGCGGCAACCAGATTTTTCGCAGATAAAAAAGTTGGCAGACTCGGCAAAATGAAGCTACTCACAAAGTTTCAGAGGGGTGGTAATCATTTTTTTTTCTCATGAGGGGAATCCCTTACTAGGCCTCATATATCCCGCGCGTTGCGAAGATTTATGAAAACCCCGCGCATGTGCCTCGCGCTCTTACCACCCCACACCGCGAGTAGGAGAGGCGAAATTAACCCCGAAGAGTGCGCGCTCTCTCGCTGGCGCCTACCCGCAGGAATTGCTCGGTGTATAAATCCGACGATTCCCTCCTCGCGCGCGATCATTTTTACGGTACGGAGCCGTATATAGCCACCCGATTGCAAACGATGCCCGCATACGACGAGACGGATCGTCTCGTTAATTTGACGAACGATCCGCTCCTTCTCGATTCGCACGATGGGCGATCCCTTATACGGATGATTACGCGTCGATGATCCTTGACCTGATCTCGCGGGTCTCGTAGATGGTACACGCGCGTACACCGAATCCGTCCTATCTTGTATCGTATCTCGCGGAGGATCGGCGATCGGTGTCGGGGGATCGCCGCGCCCACTTCGGTCGCGATTATCTCGTTACCCCCGAACCTTTGACCCGACTTAGCGCGGCGATTTTTGAAGATTTTGAGTCTCGTAAATCTCGTCCCGAGATTTGTTCCCGCGGGCCGACCGCCACCGTAAAGCCGTATAAAAAAATCGCCCGCAACGTTGAGAAAAGAATTCACATTTCCGAGCGACTCACTCGCGTGAGTCAAAGTTCAAGCCGAGAATTCAATGCCTCGCGGAGCTACTCGCGTCCGCTCGATAGCCGTAAAACACCCTGGCACAGTTTTTTTTTAAGGACTCGTCCGCAAAGCGCGTTATGCGTAACCATAAAACGTTACGGCACTCGGTGTTCCCGTGCGCATCGAAAACCGCGAGATGCTGCGGCACGCCGCTTTCGGTTACGGTATGAGTACCATTTTACGATCATTCGCGTTGAATTTCTGCCGGGCCGTCCGCGTCTCTCTGACTCCTCGGCCGGGTTGTATGCGCGTCGGAGAGAAAAAGCCCTGGCGCCGCGGTTTACGGTATGTTTTAAGCAATTGGGGGATAAATGGGTGACCCCTTGCTCGTCGCGAAGAATTGCAAAGAACAAATGTCGGTACTGGAATGAATTTCTCTCCGTGACTGAGAAAAATAATTTGGTCAATTGAATCAAAAATCTTTGAGACGATGACCAAACTGTTCGGTGAAATATGGATCGTCCATGTGTTTGGTTAAACTGACCACTTTTTGGCTGGAATAACTAACAATTTGGTTAGAATAACTCGATATTTGGTTGAACTGATCTGCATTTTGGTTCGAATAATTACAGCATTTAACTAGGTGCGTTTTGTCATTTTTGAATAATTATTTTTCTCAGTGATTAACCCGTCAGCACTCGCGCTATAAGCATTTCTCTCGCGCAAATTTTCACGGTATAGGAAACTTTTACAAAAATCATTCAAATATTTCAAGAATTTTTTTTGATCCTTAAACAACTGTTCCTCTTTCTTTCAGTGTAAATTAAAAACAAAAAGTTTCAGTTCAATTCGAAAAAAAAATTTGTTTCCTATACTGTGAAAATTTGCGTGAGACAAATGCTTATAGCGCGAGTGCTGACGGGTTAACGCATAGACATACAGGCTGACATGCTTCGAAGCAAACGGTTGTCCCGGTTGCCTTCCACAGGCGCAGCACTGCCAACTCCAGCCGCGCCTGACGGACGGCAACCACGAACTCACCTATAGCGTCTTATAAAGCGTATCGCTTTATATAGGATAATTCCACGTAATAAATACCGCACCGTTTCGAGCCGTACCATCCGAGTATACTCCGACAAAAACCTCGCGTGTACCTACACACGCGATCTCGGAAATCGTCGGAAACTGTCTCGCGTCGTCCCCATCGAGCGGCGAGTTACATCGACGCGTCTCGATATAGCCGACGACGGCGACAGCCGCGACGGAGACCGACGTTTGTGTTCAAATTCACGACTCCCCTGGGCTTTTAACGCGGCCGGTGGATTTATATTTAACGGTGTTTAGCGGTTCGCGCATTTAGAACCGACCAACCGCTTCTATTACTGCTCGCTGATCGGTACACGCTCGTCACTGGATATTTTCAGGACCCACCGCGTGGCGTAATAAAGCCTGCGTCAATAGTTAAACTGGTAAATAGAAATATGTCTTCTGTACAGATTCTTGAAAATTAGCTCGAATTTCAGCGTCACCGAATGAAACTCGAAAAATTACTGGTTTCTTTTTCGCGTGCCGAAAATCTCTACATCTCCTCTGTCCACTTGGACTCTCAACCAAGGGAGGAGGAAGCGGCGCGGAAAAATTTTAATCTCGTGTCCGAAGACGGTATAACGCGTATACTCGTGTACACGCGTATCGACGGTTCATCGACGGGGGTCGAGTCGTGACCCGATCGCGGATTCTTTTATCCCCCGCGCCGCGATTCCCTGTTTCTTTTTTGCTCGGAGCGAGGCCCCGCTATACAATGTACAACGCGACGTCGATTCTTCGTTTCTTTCTCGCGAGTTCGTGCGATTAAACGACACTCCTTCTCAGTTCCGCGTCGGACGTGTTTGGATCGCTGTACACGATCCGTCGTAACCCTGTCATCGATACGAACCTCTTACACAACCGACTCGATTGCGTGCGCGTCTAGGTACGCCGTGCGGTGAAACGTACGTTATTACGTCACGCATCGACGAGTCACCGGGGCAATCGCTTCGATCGTTTCCGCTGGAACAAATGCGAAGTAGCATCTAACGAGGCGGGGAAGCGTTTCGGAGAGAAGGAAGTCATCGGGCGGCGACTACCGTTAAGATCTCGCGCTGCAGCAGCAGGTAGGCTATTACGATTCGTGACGAAGAGGCAGCGTCCTCGTAGATTTACTGTTATATTTGGCAGAGAACTTTCGCGGTCGAACCGTCGAGTGATTTTTCCGTGCGGAGCCTCGGTCGTTTGAAAACATATAATCGCTTCGAGGAGATCTTTTTTTAGAAAATGATGAAGCAGAGCTCTCCTCGAATGACGTACCTACGTTATCAAAACTCGATCGCGGTTATTTTTCGGAGGACCTTTCCATGCGCTTCGTCTCATTAAAGACTGGTAAATGAAATTTTGTTACCACACTGGGGAAACAAGTTTGCCTTATCGAAGTAAACGTGTTTTTCGATAGTCCTAAGACTATTATTTTATTCGATCGAGATGAATACCGATTGAATGCGAGTAATATTCAATTGAATCAATCCTTATGTGCGTCCAATTGATGTTCATTCTAATCGAATAAATGTGCTCCTACATCGAGGAAACAGTTTATTAATGGTTAATAAATGTAAATTGAAATACTTACAGCGAAATAAATGTTTCATTAGGACAGAAAAATATATGTTAATTATTAAAGTGTTTATTTCATGGATCATCTCAAAGGATGCAATTGTGCCAAATAAATATCGTAATAGTTAACGAATATTTTCTTGATTCAGTAAAATGTCTATTCGCCATATTCAAACAAACATTTATTGGCTACAAATAAACTGTTTTCTCGGTTTAGGATTATTAAAAAATACGTTTATAATTGACTCGAGTAATTTTTTTTTCCATAATGTCGCGGATACGCATTGCCCGATTAACGCGTACGAAATATCTTTTTATCATCGCACATTCGTAATCATTTCACCGGGAAACGTATGCTGGTATTTCCTCCTGTTAAGTACCAGCATCGATCCCGCACTCGTTAACGCGGCGAGGTATTTATCACGTCGATTACCATCGCGCGCACGAATTAGTTGGTGTACAGTTACGAGCCGACGACGACGGACCAGAAATTAACGTACGTTCCCGAGATCTGCGGCGCGAGTGGCAAACCGCGGAGGTAGATATATACAGCGGATGCCTATCCTTCGCGGCGGCCAATCGGGGACGCGCCTCTTCGACTCTCCGCGAGAGACTACCGATATTTCTTGGCTCGCGGTAGCCGCAACGCCGTTTAGACTATCAGCGACGGCGATACGAACGACCGCGCGACGATTTCCCGCGTTTCAGCGCGATGCCTCCCGGGGTCTCCGCGCGTCTCTCCCCCCCTATTCACAGCGGGCACGCTCGTCGTTAGCGCGCAAATCGATTACGTGGGAAAACCGCGAGATTATAGGGTGCGAGGCCGGAAGATCGAGCCCTGCAATCAACGCGAGCTCCAAAACTGCGACGTGTACATGTACCTATTACGGGTTGGAGTCCCGTGGTAAAAAAAACGTCAGGGAGAAAAACGGGACTCAGCTCTAAGTAAAAATTACACTACTATAGTTAAAAATGCGAAATGTTACTTAACAAATACTCATTGCGCAACACATGTTGATATAAAATAAAAATAGGAAAAATCGAAGTAAAGTAAATTTCACTATGCGAATACATAGTTAAAAATTTACTTTAGTGTTTGAGTTAATAACATTGAAATCACCATTTCTCACTACAAATATAATAAGTTTTACTAAATGCTTTGTAAATCGATAAACGATCGTTTAAAAATTATAAATTATCAATTTGCTTCAGCTTTATCATATACCGGTATTTTTAATTCAAATATCAAGTACAATTTCTTATAATCTGAGCTCCATTTTTCCCCGCGTACGAATACAGACGGCCGCTACGAAACGTACGATCGGTACTACGGCTGGACGCTACGGTTTTACACGGTGCGCGACCGATCTCACGCACGGCCGATCGGTTTACGACGCGAAACCGCGCGATATAAATCTGGATACCTAATCTTCTCGGTCGTCCTGGCGCCGCTGCTGGACCGAGACGATTTTAACACTTTGTCGAACGCGCGGGAAATCGTCGAGTTTACGACCCCGACCTCGTCTGTCGGATTATACAAATTGCCCGCGCCGCGTTGATGAATATCCACGGATAACTCGAACGTCTCGGCCGTGGCGGAACGGATAAATTACCACCGGACGGTGGATTAATCTCCGATGTGTTTAGACACGCGCGCCTTCCTCCCTTTCCGAGTAGGCGCGGCGGCGGATCCAGATCGTTTGTAGCGTTGTCACCGTCCGGCTTCCTGTTTCGAGCGGATGACGGCGCGGCGGATCCCGTCATAGTCAACCGGGCTCGGGGAAAGAGCGTTCGGCTCTACTTTCGAAACTCGGCCAACGATTTCGATCGGCGCGAACTGTCCTCGGTGCCGATTGTTCGTCGATCGACGGGCAAATCGTTATCGAAACGGCGTTAAACTTGTAATATTCGGACGAATGTTGGGGAGAGTAGCTGAATTTGGACCGACGCTTAAATTGGACCAGCTTGTTTAGTGAAGCAATTTAGCGCCGGGTCAAACAATGAAGTTCGAAGATGAACAACTGCAAGCTCTCTATTGGAAGAAAATCCTACTCAAACGCTCAAAAACATTAAAAAAAACAGCGGCCTTCAATGCAACCTCCTAATATTGTAGATCAGGGTGTCCAGCGATCCTTGAAATCCTTGATATACCTGCTTGAAAAGTACTTGAATTAAGGTGAAGTGGGGTAAGTGTGTACAAGAGGTTCAAGTGTGCAACAAGCTCTGAAAATCTCAATATAGCATCAAATCGGCGCGACTTCCATTAGTTTTCGTTAAGTTGCGGAAATGCTTGTTCGTTTTTATTTTTATAACCGCACATGTGGTTCGTGCAATAAACCATATAACTGAAAAATTATAATTCCATCTTATATGCCACATAGTCAAGTCTAACCGCACATGGTTCGTGCAATAAACTATGTAACTGAGAAACTATAATTCCATCTTATATGCCACATAGTCAAGTCTAACACACATACCTACCCCACATCCTCCTAACGGCAAGCACATAAAAAATATGAGCTGCATGTACACACTTGCCCCAAAGTTCCGGGGAAGTGTGCAGTACGAACATCATAGTATTCAAAAAATTGTAAATATTAAACTATCAGTTTTGATAGGGAACCATCAAAGCTTTTTAATCAGAAAGGCTCCAAGAGTGTACAGCACCGAAGAGAGTTCAATAAATTCAGTTGTTTAGTTTTCACGACCATCCAAACTCCAACTCGCCGATTTTTACTACTCACTTACCCCACTTCACCTTACCGGACTTCGCCGATCGCGCATTCCAGCCGCATTTAATACAAACGCCGCGCGAACAGGATTCTCCGATACCCGGATATGCGCTTCTCGGTATATAATACAGAACCGACGTCATCAACGGAGGTCTGCAGAAATCTACAATTACGCGCAGCCGGCCGAACGCCACGAGGAGGCAAACTGTACCGCGCGCGCACGTCATACCTATACACACATAGTATGTATAAACTCGGAGTGCAACAGCGACTGCAGGTGCGAGGCTGAATTGGCCAGCTCAGCGGCACGTGGCGCGCCTCCTTCAGCGACGCGGAAAAGCAGCGCGGAAATCCCGCTCGAATCGACAACGAGCAGGAAACCGACGCGCGACGCGGAATTCGAGCGCAAAAAAAGAAGTCCGCACCGCGTCGCGAATTATTTTCCGCGATTTCTCCCCCATCTCACTCGAGGATGCAGAGCGTGTCGCCATTATATACCCGCGTCCTCTTCTCGTTTCCTCTGCTCCTTCGAGCATTATGCCAATCGATCGCCGATCGACGCCTAGGCGCGACGGTATACATAGATATATAGAGAGATCTCTCTCCGCGCGTAGGCAGCAAACCGCGGCCGAGTTTCCAATCGCACGGTCCGCTCTCGATCGCTCGAAGGTCCGGAATACCGCGGCGCCGTAAATCAGAGACGCGCGGCGCCGGCCGTGGAGTCGTAAAGCCTGACGAATCGCGGGACCGGCCGTTGTCCCGATTCGCGAAATTAACCGCTCCCCGGCGGCGACTGCGGCGCGGTTCGATCGCTCGCGTTTACGCTCCGCGAATCCGCCGCCCGGCTGCTGCAGTTTTGCACAGTCCAGTGGTCGCGGAAATCGACGGTGCAGGCGGACGACGGCGCGGCCTGCTGTGTGACTGGACGGTTGCTTCTTCCAGGCCGAGCGTTTCGATGTACGAGTAGGTATAGCGCTGCATTGAGACAAATAATTAGGTTAAAATAAGAAATCGCGTCTAGTTAAACGCGTTTAGTTATTTTAACCAAAATGCTGGTGAATCGTACCAAATAGGTATCAAGTTATTCCACAACGAAATGTTTAGTTATTCTAATCATACTTCGCTAGATACCATGGAAGCCTAATTTAAATCTGTTGACTGGATAACTACCTAATTAATTAAAAGTGGAAATTGAAATTGCTCTTATAAATGAATCTAATAAAAAAAGAGAAAGAAAACGCAAATATTAAAGGATGTCAGAACTTAGAAATAAAGAAAAAATTAAGAAACGAAGCAACAGAATCGAACCGTCCGTACTTATAAGAGTCTATTATACCCATTAAACGGATGACGATCGAACGACCGATGCGACGAGCTCTCAGCTCGCGTCGAGATGATCGCGGTCTAGGTATTTATTATCGTTGCCACGAACATCCTGCAAAACCAAATGGACGATCGTCGCACGAGAGGCGAATTCGATGTTCGAAACGATCCTCTCGACGCCCACTACTTGTAGTCCGTAATACAATCTCGATCTCCCCTATCCACCGCTACACGTATTCGCACCTCGGCGTCTCTCTCCGCGCGCGCGCGCGCGCGCGAAAAGAAGCGACGCGGAGAGATATACGCGAGGAGATAGCAGCGAGGAATTCGAACGAGAAGTTAATTTACGGAAGGGGATACGTAATATCCGCATACCCCCACTCTATCGCGCTTCTCTTCTTATTCGCCTCCTCCGCGAAGGACGCCGCGGCGCTGCTCGCCCGACGAGGAAACCAGGAAGGCGCGATGCCATGCTGCACCGTTGCCCGCGCGGTACGCGCAGCAAGGGTACGAAGAAACGAGTGTGTATCTCTGCTCTTTCCCACGACACGCGCGGCTTGGCCCTTCCTGCGATGGAGTTTACCGAATAGCCGCTCGCATCGCGCTCGAATGTCGGAAAGTGGTTGAGCGAAGTACACGTGAAACCTCGTGCAACCCGGATAGCACAAATGTCAGAATAGCGTCTTAAAGTTGTCCTTTTAAAGATGTCTTCGAGAGACTATTGGTGAAATATCTCAAAGATGTCATTTCAGTGGACACAACACGTTATCTTTGAGCGATTTAAGACCTCAGAATAAAGATTCTCTAGGCGGATAAGTTCTATATAAATGCCCTAAGATTTTGCCAGAAATCGAAATCTCTGGAATCGAACTCTCGACCATCCTATCTTATGTATTTTTTTGCGCTGATTACGAAAATTATACATACATCGAGGATATCACGAAGGAAAACCGAAGAATCGAGGATTTTCCGTGAAAAAAATAATTTTCTGGTACATGAAATCACCGATATCTTATATTTCCTTTGAGATATCGTCAATATATCTGCCATTTTCGGAATCAGCGTGAAAAAATACATCGGATAGAGTATTCGAGAGATCGATTCCAGAGATTTTTAATTTTCGCGAAAAATTGAGCTCTCGATCATCCTATCTTATGTATTTTTTCGTGCTGATTACGAAAATTATAAATATAAGGAAGACCGAAATATCGATGATTTTATATCAAGGGATACTGACCGGTACTAAGGTTTGAATTTCTACTGATAGATGACGTGGAAATGCTCATTTACTTAAAATAGCCAGGAGGGGTTCAATTTAGGTACCGGTTCAATACAGGCAACTCTCCCCTATTGTATATCCCGTACATGGTTAATATACACTGAGAAAAAAATGTAGCAAAAAAAATAATTTTGTTAAATCAATTTGATAACCTAAAAAAATATTTGTTTGATTATCCAAGTGTTTAGCTCTGCCGTCAAAGTTTTCGTGAAATCAGCCAAAGAATTTTGCGATTCCAAAAAAAACGTTTTGTTGGCTCGTATTCATTCAAAATATCTTGTCAGCCTAACCAAGAGTTCTTTCAGTGTAGAAATCATATATAATTCATACGTGACCAAAAATCCACATACGGATCATATGCAAAACATATAAATAGAACGTTTCCACCTGAGATGACTTATGGACGTCTTTGTGCTATCTGGGTTTCGTACCGCGTGATGCGCGAATCCTATCCCGGGGAAATCGCGCGCCGCGTCGTTTCCCGGGGGCCGCGGTTATTATAGCGCGACTCTCACACTTGCGTCATCGGTAGCAATTATAATTTCACGCGCGAAGCACTCTCCTTCCGAATGAGCGGCGCGCATTTTTTGTACCGCGATACAACGGTGCTCTCTTCCTGCATCGTCATCAAACTCCGAACACGACTCGCTGGCGATATTACGGACGTAGAATCGCGGTCCACGTGCGACGATAGAATTTTTCCCGTGGAGATGTTCGCGCATAGAACGCGAATAGCGTTTAATTAATGGTACTTGTTTCGCTCCTTGTACCAGTCCGACAATCGACGCTCTGTAACCGCATCGTTCGAATCGATGCGATGAACGTACGCAATGATGACGCGTAGATACGCCGCGTGCAATTCTATCGAAGCAGATGGGTTCGTCCCGGTAAGGCGAATCCCTCCTTGGATAGTAATCAGTGATTTCCTAATCACTAATTGACTCTCGACGCAAACGCGCGACGATGAGACAAAAGGCACGGGAATATCTCAATTATCGCTTCCGTCGATTGACAATCGCGCCGTCATCTCTGCTGACGAATCAAGAAACTCCGCTCGTTGACTCATACATTTAGCGCAATTTTTATCAAGACAATTCTTCGATATGCATACGGAAAAAAAATAATTCCGCAGTCTTAGCTAAACTAAATGTTTAACTGAAATATATTATCGGCAAAAAAGATACGTTCAGTAATATCAAATGTAACTGCAATTACAGTGAAGTTTTTTTTTTTTTCGCTGGGACAGCAAACATTTTTACCAGTATTGAACGCATCTTTTCCTGCCACGGATAATATCGTTATCGCGATAGCAAAAAGTCCTCAGCAAAACGTAGCCTTGCCAAGACTGCAAGATCATTTCTTTCCACGCGCGTGTCTCCATCGCGCCTCAAAAGAAGCGGACCTGAATCCTACGCCGCCCGTTGTCGCAACGTCGTCACCGTGAATTCCATGGTCGATTCCGCGCGGTTACACCGCGATGAATATCTTATCCGTCCGAAATCTCCCATTCTTCGTACCGCGCGACAAACTCGCGATCTCGATCGGCTCGCGCGTGCCCTCGTTCTCGAACGAAATGGGGCGCGCAAAAGAAACTGTCATCCGAGATTCTCGCGGCGAAGCAAGTTTATCTCGCCGCTGACGTTTCAAGTACGCGCCCGACCATTAGCATACAGCACGTTTTGTCCGCCGCGCGATAAACCTCGCGCGCCGCAGCAACCTTGGAAACCTTTTACTCGATGGGAAACAGGAGCAAATCGCGCGGTACCGCGCCCGCCGAAATAGACTGGACCGCGCGCGGCGGATGCTGCGCGCAAATATAGCCGGCGGCGCGATAATATTTATCCGTCGTCCGCGGGGGTCTTTGGAGCTTTGCGACGCGCCCGAGAAAAATCGGTCGCAGACGCGCGTCCTCGAAGTAAAGATCGCTGCGATTTTTGCGGCGAGCGCCGTCGCCGGAGAGAGTGCCAAGATTTGCCACCGATGGGGGTGGCGCAAGCGTGGCGCGCGGGGAGATTCAGGGAGCGAAATAAGACCGAACGAATAGAAGCGCCCGCGCCGCGACGTATGTTTACACGCGCGCATTTACCGAACGACACTCGTGGGCGCGTTATCTTATGTTTATTGTATCGTTATCGCGCGGGACGACGTCCGATATTTTCTCGTTAGTCGCTCGTTTCGGGCTTTATGACTGCGGGCGCATCCGGGGAGCGGGGTTGTTTATGGCGCGGGTTCGCGAAAAATCGGTCGCCGGGCGACCCTCGAGGGGACGCGCGTCTTTTCTCGGCGCGAGATCGTCGCTTTGCTCGTCGAGGGAGTTAAACGGAGCCGGCGGGTCGCGAGGAGGGGGGATGCGAGCACGAGACTGGTGTCGGGCGCGTCGCGTTATCGCGAATCCTCGTTATCTCTCGTTCGACGTTTAACATTTTCTCGTTAATTGGCTTCGTGGTGTAGGTACGTGTGGGTATATCTATATAACAGGCTTCGCAGTGTGTCTCTTATTCCTCTTTATTCTCCTGTTTTTTCAAGCGTCCCCCTTTTCACCCTAAAACTCACGATTCTCCCCATTTTCTTCTGTAAATCGATATTTTTCCTATAAGACTACTTATTATTCAGCTTCTCATTTGAGTTTATCTTTTCATCGTTTCGGATTACGTGAAAAGGGTGAAAATGGTCAATTTTTTTTTTACTAACAGGTACTAAAAATTCTGCTTTATCTTACTCGCGTCGATAATTAATTTAAAATATAATAACCCCGTTGAATTAATGATTTTTATCGGAAACTACACAGAGAAAAAGAATTGGTCGGGTCTGTTGAAAATTACTTGCAGGGTCGCAAGTAATTATTTATTTATATCAACGAAATTTTTGTATACATCAATTAAATATCTCTTCCTTACAATCTTTTGGAATAGTATATGATTGCAAGGAAGAAATACTTAATCAATACGAAAAAAAAAGATCTAATTGATGTAAATAAATAATTACTCGCGACCCCACGAATAATTTTTAGTAGATCCAATTAATTCTTTTTCTCTGTGTTGATTTGGTAAATGATTCTGCTTCCGTAAATCAGATTGTGATGCTCAGATTTGAGTAGCATAACATGACATATAAATTTTTAAGCCATTAAAACATTTTATTCACTTAATAAATATTGCGCTTTCATTATACGTCTAAAAAATAGTTATCTTTTTAAACCACTGCAGGCATCTAATTTCTGGAAGATATCTTTTATTTTTTAATCAAAATTTCCCCTATTTCCCCTAAAATGAAATAGATAAGGGCTGTGCAGCCTGATATACGTATTGATACGTCCTCGTAGGTTTACGCGATCGTCAGCGACGGTTTGCGATTTTTCAACTTCGCTTGTCCAGAGATCGAAGGCCTTCGATCCGATGTAAATAGTACAAAGCGCATTCGCCCTCGTTCGCCGCGATCGTTTCCACGTCGTATCGGCAGCCGCGCTTGCCCTCGAGACGCGCGGTGGAGCGCGTTGACGCGTTGCGGACCGCGGCTTCAATTTCATTCGACTGCGTCGTGACTTACACCGGCAACAAAAAAGGATAACAGTCAACTTGTTTTCCGCGACGCGGCATTTTCGAGCGTGACGCTGTAGACGCGATCGTTTCTATTCGCTCGTCGTCCGCGGGGAATCCCCGGAGTGCCGCGAATCGAATTTTGATTCGCGCGAACAGACGCTTAACGATCGATACCTCTTTTCAGCGCGCCGGTCGCGTGCACCTGCGCGTTCGTAATTGCGCGAGGATTACCAGAGTCCCGGCGGCGATCGAGGGTTCGAGGAAGATTGCGCAATTTCGACATTGGCTATTTTCGCCGCTGATGCGAGAACGGCGAAAGTGATTTCAGCGATCGTTCCTTTTACTTTTTTCTTCGCGAGGAAATAGCGATCGTTTAAATCAATGCGCTGGCGCGTTCGAGAACGACGTGACAAAGCGAAAGAATGCGCGCCTTTGCGCAGAGCCGTAAGGTTGTCCGGGAATGGAATAAATACTCGGGTTAATTTGAAATGGCAGCGATTTTACGTCGAAGAAAATTATTTCCCACCGTAAAATCGACGATATTTTAGTCCGCTTTTGAGATATTCGTAATAAATCTGTTTACTTTTTAATCAACGTGAAAAAATGCACCTAACGGAGTGATTTGGAAATCAATTCCGGAGATTTCGATTTTCGTGAAAAATTGAAAAAATATAAAGGCTCTCGACGTTTTGCCAAAAAATCGGATTTTCTGGAATCGATCGCTTGACCACCCTATATCGAGTGTATTTCTTCGCGCTGATTACAAAAGGCACGGTTATTTGGTCGATATCTCAAAGCATACACATGAAATATCAGCGATTTCACGCGCGAGACATTTTTTTCCCTCAGAAAATCATCGATATAGCGCCGTTGCATTGAGAGTTCCCTAATATATCCATGATTTTTGAAATCATCAAGAAGAAATACATCGGATATAGGGGTGATCGAGAATTCGATGTCAATGATTTACGATTTTCGCACAAATGTTAAGAGGTATACTTGGAATATCTATAGCATATTCCCCTATTTAGCCTTCGGGCTTACCAACGGTCGGTGTATTAGTCACATTTTTTATTTACTCCCAATCAATCAATATCACACCGCGTCGAGGCGTTATCAACAGTCGCGAGACGATATCTCGATCGAGGTTTCGACCTTGCCGAAGTGTCACGTTCCACGTTACGAGAACCGCATTTCGCATTTCGATGAAAGTAAAAAAAAGCCAAATCGTTCGCAATTTTTAAGCGACCGAGCAACGACTATTCGACATTCGGCCTTGAACTTTGGATGGATCACCTACATTCGCTTTAGATCTACTCCGCGTCGACAACCGAATGTATCTCTAATGCGAGACGAAACTTGTTTTTCTTTCTTCACATTCGGCGACACGAACCACCTTCCCGAAAAGACTCGCGCCTCCGGTTCGTATATTTATCAGAGCTTCCTGTTTGCTTTGCAGAGACGAAGCGTAGGATGGGCCCGACAGTGCAGGGAGACCGCGCGCTGTACTGAAGAGGAGGATCCGAGAGGAAGGAACCGAGATGCCTGCCTCGCAACCCGCCGCCTCGGAGCGGCGAAACGACAGAATGGTAAGAGCAGCGAGAATCTCCGTTGATTAAAATTAATTGGACAAAGACCGTTACCCGACTCGAGGTCCATTGCACTTGAACCGACTAAAGAGGCAGGTGACGAATGATGCGTACGCGCACGAGAGATCTCCGCGTTGAGAGAAATTCAGTTATCTCTTGGGTTCCGCCTTTTCTTCCAGAGAAAAGTCACTCTCACGCTTAAGATCTTTTTTTATTTTTTTCTCGAGAAATTCACGATTTCGCGTGGACGAGGACCTTTTCATATACTGCAAAAAAATGTCCGCTAAATATAATATTATTGTATACAAAGCTTTTGTTCTATACGTGTTTATGAATATTAATGTATTCCGCTATGAAAATTATAAGGGAGATTTTATAAGGAAATATATTAATTTTCATAATTACTAAATGTACCTATGCCTAGTATTGGAAGAAAGCTTTATACGAAAGTGTATTAAAAATACAATTTTTTTACAGTGTAGAATATAACTTCAAACAGGAGCCGAGGGACGGCTCCCCTATCAAAATAAAAACTGTTTCGCAATCGACACACCTGTTGTTATAATCGTACCCAGGTCCGATCGGTGTAGGATTAATTCGACCAAGGACGATCGAATTAAGCTGTCCACTGTGGACTCGACAAATCTCGTATTTGCGTAGCTACATACACGCGAAAACATATTTCTACCAGTCCGTCATCGGAAACCGAATTGATATCAACCTAGATTCATCTGTGGATACATATTTATTTATTTAAATCAAGCGCAGGAGAAACCCAAATCCATGCACAAGCATGTAATATTCCCCGCTTTTGCGCGACGAAATATTCTGAGCGCGGAGCGAGAATAAAACGGATACTCGCTATAGGCGATCGATCGCGAGATATTTATACGTCCGTGAATAAATTACGTATCTTCGTTTATCTCGGTCCGAGGCGCCGAGCAGTTTCCGCTTCACACGCTAATATAATCGGGAGGCATTTTATCTTTTTTATTACCGTTTTACGGCTACTCTCCTCCCGATCTCTAATTCTCTGAAAATAAATATCGCATTAAACCCTTTCTTCCGCGGGAATTCTCCACGCGCAACCCGCGACATTCTTCTTCCGCGCTGTAGGCAATTAATTTACTCGACGTTGCTGCGTCGAGCGTATACGCGGTCCATTCCAACCGCTTCCAAATACACACGGCTTAAGTGCCATTCCTCGTCGACTGTACGGACGCTACGTGGAACGATAGTCTCCGAAGCAGCAGGCAGCTGCTGCTGACGAATCGAGAAGCGGGAGCGAGATCGGTTTCACTTCGTTCATTGTATTCAAAACTGGAGTGGGAGCCTTCCAAAGACGGCGGTACCAGTTCGTTCACCTTCGCCGTTTTCACTGGAAATTTGAATAGCGGAAGAATTCTCTTTCCCCGGAGTTTTATCCTTGCGAAGCTAACCATAATCGGGGCAAGTCTCGTAAAGGCGAACGTACTCTCGCGAAGGATGAATTCTCGGTCGTAGGAAGATAAAGTCTTTATGAGAATCGCAAAGCTTTAAATGGAATTGAATTACGTCAGCATTTGTCAAGGAAGGAAAAATTACTCGGGACGCGGAAACGATCCTGGTACCCGTCAGACGTGTCACGGCATTGTCCGACCGCGGAAACCGGTATACGGCTTCCCTGCTGCTAGAGCAGATCGATCGAGGGGTTTCGTAGAAAATCGTTGCGTTCCCAGCGCGACGTGTAATCGGCTTACGTAAATCTGCTAATAATTTGGATCACCTCTGCACCAGTAGCTCGTCGAGCCTCGCTCCAGTTATTAAATTATACCCGATTTATGCACAACGATAATGACCACAGCTCAGTCAACATTCAAAACCACTCTGCGAAGATGTCAAATTTTCGTCGCTATCAGTTTAACGAGAACCGACAGTCTTGAAACTCACACCGAACCCGAACACCGGGTGTACTTCGTTCGACGAACCGGTTCGAAGTCGAGCCACGATATCCCGCAGTCACCCAGGACTTCGGAGAGGAATCTGTGTACGAAGCGTCTACATTTCTTTCAGGCCACGCACGAACCGTCCAAACTGAAGACGACGCTGAAGACGCCCCCGAAACAAGCAACCAATCCTCTCCAATTCGTCAAAGTGGGACCCTGCTCCCTCTACCGCACCGCGCAGGACCAGCTGCAGAAGGTGCAAGAGGTCAAGAAGATAAAACAAGAGGTCCGCGATGACCCCGAGGACTGGCAATTGGTGAGCCGAACGATATTGATATTTGTCTGGAAAATCTTCCCACCGATACAAGTATCGCGAGAGATCGCTGTCTCGTTGGAATGACTTTCGATTCGATCCGTACGCACTATACCGTATCAATGAAACGATTGGAAAGACTGGTAACGAGCACCTCGACCTAAAATCAGCGCGGACGGATCGTCTAACGTCGCGCATCTCGCCGCGATCACGCCATAGCGAGGATCGTCACCGATGTGAAACTAGTTCGAAAGCTTCGAAAGTAAATCCGTCTTAAAAGGAATGCTTTCCGTCTCGTGTTTCGCTTCTCGCTACGGTCTGACACCGATGAGGCGCGAATCGATGGTTTTATCGTGCGCGCAGCCAAGTGTCTCGTTTCCATGACTTTCTTTCGTTCGAGGCTCGATTTCGGCTCGGCCTACACCGTCGATCGGTATTGGCCGCAGCGAGCGATAGAATCCATCCCGGGATCTTCGATCCGGCTTTCTTTCAGAACTTGGACAATTGGAAGAGCAGCAGGAGGAAGCACCAGGAGCACATAATCGAACGTGTAGTCGAGGTGAAGAAGCTGGAATTGGAGGAGCACGACAGACAGCGACGTCGGAGCAAGACCTTCTCCGAGATGATGGAGGAGCGGGGAAGCAGGGGTCGCAAACTGAGCATCGGGCTGGCCGTGTACAGCGAGGAGGATGCGAACGACTTGAGCGACCTTGGCATCGGAACGAGCAGCGGAAAGAGCTCCGTCAGTGGTGACACACACGATGACGCTCACAGTGTCTTGGTACGTTG
This sequence comes from Xiphydria camelus, assembly GCA_963678675.1. Lineage (NCBI taxonomy): Eukaryota > Metazoa > Arthropoda > Insecta > Hymenoptera > Xiphydriidae > Xiphydria > Xiphydria camelus. Next base: position 31,742,690 of record OY783194.1, read on the forward strand.
TATTTCCGAGATTTCACATATTTCTTCTTTTTATGTATAACTGACAACGAATAAGAGAGTACCGATACGTTCTCCATTGATTTACAGAGCGACAGAGACAGCGAAATAGAGAAGAATCACTCCGACGTGGATAATCACGCCAGCGAAAACGGCAACAACGTCGTCTCGACGACCACGCTGACGATAACGGCGACGACGACGATGACGAAAAAGCCTGGTTTCGGAAACGGGTTCCACCGCAACCACAATCACAGTCAGCAGGAGTACGACTCAGCCACGACCGCCACTGCGAGTTCTCCGGAGCCCGAGGAATACACGTACGAAGGCGCGATTCGCGGTTACGTCTCGAGAGTCGCGCAGAATATACCCAGGAGGTCCCTCGTCAATCTCGACTCGAAACTGGATAACGCAAAGTCGAACGCGAACGGTACGAACGGCCCCAAGAGCGCGAACGAAGACACCAAGGGCCCCGTGGTCAAGGTGGACATCCTGAAGAGGCGCGAGATCTTCGAAAAGGCCTCCGCGCAGAAGAGCATCGACGCGAAGGCGAACAACAGACTGTCCGGCGACTTCACCAACGCGAAGTCGATCAAGGAGAGGCTGTCGAACCTCGAGAAGCAGAAGAACGAGGCGGACAACGTCGCCACGGCGGAGAAGAGCCACATAAAGACGATGAACAGGCTGTCGGGCGACATGAGCTCCATTCGCGAGCGCCTGTCGCACCTGGAGAAGCAGACGACGGAGCGCGAAAGCAAGGCAGCGGCTCGCAAGCAGAGCGTCGACGATCTCGACATGATGCGTCCACTCCGAGAGAGGTTGACGACTCTGGAGAAATACAGCAGCAACGACGAGTTCTCGACCGCCGGTGCGACGCACGAGCCGCAGCCGGCGCGTCACAACGGTGAATTGACCGCGAAGACGATCAAGGACCGCTTGAACGCACTGGACGCCGCGGCGAGATGCAAGGAAACCGATAAGAGGCCCTCCGCGAAGCGCACCACCGCCGGCTCCGCCATGTGCTTCAGAGACGCCGAGCCCAGAATCGAGACGTCCACTCCGAGCGAGAGGAGCTCCTCGCCCGACTCGGAGTACCGCGTCTCGCGAGCGGCTTTCCACCGCAGCTTGGACTCCCTGGACGCGGACGCTTCCAGCGGTCCGGACACCTTCGAGAGGGTGCAGAGCCTCGAGGAGCTCGACTACAGCCGTCGCTATCCGGCGTCCACCTCCTCCGCCGAACTTCTAAACGACACGGATCGCGAGGATTCCGGAATCCACACGGCCGATGTCAGCTGCTCCGTTAGTCAAGCCGACGAGCCGGTCGACGAGGAAATCGTGCACGCGCACGAGCGGAAGGAGATCGTCGAGGAGAAGCCGGTGGAAAGTGTGCCGTCGTCTGCGAACGAGGCACCGATAACTCGGGAATCGCAGCGCGATGAGAACAAGATTACCGAGGAATCGCAGCCCACCGAATTGTCCGAGACTTGCGCCAATCAAGCGGAGGAGGCGGTGACACAGAAGGTAGGACCGAGACCTGATTTTCAGTATTTTTCTGATCAATCCGACGAGACAGGGAGAGAAGTAGAGCGACGGAAAGGGTTCGAGGAAAGAGTCGGTTTCGCCACAGCGCCGTGTTTGGTAATCGATTGTGGAAAGTCGACCTGGCGTGAACGTATTTAAGTCAAAGATCGGCGATGTTCTACACTGAGAAAAATAACTTGGTCAATCTAACTAAAATCCCGGAAATGATGGCCAAACCGTTCGGTGAAATATGGACCCACCATCTGTTTGATTAAATTGATCAACTTTTTAGTTAAAATAACTAAACGTTTGGTTGGAATAGCTAAACATTTGGTTAGAATAATTCGATATTTCATTCAGCTCACCAATATTTTGGTTAGAATAACTAAGCAAGTCTAACTAGATGCGTTTTGTCATTTTAACCTAATTATTTTTCTCAGTGTAATCGACGATCTTGCCAGGCGTCTCAACAATCGTTTATCCACCACCCGCTATAATATTTTCCCCGATCCCTCTTTCCGTCTTTTTCTCGCTTCTATCGCTCGTCTCTTCGTCATCTATCCTCTCTCTTTCGATCCTTGGTAACGGGCCGTTAATCGGAATGTCTCTTTTGCAAACGTTTGATTCTATAGGGAACCGCTGATACTTCCGGGGAACTGTCGACTAACAAATCTCACCCACAGTCGATCGTAGAAATAGCTAACACTAACGCACCTCGCTCCTCCTCGTCAACGAACCGTCCTGTCGTCTATCAGAGTCCCAGAGTACCTCCCCGAAGAACGCCACCGCAAGTACCCACTCCCAAACCAAAATCTGCTGGTACAGGTGGCGACGACTGTGCGTCCAGTAAAACGAGTGTCGTTTCATTCGCTTTACCCGAAGTTGCCGCAAAGCCTCCGGCGATGGGCATACCAGTTCCGCTGACTCCTTCGTCTCCAAAAGCTACCCCGATAGGCCAACCCTTGGAAAAGCCTCCTCCCAAATCACCCTCCGGCATCATTTCTCCACCGGCTTTGGAGACCACGCCAACATACTCTTCCCCTATCACTCCTCCGGCGTCTCCTCCGATCTCCCCCTCGGAATCATCCCGAACCGTAGTCTTCTCTAGCTCGAACATAGCCCCGACATCAAAAACCACCCCGCCGACGACACCCACCAACGCTGTTCCGGCTGTAAGATCCGTTTCCAAGATCCCCACGCCGTTACCACGAAAGACGCCGGCGAACAAACCGTCGTCACCCTCCTCGCCTTCATCCCCCGGTTCTCCGTCGACTCCTCTCAAATTGCGCATCACTCCCGCGACCTTCCAAGCGCCCTCGACAACGCCTTCCTCCCCGAGTTCCGCTCAACCGCCAATGGCTTCCGCAAGCGGAACGACGTCGAGTCCCTCGTCGGCCGAAGCTTCTTCCCCGACGCTGTCCGCGGCGAGTTCCACGACAGCTTCCACCGTCCAGTCTCCTCCACCGGTACCCTCGCCTCGCACGCTCTCCCCGTTAGCCAGTCCCGGCACGCCTACGCTGATTCCCTCTCCCGTCTCCTCGAAAGCAACCACTCCAACAGCGACGCCCCAGGGGATTGCGGTGGGTCAAAAGGGACGCTGGGCGGACAGGCGCCGCACGGTGGTGGAGGTTTGCGAAAAGGTGACGGTACCGCAGGGTGAAGCTCCTCCGACGCCACCGGTCACGCCATTCATCACGGTCGCCCGCGTGGGGGACGACCTGAACGCCGAGGTTAGGATCGACCAACGCCATAGTACCGCTTTGCGAAAGTGCTAGATCCTCGCCTAGACGGTTGATGAGCTATCCGCCCCCTTTAGCTTGCTAGTCGCGCGGAAAAGCGAACCGCCGGGGGTACCGGATGATATCCTCGTTGTAAATACGTATAAATGTAACGGAAATTGTGAGCCGCGGCAATGCGCGTGCGGCTAAGAGTCGGGATCCGTCAGAGCGAACGAACTCTTGACCCGGTCGTCGCTGAGAAAATTCGCGTCGAGCTCATCGCGCGAGGATGGTATTCTCCTTCGATCGCGGCTGATCCAGGACGATCCTGCCGCGCGCGCATCGGCGGTCTCCGGCTTCTGTTGGGTCCTCGTTCGTCATTTCCGTGTCGCCTGTATCCTCTTTGCGGGTATACAGTGTGATGCGTTTTATACACACTTGGGAGTAAATGTCTTTTGCGGTTGCTTGATTCCAACGGCGCCTGATGAAAGGCAACTCTGGAACCCGTTTACCGTAATGTACAAAGCGTGTCACCTCGTATATCGCGTCACTGTCGATACCGTTTGTCCAGGAACGCGGACAGGACCGACCCGAGGCCTTAGCTAACGATATGTAAATAGATACGTTGTGCGAAAGTGAAGTACACGGCGAACGCCAGTCGCGCCTAGCGCGGCAGCTCAATTTATTATCGAACTCGAACCCGATTGATCGGTATAGTTTAAAACGACGCGAGAAAAGAGCGATACGTTCAATACAGCGAAACTCTAGCGGAAAGAAACGCGTATGACGCTTATGACGTATCGCGTTATAACGTTCATACGTTAATTACGTATCGTCGATGATGCATGCGCGAGAATCGCGTCCCCTTTTCGAGTACTCGACGTAAAACTTCTTACAATTAGATTAACTTAACGGTTGTAACGATTCTAACAGAATGATTGTCGATATTTGGCACGCAGTAGTGAGTAATATATTTTGTTCGTTGTGGTGTATGCGATCCGTGAAAAGAGTGCGCTATGCCGATGTAAAATTCCCGTTAATTCGGCCGGCACAACGATCGGATACGAATGGGGGAAAGGTGCATTGCGAAGCTTCGCTAGATTGCGAAGATACTTCAAATACTTATCATACCTAGCATGCCTTCGGTTTTGATTTCGAAGCTCTCCCTCCGCTCGACGATATCAGCCGAGTACCGTTTCATCGTTTTGTCTTCGAAAATCGGTCGCTCATCGCCTCATCGCGTAATTCGTTTCTTCTTTTTTTTGTTGCGTATTCTCGTACCGAGAATATACTTTCTTCTCTCTTTTTCCCTTATCTTTTTCCACTATGCACGAAGACTTTCTTTTTTTCCGTCTACATAATTTCTTCGCGCGTCAAACTGGTCGACCCAAAAATTCTAAGGTTCCAGTCTAAAATATCCCGCAATTTGAGAATTTTGATTACTCGTGCCTACATTCGATTACACCCGCGTTTCGAAAGTCCCGTTGCCACACTGAAAGAAGAGTTTATTTGTGGTTGATAAATGTATACTTGATTATGGTGAAAGAAATATTTCATTAGGCCCCTAGTAAATATATATTAATTACTAGAATGTCTCTTTCATTCAAACAGAAACAGAGTAAATAACTAATGAATATTTACTTGGCCCAAAGAAATATTTCTTTCACCGTAATCAGGTACACTAACTATAAATAAACTGTTTTCTCAGTGCAACGTCCATCAATCGCGCGCGCGGTACCAGCGAGTAGAGTGATCCGCGTCGCTCGTTCCGCGTCGTCGGCCAGAAACGCGCGTCCGAGATACTTTGGCAACGAATAGCTCGTCGCATTTAATTCGCGAGCACATCGCCCTTCGAAGCCAGGAGAGTGAACTCGATCGAGAATACGTACGCGACGAAAACACCCATCGACGTCTCGGTAACGAATGCGCGGGGGCGAGACAACGACTATGTCTTCACCTGCGATGAAATCCGATCCGCGATCAAACGCGCGAGAAAGTCACTACTGTGTATACACAAACGCCGGTTGACATACAGTAATATTAATATCAGTTCTCTCTGTCGTTGTATTATAATAAAATTGCTACAAGTAATCCCTGCCAGTTTCTGTGATCGTCGTTGCGCCTCCTCTGTCGCTGCGCTCTCTGTACGATAACGTTGTGCTACCACGTCGTCAAGACGCTCCGAAGTTCTCCCGTCGACCAGCCGCGCTGGGCCCTTGCCCGCGCACTGCGTTACACGTCTGTCCTAAGCTTGGGGATACTCTCTTTTTTCAGAGGTAAGAGGTGCTGGTGTTTTCTCGGTTGCTCGCCGAGGAGATGACGTCCGAATTAAGCGCGGTAGAGTCTGTCTCGCATCGCGACGTTTTTATTTCTCGCGGGCTCAGGGTCGATTTTTCCACGCGTCGGGGAAACTTTCGTTGGATAATTCGATCCGAAGAGTTTACCGTGAAAATAAATAATACCTGGCAAATGGAGAAGTCAATTACAGGCTTCAGAGTGTGTCCCCTATTCTCCTTTATTCCTCTATTTTTTAGGTTTGCCCTTTTTTACCTTAGACTCGCGATTTTCCCCTTTTTCCTCTGTAATTCACTATTTTTCCTCTAAAACCACCGCGCGTGTTATTCAGCTTCTCGATCGTTATTTTTAAAACCGCAGTACGTTTCGAATTTCTAGTAGATCTCCTTTTTTTTTAATCAAAATTGTCCCTTTTTTTGCTCAAATTTTCACTTTTTCCTCTAGAATTAAATAAACAGCGGCTGCGAAGCATCTCATCCGTTAAGATGTACAGCTTTGATACCGATATAAATGCTCGCATCGAATATAAATACGTGATATCGCGATGCAACATTTTTTTCAGCATCATATTTTCGCGAAACGAGCATCCGTCGTTCCCGCAGATTTCCTGAATGCGAGATAATTTCGTTCCGCGTTCGTTTTCTCACCATTAAACCGCTTCGCGCAAAATTGCGTCCGCGTGGGAATTTATCGCAATGCGTATTATCGACGAGCAATTATCGGCTCCTTGGTTTGTTTGCCAGCTACGACCGGGACTGATAAATTCCTCGGTTTATCGTTCCTTCGAAAGCGTGACCGGGAACGGGACGTCGAGTAATTATTCCAAAACGCCGTGTTCTCGGAACATCGTGCATGGGCGCGCAAAACGAGGGAAGTGGCAATTGTGTCGAGTATAAATTCCACGATTCGAAAAGAGGGACTCATCTCCGAGGCGGGTAATCGTCCGACTCGTCGTTCGGCTTGCGCTGCGAGCTTTTACACAGCAACATCGATCATTGCAACGCTTCTTGCGAACGAGATAGTAGATCTAATTCTGCGCCTGAAATGCCGCTGCTTCACCACCGCTTATATCACACACTGCGAAGTCTTCTTCCTCCATACGATTTCAGTGAGATATTTCAATCGACCGTCTCGCAGTTCTTATTGTAAATGTGTTCTCCGAGGAAAAAGGCAAGGAATAGACATAACGATAAGACATCGAAAGGACCGATTAGACGAGTCTGCCCTGCAGGTCGTCAACCGTCCACGGATACACTCGACGGTGACCCGATTTTGCGAAGATTCAGATAACAAAGTGACGTCGACGCCTATCTCTTCTTCGCACAAAATCAGATCTGTATCCTCGAATATCGAAGGTATCCACCGACGCTACTCCGACGAATTCTTTTATCTACACGCCAACCGTAATCGTCGTTATAAATCGAGTAAACCTCGCGACGAGTCGATGGGGCTCGTAAACCCGTCTTCTAACGAGTCTCCAAGCGAGATAACGCGCTCCTCGTCTTCTCTATACGACGACGCGACGCTCCCGGAATTCGGCAATGAAACGCGATACCCTCTTTTCTCTCGCTACGATCTGCGATAATCTCCTCTTCCCCTTTCATCTGTTCTCAACTTTATTATCCCTGCGATTTATGTACGATCGGACGACACGTGTACTGAGAAAAAATGTGATAAGTTTGACTAAATTAGCGGTCACAGGCGGGGAAACGCAGATCAAGTTACTTGAACTGATAATTTGCTAGACTTGACTACAGCTTCTTTCGTCAAACAATTTTCAATCGTTATAACCAAATTATTTAATTCAAGTAACTAGATCGGCGTTCCCCCGCCCTTGGCCGCCAATTTAGTCAAATCTATAACACTTATTTTTGTCTCTGTATGGAAAACGGCTACAGATTTATCTCTCGTCTCTTCTTCGTCTTCCGCCTCGCCCATCTTCCACGAACTTCTCGCGCGCGCGCGTATCCAACGTATGCCGAGATCGACGCGGGATTAGGTCACACGTGGAGAGGTACGCCCGTCCTTCGCGATCGCGCGGAGAGAGAGAAGGCGATCGATCGATCGACCGATCGGTAGAAGGGGACGCGGCCTCGAAAATAGTCGCGTGCTTACGTATGCCAGCTCGATCCTCCGCGCTAAACAAACGTACGCACTCACGCACGCTACCGCTCAAAAAGAACCGCGTTAAATATTCCTCCTACGGTAAGAAGTAAAGGAGGAGCGAAGGAGTGCGTAGATTCGGCCGTGGCCGCGCGAGGAGAACCGGTCAACCGCGATCGGCTTGTCCGTGTACACATATCAGTCGGCTTCTGACCGTCTTCGAGGAATCGTCCGGACTCTCGCAACGTCCTCTTCTCTCTCTCTTTCTCGTCCTGATTTCCATCCGCCGGAAAAATCTTATCTCCGCCCGAATTGCACCTGATAAACGGGGCAAGCCTTCGCGATAACGGTTCGAACCGCCGTGGAAGCGCGATGATAGCATCGCGCAAAGTCACACGCGGGTGCGCGAGGGCGATTCGTCGGGTTGGCGAGCGCTCGTGAAGTATAAGCTGTATTAATTCGTCGCTCGTGAACCGTCGACGGTATCAGTACATTCGAGAGGGAAGAATATATACAAACGCGTGGAGGTAATTTTCTGTGTCGTGCGTTTGTAGTGAAGATTTTGTTCAGTGAATTGTGCAGTCGAAACGGTTCCGCATATTTGGTTTGCGCTGGAAGGATATCCCGAGTTTTTTTTAAGTATTTTATTGCTGCTGCGTGCAATTTATTTGGCGTGTTTCGCACATTATTGCGTTTTAAAGAGAGTGAACGTGATCTCGTCCTCCAAATCCTATAGAGGATCGGAGATCGGGCCGCGAGATTTGCCCCTCAGCCTCCGTAATGCTTTTCGAATGCTGGTTATGATTGGGATTGCTTCGCATCTTGAGGCTGCTGTGCTGTACAATGCTTTTTTCTTTACTGACGCCGATGGTGAACTAACTCATTTTGCATGCTACTCGAGATTCTACCGTTTCATGATGATTCACTTCTGTGCGGACTCAGCATACAAACCTCTCGCAAAGATCTCGGCGATTCTTCCTAATAATTCCGTCATGAGGAAAAATTCCAATTATTTCCCCTTCGCGTTATACACGCGAAAAAAAAGAAATCATATGTAGCATTTACAAAGTTTGTGGTAAATTTCGGGATAAGACCAATTTATTGTTACGATAACTACGATTTTAATAAAAATTACAGCAACGCTTACAACCTCTACAATTTTTACTAGAATATTTACTAAAATCGTAGTTATCATAACACTTACGGTACCTAGCGGTCAGGGAATTCTGGAAAACCTGGAATTGTCAGGGAATTAAGTAGGTCAGGGAAATGTCAGGGAAAAAGTAAAGACTTTTCTGGAATTTTCCGAAAATATTCAAATCTCACAATATAGCTTGAATTCTGGTCTGATTAAACTTTGTAAATGATACGATTAATTTTTTTCCTTGCACGTCCGGAATTCTTTCTCGCGCCGCATCCTCTCGTACGAGAAACCCAAAGCTCTTCCCGATAGCGATGCGAAAGTGCGTATATCTCTTAATGATGAAATTTTAAAAAGATTTAAATCACATTTTTTGAAAGCGATAAATCATTATGTAAGGTTCAAAGCCTTGTAAAAAATTATATTCTCATTTCGACGATTCTCCCTTTCAAAAACTCTCGTACGCTCCACTCTTACGCTAAACCGAAACATTTTTCTAACGATATACCCGAACAAATGTCTTCCACGTTCCGCGACCGAGAGGGGTCAACAACTTTGACCGCTCTAACGCTCGTCTACGACGACATGAACGAGGCAATCTCTCGCGACCGGAATTCAAACCAGTGATCGCCCTGAAACGGTAGTCGCTTCTCGCACGTGTCTCGCGCGAGTACGAGCGGACTCACCGATCTAATTTGCATGCGCGCAGAGAGCGCCGGTACCAAATTTGTGATCGTTTCGACGTCCCTCTCCAGGAGCCGAACGTGGGCGAGATAGCGGTCGAGGAATCGGCCCCCCGCGAGAAGAGCGCGGCGACGTGTTCGCCGGAAGCCTCCCAGGTCCCGGAAACCGCGACTCCGATGGAACGCGCCGAGGTGGAGAACGAGAACGGCTCGCGGGATGATCAGCAGCAGCGCGCGCAAGAGCAGAAGGAGAAAGAGGAGGATCGAGAAGCAATTCGAGAGGCGCCTACGCCACCCGGTGCGCCTGCGATGGCGATGGAGAGGCCGATGACTCTGACCTTCGGAAAATCCGCGCCCACCACCTTCGACACCGTGGATACCGTCCTCAGTCCTCTGTCTCCCATGGGGAAACAGGTTGGTGACTAATAACGCGCGATAAATGTATTGATTTTGACGGAGCTGCGCCCGATTATCGCGGGCGAACGATAAGCTCGTTCGAAGAGCCGTGCTTGCGCGTTCACCACGATGGGATGAAGAATGACGCGCGTCTACGAGTATCGTGAGCTGCGGTGCAGCCGTAACGACGCGGGGTCAATTAGCGTCGTTGTTATTTTCAGACGACGTCGATAAGCCGCGAGCAAATGGACGAGAATAATAAATGCGGAGCCGGTGTAATATCATTGATCGATGAGACGAAAGATCGAGCGTGTCGATTTCGAAATAGTTGGAATCGAATTAGAATCAACAAATTGACTCTTGGTGCTCATTAATCATTGGCGCCTATCGCGAAGAACCTCTACTTCGGTTTCTCGATATTCTTTTTTCCCCTCGAATGCGGGCGTCATTTGGACGACTCTTCTGCTCCCGCAGATCCTTCCACTGAACCTGTCGAGCGACGAGGAGATCGTATCCGGTCTCGCCTTCTCGCTGAGACCACCGACGAGCGTGGAGCCTCCCAAGGAAAAACCGCCGCCGCCTCCCGTGGATCTCAGCGACGAGGAGAGTCCTTCGGTCGAGCCCCTGAAGAGGCTCAACTCCACCAGGAGGATCAAGAAGGAGCTGCGCAATCGTCGCTCCGACTTCCTCGGCATCGAAGGGGTGAGGAGCGATTCGGGGAAAATTAGTTCAACGACCGGCTCTTCCCTTCCGACGTTTTCCCTCCAATTCACCGCGCGCTCTTCCTCCCTCCGCAGATGAACGATGACTATCTGGAGCGCGAGTTGACCCTGACGAAACCTCCCGACATGGCGGCGATTCTCGCGGAAGAGCGTCGCATCGAGCAACTTCACCGCCGCTCTTACGACACGGACAGCAATTACGAGCAGGACTCCAGCCACGAGAGAGATTCCGGAGTCGAACTGGGTCACGCCGAAGACTGGACGAAGCAGGCGGTCAGTCCCGACATGTCGCAGCATAGTCGTCAGAGCAGCGAGCCCTTCGGAGCCAGCGTAACTTCGTCCGAGGACGACGAGATCACGAAGAAGGAGAGGGAGATCATCGAGGTCCTCGAAAGGGAGGAGCAGTGGCGGTACGGCAACGATCGGGAGCTGAACAGGTTCGTTGAAACGGGCAGTCGTCCATTCGAATTTCTTACAATGACGTCGCGGAGAACGCCGTGGATTGTTCCGAATACCATACCAAATCCCGGGTCACGGTCGTCGAGGAGGGCCGCGGTCGAATTAATTACGGTCTCCCGTGCCAGAGATGGCCGCTAATTATAGCCTAGATTAGACGGTCCTTCTGGCCCCTTCGCAGAGTCAACCGGTTCGGTCAACTGACAAAGAAAATACATGGAAGTATAAGAGTCGAGCTACCCGCGAACTTGGTCGATTCGATCCAACGGGTAGAAATTCCGGCGACTTCGTTAGCATACGAGCCTACAAGCTTATTTTTATCCGACTCGCTCAACAGCGACATAGGTGAGAAGCTGGCGCACAAGCTGCGCAAGCTGGAAGAGGAGAAGATGCAGTTGGAACGCGAGCGCGCGCAGGAGATAGAGCTGCGCCGGCAGGAAGAGACCTTGCGAAAGAACGAGGAGAACATTCGTAAGCAGGAAGAGATTTTGCGCAAACAGCAGGAGGAAGTCGCGCGGCAACAGGAAGCCGCTCGCGCCGCGGAGGTCGAAGCGAGACGCGCCGAGGAGACGAGGCAGGAGGAGCTCAGGCTCCAGGCGGAAAAGCTGAGGATCCAGAGCGAGCTCGAGGAGAAGGAAAGGAGGGCCGCGGATGCGCGCCGGCAGGAGGAGATGCGCATCAGAGCGATGGAGAATCAGATACGCGACCACGAGGTGAGCCGGTTGAAAGCATTCGCGGAAGTTTGGGCTACTCGCGAAATAAGTTATGCATACAATTTCCCCGGTAGATTTCTCCTTCGGCTTTCAAGTAGTTTTATCGTAGTCTATTTTCACGCGCACTGTACCATACGCACTGACGGGAAGGTCCTTGTTACTTGTGTTCGCAGAACAAGTCAATGGGTGCTGGGTTGAGCGACCGTGAGGACGAGTTTGCTTCTGGGGTAAGGGCGGTCGTCAGTACTATCGATTTTTCCTTTGGAATGGTCCCCGCGTTACACGCTTCCTACTTGTTCGCCCGTACGCGAACCGCAACGTTTACGCGGGTCGAAGACAAAAGCGCACCGTTTCACTTTGCAGGAGGTCCTTCGAGTCGAGCGAGAACTCCTTCAACTGGAGCAGGAGGAGTTGAAGCGTCAGCGGAGTAACTTGGCCTATCGCGAGCAGAAGCAGCAACAATTGGCGGAGCAACTGCAGGACCAGTGGAAGTCGATGCAGGATGTGGCTCACGTTCCGGCCGTAAACAATCAGCCGCTCAAACCGCACCCGCCGGTGAACTATAGATCCTCCATGCCGAATCTCCAGCTTCAGGACGGTCAGAGGAGGAGGCCTCCACCGCCGCCGATCCCCCCAGCGAAGCCTCTCAGACTCATCGAGCAGAGGCAGAAGAACGTCACGATCAGGTAACGAATTCGTTCTAGCGACGAAATTCAACTATATCACATTTTCGTAAACTTTGTCTCCACTTACTGGCTCATCGCGTAATTGAGATTAATTGAAATGGATATCAAATGACAAAGGAATTACTTCAGTTCTTTTTTTACTTTACAATCTCCCATTCGAACCTAATCGCTCGAATGTAATTTCCGGTTTACCGCACGGGAAACGCGATATATAGATTCAAGGTGTGACAGTGAGATCATATGGCAAACATAGCTCAGTGCGGTTCTGGCTACGAGCGAAGCGAACGTTTATTTTTTTGTTTGATGATCAGGAACAGTCGCACTCCATCCGCGGATTCAATTCCGCAGCAGGTCGATACAACCTTGCGGCACAGCGCTTCGGCAACGACACTGGCAGTTCACGCCGGCCAACAAATGACGAGGCAAACCCTGCAAGCCCTCAGCGCCGCGCCTCGACCGCGTATCGTTCAGGGAGATCAGTGGGTCCAACGCAGAAAGAGCGACGTTCCCCGTGGCACTCAAGATGTCAATTACCAGCATTGGCTCATACAGGTAAGTCGATAATTGATAATCGAAACGAACATCGGCGACCAGTTACACCGGTATCACGTTCATTGATTCATTTTCACTTCAGGAAGCGGAACAGAGGAGGATCAACGAGAAGAATCAGCGCTCGCCCCGTAAGCCTCAAGCTCACGTGACGGGAACATCCGTACCGTACACCGCCTCACCTCCACGGTCGGACAGCAAACCTCTACCGGATTCCATCATTCAGACTCTCACCCAGAGAGTGCAAAACAGGGCGCAAGAAAAACCCTTGCCGCCCAGAAGAAGGTAGAACGAAGTTCCAATCGCCTTCCATCCTTTCTTCGCTATTTTTCATCTCAGATCACATGAAGACACTAATTGGACTTTCAGGCTGGAGCATAGCGCGAGTCAGGAGCACATTCCGCCGCTGCAACATCAAGGGCAGCAGCACGCGATCCACCAGCAGAAAGCGCAACAGTCCCCTGCCGCCACCAGTGCGGATTCGCAGGAGAAAATGCTGAGCGTGAGCGGAAAAAAGAAATGCTCCCACTGCGGTGACGAGCTGGGTAAGAATTCGCTCGAAGTCGATCGCATTCCTTCTTAATCTCTCTCGCTGATCACGGGCAAAATTTTAAACGGTCGTTATGTCATTTTAGGCCGAGGAGCCGCGATGATAATAGAAAGTCTACGGCTGTTCTACCACATGGAATGTTTCAAGTGTTGCGTGTGTCACGTGCGACTCGGTGACGGACTCATGGGAACGGACGTACGCGTACGAAACCACAAGCTTCACTGCCATAACTGCTACTCCAGCGACGACGGTATTCACACTTAACTCTGCTTGGTGTCGTATCGTTTATCCGCCCCGTTATGCATAGGTCACTGTCGACTACTTTGCGAACTCCGGTCGGAGCGCTTAATGCCGTGATAGAGAACGTCGAGCGCCGTGCGCGAAGGCATCGCGTAGACCGATTTCGAGTCGACGAGCCACGAGAGATACGATGACGCCGCAACGTTACCACGCGGGATCGACGATCGCTGCTCTCACGGCATTATCGCTATCTATCGCTTACCCGCGTCATCCACCCACCCTGTACTCACGCAGTCGTTCTATTGCATTTTCAGGTGTCAAATTCAGCTGTGTGTAGAAATTTGGGCTATGGATCTAAGCTGACTAACTTGAATATAGCGTGTCCCGGCTATATTTTATAAGCTATAGTTGACCGTTTCGCCACCTTGCCCGGAGGTGTCATTAAAATTTTTCTTTTGCTTGTAAATATACGTGCCCACGAGAGGAGGAAGGCAAGAAAGCCGTTTTCCGTCAGCCAATCGCGCTAGATCGCGCACGCGAACTTCTCGACGCGAAGAAAGGAACCTGAGTTTTTACACATTGTCGATTCGTTTTGTTAACTAACACATGTAAATAGAGTGTATTTATGTAATTAGTTTAACGTTAAGAGTACAGAAAGCGCAAGTCGTCGTCGGCCGTAATCCGCAGTTGCGACGGAGTACCGTAAAGGGGAATCGGCGGAATATATCCGAGCGCGGAAAGAAATACTGTATATTTTTGTATTATAATTTGTGATATTTATAAATGTTCTCTCTCGGTATGCGTACTGAACAACGAGAACGGTCTTCGGATCACGTCGGATGGAGCAAAGTGCTTCGGCATGCGTAACATAGTGTCTAAAATCAAATTGAATAATCTCTATTGAGAATCTTAAATTTTAGTTACTTTTACGTAAAGCAGTAATTAACATTAGTTATACATCGGGGTCTGATTGCAGATGTCGAATCGCTCGTCAATCAGACGGCGCATTCCGACGTAAGCCTCAGAGGAAAAAAAAAAGATCGCGATCGCGCGATACGAGGAAATTACGATTTTTCCAGACTTAGCCAAGTCCGTGGATGAATCGCTGTAATCGGCCTTAAGAAACGTAATTATTATTGTGAAATATTGTAAGATACACAACTTATGTTACTACAATGTGTAATTTTATATTATCAAAAAATAAATGTTATCATAGTCCTTGAAAGTCTTCTTCCGTACGCGCCGCAACTAATCACTGTCGCAGAGTTTTACATTTTACGTCCTTCAAAGTCAACGCAGCTACAAAAAGTAGGTATGTATACTTTGCAATAAGGATTCATAATGTATGTCGAAGAAATTCCGACAGGCGTTTGTCCATACGCGAACGTAGTTAATGATTCCAAGGTTGAGACCAGTAGAGTTCTTACCCTCTGGAACGCTCTACTTCATGACGATCGTCGTCCCTCGTTCCGACGCCTCGTTCGAATCATATGTATTTTTGAATTTGTTATCTCGTCACTCAATTCTCCCAAGGATAATAGCGTCGTTAATATTACCCGATCACAAAGAACCAGGGAAAAATATAACTGAAATCGCTCCCATTGATATTTCTTTAAAAGCATTCGTACTTCCGCAGGAGCAAAGGCGAGCCACGAGTGACGCACTCGCAAATATTGACGGGTACGTGCTTATGTAAATGAAAAAAAAAATCTTTCTTATCGAACATTTCTAGTATTTCAGGCTTCGTGTATAGGTGTACTCTCACGCTACAGACATACGTGTTATCCATTTTAATCGCTAGACGCTTTTTCTATTTTATTCTTTTTCCTACTAGATTATTTTCATTTTTTATTGCTCCTATTCTCCTTCTGAATATCTAGTTAAAATCTAACGTCGAGAAAAATATCGAAAATCATGAATGCACGTAATCCCCATCCAATAAAATTGTTCTTGGCATCGCTGAACCGTTCGATCGGGCCCTCGTAAAGTCTTATCGCAACCACTATTAATAAAGACGCGTGTTACACTGTTATTCGGGTCTAGACGCACGCGTTCAGTAGGAATCGAGAAAAAAAAACCGTCGAATCAACAGTCGAGAGTCTCCGAGCGCTCGGCGACTCTCGACATTCGAGGATACGCATGGGAGTTCTCGGTATTATACGCGGTATGCGGGGAGCACGTTACAGTGCTCACATCACTCGTGAGCCGTTTTTAATTCAGTCCGTTCCGAGGTGCTGACGCTGATGCCAGCATCCAGTTGTTATTGCGAAGGTGCCTGTACTCGATAGGGTCGTCAGGTAAGTCGTGCTCTAGCTTTTTATGAATGTTCCTCTATTTCTCTCGCCGATAAATCGGCGTCTAACGGGGCAAGTGAGACGATTAAAGCAACCGGTGATTAGATACCTGTAATTCTTTCAAATTAGCTTCATCTCTTACTTTATAAAATGCGTGTAGCATCCGTCTCTTCTATCTGCACCTTCCACATCTCGTCTAAACTATCATTTATGTATCTCATATTTTTATTTTTAGTTGACCACGCGTAATTACTAATTCCATTTCCACTTACATTAAACAAAAAAGCCAGAAAAGAAATTGTGTGGAACACTTATATCAGCCCGTAGAGCATCTGACGCTTTTCATCTCGTTGCAGTTCCACGTAAACCCTGCTACTCGCGTTAACAGAGCGAAACGACGCTACGTCTCAACGGGAGCGTGTAACAGAAACCATTCTCCTTCCGGGAATTAAAAGACGCTGCTCTCGATCCGTGACGTTATCGCGCTTGGCGTTGAAAAAAAGAATGCGGAAATGAGTGGAGGACGCGACAAGAAGAAGCTATCAGGGTCATTATTTAGGAAGTAATATTTCAGGTTTTTCGATTTTTAGCGATCGAACAGCATCCGCGGTGTCCAGTGTGAGACGAGAGGTAGTGCCGCGTCGAGGATGAGTTTACGGTGGATACAAGAGACGCAACCGGCTCCAACGTGCGACGAAGAGTCCAGCGACATCGAGGACAGTTGCAGCGATGACAGCTACGACAGCGACGTGTCCGCGAATGACGAAGATGTCGTGGACGACGGTCATCGAAGACAGAAACGGGAAACGCGTCGTCATGCAACTACTACCGTCACTTTTCGGGAGGATGGGTAGGTGTAACAAATTTCGAAAAAAAAGTCGTAGTTGAATTCAACGTCTTTCTCTATTTCAAATATAAACTTTCCTGGCAAAATTGTCAAACTGCGGAAATTAACGAATAGTCGTTTCTATCGAAGATTGAAAAAAAAAAGTAGATACGTTTATCTCCCACAGCAGGACGACCTATTTTTATTCGAGGAAAAAGTGCACTTCTATCAAGAACGATACTCCTCACGGTAATTCACATGGAGGGGAGCTCTAATTCAATTAGACCGTTCGGGGTCACCGGATACTTGACTTTAGCGCGTGTTCAGATTCGACGATAAGGCGGAGTTTGAAGCGGCAATCACGCGCGCGCACCTCTGACTCGAACTTCTACTTGAAAATTGTTTTAGATCGGCGGGGCGTCTTGGCTAATTTTAGTTGTGAGCGCTAAACCGACGCGCTTCGACCGCCGCTAATGAAAACAAATTCACGAACACGACGTTATCCCGAAATCGTTCATTGGTGTTCCTTTCATTCTGCATACCTGTATTTTTTATTATATTAGGTTCGACTCGTCGAAAAAAGTACACGAAAGCAAACGAACCGTAATACCCCATCGACATAAATAAAAATGCGTCTCTTTCATGCTGTGCCGTGACCTGGAAAAAAGAGATCGACGTAATGTATCCTAGCGCTCGATGTAAACACGCGAGCCACCGAGCATGAACGTATAAAGTTGGAGTACAATGCGTATGCCCCGACGAGATCATTACGCTAGCGGTAATTACTTCCCCCTGGAAAGTAGAAGCTATCGCGTGTACGTTTAACGATAAGAGCGTTTTAATAGCTCTCTATCGAGCCTATTTTAAGCGGATTATTTTAGCGGCGTACGCCTCGCGATGAGTAAATAAATGCTTCTACGAGAGATTTTGCCGATGGCAAATATATCGCGCGCATGCTACCAAATTGAATTTACGTTTATGTTACTCTTTAGGAGTCCCTTAGTCGAGAAACCCGAAAGACCTGCTCACTGCGTAATATGGGATCCGCGACAACCGGCGCAAGATCCGATCTACGGCGCTAATGTAATACAACTTTATTGTCGAACGGGTTACCATCTCGCTATCACGGCGGCGGGACGTGTACGAGGTTTAAGTAGCAACAACGAACAACACGGTAAATATTCGATGCGAATTAGTACTGTCGATGCACGACTGATATCTAGAAAAAAAATAAAAACGTATTTTAATATCATTACTCCTCCGTAGCGTTCCTCAACATAACTCCGGTATCTTTTGGAATTGTACGAATACGCGGCGTCGAGACTGGGCTTTACTTAGCGTTCAACGAAAAAGGACATTTATACGGAGAGGTAATATCCTTGAAAAAAATTACCGCATTTTACCTAACGCTAAATGATCGTACGTAAAGAGTGAAGGCGAAAGCTGTTCCCTTTTCAAATGGATCAATTTTCAGGCAAATGTGGACAGAGATAATACGGAATGGGAGCAATGGAAGATCGGCTCGTACGATGCGTTTCGATCGCGAAAGTACGCAGCGTCGTCGTGGTGGATAGGAATAAAACGAAACGGTCGACCGAAACCGGGTCCGAAAACTGCGTGGGGCCAAAAGGCGATACAGTTTGTACCGAGAGATGTACAGTAAAATTTCAAATTCTATAACTGTAGTTTCAAGCATTTCTTCGTAACACAAAATTCTATAGATGCATGTGCGAATGTATCCTACAGACACGTATTATATGTTCAACCGAACGTTAGAAAGAGAAAGTCATCATTCCCTCGTTAATGTATTCACTTGCTACGTCGACTAATAAAGTGGAATTTTATCGTATAATTAAGCAGACTTAAGAAACATTTAAGATTTCGTAAATTCGATAACATGCTGAAATATTAACCAACAGTAACTACCGTTGTTAAATTGTGCGGACCGGTAGTTAATACGTAGGATCAAGGAAGAAGGACAACATAATGTTTCCCACAGTAAAATAGGTAAAATACTAATGGATTACATTACGATTTTTTGAAATATTAGGTACAGACATTGAAAAACTTTTCCACTGAATATAATGTTTATTAACACATTGTGTCGCATAATAATAGAATAGTTTTGTGCATTCTGCTTGTGCTCGTGAGCTTAAACTTTCCCGCCAGTCGCACCAATCAGGTCGAGCGATATAATATTAACTTTTCTTTGTTAAACGTATTCTTGCGTAGCACATTAATTATTACTTCCGTTAATCATGATGTACGCTACGAGCAAACTATGGTATATCAAATCGTCCAAATATATGTAGAGGAAGGTGTGCTAAAACAGGACTTCCCCCGCCCCTCATTATAATTTGAAACCGAAAGCAGAGGCTAACCCGTTTTAACCCACTTTCTCCTATACAAGAAAGCAATTACTTTTTAGAATTTGCTCATACCGTAAATATTAAAATGCAACTTTTTCCTATAAATATTCGCTATAATAATTATTATTCATAATTTTTTTTATTATCTTCTCTATACACCTACATAAATAGCGGTACGTTCATCTAATATACAGTTCTTAAGCAAAGCTTAAACTTCACGAATTTGTATCTCCTCCATTAAACAACCCAGAGGAATTTTTATTTCTCGTTTTGGTCAGAGATTGAACGTGTACCCTAAACGAATGTATATAATGAAATAAGTGATTGAGAGCTACTGCCGTGATCTGATGAAAACTGGTATAGACGCTATTGATGAAAAATTTAATTACCGCGATTTAGATCAATGTACTTAAGAGACGTACAATTATTCTCGTTTTCTCGACATTATAAAATGCAAAATGTAAAAAATGTACTTCCAATATTCCCCTTTAGACCAATGCCTCGGTTCATTCCTCAGCTCGCCAAAATAGGCTACTCTCAACAATTTTCCCATCAACTATTTATCATTCCAGTTCTTCTATATTGCAATTAAAAGTAAGTATATTAACAAAATATATTTCTTACCCTGAATGAGCTAATGCAATAGGATATTTCTGCTTATCATGTAAATATCTTGTATATGTTATGCTTTTTGCTAACTACATATCGAAGCCTCAAAGCACACCGGGTGCTAAACAATGTAAAAAACGGAAAGTCAATTCTTTGGTGATTCTTACTTGGATCAAGCACATTTTCTCAAGCGTGAAGCCTTCTAAGTGATCTGAAGAGATCTTACATGGATATTGCAAATGCGTCAATTTATTTAATTTCATACCATCAATCAAACTTTGTATAAATTGCAAAAACGTTCGTCGATTTTACGTTATCGTCCGTTCGAAAGGATGTACGAATTAACAAGCATCTGTAAATACTCAAATGCTAAATTCAAAGTAAACTATTGTAAGCGGTGTGGTCATTTTATCTACTTGACTCATATTCAAAGTGGAGAAACAATTGTTGCCAGAATCGGCATACTTCTTACCATAATGTATTATGTAAAAAACCAGAATACTGGGTCAAAAAATCTAGGAAATAATTGAATGTGTAGCCTTGAGATTCTTATCTTTACAGATTGGCTCTATATGGCGAAAAATGAACTCACTTCTTTTTAGATTTAGGACTAGTCGATGTAAAAACGCTTGAAGCCGACATTAAATTCTCAATGTACTGACCCAAAACTTGATTCTCGCTACGTAATTTTAAATTTTCTTCCTTGACGCTGTCTACTCGTTGCGATAAATCTGGACACATCAAAATGAAACGTATGTTTTGAGTCTCCAAGAAACGAAAGAAAGGAAAAACTTACCGTCGAGAGTATTCTGAAGTTCGAGGACTTGCGAGATGAGCCTCGCTTTCTCCTCTTGTTCATCTGGACTTATGTCTGGATCTAAACCTGTAAAAGTGAGATAATTAATTTTTGAATAGGATAAGTTAGGAGCAAAAAATGAATAATTTTACAACAGATAC
Organism: Xiphydria camelus; assembly: GCA_963678675.1. Taxonomy (NCBI): domain Eukaryota; kingdom Metazoa; phylum Arthropoda; class Insecta; order Hymenoptera; family Xiphydriidae; genus Xiphydria; species Xiphydria camelus. The sequence continues at coordinate 31,763,515 of OY783194.1, forward strand.
AACTTTTATTTCTACTCTAGTTCAGAGGTTCAGCAAGGGCAGGAAGTTCGTAAAACTTGAGAAAATCTCCTGGTACGAGTTCTAGATCAATTTTTGGACCTCGGAAGCTCAATTACACGTGAGAAGTAATTCTTAGTGACTTACTATTAGGACTGCTACTTCCATTAGTAAAAGTAGAAGGGATAGAATCCATACTCCGCCCGCGAGCTAATGCGTCCGACACGTGAGACATGTTGTCGACGACCTCCTCCTCGGGGATGATGACTGCAAACATAAATCAAAGTCTTGAACTGGTCAAATTTTGAAAGTAGGTCAGAGAGATGCGTGCGAACTTTGTACCTTGAGGATCATCGTCCGCCAGTGGTATACTATTCATGTCGTCTTGAAGCTTAGCACCGGACATCATAGACGCAGACATCCCGGAACCGCTTACTTTACCGAAATGAATAATACAAGCTAAAACTACGCACAATAGTCAACGCTTCGGCGGGCTATTGATTGCGCGAATACGATTCTACCACTTAGCGCGAATGACGGAGCTACGGAAAGAAATACATCGGCGTAAACCGTGGACTCTCTACTTCACCGAATGATTCATCAATTAGGTACAACTCACGTTAGCGTATTCGATAACTCGGTACGCATGAACTGACATCTCAAAATGAATTCCTCGCCATTAAAACGCGTGCCGCCATCTGCGACGACCTTTATTCATTGTTACCAACGAAACGTTTGGAAAACATAAATTACTATAAATTTCGTACATTTTCGTCTCGATTGAAACAAGATTACGCTGATTATTGTACAATTTTTAAACTAAGAATCATCATGACATAAAAATCTAATGGATTAGATCTTTACGCGTAAAAATTGGTCGAGATTGCCGATCGTAATAACAAAATCTCATCTAGATTTTAAAATCTAGTACCCAAACGAAATGCGATATTCAAACAGTGCTGGCACTCGAAAGAAGTTGACGCAAATTATGCGTGCTTTGGAAGCACAAGGACGCAAATGACGTTGGTTTCCTTGACGTTGGATGAAGTGAAAAACTGAGGACGGTGCGAGCACCTGCAGTGCGTGCTGTTTGTTGTGCCGTGTGGAGTGCTTTTTTCCAACCCCTACGTTGGAGTTTCGTTTGTTATATCGTTATAATGCTCGCGCTGAAAGTATAATCGCGAACAAAGCCAAGTATGTGCAGCTAAATGCAATTGACGAAACGAATGTTCTTTCCGCGACGGACTACCTGATAAAGTAACTGGTGCTTTTGCGTTATTGCAAACGAAAAAGAAAGAAGCGTGGGATATTTTGCGATGGCAGATTTCGATGCGATTTACGAGGAGGAAGAGGAGAACGAACAAAATTTGGAAGACCATTACGTGACAATGGTCCCCGACCCTATAGTCATTCGTGGTGCTGGAAACATGACTGTGTAAGTACGATTTTTCACCCCTTTTTTCCCGACCGTGAAAATAACTCCGGTCAAAGTTCTTAACATGGAACGACCTCGTAGAACAAAGCCTACTTCCACATACACCTGCTTTCGAGTCGGAAATGTATCAAATGACTTTCATATTTTGAATAAGACGCAGGATCGAGAGCAGCTTTTCGACCGCCTTTTGAAAAATAATAGATACAAAAACTCGAGCAATATATCGAACTGTGCTTTTCAGCACGTGACGACTGGGTTAAAAATACTGGATCACAGAGAAAGATATTCCAAACTTGAACCCCTGCATTATGTGTTTTAGGTTTGCGCTTAGCAATCGATTTGAATCCGAATTTCCCAACGGCTTGGTGTCTCGTGTTGCTCCTGAAGAGTTCAAGGCAACTATAATGCGAATAAATAGTATACTCAAGAAAACTCTACCTGTTAATGTTAAGTGGTTATTTTGTGGCTGTGTTTGCTGTTGCTGTACATTGGGATGTTCGCTGTGGCCTGTTGTTTGTCTCAGTAAAAGGGTAAATATATTGATATATTGACTGAAACGATTAAATATCATTTTAGAAAATCTTCTGCCTATTGCATTGAACGCTCATACTTTTTTTTCACTATTATGCAAATAAAAATATCTGTATATATATAATTACAAAGTAGCCGTTATCTCTTATTCTTAGACGCAGCATTCATTGAATAAATTATTGGAATGGGAGAACAGTAGGCTTTACCATAAATTAGGCCTGCGCTGGCGATTGACGAAGCAAAGATGTGATAGCTCCTCTATGATGGAATACGTAAGTACCAATTTTGAGCTTTTACTTGAATTCATATATAGTATAATATTTATCTTTATTAAAGTATGGTCTAATCTTACGTTACCCGCATATTAAAGCTCTTCGTCTTTTTTTTACAGGTTCTCTTAGTCGAATTTGTTCCAAAAATTCCGATATACAGACCAGACTAAAAACGCCGTCTGGGTTTCCTTCTGGATCTAGAAACTGCAGCCGTGGCGTGAACAACTAGTGATTAATGCACGTTCGACGTGATGTCAAGGTCCCACTTTCTATGTTGTGTGACACAGACGTTTCCAGATTGTATATTTTTGTAAATATAATATGTACGAAAGCACAGTACAATAACAGTATAAAAGTAGAATCAACAATGAGTAAGTACTACCACATTAAAAACGTTATATACAATGCTAATTTTGGCTGCCTCGCGATGAATCTATACTTTGCTTGGTCCTGCCGAACGACGTTAGCTTTTACGTCACAGTAATTTTGGCAATATCATTAAGATGCAAAAATTATAACGATTTTAAAGTCATTATGTACTCAATGCGTTTAAATCTCAAGCTGTACTGCCCTTTCTGCAGGTACAGAATTTGGACTTATTTTCTTCCATACAGTTTTGTATGGAACCTAATTTTCATGAATCTATACGCAAGATTTTGTGAAGTCATTTTTTATGTTTAAAATATACAATGTTAAATATTTCGTAATGTTATATTCTTAAAAATTCTATACCAATTTTTTCGTTGGTTCAATATGTAGCTCTTATTCGTATTTTCATAAGAACGTATATTGGTTCTGTTCATTCTACTTGATATATTCTCATAAAATTATAATTTAATATTGAATTCACTTTCATGAAATTCAAATTAAATCAAAGCTAAATGAATAGGAGAAATCTCTGTCTTTGTCAGGATTTCAGTTTATTTGGGCTTGGTAATCTCTGTAGTCGTAATTCAACATTGATTCATTTTGTGCTACATTTTGGTATAATTATGTTTAAGAACCCACAGGCTATAAAAAGTTTAAAATATTCGAAGTAAGAAATTAATTTGACTTACGACGGTACAACGAAAATACTGAAATATAGATATTAATATGGGAAATAAGTTTCATGAATATTATAGGCATGAAATGAATTGAGAAAATTTGTAGCATATTCAGGAGTGCGAACGTTTATTTATATACATGTACATGTACATATATTCATGTTTTTTTTTTCGGCTGATCAGTTAATTTCTTACCAAGGTGATACAGATGACATTATTATAGAGTACAAAAATATATTTCTATCTAATATCCAATTTGATTTGAAACTTGAAAAATATTTTGGATCACAAATTTATCCTTACAGTTCAGTTCCATGTAAGCCTTACACATCAAGCATTGAACAGTCTATTAGTATTTTATGACCCGATACGTTTATAAATATATTTCTGTAACTTTTCATTGGAAAACACGTGAAATAGTTATACGAGAGTTTTCCTTGTCTGCATTTCGACACAGTCATTTTTCCACGAAAAATGTTTCAGTGTATGGAACAGGGTATTCTCTAACTAGATGCCCGCGGGCGCTCGTCAGCTCGTACCTATACTTTTCTTCTCCTCCACCATTCTCTCTCCCACCATGATGCACCTTTCGGCTATTAGTATCCTTCGCCTTCAATATTTACGCAGCTCCGAGTGCCCGCGAAGGGGAAATCGTTAAAATATCCCGATATGGAATATCATGTGCGCGTTATTCAATATCTCTGTACCATTAAACAACGAATTAAAATTGATTACCAGTCACTTAAACATTACGTTAAGAGTTTCGTTTAAGTTATCGACCTGTTGGTTGAGCTGAGAAGACGAAACCTCGTGCAAAAGCCATACATGTGCATTTAAAGCTATTTAAAAGTGATACGTATCGTTAGAATTTAGTTAGGCAGGACGCTTGCCTAAGGTGGATTATATAATATGTGAGAAACATATGTAATAGATCGCTTATTCTGTTCGAAATAATGCTACTGCTGATAGGTAACCCACCTGATCGTTCTATTTACATTATATATAACACCAAGAACAATAAGATTGGGAAGTCAAGTTTTCAAAAAATTAATCTTTATCCCTGGGACAGAACGAAACGTTTACGAAAATGTATGTATTTTTAACCGGTAACGTAAAAACTTAAACGTTATAGCAACGGTTGACTGACTGCGCTGAGAGCACTTCCGCGAAAATAAAGCTTGAATATATTTCAAAGGCGGCACTTGCGCGATGAACGCGCCGAGATTGAAAACAATTACAAATTTCAACGAAAAATTGACGATTATGTTATTTGTAATATTTCGAGCTTTAAAGGAACGGGCAATCGTTATTTGACATGTGCCTCTGATTAGGTGAATTTGTACAGTATATGTATAAAGCGGTTCCTACAATGTTCTGTATAAGTATAGTATTAATGCTCTTATAATAGAGAATAGCATATCACAAACCTGCTTACGAGCTTGTGCCTCTCTTTTACTCTGGTACAGCGAGTTAAGATATGAAATGATAAGAATAAACGGAAGAGTTATTAATATGCTTACCTATCATATTTCTTTTTGTTTAATTATCGTTACACTTAAAAACAGCTCAAACGTCTAGTCTATTAAATAATCGCGAATATGACAACATATTTTTATGTTAACCATCCTTCCTGTGTGTAATCACGTATGTATATAATTATAAATGGAAGAGTTGAACCACTTTTCTTCTGAACAAAGAGAAAGAAATAATTCAAAATTGAAACATATACGTAGCCAACAAGGAGACATGTTTGACTAGAGGAATTGCGGCGCGAGAAATTAAACTTTTTGCACTTCGGAAAATCTGTTCAACGACTTATTACTCCATTGATACCATTAACACTTGTATGTATAGTGGCATACCTAGTGCAAAATATCTTACAGTAATACTTCATACCGTTATAAGTACATACCTACATAGAGTTCAATGGGTAGTTATAAGCGTGACCACAGAAGGCCGAACTCTCGCGAAATATCAATTCTTTCCAGCTTCCTATTTACGATTGCTTACGAATATGGCCAAATATTTGAACAAGTCTTTTTAGCTGTCTGCTCTATGAATACTCAATTTCTCCTTTCTTACTCATCTACAGAGTTTTATCCGAGGATTCAGAGTTTCTTCATTCCTATAAGCAGTAGTTCCCAGGCAATTCCATTGCAAGTTAGATCGTTTTGCAGTCCGCAGAATATTAAAGAGTATCGAGCAAACTTGGATTTGAAAGTAAACATTTGTTAAAAAATGTCAATCGGTGATATTTAATTGCCTTCGAGTGTATAAATTATAAATCGACTAAAAAATAAAATTTCAATTTATCCAGGGATGGAGTTACTGCACGCGACGTACTAGAATTTTTGTAGTCATTTTTAGCCGTTTAATGTTTCTCCGTCCGAATGGTGTAAATGTTTTCAGTATAAACAGGTTTCTTTTTGGTCAACCATAAAGTTGTTTATCCAGTCTAAAATACGAGGTTTAGTACGAGCCGAGGAAGTAGCTTTTCTCGAGGTAGTAAAAACGTTGTAGGATATAGGAGTTTGGTAGACTCTCGTTTTGAGTTCAGCACCTCAGGTTTGAAGCAAGTACTCGGAGCACATGTCTAATAGCGACGCGCGTAATTAAATTTTAAAATAGCGTCATCTTCGTCGTGATGGCATTACAAAGAATAATTCTGCGTTACGATAATTGAAGACAGGTGTCTTCGTAATTTGTAACGCGAAGTGAGATGTTGTCGTTTGTTAAGGCAAAGTACCTACGCGACACTATGCTCTGGACACTACGCTCTGGAATATTCCGTGAAAACTCAATGTTCGTTAAATTGTAGTGGAAACTGATGCACATAACAGGTCGGACAACATTTATTCAAGTTTTTTTCAATATTTATATCGACACACGCTCAAATTTGAATGAAGCGACGCATATTGGTATATACTCAAAAACAATCAAATGTGAACGAATACGAGTGCCACTTTACTAAGAGGAGAAGTTTATGAGGAAATCATTATTTATTATAACTTGATAAGTGTTACTTATGGAAGACTCTATTGCAACGACAACTGCAACAATCAATTGGTAAGAAATATTATTTATTAGTGATTTATAAATGTATTACAATTTTTCAACAAATCTAGCTAGCTACTTTGACAGAGCATTTTACAAGTTATTGTAACTAATTCTTTTTAATCGATTTCCTGAAGCAGAGCTCTTGATATTGAAATGTTAACATTTATCTCTATTTGTTATAATGTTAAATTTCAGGTACAATAATTCATGCCCAATATCACTACAAACCTTGGATTTTATCTATAACTTTGCACAACCAGATCTTGAAATTATTTGGCCCTGTGAGGTTCGTTATTACTGGCTAGAAATACAACCACTGGTGAATACTGTACGATTTTTGATTGCCTATATAACGCCATTTATAATAGTTCTTGGTAAGATTAAGAGAGTGATATTTCTTTCAATGTTAAGTTCGCGTACTCTTGTTCTTATTTACGTGGTACAATGTTTTTTTTTCTTCAACTTGCAGGATTAACATTGAATACTGTATCATTCGTCACATTAAGTACATCTGTACCAAACGATTCTAACTTATCATTATATCTAAGGGCACTTGCCTTGTCGGATAATGGAGCATTGATCTTCAATTATACCGTAGGCATTGCAAAATCTCATATTTCCTTTGTAAACAATCTATTTATGGTGAGCAAAAGACAAATAGTTGGACGTAGAGATTTTTAACGAATAATACAAAATATCAGAAGCTTACTCGATCGTGATACCTTTTTAGGAAAGTAAATTTCTCTGTGGAATGAGTTCCGTAGTCATGGTACTTTTTCACTTTTCGTCTACTTGGTTGGTCGTGTCTTTGACATGGGCCCGCGTCGGAGCTGTAATCTTTCCACTGCAAAGTCGCGATGCACGCCACGATCGTTGCGCAATTATAACGATTATCGTTGTAATGCTCGTCAGTTTCATCGTCTCTTTAACGAAATTATATACCGGAGGTAATTGGAACACCAGTTTCATGGAAAATACATACCCGGAAAATACCCGGATTCGATTTACGTAAAAGTCCGTAGAACTGTGATAGGAATATTATTCTTTCTTTTTTAGGATATGACTCTGACAGTATCTTCGAGTTTGTACCATGCCATAAGAAAGTAACTCCTTGGGGTAGTGCCATGTATTTTCACATTGCTTTCTCCACGTGGCTACCATTACTGTTCATATTTACCGGAAACTTAGTCCTCATTATTCGTATGAGACGATCTGATATAATTCGCTCCCAACTGACTGGTAAATCTTTTAATAAAAGAAACTGAGCATATTTACTCCCAGTAAGAGATCATACGAGAAACCAATATTTAGGGGTGGTTTCTTTTTAGGAATACAAGGACAAAATACTATAATAACGCAGAGAACCAGTAGGATGTTGTTTGCGGTATCAATAGTGTATTTAATTCTACTGCTTCCTTTTGGGATTGTGACAACATTGGAACTGTACTGGGATGTAATATTGGTAAAGTATCCTGCTATAGACGAAGAAGCAAAAGAGATTTATATAAATTGGTAAGCATACTTCTTTTGGTTTTCGAAATGACGCATTGACAGATATCCTGCGTTGTAAAAAAACTAAGAAAAAAAAAGAGTATTTGGAAGAAAACATAAGTAAACCCTGAACACATTTGTTTTAAGAAGTAGTGAAATTCAGGTATTCTTTCAGGTTGAATGAAAAAATGCTGCTGAAATGGTGGCGAGGGCTATTCTTTCACTTATATCAATGGAACTTTGCCATTAACTTTTTTTTATATTACCTCACAGGAAAGAAATTCAGAAATCATGTGTTACATACATTCAGGTGCTCCAAAAAACGTTTCTGCTTGGAAAACTTAAAATGTTGCATAACGTGCGCGAAGTGTACCCAATTGTCTACCTTGACAAGATCCACAAGTATATCATTGATTAAAATACAAGATCTCAAAGAACAACCTGCTTACAGTAATAATAGCTCTGTGTGGAAAGATAGCCGCGGCAGTATAATTACCTAATACTGTTGCAAATATTAATGCATTTATTTTTGAGACTGTCTTTACTGAAACGATAAGTTAAGCATAAAAAATCTCACATGAACAATTATTTTTCAAGGGTAAAATAATATTATTAAGTGTACGCAATTCCAACTCGAACACATACGTACGTTTTAAAATACTTACACTCTCTATAAGAATAAGTTAAATAGAATGCTATACTTTCTAAAATAAGGAGACTTTGTTAATGCCTATTGAATGTAAATGTTGTATATTTATATGCAACAAAATATCACATTATACATCATAAAATATTAATAATATGTAACTTATACATGGATTATGCACAAAATACACACAGTCACTTTCGTTGCTACTCCTTCCAGAGTTCTAAAATGACTTTCAACGAGTACGATTCTGGTCCCACTGATAATAATCTTCAGTTATTATTCAAATTATAATGATTAATACTGAATGTAGAATGTATATGTTTATAAAAATTGATCTATTTCTTGATTGAATTATTGACGCTCAACTATATCTTGAGGAAATTATTGACGCTCAAATAATTAATTATACATATATGCTTATAATTTAAAACTGCAATAAATGTTTTAAACGATTCGATATATTACATACAAAATAATCACTTGGGTACTTTAACATCTATTCAATATGCTTTGTATGATCATAATTAAAATCTGCTAGTATTATTGCATAATATGCACATTTTAACAATATATTTACAAGATATGTCGTTTTTAAACAACTTAAGTGCTTCAATAATGAGACTAATATAAATAAGATCTTCATAAATATTACAATTTTACAGAATCAACCGAATGATTAATATATACATCTATGTTGGTAACTAAAATTGGAAGATAATTCATCAATGCTGACACTAAAAAACCGTATTACGATGCAACACAACATGAAATTACAGATGTACGTAAAATTTCGTACAATATAGCCATTCACTGTACCAGCACACTGTGCTTTTATCCTGTATCTGTTCGGTATAAAATGTATCCTGTATGAAAAATATGTTACACTGTCCATGTAAGCCATATAGTTGATTATTTTAAGACCATATCTCTTAAAAAGAACAAGTACTTTTTAATTAAACAATTCTATGAGTGTCACGAAAATATGGATGACGTAAAAAGCTAAAAATAGTTAACCAAGTGCACTGCTTAGAGCACGAGCAAATTATTTTTGATTTTTTTTTTAAGTCCAGCAACAGAAATTCACTGCCGCAGGGAAAACGCATTAAATTAAAAACAACGTAAGTTAAATTGTAACAAAATGATACTGGCAGTACAAGTGAGAACAATCAAACGCCACTTGCACTCTGTACAATTTCTGGCTTGGCATATATAGGGTGTAAAAGCTAAGAGGTTTTGAATAGGAGAAGCCCTATTTCATGTCCTCTGATAATGGTATCATTCCCAGTCGTTCCCTTGCTCCATCCGCCGGTTGATACATGTCAAAATGATAAACCTTATATATATATTTCAGTAAAGAGACGGCTGGCAGTCAGGTCATTGAAAAGTGGACGCACATAAAAAAAGTAAAATGACACTCCTATTCCGAACCTCTTATCTAGCTCTTATACCACATATAGGTCACTAATCAAAGAAAAAATGCATGGAAAAAATAGATATTCAAATCAGTTAATTCTTATATTTTGGTAAAATATATTAAAAAAGTGTCTATTCACAATTATATCTGTATCAAAATTTCGTTAGAAAGAGTTCTTTAACACGTTACACGTTACATTTAACGATTATATTGATTTGTCGCTAGATTATTATCTCCTTTATTTTAAGAATTACTCACAAAACAGAATTCAGCAGTTGGTAGAATGAAACAGTTTGGTAATAATAAAAACAAAATTAAATATATTGTAACTATACACGATCAGGCTCTTCTATTACAGTAGGACTTTTCTATAACGGCAACTGTCTACACTGGCAGTCTACCTCACACACTTCCTAATAACGCTCCTAATCAAATTCTTTACCCAACATGAAGTCTGTATGTGCCTACCATTCACTAGCTACGTCTCTGAATGCAACCTGACTATATCGAAAGTCTTCCTGTAGATGTACATTATACAAAAGTTCTACTGTATACGTCCTGCTAACATAGGTTTGAAATCTGTCCCTGCACTGAATTATTGTACATACATTGCCAAATGTTAATAAAATATTAAACAAACTTTCAAGATGTTGAAATAATGTATAATTTGCATTAAGTAAAATAAAATTGCAATAGCTTTCCCCCAATAAATTAAAAATTCATCAAATCTCATCAAATAGTCATTCTATGAGCTGCTGCAAAATGTTAAATGATTTGAGATAGCAATAAAAATATCCTGCAACAGGTTGTAAACATTTCCGAGAAAAAAGATATTTAGTAAGGTGTGTTAGAAATTTGTTAGAATTAGGGATTAATTTGCCAAAAGAAGTTTTGGTGCATTGATATGTACTACAATGACGTAGTACTATGATAGCTATTGCAGGTACCACGAACATTGTAGCACAATTACTCCTTTTCATAATAATATTTAAGCCCACTTTTTTGTTGTTTAAATGGATTACTTTTGAGATTCAAATGTATTAGTTCCATCGCAATACCGAAGAGTAAGAAATGTTTACAATATCCAATCGCTGGACATTTTTAAAGTTGATTAGTGAATAATCACTATTCAGGTATGATCGGGTAGACTAGTAGGTACTCTATCAACGTAATTTGCTGGAAATTGACCTGATTTGCCATTGCACTCACCATACAGCCAATCGTCTGATATCCTTGACAAAACGGTGATTTTGGATCCTTCCTGTAAAATACGCGTATCGTGATTCATTTGTTATATTCATACAGAGTTCGTCACGCCAGAAGAGACCATATCAACACTTCCCGTCCATAGAGATATCTCTGCTTGAATATTAAAATGCTCTCCCGACGTGATATCCACGAAGTATTACATTGGTAAAACGAAAATCTGACAAACAGTATATCAACTAAGAATTTTACCTCAAATGCAAGATCTTCCCAAGTTTCACCTTGGAAGGTATACAAAGCATTGACGACATTCGTTGATAAATTGGGTAACGGTACTTTAACATCAATGAAATTGGCCGGAAATACTCCTTGGCGATTGCCGATCTGTCCCTCCAGCCAGTCGTCGTTAATTACTTTAGTTAGCGTGACTACGTCGCCTACTTTCAAAGGAAGATCCCCGGGTTGTGACGTTGCAAATTCATAAAGTGCAATGCCGTACGGATTTTCGGAGCTTCCCTGTAAGCACAAAAGTGAAGCAAATTCTAATGAGTTTTCTTTTATTGATCGGACCATTTAAACAATCGTATTTAAGAATAAAAATTGAAATAACGAAAGAAACGATTTCGATTACGTACCATCAGACCTTCGTCGATTAAATATTCGATGGGCGGCGCTGGAGGTGGAATAGACGGCATGGGGGGCGACGGATCGCGTAAAGGTTCTTCAAAATCAGCAGTCCATTTACTACTCACATCACGCATTATCGGTTTACTCGAAGGCACTGTACTTTTAACCATAGGAACTGGCTTTACGTTAAATTGAGCTACAGAGGGTGCCAAACTCGATTGAAAATTCTTTGGCGCCGGTGGTTTAGCGGGCCGTGCGCGTATTATAGTAGGCATCGATTGCGCTGCATTCGCGGCTGATCGATTTGAAGGCACTTGGTTCTCGCTTGAATTCCCGGAATTAAACGCAAAAAAGGACGCGTTGCCGAGTTGTTTGACGGTATTGGTATTGTTACAGCCATTTTCTTGCAGTGGTTGAAAAGGATCATTAGTGGTAATTTTCCACGGATCGTTTTGTGCGACTTTTCGCTTCGCAAAGCCACCAAAAAAATCGAAATCGTCTTCAAAGGCACTCTCGGTTTGAGATGTATTTCCACTGCTCGTGAAAACGGATGGATTTGAATTTCCGTCACTCCCGAAACTATCGACACTGACGCCGTCACTACTCGACTGGGTCGTGAACGTTGGAGATCCCGGTGGACTCAGATCAATCAAAGAAACAGTTACGCTTGATTCGGTTGAAGATTGAACTCCGTTTGAGTGCACAGGGCGATTACTGCTATACGATATACTACTGTGCTCGTACTTATTATTGCTTGTCTTGCGACCAAAAATGTTTGTCAGCAACTCTGTAGGTCTTGCCTTTAAACGAAAAGAAAACCACTTGTATAGTTAATCTTTGGTTATTAAGGGGTATAAATATAAATAAATTGTGTGTACCTTAAAAATGGACTACATTACTTTAAAATGAGTAAAAATTGAAATCTGTATGAATATAATAGAGCCTCTTATTTTTCAAAAAAAGAAACAATACAGATGAAAGAATTTTGGAACATTTGAGGAAACCAATTAAAATTCACATTACTGATTTGAGAGCATGGTTTGAAAGCTTACTGGTTTCTTTGGTTTTTGGCCTCTTTGGGATTGAGAATGACCCGGAATAAATTTTGGAGGAGGTGGACGTGGAGGTGGTTTCTTCTTTTGCGGCACTGACGTAGCTCCAAAGAAGTCATTACTGAAAATAGGATAAATACAACTATAAACGATGTGTTGAGAATAGTTACCAACAAGGAAACCAACTTCCAATACGCGATTAACAGAAACTTCAGAAAAGACTTATAATCTTAACATTGGGAAACTAAAACTAAATTACATGTAAAAAAAGCTTACTTGCTACTCCAGGCTACATTCCTTTGCTCCACTGTGGTACCAGGCGGACGCGGAGCTGCTCGCGTAGGAATTCTCATGTCTGGAAGAGCGAAACAGACGCCATACGATGTAATAAACGAAAAATTTCTAAATGAATACGTTTTATTGCGCACATGTGGCACTAACACACGCGTACGTTATGACAGATTCCACCCCTGGCGTGCATTGCCAGATAACAGATGCGATAAGAATTTGCAGTTCAAAACGCCCACTATTAAACGTCAAAGCTCTTTTATCGTTGACCTTGACACGTGCTCGTACGTACCCATATGAAATCGAAATTAAATAAATCGTACGAAGGAACAAACGTTGATTGACATTCGGACGATATATCACCGCACGGAGTTAGATTCTGCGACACTCGAGAGTATATTCACACTATACTTCTTCTCTCGTACGGTCTTTCGTATTAACAAATCTTGCTTGCTGTTTTTTGTTGAACAATTTTTTCCATCTTTTAAATACCGTAACATTCCAACGCACTACATCACTCACCTGTTCTTACATTAGCGGCCATCTTTTATTCGAATCCAAGTGAGCCAGATGGCGGGAGCAATTCTTTAAAAATGTTCGTTTCGCCCGAATCTTTAATTTTTAGTTATTTATTAGAAACGTCACCGTTTTTATCTTAACGCATGAACCTTTTTTACCACTCCACTGTATGGTCCGAAAGATCTTTCGAATTTTTATTAATTGCGAAACAACTGTGATTGACTTCGCAATGGACTTTTCATGAAACGCATGAGATGGCGTCATACATAAAAATTTCGCGCATTGGTAAAGGCACATGGGTTTTCCTTACTCATATCTGCTTATATCGTGTTAAGTTTTGATGCCACTGATGTCCGCTGTGTTCGTTCACGTGGGTCATGTGGGTCTAACGTAATGGAACAAATAATGTCTAGTGTAAAAGTGTTAGACACCGTTATATCCGTTGTAGAGAGCAATACAAAAAAGCCCGAAAATTTTTTAAGGTATTTATGTACAAATTGGAGTTTTTGATTTACACCTAACATACATTCTTACATTGCCAAATTTATCATCCGAATAAATTTGCCAACTAATACTTAGTTAGGTTGACCCTTTTTTGAAGACTACTCGGTTAATAAATTTTATTGATAAAATTGGTTAATTCTGCAACAACTGCAATCTGTCTCATAGATCCATCCATTCTGGAGTAAAGATTATAAATAACTTCTTTTTCATTTCCACTTTTCTCATCTTACAGTGTTCAAAATAGGGTGGCACAGAAATTGAAAAAATCCCTGAAGCTTCTTTACGATTTTACAAAGCAACAGTGCGAACGTAAGACTGACGCATTACCGGAGCTCGTAACTGAGGATTTTGATGAAGAACAAATATGGCAGCAATTGGAATTGCAAAACGAAGGAGAGTGGACGCCGTTTTTACATCAAGTATCAAAGTTGCTGGCTGGACCTAAATTGGAGTTACCCATTAGTCTCGAAAAGTTAGATTCCAAAAATGTATCTGATGAAGTACAATCCTTGGAGGTAGATACCGTTGCTCCAATGTCCACGAGCGAAGACGATGAAGATACGAAAAGCTCGACAAACGAAAGAAGAAGAAATGTTAAACGACGACAGTTAAAGAGTTCAGTCGTCGACGACAAATTTTTCAAACTCCAAGACTTGGATGAGTATCTCGTTACGGAGGATAAGAAAGAAATGCAGACGAATAAAAAGAATAATGATGATTCGGATCAAGAATCTGTAGATTTATTCAATGATTTTTCGGAAGACGACGAAGAAGGAGAAAATGAAGATGCAAGGTTACTTAAATACACGGATTTCTTTGATAGCCCTGAAAATGAGAATGATCAACATATTGATGAACCGATGGATATTTCCTCCAAAGAGGGTGACAGCAATGGTAGTGATAGCGAAAGATTAGGAGACGACGACCTTTTGACACAGTCCAAGAAACGTGTGACGTTCAATCTCACGAACGATTCGGACGATACCGACACTTTGGAGGGCACAGCAGCCACCAAAGACGCGAAAGAGAACGGAATAAAATCGTCGCTCGAGATACGACAGGAGAAGTTGCAGAAAAGAATTCGGGAATTGGAAGACGAAGCTCTCATGGAAAAATCGTGGCAACTGAGAGGCGAGGTGGATTCTGTGAGCAGACCACAAAATTCGTTGTTGCAGGAATACGTGGAATTCGACATAACGTCGCGTCCACCTCCTGTTATTACTGAACAAACTACTCTCAAGCTGGAAGACATAATCAGACAACGAATTAAGGATAAAGCCTGGGATGACGTGGAAAAGAAATTCAAACCAGTGGAGACACCAGCGCAGTATAAAAAGAAACTGGTAATGGATCAAGAGAAGAGTAAACAGAGCTTGGCCCAAATATACGAAGACGAGTATATCAAGCAAAAGCAAGCATTGGATCCAGAAAACAAAGACAAAGAAGAAGAAGAACCCAAAGAACATATCGAAATTCGGCAACTGATGCATTCTCTCTTCATGAAGTTGGACGCTTTATCGAACTTTCACTATACTCCAAAACCGGTAAGCAGTATTTATTGTTTTCTATTTAAATTATAATACTCCAAGCTTATTGTAAATAAGGGTTCCGTTACGAAATTTGTTTACTATATGTTATCGACTTATTAGCGGACAGCCAAGCATGTCATTGTGTTTTCTTTCGTTCCAGGCTAAACCGGACATTAAAATTGTCAGCAATATTCCTGCCATTAATATGGAAGAGGTTGCACCAGTGGCAACGTCCGACGCTACGCTGCTTGCGCCTGAAGAGATAAAAAGTACGTACAGCAGTGACACGTCAGGTGTAACTAATATTCGTTTAACCTTATTTACTTTCGTTTCCCTTACAGGCAAGCCGCGTGGCGCTCTTATCGGAAAAGCCGAACGAACGAAAACCGACATGAAGCGCGATCGACGTCACAAGAAACTGAAGCAGCGCAAACACGCTAAGGCCAAAGAGACGCAAGATAATGCGAAGGATTTGGGCAAGGCGGGAAATAGAAAATACAATAAAGAAAAGGCTGCAGCGTTAATCACTAAATTGAGCAAAGAGCGTAATATATCGAAAATGAACGAGACTGGGCAGAAAGTCACCAAGTCATCTACAGCTTTCTTCAACCAGTTGCAAGACCAAGTAAAAAGTCACATCAAATCGAAAGCAAACGCGGGACCCAAGAAGAAGGATAAAAATGTAATGTCAGCTGTTAAGTTAAAATTATAATTGTTTACACATGGACATGTGAAAATAAATTCTTATAAGTAATAATTTCGTTGATATCTCTTCGTTAATAATTTACAAATTATTTTCCTTTATTTCTACGTGTTTGCGTTAGCTTTTATCATTTAGAGTGCATGAATATATGTAGACTAATTTCAATCTCGCAAATGCAGTTTCACATGACTATTAGAACTTGTGCTTGTTGGAGTACTAATAGTGGAAGGAATAGTGGTAGAATGCGCACCTTACTTGCAGATGCTTAAATGTATATGTATGTACATACATGAATGATCTCGGTGAAATATGATTGTCTATATCTATTTCACGTGGAAGAGAAAAAGTAAGATACGATAATGGGTAGGGCTGAATTTATGAAGCGGATCATGAAATTCATATATATCTATATATGTATGTATATACCCCGTATATTAGTGAAAAAGTGTTTCCAATTTCTCATGATATGCTCTCTAGTTGTGTTTTGCTTTTCATCTACAATGAGCTAAACATATACAAATGCAACGAATCACAAGTGGTCTCTTATAAATACAATTATTGTTAGGCGCAATTTTGTTTTTTTTTTAAGAATATCTAATACGGTGTCTTGCACACGAAGCAAAGTGAATTACATAATTTTGTACATTGTCAAGTTTGAACAATTTCTATCAAGTGTTCGGTTTACTCGGTTCAGTTATTGCACCGTTTACAATTAGAAAAACCTAAACTAAAAGATTTACGCTAATCTTATGTATAGCTATAGAAAGCTTGTATTAAAATTATCGTGTGACCTATGTAAATTCGATTGAGAAGATTACAAAATATGGGTTTCTTTTCTTCAAGACTATTATTTTTTTTTATAATTCGCGTATAATGACTCGTGATCTATTAATAGAATTTTAAATACGTGAAAATAATAACCTTTAAAAAACTCAGAAATTGGACAGATAAAATTGCTATTTAAAAAACTGTAGGATTAAAACGATTTTTAAGTTTAAGAATTTTAGACGAATCTTCATACATCCACATCATTTACAATGAAGGTGCTCTTAGCTTCTTTTTTACTTTTAGCTTTGCACTCGTCCAAATTGCCAACTTAGTTATCATTGGTACTTCAAACTTTTGTTCGTGATGAATGAAAGTCAATCGCACTTAGATGTACTTCTTGGAAGTGACGAAATAATAACATCTAATTTAAAACGTACATACATACGTATACGTAAGTGAAAGAGAGGTCATTAGTGTTAAGTAGGTAGAACAATACAGATCTGTAATGGATTATCAAATGTATTGTGCATGAAACCGAAAGAAACTCTAAGAGCAACTATCGCGGTTACGGGTTATGAAACATTTCATATTGTTTATAATCATATTCTCTCTCGCTCCAATCAAATATACCGAAAAACACTATCCTTTTTCAGAGCTAGGTACAAACATTCACGCTACTCCAGTGTATGAGTAAACAAAATTATGGCGCTGATCCGAGAATCCAGAGCTGCTCGAAAATAGCAAACGACGATTTAAATAACTTTAAAGAAAATTTGTGGAAAAGAATTTTATATTTGCTATATATACTTTTGCTACCGCTACTACTCGAAATTGGTATTAAACATGTTCAATTCTTCAAAGCCGGAGGCACCTCCTTGGTCTTGCAACATTTGCAACATGTCGGACAGCTCTTGTGGTTGCGGCCCCGGGCCGCCTGGCGCCGAGTGAGTTGGTTGTTGCGTCGGACCTTGCGGATTTGGCTGGCCACCGTCTTGTTGCGGTGTTTGATGCTGCTGTCCCTGCCATCCCCACATACCTAAAATTACATGAAGTTTTCAAATTATTTATTTCAATTTCGTTAGTCATTCTCAATGATTTAGTCGGACCGACGCAACTACACTGGATACGAAACTCACCGGGATTGCTGGGACCGGTGGTAACAGCGTGATACGCTGCCGCCGGTGTTCTCGCGCCACTACTGAGCTGCGTGTAAGTCGGGCCACTCGGTGACCTAGATGGACTCAGTTGACTGTACTGATATCCTTCGGTTACCGGTTGCTGTACAAGCGAAGGGCAACCTTAATAATTAGCGGGTCGGGCGAACACACGTGAGTATATCTTGATATTTCGAGGGTCGAAACGCAGAACCTCGTAACCAACAACATGAAATAAATGCAATACCGCTTGAGTACTCGATTTTTGAAAAAACAAAATGTTATGGGAGTTTTTAAAATTGTTTCCTCTCGTAATTGCTTTGAGCTACTTTATCACCGAAAACACAAACATTTTTGTAATCACTTTTAGAATTACAAAGTCATTTGTAGCATGGAAGTAAAATCCGGGCTAAGTGCCAGAATATGAAAAATTGAGTTAAGTGCTAAAAAGTGGACTATGTGACAACCCCAATACGCTGTAAAAAAAATGGGCTATGTCTAGATCCTTCAAAATCTAGTTCAAATAATTGCCGCAAGAATCTTGCTTGCTGCAAAGCTTGCTTGCTTGCTTGCTTTCAGAACTGCATATCTCAAAACTTGCTTTTTGGCACTTAGCCCGGATTTTACTTCCATGCTACATTTAGTCTCTCCTGTAAAATTTCCTTTTCGTCAGTTCAGAGGTCCTGCGTTTCGACCCTCGATATGTAGAATCTTACTCACCTGCCGACCAAGAGCCCACGCTTGTTGGACGGGTGTTGGTGAAGTGTTGGCCGGTTTTTGGATTCTACTCAAAACTGAGGAGGACGCGCTTTGCTGCCCGGGTGATCCGTAAGCTATCGGTGATTGGTTAGACGTTTCGTATCCCTGATATACGTTTTGCGCGCTAGATGGTCGAGCTTGCTGCGGTCCTGAAGATAGATTAATAGTCGTTGTTATTGGCGTCTTACTCCGTTGAGATTGCCACGTTATCTATAAAAAAAAATAACGAACCTGCAGTAGCTGCCGGATGCTGCATCATATGGTGCGCCGGATAAATGGGATCGCGGCCTGGATGTCTCTGCAGCGAATAATCCAAACCGGGCTGCCCGTAAGCTGGAACGGCTTCACTCTCCGATAGTCCATCGCTTCCAGGATGCATCGATCTAATTTTAACGACAATGAATAAAAATGTACCCAATGAATATACGTTTCTTCGAAACAGGCCAGCCGATGCATTAAAAAAATGTCGATCAGTAACGATAAAGCGCTCACTTTGACGTCGAATGCGTACACACGATGTACTCGATATCGTCGTTGAACGGATTCAGAAATGCAAAGGTAGAAGTTCTCAACCACACCCAATCTCGATTTTTAGCTCGAAACCGATACATCACCGACATCACCTGCCCTTTTCGTTTTAGTACTGCAAAACGAGAAGATTGTTACAGAGATGTTACAGGTGAGCGAGGCCCAAGATCGTGAAATTCATTGGTATGGAAACGCCAATACCTTCCGCGAAGGTTTCCTGCATATGTGTCAGATCCTCCGCGTGAAAGAAATCGTAACACGGATGCCCCAAAAGTTCCGATGGCGTGTATCCGAGAATACCTAGGACCCTCTGGTCCACGAATGTGAACTTGCCGTCCGCGGAATGGCGCGAAATAAATTCTGAAATGAATGCGAGGCGATGAAACGCGTAAAAAATCGTTACAGGAACATCGTCCCTTCGCTGATCTCGACAATTTATCTTACCGCTATTACTATTCGAGCCCGACAAGTCGCTCGTATTTGGTGTACTCGTAACCTGGAGCCGCCCGATGGCGACCAGACAGCAATGCGAGGTAGCGTCGTCCGTTACGACGCCGTCAGGGCCGGTTTGCACGTTGGCTCCTCTTTCACCCAATCCCACACCTGGTACACACGGGGGAACAAAATCACCTACAGCGCAAAATAACGAGTTAGACCATGGTTCCCCTCCGGTGGTTACTCGTGACTTCGTTGTGAGACTCTGAATCAATCTTCCTACGTTCTTCCTTTCGGCACTTCCTCACAGTTTCCCAGTTGGACCATCGACTCTCGTTCTTAATCATTGACTTTTTTCATCGGGCAATGAAACGACTTCTATGCTGGGAGGAGGAGCCCAACGAGGCGTCCCATTGACGCGTTAACGGGAGAACGATGAAGTTTCGGAAACCCTATGATAAACTTACCAGTCGGAGGCCAGTTCTTGATATACCCCGTGCAATGCACCACGGCGTAGCTCTGACCGTCCCTCGCTGGTGGACCGAGCGAGTTTCTCTGCTTCATTCTTTGGAGACCGTGGGCCGCAGCCATGTCACCGGTAGCTTGCAAACTCCCGACTTTCATCCGGCAGATGAAACCTCTCCGAGAACCCATGCACAATCGCATCGAAGCTGAAAGAACGGAAACGAATCTTGCGCATCACTTTAACGATAAGTCATTATCGCCCAAAGAATTCTAGACACTCACATTGATGACCCTCTTTCTTGACTGTTCCGGTCTTTAAGTCAAGCACCCGCCCAACGTGTTGAGGTTCCGCGGCGCTCAGCTGTTCCCGCACCTTTTCAGTGTCGTCCGGATGAACCTGTGAGTACAGACTGGACATGTACCAGTCGCTTTGCGAGTAATTCAGTACCGGCGCGACTGAGTCGGACACGTAAATGATCGTGCCGGTGTCGCAGCTGACGACGAAGAGGAACCCGTCCGCAGCTTCGAGGATCAAGTGCTTCAACTCCTGATCCGTGAGAAATGATGGCTTATAGGTTCCGTCCGTACTGGTGTTGCCTGTTCCTGCCGGAAGTAGTAAAGGGATGTGTTTTATTCTCGTACACGGAAGGGCAAAAAGCACGAAGAATCGCTGTGAGAACGTTGAAGCTAACGCTTTCTCGTTGCTGAACTTCGTTTAAAAAATTCGCTCTCGCGTTACACAGAGCCAATCGGCTTCCAAATCAATTTCCGTGACAGGATTTTAAAGGTCCCCGAGCAGGAAGCACCTCGTGGGCAGAGGATAGCGACCAGTGGCGGGTGTATCGTCGTAGCTGGGTACCGAAAGAGTAAGCACAGAGCGTATATCGCGAGCGCAGGGCACCTCTATCGAGGTGCAAGATCGGAATTGCAAAGCGGACAGGATCCCGGGGAGGCGGTGAGCGCGCCGCGATGCGATCTTTACCCCGATACACGAGAAATTCCGGGAAGAACGCCTTAACGACGTTCCAAACAGGATCTACGAGAGAGCGCGAGGGATCTTCGTTACCATTACTTTCCGCGTGGCGATTGATCAGTCCTTTCGTGGTCTCATAGAAGCTGGAGACGTTCTTTGCTCTTTATTTGTTGTTTGTTACAAGATCACGACCTTGCTCTGATTCAGAAAATTCTGCGAAACTCGATAGATGAAATTAGCACTAGAAATATCGAATGGTCGCGCTTTATAAGACGGTCGTTTTGGCGGATTATCTCGTTATCCGTGGATTTTTCGTCCACACTGCTATAGAATTTTTTTGTAGACCGAAATGTGCTCTACAAAAAAGTATTGTACCAATTTTGACAAAAACATCACGGGTTACGAAATAATTGAAGTTGAATGGAACTCTGAATAAGACACCGGTCAAATTGACCGGTTGCGGTAGTTCTAGTGTTAGTTTCCACCAAATCGAGCGTAAAATACGGAGGGTATCGGTTGTGCGTCGACTTAGTGCGAAGCAGTCAAAGGCGTCTCCTCCGAGAAATGATTGTTCCGTTACATTCCCGCCAACGGAACACGCTCGTCGATATCGTGACGATAAACGGCAGCGGACGCAGTCTATCGATAACTCTGGTTGGTCTCCCGACTAACTGGATAATAATGAGAGTAACCCAGCATGTTTGGAGTACAAAATACTAATCATTAAAATTATCCACGAGTCTCCCAACTACCAGGAACCTGACAAAATAGGTCTCTTTCCTTCGCGCGTTCGACCTTCATTAGCAATTTTAAACGTCACGCTCGAATAACGTTTCAGCATAAATTAATTGCAACCCAAATTCGTCGCGCGTCCAGGAATCGTACAGGTAAGCCTGCCGCGATCCTCACGAGTACATCACGAGGACATGAGAGCCCGAGTGCGAGCAATGTCCACCGCGGCATCCCTGGCGCTGGTCTCCCGGTCAGGTAGAGGTTCTCTCTCCTCCGCGAGCAATTTGTATTCAGCAGCTCTCTCGTCGGGAAAGAGGAGAAGCGGCTATAAACAATGGGACGCTCCACCGATACCACTTGCCAGGCCGATCCTCGGTGTGCGCACGCACAAACGCGTGTCCTGCAGCACGCGGATGCGCGCGTGTGCGAGGAGGAGTCGGACAGAGACGGTCGGCCAACCCCACCCATCGCTCACCGGAAGCATATATCTTGCTTTCTGCATTCGATATGGCCATCCCCGACCGCCCGTCGAGAGAGAGAGAGAGAGAGAGAGAGAGAGAGAGAGAGAGAGAACGTCGTTTCGGCTGTCTTCATGTCGCAACGAGACCCTCTGTATCCTACGACCGTTGCGTTTCTCTCTCCGGCCATCATTTCTTTTCGTTTCTCTCCTTTCCTTCCGACGATAGGGATGCGATAACGCCGGCGTCGAAACGATCCTGCAGCTTCCCACTCGTCGAGACGGACCGCGCACTTCGTCGCGCTTTCAATTATAATTCTCTCGTAAAACTCGTAATTTTAATCAATCGTGATACAGCCTTCCCTTTCAGTCCAGCCTACGATTGATTAGAAGTCGAATCTGGACAATCGGGGTTCACGTTCGTCTCTATCAGTCTCGCGTCTTCTTCTTTTCTTTCTTCCATTTACAACTTAATGGCGAAGATCGGTACAGATATATTTGGATTATGGATAAAGGAGACTGGAGAGGAGGCAAAAGTTTTTCCTGCGAAACGTGAGGTTCGACGCGATTCCGCACGGCTGTTTGCGCATCCGTCACGACCGGTGAAATAACTTGAGCGACGCGATCCGTACACAACGCGACGCCGTACGTGCGGGCGTGTGTCGATTAAATTAAACGGGAGATTCCACTCACTCGGTGCCTCAGCGGAGCGACGCTCGACTACTTGTGTAGAGAGATATAATATTATGTACCCCCCCCCCCCCCCCATAGCTGTAGCTTTTCTACCTCCGCGGTCGAGCTCTGGCAACCGCAACGGCGATAACGAGAATGGAAGGATTATACGTTTTACCCCCGGAGCAGATGTGATATGTGTATATAAGATCGCATCGATGCAATTGCCGTGAGAATTGCATTTTTCGCGTCGATTCTGGTCGTTAAAATTAATTGAGCTGCTTTTAATAGAATTCGGTTTAACTCTAATTTTTTAAATTGCAGATTCGGAAAATTTGAAGAAAATTACCTGTCATCCCTGTATTTTTTCATTTTTTATTTTCCGCCTTATCAGAGTTGAAAAATGATATTTTGAAATGCAGCTACGTCATAGACTGTTTCCCTCGCACTCGTTGCTTAGCATAAGTGCATCTCTGTTTCTTTTTATGACACCACAATCTTGTAGAGAGAAACGCACTTATAACTCAGCGAATAATTATTTTTTCGGACCGTTTCTTTTTCGTTTATTGTTGAATATGTACACGAGTTATAAACCAAATTGAAAAATATGAATATTTTTTTTATATTAAGACCGAATTCTTTCTCGAGTCTTGAGTTCTTACAAGTTTTCACGTCCTTCCTGATCTTTCTCTCTTCCTGGTGCTCTTGCCGTCCATTTCTTATATAAATATTATCCGTAGCATCGAATGTGTTAACCTCACCTCTCAATGCTTTCATATGAGCCACCGCCATCCGCAGTATGGTCAGCTTGTCGGGCTTCCGGGCGAGCGCCGAACATGTGGGCACCATGTCCGAAAGCTCGGTGATGTAAGCGGTCATCTTGTTCCGTCGCCGTCGTTCAATTTCGCAATGGTTCTCCCGGCTGGTAAACGCAAGAAGAAATTAAGGTAATTAATGATCAGGTTTAATAAGAGATATCGTTCATTATAGTAGCTAATATCATTCATCAAGTATGCCGATCGGTTGAAACGATTG
The DNA here is from genome assembly GCA_963678675.1 of Xiphydria camelus. Taxonomy (NCBI): domain Eukaryota; kingdom Metazoa; phylum Arthropoda; class Insecta; order Hymenoptera; family Xiphydriidae; genus Xiphydria; species Xiphydria camelus. Next base: position 31,787,813 of record OY783194.1, read on the forward strand.
AGAAGGCATCTTTAGACCTAGGAGTCTTTCGGGAAATAAATATTACACCGCTACCGCGTCGAGAAATCAAACGGCGACCTGTGTACACTGAGAGAAAAAAATTATATATTCAATTAAATCTGCGTTTACGGGTGGGGAATGTAGAATTGGTTACTTCGATTGATAAATGTTGTTATAACGATTAATGGCTATTTGAAGAAAATAGGCTGTAATCCATTCGAGTCAATTATTAGTCCAAGTAACTAGATCTACATTCTCCCAACCGCAATCGCCGATTTAGTCAAACTCACTACAATTTTTTCTCAGTGCACTCTGAATTCGCTGCTTCGTTTTAGCTACACGGAGAGAAAAAAGCAGGAATTTTCAAGAATTTGTACAGAGGAAACTGTACCCTACGTATTGCTGAAACATCTTTATTTACTGCTGTCAGCAGTACATAGTACAGTTTCCTCTGTGTACAAATTCTTAAAAACAAGCTCCAGTCTCAGCACTACTGCGTTAAACGGTAAAAATTCCTGTCCTTTTTCCCGTGCATCGTCGTTATTCTCGCGCGCGCACCGTATAAAAAATACAGATCGCGCGCCTCTAGTCCTCCGCGTAAATCCTCCCCGTCTGTACCTAGGGAGCTTGAGAAGTCTCGCGCGCCCGCTCGCGATTCGGACCCTGATCCACCACCGCGAATCTACAATCCGGCTGACTGGAGGTCGCCCCTACGCGGGCGCGAAGAATGTCTCCCTTCGATTGCGTGTACAGGAGCAACGGACGAACGTGCAGCCGCCTCCGAAGTCGCACTCTCGAATGACCGCACCGACCCGTCCCCTATTACAGTTCGCCCGGGGCGTATCGAAACGCGAGAACTGGACCCGTTCCCATCAGTCCACGCCGTAGTCTTACATAATCCCAAACAATCGGGTCCGGGCCACGAGCATTTTTTTCCGAGAGGCCCCGCAACGACCGACCACCGCGACCGTCGCTCACGACGACGGAGTCCGATCCGAGCGTCAAACCGATCCGACCCGGATCCGAGTCGATGGTTTTTATCATATTTCTCCTCGACCCGCTCGCGTTCCTACTGTACACGAGTGACGGGCCCGGCCGAGTCGCACGGCGTGTAGTACCGCGCGCGCGCGCTCGCGCGTCGATAGCGGAAAACGCGTTGGAGCGACCGACGACGCGGCGCGGACAGGCGGAGGACTGCTGCGGGAGGCGACGAGGTGGAGCGTCGAGGAAGACGGGCCTCGACGACTGCGCGCGCGCGAGCCTCGCGTGGGGCGAATACCCCTCGAGGAACTGTCGCGGGTAACTGGAGGAACGTGTCTCGGTGCACGCCGTGTCCGTGAGGACGGGCGCGTCGATGATCGCGCGATGCTCCTGTGCGCGGGAGGCTGCATGGGAAGAGGGTTGCGCGCGCGCGCGCGCGTATGGAGCGGGTCGGAAGAGAAACGGGGGTGGGAAAAATGCGAATGGCGAGGACTAATTTGATACGGGAATTGTATCGGGGTTTCTTGTACACTGAGAAAGAAAAATGTGATAAGCGGTCACGGGCGGGGGAACGCGGATCTAGTTACTCGAACTGATAATAATTTGCTGGACTTGACTACAGCTTGTTTTCGTCAAAGAATTTCAAGTCACTTTATAGCTGAATTATTTAATTCAAGTAACTAGATTGATCTTCCCCGCCTGGGACTGCTGATTTAGTCAAATTTACTATTTTTTTTCTCTGTCTAGCGATCATGGAAATATCATGGAATTTTATTTAAATATGAAAATATCATGGAACTATGGAACAAATTGTTGATTTAATGAGATTTATAATATATGATTTCGGGATACCCCGGATAAGTGAGAAGAACGAGGTCAAAGGCAGAAAACAGCGAGAATTACTCTCGGTATTGTTGAAATAAACATTTTCTCTTTCAGCAGAAAATTCTGTATAAAGTCTATAAAATTCTGTAAAAACACTTTAAAAGTCAAGTCAAATCATGGAAAAATACAGAATTCTCATCCGGAGATCATGGAAATATCACGGAAATGTATTATCCCTAATCGCTGGACAACCCTGTGTAAACAGGCGAAGTTAGTTCTGTGTACACCGAGGAAAATAATTTTCCAATCCAAGTAATCGTCGACATGAATAGTACCAAAACTATATTTATTTATAAGTCTGATATATTGTCGCGGATGAAATCGACGACACATACATACTTCTGATCAGAAATGCCGCGCAGTGAGACGAACGCGGAAAGTATCAGAAATGGAAGAGATTTAATCGGGTTATAGGTCCAACACCTGGAAAGTCACGCGTTCACCTCGGCGTCGATTTGACCCAGACCGAAGCGAAGCGTGTCCGAGGATCTATCCGACACCTTCGAGCGCGATTCGCGGGCGTACGGCCGAGCGATATCGAGGAACATCCAGGCCGATTTGCGCAACGACTCTCCTCCGTTCATCCTCGTTGTTTAAAGAGGCCAGCGGCGCGAGATGCGAGCTGGTATACGTAGAGTCGGGAGAAGAAGCACGGCAGAGGAGAAGAAGAGCGCGGTTCGCGAGGAGGACGGAGGGAACCGGCGGGTCAGAGGTCAGAGCCGCTCCGAAGTTGCTCGCTCGCTTCGCCGGCCCATCGGGCGCCGCGGTGCATCCGCTTATATACGTTTGTACCTTGCTTCGCCGTGGCGGGGCTCGGTAATACGGGCAGGCACGTCGTCGCGAAGCTGGTTTTCGACTTAAAGAGAGAATCTATTTCTTAGCTCTACGAATTTGTCGTTTGAGAATTAGATCCCGTTAATGTGAATTGGCTCAACAAGTAAGCCACTTTTTCTTGCAGCGTGAATTTTTCGTATAAATAAAACGTAGTTTTAACCCTCCGTGGTCACGTGTCCGCATAGTTCCGCGATGGTCACACATGGGTTAAATGAACCCAACCGATTTTTCAATAACAGTCACACGAACAACATCCGTGCAATTTAGACCGACAAATTATGGAACATTCTTCGAACATTGTAGATTATCAAATCGCCGTGTCCATGTATAAGAAATGAAATAATGACATTCTAAAATGATCGTGAATATGTAGATGCGTGAAAAATGAGCTGCTTCGCTGAAAGTTTAATAATTTCTGCATTTTTAGAGTTTTCTTAATAAAGTGTACGGATGATTCTCATGAGACATGGTACTTTAAAGCAATAAATAGTCCTACAGTGCACATTTAAAAAACGATTCTTTCCGCAGTCCGAAGATGGTTCGCACACTGAGAAAAATAACTTAATTAAAATGATAAAACGCATCTGGTTAAACGAGTTTAGTTATCCCAACTACAAGTCTAGTTATTCTAAACAGAAAATGGGCATTCTGACCAAACAGATGAAGGATCCATATTTCGTTAAACAATTCGATTGTGGGCTCCAGGATTTTGGTTAAATTGACCAGATTATTTTTCTCAGTGTACTAGGAACGCGTTTTAAGAAGAAGCTATTTATTCCGAGATCTGCCGATGGTCTAGTTATGATCGCAAAGAAAGAAGTACAGTCAGCTTCAAGATTGAAGCCTGGTTCAAATAGAACTTTGGTGACCACAGCGGGTTAAATCGAAGATAATTTCGTTTTTATGCCAACGAACGCGCATCTATTAGGTTGTAACATAAATTTGGAATAACGTTTTTGACGTTGAGTCGACATTGTTCTAAACGGCGTAACTTTTTAACCACGAACCACAGCAAAACAGTTTATACCTTAAAATAACCGCAAGAAAACGAGCTTTCAAATGAGGTATAACACGTCACTGAATTTGCTTTACAACCCTGAAAAAACAAGAATTATTCCAAATTTATGTTACAACCTAATACATCGCGGCTTCAGATGGAAATACGAATATCCCTCGAAGCGCGACCTCGTGCACCTATACACTGAACGAAGGGGGCGGCGACCCGCGGCGGTCCGGATCAAAGAGCAAGCGTTATCCAAAATCGCCGCCCGCGCGTTTATCGGCGCGCGGAGGTGGTCGACACTGGAGCCCGCGCGGCTCGCGTCCCTCCCGTCGCGAGGAAAACGGAGACCGAGAAAAGAGCCGCCTCGTTGCGGCGGCGTAATTGCGTTATTAACGTAAAAGCGAGGTTCTTGCGCGCGCGCGCGGACGACGACCGCCTTGCCATTTTTCCCGCGAATCTCCGCGAAATGACAGTCCGGGCACGGAATTGCCTCCGCCTCTCCTTCTGCTTCTTCGCCCCAACCCCCTGCCGCCGTCACGCGATTCTTTCGGCGTCGGGAGCGGGTTTCTCTCCGGAGCGCGATTCGACCTCGAGTGTCCGCGCCTCGTCCAACGGAGGACGAGTTGCGAACCAGCGTCGAATTTATCAGGGTTGCTATAAATTTTGATTCTAAAAATGTTCTGATTTTTCCACGTTTTACCGTATCATTTAATTAACTCGTAAAAACACCTCGAGAGAGTGAAAAAAGCATTTATTAGTGATCTTGGAAAATGGTGCAATATAAAAAAGGTGCACGCATAAGAAAAGCTGCACAAAATCTAATAACGCAATAAAACATATTCATAGCATATGCATGGAGCGGTGAAAAGGTGTTAAATATTAATTATAATTTAACAAACTTTAAACTATATCCTTGCTGATATTGAGAAAACACCACACAGTCGTATACATATTTATGTCGCAAGACCAGTCTCAAGTATTCCTTAAGAAAGACGTATTAAGAATTAATATCGCATCGATGGCTCAATAAATAGCGCGATGTTCTTCTTTCAAGAGATTTTATTGAATTTCTCTGACTCTTCCAAATTTTCCATACCCTCAAAAAAATTCCGCGACTTTTCCCGATTTTCCAGATCTGCAGTCAACCCTGTCTACATTCGCGAGCTTCGTTTATCCTGTACAAAATATCGTTGGCACGGGTCGACGAAATTAATCTTTCCAGAGTTTTTTCATCCTCAGCATCTTTGCTTCGCGTGCTACACGGCGCAGTGTACCGCTGCGGCGTTCGGCTTTCGGTGTGTACGAACTTAAAGGACGCGGCCGCATGCATGTTTCCATGGGTGTTCCCACGGCGGAGCAGCCGCGAGGGCTTCCCATTCCGCTATCGGCTCGCACCGCTCTCGGTACCACGAAGTCAGTGGGGTATCTATATGTGCATGCTTATACATCCGTATTCCAACCCTGTATACCGATGTTGGGATTCAGGCGCGCGCGAGTGTAGCTATCCCCGCGATACGGGAGATGCGGATACGAGAACTACGGGATGAAATCGCGAGGCGATAATCGTAACAGTTGTCGCGCACGACGGGTGATGACAAGGAGGCAGAGGAATGGGTGGTGATCCGGTGACTCAGATCAGGACATTTTTAACGCGATGCAATTGTGGCGATGGTGTAAAGGGATCTTGCGACGACTTTTTTGCAAATTTTTGTAGAGAAATTATTGGTACAGAATTGGTATGTGGACATCACTTTCGGCCAGATATTTATGGACGACTACTGCAACCTTGTGCAAAGTAATGGAATCGAAACATTTGTGTTTCATGCAGTTCTGATTTAAACAAAATTAACTCTACCAGTTATTACGAGTATTAGTATGACCACCTTTCACCTTAATTAACCATTTCGATGCTTTCTGACGTAGAGTCGACAATTTCTTGCAATTATCTTTCAGTTTTTCGTCGTGAAGCCACATGAAAAAAATGTTTTCATTCTATTCATTTTTAAAAGGGCGAATTTCGATAAAAGCCTTTTCATACACTCTTGTATTAAATAATAGAATTAAAACATCTTTTTCAAATGTGATTTTCATCATGAAGAATTGGAAGATAATTAGGAAGAAACTTGTGGACTCTCTGAGCCAGACAAACTGAAATATTAATTGAAGCGGGAGACGGTCGTACTAACAATAATAAATGGTAAATTTGATTTCACATAAGTTAGAAATATTTGGAAGTAAAGATATTTCGATCCCGTTAATTTTCAAAGGGCGTAAAAATGCTTTTTCACGAGAAAACGAAATTCGAGCCGAGTACTCACCTCGCAAACCTATCCTTGTCTTGCATATTGTCGTCCTCCATTCTTGGGTATTTCCCCCCGCTCGGGTCGTCCTCATCGGATCTGCAAGAAAAAATGCAATGCCTTTAGCGCGAGAATCACTTGTACCTACGCGAGGATCGCGGATGCCGCGGGTTGAGGCGGACGCGTTTGCCCTTCTAAAACGGCTGTCGATCGCGCCGGGTATCATCGACCTTTGCCTCGGGCACGCGATAGTCGCCGGCGGAGAACTCGGTGCGACGTCGACGTCGCCGAATTTATATGCAGGAGCCTCGTACAGTCCGCACTCCCACGGGGACCTCTTCTCGGGAGTTTGCACGCTCGTGCACTCGGTGCAATAGCTCGCGAAACGGGGAGGAGCGATCGAACGAATGGTGCTCGCTCGTTCGTCGCGCACTGAGAAAAGGAATTAATTGGATCTGCTAAAAATTACTCGCGACGTTGCAAGTAATTAGCAAGTCATCAATTAATTTTCAGTAGATCCAACTAATTTTTTTTTCTCTGTGCACGCTTACAGTTTAAGGGCGAGATTGCGTAACCAACAGTGTCTAGCAAAATGTGAAAAAGGAATTTTCTGACTTGTCCAGGTTTTCCAGTCTGAAATAGCGAGATTTCCCTGATCGCTATTGGCATAGATATAGGATAAAGTGTAGCGTATCAATAATTTTTCGTCGAATGAACAGATACTCATAAAAACGGATTATGACAATTCAGAGATAAGCATTAAAATAATTAAATTTTGTCAAATCACATTATTATCTAATGGATCTTTTTTAGAACAAGATAGAACTTGGATACATACATATACATATTTGGAACTTTTTTAGATTTCTATATGTAGATATACTTAACATCTCTCAACAGACTAGAAGTCAAGCTATTTGTGAAATTGGAATATTTTCGAACAATTTCAGAAAATTCTTTATCCTTTCTCACTGTCCCCTGACAATTCCAGGTTTTCCAGAATTCCCTGACCCCTAAACACCGTAGCACCGGATAAATATCTCTTTTCTAACAAAATCGCGCGGTACCCAGGCGGGAAAAATCTGATCACCGCCGCGATCACGTGGTTATCGCCGTACATCGACGCGTAAAAATCTTGTTTTTATCCGAGACCGTGCGAAGCATCCCATCTTTTCCCTTTCACCTTCAATTAAGCGTACATACGAGAGTGCGACTGTATCATTCTCTCACACCACTTCGCGAATCGTCGCAGTTGCAAGCTCCGTACCTGCGCGTTTGTGTCACAGCGCTTCCGCGAGTAGGTATTCCATCGCATACGTAGGTATGCAATATACGGATCCCCCCCCCCTCCGTGCCGCCGGCTTCGCGGAGCGACAACGAGATCACGTGGGCGCGCAGTAAATCCGTTACTGGATCACCGCGCGGCGCGCTCATTATCGACGGGCCGCGGGGTTCAACGAGCGGGAAGGGGTTGAAGGGGCCGAGAGGGAGGGGATTAAGTATCGGGATTATGCGAAGTGGCCCGAGAGCAGCGGGCGCATCCGCATAAATCCGCGGGCCCTGCGATCGTCAGTCTATATGCTGCGCGGGTGATGTACGGTTCTGACCCTGAGCGAAAAAGTGAGACCTCCCGCGTCTCTCCCTCCCGCCCTTGCCTCTAGATATACCCGCGCGCGCGTATCCCTCCCACACCACCGTGTAGGACCCCGTAACGGCGAGCGAGTGTATCCGGGTATCGCAAGCCGCGCTACGCCAAGCCGGAGGAGCGCCTGCCCTCCTCCGCCGCGCCGATTCCTACGGCGGCTTCACTTCGGCGCCCGCGAGACGCGGGAGAAGGGGCGATTTATGGAGTACGTAATGACGCGCCCGAGGTATTACGCCGACTTAGCGGACATGTGGAGAAGATCGAAGTCTCGCGGCGTAGCGGACGCGACAGTCGCGTCGATGCTGGATGAACTTGTGGGCGGGTTTTTGTTAGCTTTTTTTTTTTTGTCGATGAAGAACGGAGCAGAGAAGTTTCATGCACGAGGATAAGAAATTAAGGCGTCCAAGGCTCATCGGAGGAGCTGACCGTGATCTAAAAATGAGATAGTAAGGTAACCTCCAGTAGCAGGACACGTCTACAGTAGCCGGACAAATTTGAGTATAATTCAGATTATTGAATGGGACGAAAAGGAATGACTGGTGGAAAAAAAAAAATCTTTGAGAAATGAAGGATGTTTACAGGAAGCCGTCACTGGTAAGAACCCCGAGTAAAATCTACTGTAGGAATTTTTACGGCTGTCCGTACACTGAAAAAAGTATTCAGCTAATCCAGCTATATTTCTGGCTGCCTCAGACACAACTAGAAAAAATATTGCTAGCGTAGCAAGAATTCTTGCTATTGCGAGAAAAATTATCACTGCAATTACTATAATTTTCTAGTTGTGGCCAAATTTTTTTTGAGTGTATACCGTCTGGCTGTTGGGACAGTTATATTTCAATACATTACGATTGCCTGACCACAATTTCGGTACACCTATAAAATTGCTCTCAGGGTATAAAGAGATTTCTGTTTGTCGTGAAAAAATGTTGATTCGCCAAAAAGCGCGGAATTGATTTTCCCAATTACCATGGGTTTTTCGATGCATCACGCCGCGCAATTACAGATTGGAAGTTTATATCCGCGAAAGATAGTTCCAACGAGAGGGAACGAAATTGATGCAGAAGCGGGACTCGTAAAACCACGTGGCGCTCCGGAGCGCGCGCGGCCTCCCGTCCACTACGTTACAGTGGCGCCTTTTTGCACTTTTCCGCTCGCTTCGAGAGAGTCACGACTTGACCCCCACCCTAGCCTCGCTACGGTCGTCGTCTCCGTCGTCGTCGTCGTCCTCGTACTTACATACATGTGAGCCCTGCCTTACATTTAGGTATCTACTCTACCTGCAGTTCTACGGACGCGCGTATAAACTCGCGATGCTGCGCACTTATCGGAATAGAGTAAATGCACCTCGTTACATGGATATGTACACTGGTAAAAGCAATTGGGTTAAAATGACAAAATGCATCTAGTTAAATGCGCTTAGTGAAAACTATATTACTACATCCTTCCGTTCGGCACGAAAAAAATCTTCACGAAACTGAGAAAAAAATACCTACACCCCCCGACGAGAGGTCTTTTGTTTGCATGAATCGCTTCCAAGGCTTCGTTGCGTGGTAAAGATTCTTAGGCAATCCAAATAGTGCGTGCATCACGTACCTAACCGTAAACTTATAGTCGTGCACGCGCGAATATAAATTATCTAAAAAGAAGAGAAGGAGAGAGAGCCGGCCAAAAGGATACCAGAGAGAAATGCTGATTTTTTATTTAAAACTGATAAAACATTCCCCCCTCCCGCCGCGATAACTTATTCGCGTCAAAAAATTCGCGGTGCGCGTTTTAAAGTAGAACGGTTTCTAAATCGTGCGCGCCGCAGGTATACCGTCATTTTTACCTTGAAATCGATTTCGCCTCGTGGCGAGCCGGTCGAGTCAATTGTCTCGTGTCGCGTGTTTCGTTAGGATTACAAATCGGTTGTAAGGCGGGTATGACAACGATGCGAGATACATGTAATAATGTACACCCGGAGAAAAGTTTATATGAATATGAATCCAGTAGAAATATTTATTCGTGATGATCAAGGAATTTATTTACAAGGAGCACAGACGAGAGCTTGAAGTAAATAAATGTTCTACGATGTACATAAACATTCGTTTAATTCAAATAAATCATTGTTCGATGTGAACAAAATTCCTATTTGTGACTAATAAACTTTCTGATCAGTTTGTAATTCGAATAAATTATTCTCCGAGTGCATGGTAGTAGATCGACGCTCGTTATGGTAGTTTCGTCGGATTAATTCGTACGATCCTTTTTCTTCCTTCTCCTTTAAAAACTATTTAGATCTACGTTCCCCACCGATGGCAATGAAATATCGTCGGCTAAATGTGTTAACCTGCTGACTCCATATCTTACGATTTTAAGATGTTTTGATGCTCGGCAACTTCATGGCTAAACTAGACTAAATAATTTATATACATTTTATTTAAAAAAAAGGTTAGACAAATACTGACAACTATTGTGTTAAAATCCGTTGTCATATAAGAACTTTTGTATTGATCAAGACAGTTTTGTTCTCGCTCCTGAAAATCTAACTGCATGTGAGTCAGCAGGTTGACATATTTAGCCGACGATATCATTATTCGCATAAATCGCGTTGTGCCCGAGTCTCGGACAACGCTTCCCCGTATGCATTTTCCGCAACAGGTATCATCCTAATATACCGGGCAACTCCGCGCCCCACTTCTCTGCCCGGCTATATCCTTATATATCGACGCGCGCGTAGAACATTGTACGCGCGTCGAAATCCTGCTCCGCACACGCGATCGACTTCCCTCGCTGACGCGCGCAGCCTGAACTTATCTTCGCGATTCTTCGCGGCTCGTTAGCATTGTTTCCATAACACGGTTTTGTTACGACTGCCAACGAGTCCGCCGCGAGGACGTCATCGCCGGCTCGCTAATGGCCAGCGATACCTAATTAGGCTCCCGTATCCGACGAGGATGTCGAATACGTCGAGCGAGCGCTTAATTACTCATCGATAATATGGGTCAACGCGGTCTTTGACGAAAGTATGTCCATAAAAAAATGTTAATCTCCGAGAGGAAAGATAGAAATATCTTTGTATACTCTGAGAGAAATAACGGCTTGTACTGAACATATTAATTGTTTCTTCAATCAAAAACATGATGTACTGCCAGGATCGAGCCATAGTTTTCCTCGCGTAAAAAAATATTTGGCAGACTCGAGTAATTGTGTTTTTTTTTTCGCGCTAGAAGAATTTCTCGTCCCAACTAAGGTATTGAATCAAAAATGTAATTCCACGAAAAAGAATCTAAGTATAAATAAAATTGATAAGAGCTCATGTGTTCTTTATACAAGAAATAATAGCCGGACATATTTGAGTATAATTGAAATCATTGAACAGGGTAAAAAGGAACGACTAGTGGGAGAAAATCTTCAATAAATTAAGAATGTATACAGGAAGTGTCACTACGCTGAGAAAAATAACCTTATTAACCAAAAATCGTTCTGTAAAATATAAATCCTCCACTTTTTTGGTTGAACTGGTCATTTTCTGGTTACAATAACTAGACATGTAGTTGGAATAACTAAATATTTAGTTCGACTAACTGGTATTTCGATAAAAATAATTTTGATAAGACAACTATCGCAATAACCGGACGGCTGAGCATAGAATTCAGACAGGCATAAAAATGCATACAGCAAATTTTACTCAGTTTTTACTACACCGAGAAAAATTATTCGGTCAAAATAACAAAACGCATCTGGTTAAGCCCTCGATAAAATTATATACCCCCGCATATACCGATCGCATCGATCGGACGATCGCGGGCATGACGAACGGACGTCACACGCCAGGTGTCCATTGAGACATCACGTAGCCGGTAAATCATGCCGAGATATCGTGAGCGGCGCGAGGAATAGAGATACCGGGCGCTGCGCGCGAATATCATATGCGCGGACCGACCGACGCCGCGACGCCACGTCAATGGTACCCGCGCGCGAGACGGGACAATGGTGATTAGGAATCTAAGCTCTGACGCAATTTTTATTACGATGTGGTAATGCTGCAGCGGCCTCGCATATTAAGCGACCGCGTACCATTGGCTTGGGCGCACGGGATCCGAGCGAGAAGGGGCGGTCCGTACTCTTCGCCTCGCTTCTCTCTTATCCGTTCTCCAACGATCTTATTGGCCACCGACCGCTGCTCGATCCCAGTCCTGCCACCGACTTCTGCCGGTGATGCAGGGAATTTTCAGCGTCGCGTCGGTTCTCAAATTCGCGGGGACTCGCGCGCTAGGAGAAAGAGCCTTTCGGCGGGGGATAATCTCGTAGATAGGGCCTCAACGGGGATAGTCCTTGTCGCGATTGTTTCCTATTCACGACAATCGGATCGCCGTTCGCGGTGAAAGCCTCGCTATACGCGTCGCTCGATTCTTCCGTGCCGGAAATCGTCTTCGGAGCGCGATGACGAAATTGCTTTTGCCGCTTTTTATAAGACATCTTTTTTTTTTGACGTCTTAGACCTCTTTAAAGCTTAACTAGGCTTTTACATTTGAAACGAAATATTGATGCAGATAGAGATAAAGTAGAGATTGTAGTACCAAACAAAGCAAAAAATAAATGAAATTGACCATTTTTCGCCCCTTAACGTTATCTGAAACGATATCCGAAGCTGAACGATACGCGAAGCGTGAAGTCTGCAATATACCAAATAAACATTTAGTTGGTTCTACTAAATTTTTCTCTCAGAGTGTCGCTATTTGAAACATTTTTTCGGAGCCTTCGTCGTTTTTACACGGAAGCTTGGAAACTTTCAGGAACAAATGAGACCCGTTCAATTCTTCCCCGTCCTCTTCCTTCGCAAAAGACCGCTGGCGACACGAGATTCCGACAGCGCAGTCGGATCGGCAGACGCGCCAAGGCGCGCGTACGTGCATCCCCGATGGCTCCGGCCTATCGTTTCGCCGGGCGCTAATCGACCTGTTTTGCCGCGGAAGAGTCCCGCGCGCGCGTTCTGCACCGTAAACAAACGCCTGCGTACGTAATTCCCTGACAAATATACTCGAATGTACGTATACGCGCGCGCGGCTCCGTTATTCCGCTCCACGTGTATCGCGGAAAATACACGCAGAGGCGCACATGCAGCACATACGTCCGAGCCTGGAACGGACGGTTTTCGTTTGCTCAACCGCTCGATTAACACACGTACGGCTATGTTCGGTTTGGGCGCGGACGTGGTATTATACGCACGAGCTTTGACGAGCTGCCGGGAAATCGTGTACAAACGACGACGATCTCGACGATCGACCGGGATGAATCCGCGAGTGACCACAAATCTCCGCTACGTGACGAATTTCACCCGGGGAATGCGATGCGCGCTTGAACTGCAGATGCTGCGTTCGGACGAAACAGCGCGAGCGTCGCGAATGCGTCGAGAAGCTTGAACGGGATGGCCACTCGATTTTGCTCGCAAAATTCCCCGACTTTTCCCGATTTCCCTGCTCGAAATCCCTCATTTTCACTGACATTTTAATTTGCGAGATACGAAGAAAGAATTGAAATGCTGCGATAATGTAATTTATATATGAAAAAATGCTGACATGTGTGTCTGTCCTAACCGGAATATTTCATAATTTTTTAACGATAATCGGATGAGGGGTAAAGACAAATCAGGAACAGCTGACCGGAAGAAGTGATTAATTCGGTTGCATTCATTTCTGGAGATTTCAATTTCCCTTCAAGATTTTGCCGAAGATCGAAATCTCTTTAAATCCATCGCTCGACCACCCTGTATTACGTATTTTTTCGTGCTGATTACAAAAATCTCGATTATCTTAGCGATAGTTACCTCACCCGAAAGAAAATGTAAGATATCAGTGATTTTATGTAAAAACAATTTTTTCCCCCGTAAAATCATCGATATTTCGGTCTCCCTTTGAAATTTTCCCAATAACTCTGTCATTTTTGGAATCAGCGCGAAAAAATACATCGGACAGACTGGTCGAGAGTTCGGTTCGAAAAATTTCGATTGCCGCGAGCATTCGACTCAACTTGACGAGAGTCGACTAATCTTCGGTTGATCGAACTATACTTTTTTATCAGCATTCTCGAACTCGGCAGAATACTACCATCGAGATCACGAATACAGAGATTATCGCGTTCGAAACGATCCCACTCTCCAGTATACATATCGTTATTCGGAGTTATCGCGCGGTGAAAATACTCGAAGGTATTTTTCAAAGTGCCTATCTCCATCCGTGACCAGATAGCGCATTCGAAGGAACGACTTATTTCTCCGAAATTGCGTTATCTCATTAATAGAACGGCCGTTTAACGAAATGTCTCGAGGCTGCATTCGGAGTCGGAGAAACGCGGGTACAAATAATTCATTCCAGGGACAAAAGCGTACGACGTACGAACGAAAAGAAAGCCGCGTCACGCTCGCCGAGAAACTTGTGTCCCGGGGTTTCGACGAGGAAGCAATGCATAGCGACTACGGTCGCACCTCGTGCGCGCCCGTGTCGCGATGTTATGGCTCGAAAGATGCTGATCTTGCGCCAACAAATACTGCCACGGGCAGCCCCGAGCGCGGCCCGTACTCCCGCTAATAAACGCGGCAATACCGCGATGCAGGAAACGTTGGCCCGGCGCTACGGGGAATATTAATCGATCCGGCGGGTTTTTAGATGCGACGGGCCGCGCGATCGGCGCGACCCTTTCATACGAAATCCACTTCTTGGAGGAATCGACGAGATCAAAGGCTTTTCGTTCATTCGTGCGTCACGTTTCTCGGTTTATTTCGTCGAATGGTACGCTGGGAATGATAATCTGGTCAACTGAACTAAAATCTTGGAGGCCATGACCAAACCGTTTGGTTAGACTGACCATTTTCTGGTTAGACTAACCAGATGTGTAGTTGCAATAATTACGTATTCGGTTAGATTTACTAGTATTTTGGTTAGAATAATTAAATATATTCAACCAGATGCGTTTTGTCAATTTAACCGAGTTATTTTTCTCGGTGTACAAGCTTCTCGGTGCCCCGATGGTTCTTCCTCGAAAGAAGCGCGAAGAATCGGTATAGCGACTTCGCTTTTGCAAATTCTACGAAGCAATCGCGAAAGATAGGGATAGGAGCCGACCTTGCGCATTCGCGACGACCGCGCGGAATATCCGGGCTGTAACGATTTACGACAACCGTGCCGATAGCGAAGTTATCTCGCAAAAGGTATTCCTGCCTCCGGTTCAGCTATCGGTTCGAACCAGGAACCCGGATACTGCTACCGCGCCGGGGGGAAATACAATCGAACGAACTGTAAATCAATTATAGAAATCGCTCGATTATGGTGTCAATTTTGTAATTATTTCAATAAGCAACGGATACAATTTTCCATTTTGACGAGCTGAAATATTGTAGAAAAATTGTCGAAACACACTGAGGGAAAGGGTCTAATTAAATACGAACCTATATGTTATAATAGACAAATTTATTTGAGATAAATGGGAATACATTCACATCGAACAAAAATCTATTTGAATTTGATAAATATTTTGAATATTTTTTTAATCGAGTACGAACCTAGAACGTTTATTTAACTCAGATAGACATTTGTCCAATGTGAATAAATTCCTACTCATATCAAATACATTTTTCTACAATATTATATAGAAAAAAAAAAAGAATTAGGTACTTGGATCTACTGAAAATCACTTGCAGGATCGCAAGCAATTATTTATTTATGCCAATGAAATACATTTGTTAATACACACATTAATTATATATCTCTTCCTCACAATCATAAAATAGTATGTGATTGCGAGGAAGAAGTATCAAATCAATATAAAAAAAGATCTAATCGATACAAATAAATAATTACTCGCGACCCCACAAATATATGGTTATTAATAGATCCAACTAATTCGTTTTCTCTGTGTATATATAGGTTCGTATTCACAACCAGGCCTTTTCCCTGGGTGCAACGCAGCGTTCCATCGAACGATCGAACGAGAGATTCGATCGGACGAGAATCCATTCAAAGAAAAAAACTCGGCGCGAATCTGTTGCCCTTCTTCAAAAGATATCACGATGTCATTTCAGCGTTCGACTCCACGTTTAAAGTCCATCGCTGAACCGTCGAGTGCGCATTGATATCGCGAGAAAGTCACGCGGAGGAAATCGAGTCATCCCTTGCGATTTACCTCCGTCTTTTCGACTGCGGCGACTCCTGCTGCGCCTGCTGCACGTGATGATGAGGCGAGAGATCGGGGGCGTAGGACAGTAGCTGGCTTCCGGCAGAGGGGCCAGTGGGTGGCGGTGGGGGCGGCGGCCCCAATTGGTACCCGACGGGCGGGGGAGGGGGCACGTAGTGCGAGGGACCCGGGCCGGGGCCCAAACCCACCCCGTAACCCGCGCCGCCCGTGCCGGCCCCGTACATCTCGCTACCGCCGGGATACTCTATCTTGACGAACTCCCTTCGCAGCCTCCCGGCCCGTATCAAACTTCCGGCACTCGCTCGGCGCCTCTGCGAATCGCATCGAGCGCCGACGCGTTTCCCGATGTGCGCTGATCGTCGCACACGCGCGAATTTATCGCCGCGGCACCATATCGCGCGGATATATCACCCCCGCCCTGCGAGAACCTCGACTAGACTCGCCTCCCTGGTTTCGTCGTCGGATCTAAAAGCCGTTCTCCGCTGCACTTTTGGAGCGCGCGCGTGTGTGTGTGTGCGTCGCCACGGGGCCGATAACTGGCGCGTACCGTTATAAGGATTTCTGCGTTCCGTTTTGAGAAAGTCTCGTAAGAGATTTTCACGTTCTATTCGTCGCGTTCCCGAGGGGAGATCGGAGTTGGAAATGAAACGCCTCGATGCGACGGTATCGCGCATTCGAGCGCGCGTTATTTCGCAGAGCCTGAGCGACTGACGAGCCGCTCTTTTTTTTCCAGCGGAAGACACCTATAACCCCGCCGGAGAACGGAGGCCGAAGTTCGCGCGGGAAACGGACGATGCTCCGGAAAAGTCCGCCGCGAAGTCCCGTCCCACTTTTCGCGCGATTCGAGGTCGATGCGACTCGAACGGTCGACTTTCTTATCGCGCTGCGCGGCTCGTCGAGTCGTGCGAATTCGCACGGGAGCTGCGTAGACGCATGTCGAATTTTCCGCAGGCGACGCTTTCGCCTCGACGATCGCTGCGCCCGCCGCGGCCAGTCTCTCGCGCGCTCTCTGGAACCGCGAGGAAGGCGCAGATCCTCTCGCGAAGGTCCGGGCACAAAAGAGGAGGCCACCCGTCGGACGGCCTTTGACGTGGTATCCTTTGGTCGAGGCGTTAATCCCTGGCCTTGAATTTTCTAGAATTCGTTCACATTCCACCTGGCTCGACGAGTCACAATTTACCCCTCAAATACACACACACACACACACACACCGTGACACAGCCGCACGACGAGAACTCGTAGACATATCTCGCGCCCGTTCCGCGCGACGCGATATACGCGGGTTTTGTCGCAAAGGCGAAAGGTTTCGCGCGATTTCTCCCGCGCGAATTTAGAGCGAAAATCCCGCGGAGAAGGCGAAACTCGGATCTCGTATCGCGCGCGGCTCGATCGAGATTTCCCGTTCGCATCCGGACCCCTGCGAGCACGCTTTCCCGCCCGCGCGAACACTCGGCGCGAACGGTATTCCAGAGGGGGGACCGAGAGTCCTGCGAAGATTCCCGCGCGATTTCAGTCACGTGACGACCACCTCGCGATTCACGGTGAGATTCGACGCGATAACGCGGAAGCACGTTCCAGAGGTCGGATCGACGACTAGTCACCACCCACAACTCGCCAGTGACTGATTCCACCATAGCCACATAATGTGCCGTGGTGGTACCCCGGTAAAGAGAGAGACTATCACTTCTCCCACCACGGAACACAACAGCCACCGTGTAAAGCACAACCTTTAACCGAGACGCGTCGTCGTCCCAACGTCGTTCCGTTCGTACGCGGAATCGTGTACGCGAGCGTTTCGAGCTCCGGCCGATCCTCGCGCGCGGGTTTATTGTGCGTACACGCGGTGAGCGAAGAGATAAAAAGGGTCGTTACAGCGTGACTTTCGCTTTTCTCTTCCTTGTCGTGTATCTGCATCGCACGCGTTACCGAATTGACTTTTCCTCGTTCGCGCGGCGGAGTTTGTCGTTCCGAGAATCGAAAGGGTTGATCGCAGGGTTCGCAGTCCCGATTTATCTCATTTTCGAGGAAATAGAGGAAATTTGAACAAAAAAAGGGAACAATTTTTATTAAAAAAAAAGGGCATCCAGAAATTAGAAACGTACGGTGGTTTTTAAAAAATAACGATTTTTAAGATATACGCGATGAAACACAAATATTTATTGAACGAATGAAGGATGTTTTTGTAATTTAAAAATTTATATGTGTGTTATGTCAAGTAACTTGAAACTGAGTATCGCGAATGGAAATTTAAGCGAGATATTTATGTAGGTAGATGAGGTAGAGATTATAGTGTTATTTACAAAAAAAAGAAAACAACAAATTGACCATTTCGACCCTTCTAACGTAATCCAAAACGATGAAAAGATAAACTCAACTCAGAAGCTGAAGAATAGGTGGTTTTAGAGGAAAAAGGGGAAAATCGCGAGTTTCAGGGTGAAAAGAGGCAAACTTAAAAAAATAGGGGACACAAGCCTGTGATTGGGAAATTGGGAGGTACTTCTTATCTCAATTAAGGCGTCGACGAGTTACCATTTACGCACCTTTGCGGATACAACTCTAGATCTATACATGTGTGTAGACCTTGCAATATATTTCTAAAAGTTCCCTCAATGTTACGCTCCAAAGTTATGAGTAATAACGACCTTGGGTACCACCCCACTTCTAGAAGGACTTTGCGAAAAGTAGATTGATCCTGAGTAATGACGCCATGATGCTTAATCCTACAAGAAAATTCTACGCGAACCTCGGTGGCGGAATAATCTCGCGCTCGGCCAGGTCGAGTTTCTCGCAACCGTTCGAGAAGCCGCGTCAAAAACGAATTTTCAAAAAAGTCCCCGACGAACGAACGTGTTCGTATTTACGATAACGAAGCGTTCTCGTACGAGACATTGCGACACGCGACGAAGAAGACGAACACCTACTACCGACCATTGTCGTAGCGGCTCTTGCCCACTGTGTACCGTATACCGTAACCGATCTCTGCGCGGCGTTTCTTCTGGGAACTGTATTAATCACGCTCGACAAAAACTGTACCGTGGATAATATGTCAACTAAATTTTGTGTTGTACTCCGCGCTCTCGCCTTGGTTGGCATTCATGTCGCTCACTGCGAGAGCCTGCGAACGATGTGCGGAACGAACCAGTCGAAATTTCGAATGCTCAGTTCCACGCGGAAAGAACATTGTCGCCCCTTGAAAATTCCGGAGGCGCGTTGCGACAACGAATGCTCGATGGAAATTAGACGAATATTGAGAAAGTTTGGACTTACGGCTCGCTCCGGTTGGGGCACGCATATTTGAATGATGTATAAAAGCTGTTAGGATTTATCTCGGTTAAAAAAAAATGGCAATTCTTTTACGAAATAATACCGCCCTTCACGGCTATACGGAGAAAAGTAGCGAACATTTCTATACACAGAGTAAAGAGCTTACAATGAAAGTCGGTACTATCGAGACCATGCATATCAACGGAGTTAGAGCTCGATACATAAACTTTTTATCCGCGCCATCTGTTTTTCTAGGTAGAACTTTGTACCCATTATTTGCATTGCGCGTACAGTCGAACTCTGCAGGCTACACTGCTCCGAAAATTTTTTTTCGAGGACAATCGTCCCCCGCACTACAGGAATTCGCTTTAATGGACTGTAACGAAACGTATCCGGCCGAAAGGCACATTCCGGACCTTCCTAGGTAGACCGTCAGTCCTGTAATTTGCATTTTTTCCTATCTGGCTGTGCCACATTTCTTACTGACAAGCAGGTGCAGGAAAATTTTAATAAGGAATACCTGCTACTTTTCTTCGCACTTTAATGAATTTGCATTTACAGAAATATCCCCCAAGCTTTCCTGTATTGAAGAGGACGACTAGTTTGATATTCTCCATAAAATACAGAATTATATTCAATGATGAAACAAAATGCAGAGGAAAGGAATATTTCTCTAGTTTTGTTAACTCCCACAAAAAAAAATGAATTCTGTTTTTTTACAGTCTACGTGTTTTCAGTGTCATAGATTACATACCAGTGAGTTTTTGACCAGTAATTTAGTCAATTAGATGCGTAAAAATTACAACGAATTATGATTCTTGATAAATATAGCTAGCATATAATAGTTATTTTCGTTATTAGGGCGTGAAGCGCTGTTTCTAACGAGTGTGAAGTTTGCCGCACGAGCGAAGCGAGTACGGCAATCACACTCGTTAGAACGGCGCGAAACAACCGAATAACGAATTCTATTTTTTGTCACTAAGTGTCAAATACGAGGTTGACGATTTCACGCACTGCGCAACTTTTCACGAATTGGTGTGTAAAAGATGATTTCACATGCGTCGAGGACGCCCATGAAACCGAGTATTTGACACTGAGTGACAAAAATTTTATTTTTGTCACTCAGTGTCAAATACTCGGTTTCATGGGCGTCCTCGACGCATGTGAAATCATCTTTCACACACCAATTCGTGAAAAGTTGCGCAGTGCGTGAAATAACCTGCGCAGTGCGTGAAATCGTCAACCTCGTATTTGACACTTAGTGACAAAAAATAGAATTCGTTATTCGGTTGTTTCGCGCCGTTTTAACGAGTGTGATTGCCGTACTCGCTTCGCTCGTGCGGCAAACTTCACACTCGTTAGAAACAGCGCTTCACGCCCTAATAACGAAAATAACTATTACTGAAATTATTTAAAAACTTACCCTACACTGCCAGTACTGCGTTTTTGTATTATCCTGCTTGGGCCAGTCCCTGCAATACACAAAGAAATGAGGACGTTGTGCAATGCGAGTTCTCCAATAACGTCGAATGTGCACATTCTTCTTAAGAAAGTATGAACGACGCTAAAAATGTTTTCGCTATCAAATTATACGGGTAATGGTGGTATTCAAATGAAAAATGTTGTACTCTTTGTAAATAGCGATTAACATTCTAAATTTCAAGGACTGTTATGCCAGACGAATAATTCTAAACAAATTTATAAATCAGCACAAACAAATTGACTCTGATAAGACCTATCTAATCTCAATTACCAGTGCCAAATAAATACATCAGGTTTATAGCATTGTTCATCACTGGCCAAAGAATTAAGATTCCTCTTAAAGGTCAAGTTTTAATTGAATGCAAGTAGTACATTATTCGAAAGCGTTACGCAAGGTCGATAAGCATATTCGAGATATGCTTCAATAGATGTTAAAATTCTATTCCTTTTTCAAATATGCGACTGGGAAGGATTATCCTATGACAATCAATTATTTCAGATCAAAAACAAATGCCAAATAGCTCAAACCATTGATAAGTTTCATATTTACGCGGAGAGACAATCGTAGAGTTATTTCAATCGTTCATTCATGCTGAGCTTCCATGAGAATGGTGGTACAGTGGCAAAAAAAAACAAAATAATTTGTAAGACGCCACGCGATATGAGTTATCGTCTATATGTATTCATAGAAAAGCTACGTTCACTCGTTACTTTATTTACTCTTTTATCTCAGACGCCCAGCTCATCCACTTCATCCTAATTGTTTCGCTACAATTAAGAAAATGCTTCCAATGGTCAAACATCGTAATAACATTCGTCGTTTACCTGGCATAGAATGGGCAATCGCAGACATCTGGATAGTGAACATTCAGGTCAAATTTTCTCTTTACACCATTTTAATACAACGAAACGTAAATTATAGTCGAATTTAAACACTGGGATGCTTGTTAGCTCTTACGATATCTAAACTGGGTGTTTACACCGAATGGTTACGCCATTTTGAAGTTTTATTTTTCGCCCGAGCACGAGAGTCGATGAATGGAAAGTATGGAAGAGAGCGCAGCGACTGCAACAGGAATTTGAAGGAGAGTTTTCATGTGGTTCATTAAAATAGGGGAAAAACTTACCTATAATTTTTGTGTTTTAAGTAAACAATTTCAATAATACGATGCCATTGTGTATAAGTAATCTATGATTCGTAAAATTATAAATTATACGTAGAACGTGCATTCATTCTGGAAGCGAGCAGCCACCAATGAGCGAAGAACGTTTCCTCAGTTAGGTTGAAGATATTGCCGCTCATTGGTTGCTGCTCGTTGCCCGCTACTCGATGGGGTCATAAAACAGCTACCCTAAATTCGCCATTTCAAAAAGACAGAATCGTAAAATAATATAACTCTTATCAACAACATCGACTGATCTAATCTTTGCTTCGTTTCACTAAATCGTTGTACGGCAAAAGTTGTTCTTTTGTTTTAATTTTTTTTGAAACTTCAGAATAACTTTCATGCGAACGAGCCGTAAATGTTTGAAATGCGACGCTGCAGCACCGGCGTATACCTGTATCTGGCCTGTGTCTACTACGCAACTTCCGCTAACTCGCTACTGAGCAAAATGGACGCCTTTGTGTCTGTTTTCTTCGTATTCATACTATAAATACTGTTTTCCCTGCGATCAGTCCTCTTTGACATGACGGTGTTTATTCGATGTTGTGAAAAATGTGAGTGAAAATTGTGCTGTATACCGGCCCTGGGTGTTCTCGTTCTCGGTTGGCAGAAAAACGCGTCGAACCAAGTAGGCCACAGCCACGGATGACAATTGAGCGGATATCTACCAGAGGAAAAGTTTCGCGAGGAAATTCATGGGAGGAGGTTGCCCTTGTTACTGGCGGGTGGATATTTACCGTATTCCTGCGTCCGATACGTTGAAAGCCTCGACGTTACACTTGCGTCCCGCCAAAATCGTATCTACATGGTGCATTCTATAGTATAAATAATCGTCACACAACTAGTTAGGTAAGGTAAAATAGAGGATCTCGTGAAAACGTTTGTTTTCGTTAGGCGTTAAATTTCCTTACGAGCTATTGTCGTTGCAACTGACAGATCATGCTTTATATTCGAAAGATTTCAATTCAGTCTAATCTACTTGCTATAACGTAGACATGGCACCAGGTTTTCGTGTGTACGCTATTGGACAACCGATGTTGGAAGACCATCAACGAGAATGACATAAATACAGAATTATACTGTAACTGCCATAAAAATTGCTATTAACCTTATAAATTGTATTCGGTTAACCTGTTGAAGAAAACTGACGAAAAAAAATTCAAGACCTTTTTGACGAAGATTATGAAAATATATCAAGAAGTCAGTATCGTGCATACGAAGATCCTTGTATAGAGTAATATTGGATTTAAGCTAAATATGAACAACAATAGTACTTCTAATGAATGTTACAATTAAAAATTTTGAATTTTTTTCCTCGTAAAATATCAAGTGTACCAATCGTAGATATAGTTGGAGAATTATTGATTTTATTATTTACATATGAAATGTCATTATTGAGCAGAGTTTAAATGCAATGCGTTATTTTTATTAAATTTGAATCGCATAGGAATTTCAAGCGATACAAGTTTCTAGAAATTTTAATTGCTAACTTGATGTAATATGGTATCGTGTTTTTTTCAATTAATTTCACATTTTGCACGGTGATTGTTTTATATGATTATATTTGTATGAGAAGGACTGACAATTGTCAATTTTATTGTTCTGCAGATCCTCGTCTTCGGTTTTCAGCATGTGTATGAGAAGTACGTTGTAAGGTAAATTTTTCTTTTCCTCCCATTTTTCTTCACAATCGTGTGTATTTAAAAAAATGTACAATTACACAAATTTACTTTTTACGTGGAATTAATAGTTTTTAAAATTGAATCTCTAAATACGATTATTTATTAAACTTTGCGCACTGTATAATTTTATTTACTTTACTTTTAATTACTTCTAATTGATTTTAGTAGTTATTTTTTTTCTAGATATTGGTTTTTTATTCAATTTCACGCATGAGTTAAATGTGTTTTGGTGATTCGCGCGTCTTACTGTGTAATAATTCATAATATATGTATGCGTTTCGCTCATAACTACTATTATAGTTTAAATAATTAAACGTTTGTTACAGGACAGAGAGGGTGAAACGAAAATGGATTGCTTATTGCAAGACCCACGGGCATCGTCAAAGTTCGGCTGAGATATAACCGTGCATCATGGGAACTTAAAGAGACTTACTTAAGTTCCCAAGATTTATTAGTGCTAGTGCTTCATCAGTGGAGCTAGATACTTGAGTTTAATTGCGTAGTGCCATAATATCTGCATCTCGCGCAGAAGGACCGATATTAGTGATGGCTACATTGAACATTTACGGCAATGGTGCATTTAGGACGATTCGTTAGTCGTGGATCAATTTGCATCCAGGAGAAACTGCATCGCGAGACGCGAGAAATCCCTTCGTCCATCCCAATTATATGTGCGCGTGGGAACACACCGAAGTGCTGGAATTGATTTTGAAATTCTCTTTTGCCCAGGCTGTAATGCCAGAACAAATCAAATTCAAAATGAATGGGGTTATTCCAAGTGTACCGATCACTACCCTCGCGGGTATCGCGAGTCTCACGGACTTGTTACCTGAAATGCCCCTACCAACGCCGCTACCGCAAACCCTGACCAATAAATCTCTCCTCTTTCACCCACGAGTGGCGGAAGAAGCACAAATATTGTTGAGCGTCCGAGACGAGAACTTGGTGCCCCAGTTAATTTTCTCCTTGTCGCAAACATCGTCGGATCATATCGAGCTGAAGGATCACTACGCGAATACCGAGCAGCCACTGGAGTCTCAGCAGAATACGCCGGAGCTCCTAAAAGCGATCTTGCAAATCAATCCGCACGTATTCAAGGGGCCCCAGTACAACTCCCCCAGAAACTGGCCTCAAAGTACACCCATGATGCATCCCAATCAATCACCCGCGAGTTACGGCCGGTTTTCACCTTCGTATTCGAGTTCTTCGGGGTCGCGGCAGACTCCACAGGGCAGCCCGGCTCATCCTGCGGCGGCCAGAACCGTGCTACCTCCCCCCGGCAATATCTCTCACGCGCAACATCCACGAATGCCCATTACACCACAAAATCACGCGGACATCTCGCAGATGTCTCCCTTTGCTGTGCCTTCTCCATCGCCGCGAGCGACTGTAATCACAGAACAGACAAGGACATCGATGACGCCCCAACATGCACAAGAGGACACCAATTGTATAAACCCGTTGTCCAATATCAATCCGCAACCGAACATTTATTCGCCGGCGCATATGGGTTCGCCGGTCAACACGTTAACGAACATTGGTAGTGTTACGCCGCAGCATCAAAATTCCGGCGGCATCACGCCGCAGCACCAAAACGTCGGCGGTATCACGCCGCAACACGGTATGCACATAACGTCTCCCATGCATACGGGATCTCCGATGCATACGACATCTCCTATGCACACGAGCATACCTTCGCAGCAACCGACGCAACAGCAATCACCGCAGCAGCAACAGCAACAACATACCATCGGTGTGCAGCAAAACATGTACGAATCCATCGTTAATCAGCAATTACATCCACCTTTAGGAACCAACCAAGCAATCGACATCAACACTGCTGTGCAGGATAATCCACAGTTCTTGCTAGACCCTGTGACCGGGCTTCCGGACATTGACTTACCAATGGACAGCATCGAATCGAAACAAAACGTCAGCCACGCATCCCAAAATACGTTATCGCTCACACAAACGACCGTGTATTCAAATTTAAATTCCACTAATACTTTGGACATCTGTGACATGTCTGGTATTTCCGCGATTCAAATGCAAGGTCAAGAAAATAATAATTCAGAGAAGGATTTGAAAGAATCGTCTTCGGTGTTGCAATTGAAAGACAAAATGAAAGAACCCGTAGTTATGTTGAATAGGCTATCTTTGGCGGATCAAGCCCTCATGCAGAAGAGCTTGAGCGCGTTCGCCGAAAAATCTCCCTCTCGCGCCGCAAAAATGGGCATAACGAACAGAGGGGGCGACGCGAAGAGCGACTCCGAGAGCGAGGAGGAAGTCGGTAGGAATAACAAATATTTTAAAGCCAGAGCCAAGGAGCGGCAGGTTCAGAGGGAAAAGGAGAGAGCTGAAAGGAAGAAGAACGAAGACAAGTCCCGCAGACGACGGAGGGTAATAGAAGATGACGAGGACGAGAACGAGGACAAGAAGGAGAAGGCATTTGAACCGCCTAAACCAAAAATAAGAAAATTTGAGAGAAAACTGGTTCCCGTTTTGGCAAAGTTGAGCGTGGAAGAGTTAATGGAGACGAACACGTATCAGAGATTCAATACCACCATAGAAACGATTTTCGAAAATACCGAAGACGTGGCAAATCTAGTAGAGCTGGAGGATGATGGCGACGTCGTTCCGGAAATGCTCATTCCCAAGTATCAACTTCAGGATTTGTGTACCGAGGCGGCTAAGCTGAAAGCTTTAGGCGCAATGGAGTCGATTCCTACCGAGAGATTAGTCCGATTGCTGAACATTCTCGAAAAGAATATTCGAGATGGTGCTAGAGTGTCGCCGCTCGCAGATCCGGACGACGATATCGACGAAAGTCGGTTGTGGACACAATTAGCTATGGAACGCGTGCAACGCGCCGTGGACGCGTCTTTGATA
This sequence comes from Xiphydria camelus, assembly GCA_963678675.1. Taxonomy (NCBI): domain Eukaryota; kingdom Metazoa; phylum Arthropoda; class Insecta; order Hymenoptera; family Xiphydriidae; genus Xiphydria; species Xiphydria camelus. The sequence goes on from OY783194.1 coordinate 31,814,116, forward strand.
TCGTTACACATCATGACATCGCATAATATGCCTAAGACAGTTTATTTGGAGGACGTTATAGACAGAATAGTTATGTTTATGAAGTTCCAGCTGCAGAATACTATTTATCCTTCCTTCGATCCTGTTTATAAAATAGATTCTAAGAACAAGACTGAAAATTATAATTCTAGCGGTCGTAAGAAGAGGGGCCATACGAAGGAAGTCCGAGAGAAAAGTATTCTGCAAGTTTATAATAAAATGCACGAACTTGTCGGTCTGCTGGCGGAATTGCTAAATATTCAGGTGTTAACCGACACGAGTGTCCTCCACGCGTCGACGTTGGGCGTCGCGCCGTTTTTCGTTGAATCTGTCAGCGATCTTCAGCTCAGTGCCCTGAAACTAGTGACTGTAATATTTACGAAATACGAGAAGCACAGGAGATTACTGTTGGACGACATTTTGGCTTCCATAGCGAGGCTTCCCAGTAGCAAGAGAAGTTTGCGAACGTACAGATTAAATTCGGAGGATCACATTCAAATGCTGACGGCTTTGGTACTGCAGCTCATTCAATGCGTCGTCGTTTTGCCGGATAACGTAGCGCCGCTGGACAAGACCTATAAAGAAGAGGACGAGAGGAAAGACGAGAAGAAGAGTCACATCGATGCGGATCTCTTGATTATCAACAAATACGAGACGGCCACACGAACGGCGGGGAATTTTCTAACGGTTTTTCTCAACAAGTGCGGCAGCAAAGGCGAGGAGATCGACTACAGACCGTTGTTCGAAAATTTCATCCAAGATTTATTGGCCACCGTGAACAAGCCCGAATGGCCCGCAGCCGAGTTACTCTTGAGTCTGCTAGGAAACTTGTTAGTGGGACACTTCTCGAACAAGAGTTCCGACATGTCTCTTCGTGTGGCGTCGATCGATTATCTCGGAGTTGTTGCGGCCAGATTACGCAAGGACGCTGTCAGTTCGCAGTGTAAACTATCGACAATCGATCAGATCATAAAGGATATAAAAGCTGAAGTGATAAAAGACACGGATTACGAGCAGTCCAGAGACAAGGACATCGCGGGACTCAGCGAGGACGAGGAGAGGACGCTGTTTCTGCAGAAAGTACTGTTAGACTATTTAGCTGTTAACGGAACGAGGGATTCGGCGTTAGGGTACGCGCGCCATTTTTACTTGGCCCAATGGTACCGAGACTGCACGATGGAGAAGAGTCGCGTGGGCCAAATGAAGAATAGCCCTAGTAAAAAGACGCCGAAGAAGAGGCCCAAGAAGAAGAGTAGACATCACAGCAGCGAGGAAGAGAGCGACAGCGAGCCCGAGGAGATAGATGCCGACGAAAATGACAATAACGAGCAAAAGAACTCCGAGATGTACAGGCTCATCGAGGAAAAGAAAAGGTACATCATAAGTAAAGTTCGCCCATTCAGCTCGACCGGAACGAAGCCCGACGTCCTCCAAACGTACGTCGATTATAACTCGGCGGAATTGATTTCCCAATACCTCGCGTCGAAGAGACCGTTCTCCCAAAGCTTCGACAGATATCTCAAGCAAATACTTCGCGTACTAACGGAATCTTCGATAGCCATTCGTACCAAGGCCATGAAATGCCTGACGATGATCGTCGAAGCCGATTCCAGTGTGTTGGCCAGAGCGGATATGCAGTTAGGAGTAAAACATTCGTTCTTGGATCACTCGACGTCGGTACGAGAGGCCGCTGTTGATCTAGTAGGAAAATTTGTACTAAGTAGACCAGAATTGATAGACAAGTACTATGACATGCTCTTGGCGCGCATCCTGGATACCGGCGTTAGCGTGCGAAAGCGCGTTATCAAAATCTTGAAAGATATTTGCATGGAATGTCCAGATTTTCCGAAAATACCAGAGATATGCGTAAAAATGATCAGGAGAGTGAACGACGAGGAAGGCATAAGGAAATTGGTGATGGAGGTCTTTCAAAACATGTGGTTCACACCGGTCCGAGAACGGCCGAGCATCGACTCCGAAGCGTTACTGAGAAAAGTGATGAACATCACCGACGTCGTCGCTGCGAGCAAAGACATGGGTTTGGAATGGTTCGAACAGCTGCTGGTAAGCTTGTTCAAGCCGAAGGAGGACAAGGACGACAGTACAAAAATGCAGACAGAACCGCCGAAGGCACTGCTGACCGCTTGCAAACAGATCGTCGATTGCTTGATCGAGAACGTTCTCAGACTGGAGGAGGCGAATTTGGACGATTCGGAGAAGCCGGAAAAGAAGGGATCGTCTCAGCGGTTAGTCGCTTGCTTGACCACTTTGTACCTCTTCGCCAAGATCCGGCCACAGCTTTTGGTAAATCACGCGATAACGCTCCAGCCGTACTTGAGTTTGAAGTGCCAAACGCAAGGAGACTATCAAATCATCAGCAGCGTCGCGCACACCTTGGAACTGGTGGTACCGTTGATGGAGCATCCGAGCGAGACGTTTTTGGCCCAACTCGAGGAAGATTCCGTCAAGCTGATTCTTCAGCACGACAGATCGGTGGTGGCGAGCTGCCTGTCCTGCTTGGGCTCGATAGTGAACAACGTCACGCGGAACTTCAAGTTGATAAGGGACTGCTTCAAGAAGTACTACGGTCATTTGACGGAATACAAGACGCTGTACGAAAAGGATCCGACGAATCCGATGCTCTTGAAGTACAGGCCGTTCTTCCGACGAGCGCTATTCACCGTGGGTCTGCTGTTGCGACACTTCAATTTTACCGATCAGGACGTCATCGACGGGCTGCCGGAAAACATAAAGGATCAAGTGTTCGAAACGTTGAACTACTTCGTTCACCAGGATAACGATGACATACGGCATTTCACTCTGTCGGCCATCGGTTCCTTGTGCATAAGACACTACGAGTTCATGATGTTACCGGAATTGAAGGAGCTGTACCATCACTTGCTCACCTCGGATAACGCTTTGATCAAAATGCGGATAGAAGTCTTGAATAACATCGAGGTTTACCTGCAGGAAGAGGAGAAGAGAATGATCAAACAGGACTTGGAGTGGGCGAAACTGTCCAAACAAGAGAACCTGAAGGAAATGGGCGACGTGTCATCCGGAATGGCCAGCACCGTGATCCAATTGTACCTCAAGGAAATTCTAGAATCGTTCTTACACGCGAACGTGAGCGTCAGGCACGCCGCGCTTAAGGTGATACAGTTGATCCTGGCGCAGGGTCTCGTCCATCCGGTTCAGATAGTACCGTATCTGATTTGCATGAGCACCGATTGCGAGAAGATCGTCAGCCACAGCGCGGATAAGCAGTTACAAGATATAGAGAAGAAGTATCCCGGTTTCATTCACATGAAATCACAGTTCGGAATAAGGCTGAGCTACAGGCTGCAGAAGATCTTGCAGAACGACATCATGGTTCGGGGTATGAGGACGAAGGAAGGGGAGTTTCCCGGCGCACTGAACGGTTTTCTGTACACGATACTGAGAAATACGAAACAGCAGAGAAGAGCGATCGTCTTGTCGTTTCTGAAGCAATTCGATGAGAGCGTAAAGACGAGCTTGTCGCAAATGCTATACCTGGCGGACAATCTCGCTTACTTCACATATCAAGTCCAGGACGAACCTTTGTTCATCATTCATCATATAGATATCATCATCTCCATGTCTGGTACGAACTTGCTGCAGTCTTTCAAGGAGGCGTTGCTTCCGAAGGAAGTTCCTTTCTCGCAGCAAATGACGCAGAAACTAGAGCAGGATAAGAATCAACAGGAAGAGCTGGAAACGCAGCAACAACAGACACAACAAGAGCAGCAGCAACAACCACAACAGCCGCAGGAGCACCAGCAACAGCCGCTGGAGCAGCAGCAGCAACAACAACAACAACAACCACAGCAGCAGCAACAAATTCAGCAACACTCGCTGCTAACGCTACCTCCAATCAATCCTGTGACTTATGGACCCGATGGACAACCGAGATTTATTCTTCCCTTGCCATCCCTGGAGGACGAGGAGGACGACGAGGAAGACGAGGACACGCTCCTGGCGCGAATGCCGGAGAACACTACCGTCCTTCGCGAGTACATTACCGCCAGTCAAGGATTCCTGCTTCTTCTGACATTGAGGCAGCACCTGAAGGATCTCTACGGTTTCTCGGATGCCAAGATCGGGCAGTACTCGCCGTCCGAGGCCGCCAAGGTTTACGAGAAGGCCGTGAGTCGGAAGAACAATTTACTCTTCAAACCGAAAGCTACGATACAGAAGCTGAGGGAGGGCGAGAGTAATATCGAACTGGACGAGACGGGTAGGAGAAAGCTGCTGAAGGAGTATCTGGATTTTAAGCAGATGATGCTGAAGTTCGATCCTGAGGAGCCCGAGGAAGAGAACGCCGTCGTCGGCAGTGCGGACGGCGATACGAGTATAAAACCCACCGGTGAAAATACTCCGGTTAGGATATCAAATTCCGAAAACGTTAAAGTACCACCGGACAGCTCGGGAACGACGAATTCCCAGCAGCAGCAGCAACAACAACCCAACCAGCAGCAGCAGTTGCTGCAACAGCAACAACATCATCAACAAAGTCTGAATTCTTCCCAACGACCCAATCACTCGGTGAACTCGACGACGACAACGCCGCGAGTTCCCAAACTCACGATACAGACGCACCCGGAGATCAAAGAGCACCGAAAGCACCGCACGCACAAAACGGAAAAGGTGAAGAAACACAAAAAGAAGAAGAGGAGAAGAATTTCCGACACCAGCGAGAGCGGCCCTGACTACAGCGATCCTGATTTCCTGGTGTGAGTGCGGTGTACATATATCTTTTTGCAAAAGTGATTTCCAGAGTTTTCTGAGACACCGCGCGCTTCTTCCTCTGCCCCCTTTCGAGAGAATCGATACCAGTGCGGAACGTTCGAGCGCTCAGACTTTTGTGCGCGATGCGAAAAGTGCACGAACGAGACGGGGACGCGGCGCGGTGGGAAAAAAGGTACGCGCGGTGAAAACGCGCGTGCGGGTGAAAAAACGATACACGAGAGAGACGGAGGAGATAGACTATATTTGAGAGCGATCGCTGTAGTCGTTATCTGTTATTCGTTAGTCGAACGAAATTAAATGATACCATGTCAGTGGGTGCACCATTGAAACCGATCGGTTTACCAAATCTTCGCGTAACTGGAAAGGAACTTGGTTTAGTCATGAATTTTTATCGTTACCTCTCTCTCTCGAAGCAGCTCGTTGTCTTATAGCACCGCGAGACGGACACGACGCGAATGGACTTATCGGCGATCGGCCCTCCCCTCGAAATCGTTCCGTCCCCGCAGCGGTCGACGATCGATGAATGATCCGTCGCCGATCGTTGCGGTGCGCTCGAAAAACCGGGGACGAATCGCCAAGTACCTCGTGCGTATCTCGCAGAGTCGGGACACACACTCTGAACCAAGTTCCCTGTCGAGGTCTAAAGTACAATAGCACGCTGGTAATAAATAAATTAATCCGAACGAAAAATCGCCTGTAAATAATATGAAGTGATGTCGAGAGTATGCAAAGTTCGCGTTGGTTTTTTTAAAAAGGACCAACTTTGAAGAGCTTCTGTAGTGAATAAAAGAGGGATAAAAGAATACATTTAACACACGATTAACGATTACGACGATTTTGTTTCGACTGAATCTTAAGGTTACAAGTAATGCGAATGGAAGAAGGAACGAGAAAAAGAATACCGAACTCGATATAGACTCGGCGGATTATTAAATTTGCTCTATACAACGTGTATAATAGAAAGAAAATGTGTAGCAAGACGCATTACCTATACATTATGAAATGTTGTTTGTAATATGTGTACATAAAAGTTTCGAGTAAAATATCTTATTTTCTTACAAGCTATATAGCGGTGACATTACGAAGAATACTTAAAATTCTGTTATAATATTAAGTATTTATTCAGAATTCATGTTATCCCGATATAGTTTGCTTTTGAGCACTCATTTGTGGTATATTCGAGAATATCATTTTTATACGCATCTAGGACTATCATTGTAATAACGTACTATCGACGTAGATCCGAAAATCAAGGTAGTCGAGCACGGGGAATCCAAATTTATGGGTCGGTGGGAGGGAGGATTACGCGTCTTCTTCGAACCGATCAAACCGCCCCTTAGCGATCGTCACACAGCGCATTTAAATTTTTATTTACTCAACGAAGCAATCTCACACACTGATACATACACACACACGTCGCGTCGGAAGTGGCTGAAGGACTATCGAGGCTAATAGTGCGAATCGTCACTCTTATCTTTGATAAGTTCGAACAAAACTATGTATATCTACGGCGCTATTTATGTACATTTCCCCCTCAAAGGTGTACTTTCTTACGGTGCATTTTTCTCCATACGCGTCAATTACCCAAAATCGTACGTAATTTGCATTTGCCTCGGATTTGTGCAGCTAATCGTGATAGACGCTTCCTTATTTATATGTACAGTTTATATTTCTCATTGTAATAACCCGAACGACTATTTTTGCGGGGATCGGTGACCCTTCTGAAGTAGAATAATGTTGCGATCATTCGCTTTTTAAACGGTTTCTTTTCCGTTTTCTCACGAGACGCGCATACGAAAGCGCACCGAAAGCAAGGAACACTCCTGACGGAGAAAAATCTCGCGCGAGATCGCTCTTCTCGATTGTCGGTCGAAAATACGAGGCGCGCAAGGACGTGGTCTTCTCACGGTTCTCGAAATAAGTTTATATATCGAATATAAAGCAATCACACGGTCGAGTCTTTTTTTCCGAGTAGAAGACCATCAGTATATATACGAACAGTCGAGGAGACTGAACGGACGATAAGTCCGAGAACCACGTCTTTTCGCGCGTCGTAATCAAATTATCAAATAGACGACGTCCCGCCGACACGTCCTCCTGTGATCTCTTCGCTTTGAAATCATTGTCTTCTCACTACTCTTCGCTTTGGTCGAATTTTTATTTTTGACTTTACCACGGAGTGCGATAAACACTTTTTTTTTTATTATTATTTACGGGTGCCCCGACGAAAGCAGTTTTACGGTATAGCTCATTATCAAATACGATACCACGGCATCCAAGAGATACGTTTCGATTCGATGGCAATGAAGAAGTAATCTGAGATCTCGTCTGCATACCTTACCGTCCCTTCGACCGTGCAATGCTAGAATATAAGCGGGAAGCTTGTCGCTTTCGGATGCCTGTCGCGCTCGTTTCCATTCGGTTGCCTATCGAAATTGAAATCGTGCGATTATCTTTATTGTTGGTATGAGAAAGAGAGGTTGAGAGAAAGAGAGAGAGAGAGAGAGAGAGACTTTAGGTCGATTGTACTCCGACATAAACCGCGTGGCATACTTTAAGAACTTAGCGACATCGTTCGAAAGTTCGCCAGAATAACGACAAATTATGGCCTTCGCCGAGCTTTGCGCGTGCTTCTCGGCGAGCTTGGCTTTCCACGCGGTGGAAAGTTCGCTTCGTCTCGTCACGTGAAATCCCGGGAACAGAAATACATCCTCTCGTCGCGCACCGATAATAAGGGGAAGACAATAGGCGATAAGGAAGCGAGAGACGCCGACGGAAAGCTATATTCTGTACAAAACTTCTTCGCGTGTACATATTTATTATATATCGAGCGAGAGAAAGAAAGAAAAGGGAAATACCGAAAGGTTGGTTTTATGGCGGCACGAGGAAACGAGTTACGTCGAGGTATACAGAAAGAGAGGGAGTTTCATTTAACATTTAAACACCGTTCATTGTAATAAACTTCTAGGAGGTATATTAAATTCTAAATAAATATATTTCTATATTATAATTTTACCGTTAAGAAGTCTATCTCGTAAGTATCTCGATGAGGTGCCGTCGTATCGTACTGCGTAGGTGGGAACGCGCATCGTACGTACCCAATACAATACGAGGCACGCTTGTATTATAACACTATTATAGCACCTATGTTTTTGTATTTGGTAATCTAATTAAAGAATATTAATTAATAAACAGAAGGTAAATAGAAAGTATATTATATATTTGAGTAAAGCTGGCAAGTGTTAATGTTATCCATAACGCGATGAATTTGTGTGTAACGGTATCTAAAAAGAAAACAAAAAGTGTAAAGCAAAGGGAAACGGCCGTTCTGGATAAGACTTAACGCTTTTTACTCATAACTTATTATGTACATCGTCTGAAAGAAAACAGGTACGTTCGTAAAGAAAATAAAGATAAGCATATATCAAATGTGTGGTCGTCTTTTGCGCTGTAAAATTCGCAGCCGGTGTTGAACCGTCGCGCAAGTTTCCTGGATATCTGTCGCTCCTCTTTTTTTTTGACGGTATCTAGAGATTTGATACCAGTGCTTTCCATTGGCTCGCTTAGCTCGCATTTGCTGTACCATTCGAAACAACTCGAAAATTCTAACGTTAATTCGCGTCGTCCCGAGTAACGATTTAATTAATTCTGATTTTTTCTTAACGACTTTGAGCCATTCATCCTCGACGGTTCATCGTATTGACGATGGAAGACGGAACGAGTCATTTAGCACCGGTGCTTTTATCGTATCAAATGACCAAGTTCTTTTCGCGGCGCTCGTCTTCGCGCGAAAAGAGACGATATAGGTAGTAGCAGAGACTTTGAAGAGAAATATATACATACCTATAAAAAAGCGCGACTGACGAAGTTATTAGCTATGACTTATGACACTCCGAGCTCAACAGGCGAACAGTTTCGAATTACGTACCTATATTTGGCGCGTATGTATAATATATATGAGTAGATGCATACCGAGCAGGAAACTATGCCATTTCCTTGTGTTATAATACGAGTAGAAGCTATACGTCGTCTCTAGGTCGCTCGACAACTTGTAGCGTCGAACTATCTAAAGCTTCGATTTGAACTTACTTATATCACGGTGTCTAGCGGTCGGAGAAATTCTGAGAAACTTGGAATTCTTGGGAAATTATGTAGGTCGTAGGAAAGTCAGGGAAAAGTAAGGCACAAGTTAAAAAATGGTTTATTCGATCTCAATCTATACATCTATAGACGCGACTGGGAAAACTTTATTTCAAACTGGAGAACCGAATCTCCTATTATATAGGCATTCCAAGGTATCAAATCTTCCGTGACGAAATGATCGATATTTCGACATTTCTAGAAGATTTTTCTAATCTCTTCGCAATTTTCGGAATCGGCATATAAAACCTTCAGTACAATTTCGAATTCTTACAAACTCTGCTATGTTATAGTCTCTCGATTTCTCCAATGAATAGATCTGGCAAGAAAAAAATAATCGAATTAAGCGGTTATCAAAATTTTCAAATAGAGAGAGAATTTTCTCGCTGAACTGACATTTCGACTCACTGTTTAGGAATATTTTTGATATACAGGACTTCCGCAGGTGTCTTCCCGACGATTTCTTCGCCTTTGCATCTTTCCTCCCACGCCTTAGTGGAGTCGAAGAGCGTGGAAGAGACACTTCGTCTCAGGGGATCGCGTCGCTCGTTTCTCGCGCTTTGACTTCGACCTTTTCCTCTGGCATTCTCTATAACGCTTAAGCGTTTCTTCGTGAACTCTTCGTCCTGGCGTCTGCGAACATTTGAACCATCGAGGAGCGGATCAACGAGGAGTTTAACCGCGGACGAACGCGATAATTACCTGAACATCTTGATCATCCAAGCAGATTCGGACTTCAACATCTCCTTGGGTATATTCTGTGGATTCGACGGGGCTATTTCAGCGGATTTTTGCTCCTTATACTCATTCAAGGAGGCTTTCACTTTCTTCATCCTCGCTTGCCTCTTCCGCCTCTCTTCCAGGGCGCGTTTCGATTTCAGTTGTTTCAACTGCTCCTCGTCCATGACGCGTTTATTCTCCTTTTCCTCTCTCCATTTTTTAATCCGATCCTTCTTATCCGCTGCAATTGGATCATCGGTGGCCACCGATTTGATACCTGCAGCAATTTTCCCTTCGGCAAAATTGGATGTCGCATTTCTCGAAATCAACTTAGAAGCGACTTCGATAGTTTCTGTCGTTTTCGCGTCCGATCCTTCAGCCTCCTTGTCGTGCCTGACGCCTTTACGCGACTCCTTTTTTTTACGCCACTCTTTCACGGCCGCCCTTTGCTTTTCACGCAATTCCAGATAAAGTTTATACCACGCCTCGTGATTGACGATGCGTTCGGTTGAAAGATCGGGACATTTTTCCTGGATCGCGTGCACCAGCGCCGGAACGCTCTTGGATCTCTTTCGAACCTTCAGGAAGAGGAGGTGATCTTCCTCGGACCAATTTTGCGTGTGACCTAGCGTGATTTTCTTGTCTAAATTACCTACCTGCATCTCATCGAATACATTATTTTTACATATATTTTCGTTCGTACGATCTTTCGCAAATTATACCTGTTCGCGCTACCAGGCTGGTAAAATCCTTCGACGTCTCGTAATCCCGAAGAGACTTTTCCTCGCGTTTAATTCGCGATTTCTCACCCGAGATCGACAGCTTTGCTCGGCTGCCGTTATTTTTTTTATAAAGGACGGACGAGAATTCGCTCAACTCCGATTCCAATTTATTCTGCTCCTCTTCCAACGGTTGAAGCGGCCAGGCAATTCGGAAGTTTTGTATCTTCTGCGATAGTTTTTCTAACTTTTCCTTGTACTTTGGAATATCTACGACGCGCGCGCGAGGCATCATTAGGAGTCTTAAATTAATCCGCACACGCGCGGTGCCGCTTGACAGGCAGCTTAAATCTCACGTAATCTTCGCGTAAGCGCGGCGATAAATTAACGATGGCATCTCTGCTTCGCCTTTTTGTTTCCGCAAAAGAAAAAACGACGAAATCGCAATACCTATCTTCCGCGCGTCAAGCGAGTCGTTTACCACGGACTTGACTGCCTCCAAATCGTTGACTATATCCCGCGTACTCCTCTCCAAATTAGCAAACGTCTTTTGCCTGGAACGGACGTAAATCTCCGGAGTGGAAGGGAATTTATCGACGATGCTAACAAGTTTTTTTTCTACCTTTCCGCGGACAATCGAAGTTTCTCGCGCACGATGCCCTGTTTCGTCTTCGGCTCGAGTCTCATATTGTCGATGTAGGCATCCAACGATTTCTCTATCGACTCTTCTTCCCGCCTCAACTTCGACAACGTCCTCATGAATTCCGCTCTCTTGTACGTAGTCTCCTTTTTATTTCGACCCGGCTGCTCGCCCTGATTATCTTCGTCTAGCATTGCTTGTCGCTATTTTTTTCACTTACTCGTCATTCTACCTCGGCTATAGCTATTTCTATCGCACACGCCACGCGACGATGCAGGCTACGCCGATGAATTCACGATAGACGCCGGTACGAGTTGTCGAAACGACTTTACAGTCGCGACTATGACCCAGCACATTCGAGCGTACGGGTTTCTATAGCAATCGAGCAGATGTTTCGTCGCTTCGACGGTGTGCGTACTTTCTATCGATGGGGGTGTACAAATACACGCGTGGAACACCTTCGCGTACGCCGTATGTCATGGCTCAGGTGATGGCAACTCTTACTTCAACGATGGTGAAATCATCTTTCGAGTCCCCGAGCAACACACTTTGGTCTGAATAATGTGACTCACTGAATGAGGTGATTTTTTTTCTTCAAAATAACATCGAACGTCTTTCAGAAATGGCAAAATAATAAGGTTTTGACATTACTTTGACTATAAAGTGTGTCGTTTATGGGGTCGACACGACCATTCAATGGGAAGGAAGAAGGACGAAGGAAAAGATTCTCGAGCGATGACTTCTCCTTTATGTGAGATCGTGTATTTCGATGCACAAACAACGATAAAGAGACACCGCGGTGATTTCAGATTACGCTGAAAGAGACGTTTGAGTTCCTGATTGCTCCATTTATTCTGCGTCAATTTGCTCAGCGCGATAAAATCAGGTGGCACGCCGAAATAGTACGGATTCGCGTATCAGTATTTTTGTTCAGTCGTCTCGACGATTATAGCCTGCTTCGTCGCTAAATCGAAAAGCGGAGAACGAGATTAAAAATCTATTTCTCGACATTCTATTTACACTTTCGGACGGTGCGGACAATTAGGTCGTCTCCGTGGACTTCTCGCGATTGTTCCCTCGTTCGGATGCTGTTCCTTGGGACTAATTTTAAGGGCTAAATTACGATGAGATTCGGCGTTGCATTTTTCTTCTTTACGTTCTTCCGTCGCAGCGCCGATAAGCCGTTTCGTGGCTTTCCTTCGGACCGAAAGATACTCCAATTTATCGAACACATTCCGAAGATATACACACAATTGACTCTCCCGCGAGACCGCCTCGCGGTCACCACTCTGCGTCAGAATTCCACTCCTCAGCTTCTCCATCCTCGGTGCCAATTGTTCGCACTCCCGCTCCGCCGTCAATCTCCGCGATCTCTCCCTCCACAGCAGCTCGCGATCCCTCCTCAGCTCCCGCAGCAAGTTCTCGTTGCATTCGGTCACGCCGGACAATCGCAGCGTTAATTCCCTCAGATTTATCTCGTCGCGCTGCGGTCCGTTCCCCGGGGCGTCTCGCTCGTTAGGTCCCTTTCTTCGCCGTCGTTTCCGGCTGCCACGTCCGAGCCTCGCACGACGCTCGCGGGCCTTCTGAAATACGGTAAACACGGGGACGCGTATCACAGCGTGAAAAAAATTGAGAAAAAAATTTGGTCGAAATATTTACGATAATTGGTTTCAATTAGTCGAAATGATAATATATTCATTCGAACTAATAGCAATTTTGTTTAATTCGATACTCATTTTTCGCAGCAAATATAAGGTGAAAATGTTCTGATTTCTAACCATGTCCCTATTCCTAACTAAATCCTCGAATATCTCTATATTAACTAGTCTTATCGTAGACTATTCACATGAATATCTTTATTATCCCTTATTATTTAGATAAATATTTCTGTTGACTGAAGACATATCGATATTATATCATACTTATACCTATATGTGGTTAGGAATTGGGCTTAACTGATTAGGAATTGGGACACTCACCTTAAGCATAATTGATGACAGTAGATATTAATCACTTTAAAAAAATTCTTAATCGTTTCAACTGCACAAAAATAGTCATATACCTATAGCGGACTAAATATGTAAAGTTGTAGCAACTAAATAACTACTCACAGAGTGATTAATCATACATTAGTTGCGAATGAATGTGGGTATCGGATTGAAAACAACCTACATAAATTTAAAAAATATTTCACTGTTTGAAATAATCCAAACCAACTAAATCGATTCGACCAATTTTTTTGTTTGTCTCAGAGAGTGCAGTTAATTATAAAATCGAATTCGCTGCGAGGCGAACCGGTGAAGGTGCCTACTTCGAAAGTTTCCCCGAGAAATCGGTTATCCGGGTTCTCCTTATTCCGCGAGAAACGCCGACCCGGCAGCGCCTCGCCGTCCCGCGATAATAAATCCAGTTTCGCGAGCTCGTTAACGCCGCCTCGCCAATTCGGTAGTCTTTTGTTCATCGCTATCCTCTCGCCTTTCTCCTGTCGCCGCCTTAAAAGGCGCGAGACGGTTCGCAGGACGTCCGCGGGTATCGCGTTCTCGCTCAGCTCCATCGCTGTTATCACGCTGTTCATCTCGAGCAGTCGTATAACGGTTTGCCCGCAGTTCTTCGACAGCCCGCAGCGTCGGAGACCCAGTCGCTTCAGCCAAAAGTCGTCCTTCAGGGCGTTCGCCAGTTCGCTCGCTCCGACGTCGCCTAATTTTTTGTTGTTGTTCAGGATCAACGTGCGCAGTCCCTGAAATTGCAGAAATGTAGGGTGCGGAAATGATCGGAGGGTCATCTTCGAGCTCGATGTAGAACACCTACGTGAATTTGTCTGCTTTCGTCGCACTGCGAGGCGTCCCCCTTCCAGACGCTCTGCAGGGAGAACGTCTTCCGCCTTTTGAGGAACAGCGACAGAGCCGTAGCGCTTCTGCTTGTGAGGCAACAGGCGGAGAGATTGAGGGAGCAGAGATTCTGATTGTGCTGCAAGGTAGCGAGGATCAGGTGGCATCCTGAAAGGGGAGGATTTAAAATGAATCGACCGAAGATGACTTTCGTTTCGGGAGAAATACATTCTTGTGCAAATTAATGGAATCAAAACATTTCTGCTTTATGCACTCCTAATTTATGTGAAATTAACTCGACCATTTATCATTAGTCCGATCACCTTTCATCTTAACGTTTTAATTCTTTTTGACAATTTCTTGGAATTATCTTTCAGTTTTTCATTATAAAACCCTATGAAAAAAAATTTCTTCATTCTATTAATGTTTATAAGGGTAATAAATATTTCGAAGGATCCGTTAATTTTGATAAAAACTCATTGAAATTTATACACCCTTGTATTAATTAATAGAATGAAACAATTTTTTTCAAATTTGATTTCCTCATGAAAGACTGAGATATTAATTAAAGTGCACAGAGAAAAACAATTAGTTGGATCTATTAAAATTACCTGGGGGGTGGGGGGGGGGGGGGGGGGGTTGGAAGTAGTTATTTATTTAAATCAATGAAATCTTTTTTCATATTAATTAGATATTCCTTCCTTGCAATCACATACTATTCCACATGATTGCAAGGAAGAGATATCTAATATTGATGTATTAAAAAATTTCATTGATATACATATAAATAAATAATTACTTGCCATCCCACAAGTAATTTTCATGTCATTTAAATTAGATATATACGAAATAAAAATATTTTAATTCCATTATGACTAAGTAAGTACACACTAGGGTGTGCCTACAATATGCGACCGCTTTCGTCACTACGTGATCGTTAAAAATTATGAATATTCTTCATCCTTAGCGTTTATCTCGTTATGACGCTCCAAATGGTAAATATACCTTGTTACGGTTTCAGCCGATATTTGAAGCTTTCTCGAGTCGATGCGTATAATAAAGTAGGTTCTCCAGTAAAATCTGCGGACGTCGAATGTGGTACCTGCGTCTCCGATGCGACATCTCGTCAGCGAAAGCCCCGTGAGATTCCGGTTGTGCCTCAGTCCTTCGCAGAGGACGCCAAGGTACTTCGTCGCCAGAGGTATTCCATCCAAGACGATGGACGTTATCGTCGCCGAGTCTCTGGCGCAAACCGCTATCGCGTCGACCAAACTTCGGAGGACGAAGTTCGTGTACAATATCGGATCGCTGCGCCAACGACGTCTAAATGATTCACGCGAAGAATCATCCGAAGATTAAAGCTGGTGAGCTCTCTCCGAATCGTCTGCGATTTCCGATATCACATACCTGAGCTTTTGGACCTTTTCCCGCGTGTTTATCTTTTCTCGGATTTTTTTACGACGACATCGACTGTACGCAACGATCTCCGAGAGACTCCGATCTTGGGCAATGCTCTTCAAGATCGGCGACCAATCGTGGAAATCCACGCGATCGACGCACAGCCTCAAACGCTTTTCTTGGAGATACGTGTGAATTGCCGATAGTGGCTTCCGACATTTTCCGCGACAAAGTGCCTTTTTTTGGGAGAGATTTAATGAAGTGGAAGAAAAGATCTTGGGAAGTTACGAGATTGATAAACGAGTCGATCGAGGATTCGAGTACTTTTTGTATTTTTAGAATGAAAACTGGTATAATAATATGTTCGTACGAACCTCGTAGACCTTGAGAAATTGCCCCGAAGATGTAACTTTGCTCATCTGCGTTTGCGATAAAATCTTACTCCGCATTATTAACTTGAAATTCTATCACTGTCGGTCGTCGCGTTCCCGTTTGCCCGTCGTGCACTTTACTCTTTCGAAAATTACGAACATCGGTACGTCTAAACGGTGAAAAAAAATGAGGAAGAAAATGTTGCTCTTCAGCAACGAAACGAAACTAGGTATTTAGTGCGGAACAATCGATATGTCTTTTGGTGAGATAACCGTCTTTTTTTTCTTCTAATTTTCGTAGAAATTGCAAAACCTTGCACACGATAGAGTATTTTTTATACCCGTATTAATTCTCTCGCAAAAATCATTCGTTCCTGAAATTTCGCCGAGAAGAACTATTATCCGATTGAGCCTTTTCTCTCCGATTTCGCCTTCTTCCAAACGAAGCGATATGGACGACGAAAAATCCAGTCTAAACTACGAGTGCAATCATAACCTTTTCCTGGCTAAACTACTTATCGGCGACATGAAACGCGTTCAGGGTAATGTAAGAAATAATTCAATAGTCCTTTTCTCCGTTTACGATAGATTTCGTACTTTATTTCTCAATTAACGAACGATTTAGCCTTCGAGCTATCGGATGCATGTACAACTTTCCAAACAGTTTCATAAAATTTTACTCCTCGGATCTTCGGATTTGAATTCGGGGTCGAGAAGCGTGAAATATGCGCCTGCACATATCGAAGCAACGCACTTTAATAAAAATAATGTCACTCGGTAAATGACGTTATTTTTTTTGTCAAAATGACATCAAACGTTTTTTCAGAAACGACAAAACAACGAGATTTTATCATTATTTTGTCATTTCTGAAAGACGTTCGATGTAAATTTGACAAAAAAAAAGGACGTCATTCAGTAAGTGGCATTATTTCGACTAAAATATGTTGCTCGGGTAGCGTTAGAATGTTTCGCTCTCCTTGCAGACCGTCAAAATGCGGTGAAGTGGCTGAGATTCTTGATGGGATCCAATAAAACTATTTCGGAGATGCAGTTGAGGAACAGCTTCATGTATTATCTCGTCGCAAATCTTCAAGAGGGTTGCCTGAGGTCACCTTTCGATAACCCTCCACCTACGTCAGGGGGGCTGACGGACATAGCTGGTCTTATAGTCAGTTTGAGAATATCGGAATGACTTTTATTACTTTACGATATTCGGTGACCAGAGAATTTTCGAATGTTTGAAAATATTTTAAACTGTTGCGTGATTCGAAACGATTCTAGGAAATTGAAGAGAAGTGCTTCCGATTATTGTTGCAGCCGGGAAAAACGGATAACACCGAAAATGTCGAGGACGTGATGGCGGGGCTCGGCGATTCCGGCGCGGACAAACCGATGGTCATGGCAAAATCGCCGGACGGAGGTGCATTTTTAGCCGTCCAACCGGTACCACATCAAGGCTCCTTTTGTTATTTAGCCGTCACCACAAAGAAGGACAGCAATTAATCATGTCGATCGGTCTTTGCTTTCTACAATTTTTGTTATGTCTCTGTACAGAGTGTATTGCATTTATAGTTGTCAATTATATTTTAGAAATTGCGTTTCTCTTTATATCATAGTGTGGGTCGGCGGGAAAGTGAAAAAACTATCGATAAAGTTGCTCCGCGTCACCCTTCGTCCTGCGTACCGGACTATACTGCCCTCCTAAGAAAGAAGTTCCTATCTACAAATTTTTGGATCTTTAGGATTTATCATGTGTGCATTCTGTAGTTCGTATTCCACCTATATATTATTGTTCTGATACAAAGTCAGTCTATACGTAAAAGTAGCTTCTGCAAAATTTGAATTCAATTAAATAAAGAACTACAATGTGTGGCAGACATTAAAACCTTAGAACGTCAATATCTCAAAACAAGAATTTTGCAGACAGGATCTTCTTTCTTAGGAGGGCAGTATACGTCCCGCAGTTAAAGCCTCAATTGTGTTGACTCGAGTAAATTTTTTTTCTCAGCGCGCGCGGTCCGTCTACCGTGCAGTCTACCGTTGCCAGCGTTCGCGGTGCACCTGTAACGAAATTCCGCGGATACCACAGGCGCCGTGACATTATCGCAGAGGCGAGACGCGTTTGGCGAAAATGTGCGCGTACACGTGCGTGTCCGTCGTTGCAAGTGTGCGCGGCAAATGGATAACAAACACCGGGACAAACACCTGATAAGGTCTTGAGTAAAGTTGGCTTACGTCATGCCGAGCGAGAACATCTCTAGGCAAATAGTCGTTACACTCGGAGTTAAATATGTAAATGAACATTTTTGCAAGCCGCATTTAAGCTGGGAGAGATTCTCCGGGGGTCCTTCCTCCGCCTCTCGCAACCCGCGGGAGTTCGACGTGCGTGTCGAAGCGACGCGTGTGACTGTATCACATGAGGCTAAACTTACACGCCAGGAAAGAAACTCGAATCACTATTGTCTCATTATTAATGAATTCTTGGCCTACATCGATATAAGACTTTGTTGTAGATATGAAAGTAATTTTCGAAGAAGGTTTATACGAACATGAGCCGAAAGCTCATAGATTGTGAGATAGCAGTGATCCTGGCGAGTAAATTTAGTCTTATATGATATGTACATGCGTATATTTACAGGTTTTCTTCCGCAGGCTTCTGGCCTTCCTCTTCAAAATTTGTCCTCATCGGAACTGATCTACACGACTCGATGTGATACAATGTCGTTCGCACCTCGCTGACGATTGGTTTGCAGGTGTAATTTACGACTCGATTTGCTGCGCCGAGAAGGAAGTGGAGAGAGGCGTTCGAATTCTTATTGAATTTTTTACATATAGATATGTATTTATTTCAAGTAAAAAACTATTCAGAAAAATAGATTTTGTTATTTCTCTAAAATAAGTTAATTAAATTTATTTCATTTTCTCTGCTACATACTTTTAAAGGTATTTTTTGAAGGTATGACAGCTGAAGTTTCCGAAACGAGTCGTTTCGTCGAACGTTGAAAGAGGAGGAAAATATTTCCACTGTCGATGAGTGATTTATGGCTACAGATTTTCGAATAATAGATACCTATTCACACGCAATTTGCTTCGCAGCTGTGGAGTGTGAAGACTCGAACGTGTGGTAGAGAGACTCGTATGACGATCTAAGAAAGCCGATCGAAGGCAGTTTTCCATTGATATCTAAGTAGTGTTGACGTGCGTGAAAATAGACAGAAGAGGAATAAGGAAGAAATGCGCGTTGAGTAAGGGAGCAGGGGGAGGGGGATGAAGAATTGCCGAGAACTTCAGTGACATTATTACACATCAACTGGTACCAGAAAAAAAATCGTATAGCAACGAGTCGCAATGTTTCTCAGTGAAAGTGAAAGGATACGTGCTTTTCTCGGGTACCGATCGACATGTACATCATGTGTACACATATTTCCGAACGGACGACGAAGGCTTTTACATAATAATAACCACGGGACTCTCGGCATTTATAGAACGCCTATAGATAGATATCGTAGATATATGCCTGTACTCTTCAATTTTATTTATATATGCCGCCTGGCTCGACCGCAATGTATGAGAAACCCGACGCGTGTTGATTCCCGATGCGTGTAACGTATACGTACGAATCGACGTAATAATCTGGCAAGAGGACCGAAGTCCCAAAGATCAAACTGGTAAGATTCGAATCGAGAGAGAGGTTTCGTATAAAAACTCCCAGCTCGAGTACTTCGGCTATAAAAACGTACACTCCGCGATGCGGAGAGTCCGCGGCGCCCGCGTGCTCTAAAATACGGAAAAACGCGTCTACGGATCGACGCGTCTACGGATCGACGCGTACGGGCTCCCTCGATACGGGAACGTCCGTAAATACGCGATCGCGTTTATCTACCCGAGCAAATACGCGGGCAAACGGTCGCGTTTATTCGCGCGTATCGCGTAGAGGTGTGTATACCGAGATCGCGCGTCACGAATCGGCGCGCTGAAAACGAAGACGCGTGTAATTATTGCCGGTATCCCGCTTCGGCGCGCAGTGGCGCAAAACGCTCTTTTAATGTTTAAAAGTCGCCACACTGAGAGAAATAATTGCTGGTGCCGGAAAGAGTTTTCTTTGATAAAAAACGTGATGCAATTTCAGGATCAAGCTGTGGGTTTTATTCGTGAAATAAAATATTTGATAAGATGGAGTAATTTTTTTTTGCGCAGAAAGGATTCCTCATTCTCACGACGGTATTCTTGAATTAAGAATATATATTTTTTTATCGAGAAGCTGTATTCTTAAAAATTTGTAAGATGATAATATTTATGTTCTTGATTCGAGAAATATTTTTTCGATAGTAACAATTATTTCTCTCAGTGTAGGGCCCTTATTTCTTCTCCGATTTCAACAATTTTTTATTCTTAATAATCAGTATTAAATTTGAAACAAGTACAAGAGAGCCGATTTTTATTTTATTGCTTCCGTTCACTATAGATACTGTGTGGCGGAAAATTTAAATATCCAATCTTTTTTTGCGTATAATATAGTATACCACGGTATTTAATGTCGCTGGCTATGAGTCTGTCATTAAAAAAAAACTAAATTGGAAATTCCTGATAGAAGATACTGTGTAGCCCGTTGCACGATTTACAGTGAACGGGAGCAATGCAATAAAAAATCGGCTCCCTTACAGTTGTTCCAAATTTAATTCTGATTATTTAAGAAAAAAAAGTCATTGAAATCGAACGAGAAGTAAAGGCTATAGCGACTTTCAAACATTAAAAATGCGCTTTCCCCTACACCGAGAATAAGGAATTACAAATCCAAGTAAATAATTTTCTCGGCACTATCCATGCCGACGGTTTACCGAAATCAACAGTAATATATCATCGGATTAAAGAAAATTCACTAAATCCAAGCAAACATTACTTGGCTCAAGTAAACCATCGACACGAATAGTGCCAAGAAAATCATTCACTTGGATCCGCCATTTATGTATTGTCTCAGTGTATCGTACGGAGACAGGAAAGACATCCGTGCGGGACGGCAGTCCTGTCGCGCGTCACGATCCTTACCCCTTCGGTCGTGTTTTCGGCGCGACACTCCCTCTCGTTTACCTCCCTCGTGTGTCGTTACGTACGCGCACGTGCTCTCTTAAATATAATACAGCACGCACGACGCGGAGGAGATACGCGTACGTACCTATACACCTATGCACACGTCTCTCTCTCTCTCTCTCGGCCTCGCGATACCGCGCGTATTCGCGTTCTCCGCGCTGGAAATCGCAGGCAAACTTTAGTCAGTGAGTTCGAGGACGTTAAGCGAGCCAGAAGCTAGGTCGACGACGACACTCTCGCCGGCTATTAAGACCCGTCGCACGGCGCGCGGTGTGACAGTAGTAATACACCGTATCGGAGCGACGCGCTCTTTTCTCATCGCGCCTCGCGTCCCGGCCGCGCGCGCGCGCGTGTCGTCAGTGGAAATATCGCGCGCGCTTTACCGCGAGAGAGTGATCGTCGCGTCCACGCGTCGAAGTTAGTTCCTCGTTCCGGGCGGAACGGACGTCGCGCGATCGACGCCGTCGCCTGGTGTAGCGACAACGGACAGCGACGCGCGGCTGTTCTGTCAACGGGGGAAGGATCTTCCCGGAAAAGTCGACCATGACGTCGCGGCTGTATTTCGAAGGGGATACGGGGGATCGGCCGCAGACGGGACCGGCGTATGACAGCGGAGCTCGATGATTCGCGCGCAGCAGGGCGAGCGAGGAATGCGCTCGAGGCGAATCGCGTGTTTTTTTTTGCAGCTTTACCCGATATTCCGATTTACGACGCGTCTATTCGCCAGGCGATCGAGAAACGGGGCGTGACTCTTGATATTGTTTACGCGCGAGACGTGCACATTGATACACCGAGATTACAGTTTCGCGGAGAATCCTCGGAATAATAAATACACCCGATTTTCTCCTCGGACTCGAGCAGAGTCGCCTTCGAGCGCGCGATCGGGAAGCTCGGCGCGGGCAAGACGATCGATCCGGATCTATATAAACCCGCAGAAGCCGTCCTCCCCGACCGAACTTTCCGTCTTCAAATTCGCCGTAGACGCGTCCGAGATAAGAGACAAGGCGAGATGCAAGGAGCCGCGTTCCGCGAGGGAAGCGCGCGCGATCCAGCGGACGGGGGAATCATCAGCTGGAGCGCTCCCAAATAAAGAGGATCTTGCGCGCGATGACACGCGTCGACCGCCGCGGAGACACTCTTCGATAAGGAGAAGCGATAAGAGATTTTCCTCGAGTGCGCGAGTGTCGCCCTTCCAAAATCAACGCGCGCGGGACGCCGTGCAGTGTTCGCGATAACGAAGCAGGCAAGGATGTCGCCCTCCGCAGGACCCGCGCGTCCTTTTCCGCGGGCGCAGCAGCGGCGATGAACGCGCCGCCGACGGCAGCGCGCGGGCGTGTTCGATCGCTGCGGATCGCGCCGATCACCACAGCGCGTCGACCTCGAAACGCGCGCGCGCGTTTGCGCGCATTTTGGCTCCAGAGGGGGGAGGGCGAACGTTCGCGCGCCGGCGACCCTCCCGTATCAATCTGTCTCTCGCGGTCCCTCTCTCCCGCTTTCTTCCTTCCTCTCTCGCTGTCTCCCTCTTCCACGTTATAAATAACTCGGAAGTGAACCCGCACACCGACGCGCGCGGCTTCGTCGGGGGTGGTGCGCTCCGTCGGGTTCCGCGTACCGCGCGGCGTCGGCAGATCGGCGGCAGATATCGGTCGTCGCGCGTACGTGACGCGATCAGCTGAGGCGTCGACGGTTGACGCGCGGTGCGGGTTTCCGGTATGCGCGGCAGTGCGGGATCGATCGATCGGTGACCGGACGACGCACAGCGCGACGACGATCGGTGAGCTCCTCGACGATACTGTACGTTCGTCACGCGCGCGCGCGCAGGAGGCGAGGAGGATATTCCTCGGTGGAAGAAAACCCCGGCGTGGACGGCGTAGCGGTTTTGACGCGTGTGCGGATCGCGAGTTCGGTTTTCTATGAGTCGCGAGTGGGTGCCGACCTTCCGCAATGTTGTAGATCGCGTATCGCCGCGGGACGTTCGGATGCTATGCGCGTGACGTCGAGATCGACGTGGGACTGAGGATTCTTTTGGGTTCGGCGTTCTGCTCTCGCGCAGGTAAAGTGCACTGCGTGTCGGCGTGGGTGGGAGATCGGATCGGGATTGGTCGACGTGAAAATGTCCACGCGGCGATGATTAGGTTCGAACTATTCGATGTGACGGGCGCACGAGTTCCGAATTTGACGGTCGATGATGAGTTTGAAGGGGAATGTAAACGCGTGACGTTTTTTTTAATTTTGCTCGTGCACTTGTATGTCGTCGGTATACGTAGATGAAAGATTAAATATTCCGGATTGGCGAGAAATCGTGACTACGTGAAGTTGCGACTTTGAAACTCTGCAGTCACCAAGGCCAGGCTTCGATTTTGAAGGTGACTGTACTTCTTTTTTTTTTATAATCGTAATTAGACTCTCATCTGGTCTCAGAATGAATAGCTCCTTCTTAATACTCGTACTATACGAACCTTCTTCGGATATCAGTTATGATTTGACAGATTATGAATGCATTCGAAATGACTTTTATCGCATGGTTGTAGTAACAATGAAGTTGTAGCTTATGATAGCCATGTACCATGGTTGAAGTTACCATAAAAGCAGATCAATAATATTACTGCATGGTGGGGTCAACTATATGAAAAAAAGTTTGGGAGTATTTATCGACTAT
This sequence comes from Xiphydria camelus, assembly GCA_963678675.1. NCBI lineage: Eukaryota > Metazoa > Arthropoda > Insecta > Hymenoptera > Xiphydriidae > Xiphydria > Xiphydria camelus. The sequence goes on from OY783194.1 coordinate 31,837,467, forward strand.
GCTGCAAGTTGACCTGGTTACTATATAACCAAAATCTCACTGCGTAGAACAACTATGAAATCATGATTGGCGTCGAAATCGACCACGATATTTTGTTAAATTCTTTTAACCAGATTTATCTCTGACTGTATATAAGACAAATTTATGAGATATATATACGAAGAGGCAGTCGGACAAGGAAATTAATTTTCTTCGCATAAAATCATCAATATTTCGGTGTCCCATTGAGTTTTTTCTTAATAAATCGATGATTTTTTAAATAAGTACGAAAAAATACACCAAATGAAGTGCTCAAAAGTTCGATTCCAGATAATTCGATTTTCACTTATGAATGAAAGTTTCGATAAATTAAATTTCTGCTATCAACTACGTCGTTTTAACTGAGTTAACTATCGTTTCGTCGATTCGATAAATACCTACGTCATTTGACTCGATTAGAGAAGAGTCAACTAATGATATATTGGTTCATTGAACTACATTTTTGTTATCAGTGTAGCATTCGGGGCAATTGAGACATTTTCTTCGAGCACTCTAACGTACGCCAGCGATCTCAATCACGTCACACGCGATGACGTAGTAATCGCAACACGCATACATTCTCTCGAAAAGTGCCGCGTACAGAGGTGGGAGCAAAAATTCCATTACAATTTATCTCGTCGACTTTTTTACGTCGAGGTATCTCGATGATATATGAAGAATCTAACGAAATAATAGCCGTACAACTATGGAGTCAATAACAAATATTGCCCGAAATTATGTTAAACGGAAATCATCAGTAAAATGGTCTCCTAAATTGATAGCATTTCTCCGCATATTTACTTCAGACGGATATTTAATTGACTTGTACCATATAAGGCTAAACTTACTCGCCAGGAAGAAAACTTTAATCACTATTATTTCATTATTTATAAACTTTTGACCTATATCGATATAAGACTTTGTTATAGATAGAAATGTAAACTTCGAAAAAGTGTTATATAAATATCAAGAAAAAGTTCGTAGATATTGAGATAATATAGTAGTGATTGAAGTTTCTTTTTTAGCGAGTAAGTTTAGCCTCATATGACATGCCACTTTCATTCTGTGTTTTATACGTTGATTGTTTATCGAGTACCGACATTACAGAACACGATTAATCTTCGCATAATTAATAATTATCATCGATCGTAACAAATGAGAGTGTTAAAAAAATATGCGAGGAACTATAAGATCGAACAGACGATATCGATAAATCGTCTTCCTCGGCGCACCTGCCTTTGATGCGATGACGCGTCTCGCTCTTGCGTAGGACGTTCTCTATATCGCGCGTCGCTCCTATAACTTTTTCTCGCGGTCTTAAAATCGCTTCACCTCGAAACGTACGCGTCGACCGCCAAATAATACTATTTTCGATCCGTGTCCCATTGAGCGCTCTATAAATCCTTCACTTTCGCTCGTTTTATTTTCCACGCGAGCAAACGTAACGCTCGGATTGGACAGCGGTAAGCCGTGTCGACGATGGCGTGAACAAATCTCAGGGATAAAGCTCCCCCTAAAAAATACCGCGAGGAAATTCACATTGTTTTCGCGGGGGTGTAACGTCTGACTTTACAAAAAGTTTTGCCTCGCAAGAAAATTTATTCGACTCGTAAACTATATACGAAACAACCGATTCCCTTCCGTTGCATACACTGATTGAAATAATTGATAGTGTCAAAAAATATAACTCGAATCGAGAACATACGATCTTAAACATTTTTAATAATGCAGATTTTTGGTCGAAGAACATATATTCTTGATTCAAGAATACACCTTCGTGGGAACAGGAAATTCTTTCCGTGCAAAAAGAAACAATTACTCGAGCCTATCAGTACTGTAAGAAATACTTGTATTTTTAATATATTATTATATAAAGCTTTTTTTTCCAATACTTGATTATGAAAATTAGTATACTCCGTAATTATGAAAATTGATATATTTCCTTATGACATTTTCGTAATCACACATTGGATAAAAGATTTAGATGCAATTGTATTAAATGTAATGCAAATTTGTTTGCAGTGGAATAATATCATGTTTTTGATTGGAAAAAAATATTTTTTTTTCGCACCAGCAATTATTTCTCTCAGTGCACAAATCGGTCTTCTTTCTTTATTTCTAGAACCGCCCAACGTTGTCGCAGCATCCCTAATATTTCACGTCTCGTCATCGCACACATTATAGTCCACCAAACCTCTTAGCCTCTCTTTCGTTCACCATCGACGCTTAAAGCCCTTAACGTACACACGCAACGTCCGACGTACTTTGAACTCCTCTTTCGCTCAGCCTCCCTCCACCCCCCAGCAATCCACACCCCTATTAAAATCCTTCGCCCTCGTCTCTTTTTTCACCAGACTGTCTACTTCTTTCGCAAGGAACCCCTGACTTTCGCAACGCGAAATATAGAAAAAAAAACCACTTTCACTCTCCATACCCCTTTCAATCCCCCTCCCCCGCGTGGCGACTCGAAAAATCGCCCACCCACGCCATGAAGAGCTCGAAGCGGAGGGGCGTTTGGTGATTCTCGTCCAGAATGGGGTGCTCACCCAGCACGGTGCTCGAGTGCATGAGGGACAGAGACAAATTGGACACCGGCAAGAAGCACGATCGTTTGGAGACGAAGAATTCGCTTGTCAGCGCCGGTGAGTTTATTCGTTCCTCTTAGTTTCTCGCGTCAAAACATCTTCTCGGCGTCGCGTCGATTTCATCGGAGTGCCGCGGCGGTGGCAAACGTCAAAATTCCTGGACGTCACGTGGCGCCGTTCCAAAAAGAGTCGCGGCAGTCGTTCGGTTGTTTTTCGATCGAAAAGGGGGGTGCAGCCTCCTCGACGCCGCTCGCTCGAAGATTCATCGCTCTTCGCGCAGGGCGTGTACGTTTCGTTTCGAGATTTATGCAGTCCTCGGCGAGGAGGGACGCGACCGCGTGTACGCGCGGTACTTGCTCTCGCGTATTACTTACGTAGCTACACATGCATTATGCATCCGCGCGGTCGCTTTACGGTCGCCACGACGCGGAAGGGTACTCGAGTGCTGCGTTCAGGGCGTAGCGGTACAACGCGCGATTTGGGAACAATCGGCAGCGGAGTGTGTACCGATCCGGGCGGAGTTATTCGCGCGCATGCAATGCGGACTGAATAAAATACATACTCAATGTGAGAAACGGTTTGGGCAGTCGGGATCGTTTGTCTCGCCGCGTTTTATTTTTCGACACTCTCTCGCCGGGATCGAGAGAAACGCTCGGAGGTGTGTGGGATCTGGATATCTACTGCGGAAAAGAAGTGGAAGGGAATGTTCTTCCGAGCTTTGCTCACGCGGAGATGAACGGAGCTCACACAAATTGTGAGAAATTGTACTCGAGTATTTGAGTTCAGAATACCAGATTGATACGGTAACGTGGAAATGGATCGGATAATTCGGTAATCCTTTCAGAGATATCATCTTAAATATCGTGGTAGATTTTTTAACTATTTGCGCTGAATGAAATTTACTTCATTTTGATTTTTCATATTTTTATAGCAGTATACGACGCACAAAGTGTATTTGTTAAGCGACACTTCGAATAAGTAATTACAGCAGTGATGATTTTACTTAAAACTTTCTCGGTATCATTTTTCTCTGTGCGGGGTCGTAGTCCTCGCGATCAAATCTTCGCAAGAATAGCAAAACGGAAAAAATGCTGACGTTGAATTTACAAAGTCAAAGCCCCGTAAATGTATTCTTGTAAATGTAATTAAATTCTGTGTAAAGTTAATTACTCTGTATTCGACTCTGCTGTTAATTTTACATTTTCTGCTGTTGATTTGATGTTATCCTGCGCCTGTTACATCTCAGATGGAAAAATTTTATATATTTTCTATATAATCCGTATGTGGCTTTGGTCATATATGAATTATATATGATTTCAACGTATATTAAACCATATAAGGACAATATACAGATTGTTGAATGTTTGTATATGATTATATGATTAATATAGAAATTATATATAATTTACATATGACCAGAACCACATATGGATTATATAGAAAATATATATAGAATTTGTCCGCCTGGGATAACAAGTACGCGCAGACTGCGTTACAATTTGCAGCGATTGGTGTAAGTACTGCTTGCACCAGATATTTTTCCGTTAACGGAAGACCGACGAAAGTTACCGCCTCCGGAGACGGTTCCACTTCGACGGACCCGGGCATCACCATCGCGTGGCTTTTGTATCTTTCGCAAAAAGAGGGGAGGTGCCTCGGGCCACGGAGTCATTCTCCTTGACCTAGTCTCCCGGCGAACAACGATATCGACCGAGAGTCATCACTCTCCTCGCGCGCATTAGCGAGAGAGTTCGCCTGCGAGGAGATGGTTCCGAATTTAATATCCCCAGGATATCCCGAAACCGATAACTACCGATTTTTTTACTCCTGCGGACCGAGAAACGCCACGCGTGGCCCCGTTGCGGTTAATTAAATTCGTTTTGCTCCAATTCCGAGAGGGGATCGCTTTCGCGCCGGTCGCATATCTGATGTAAGCTCGCGGCCCGACGGATTTGCCGCGGCGTCCGAAAACTTGCTTCGCGACTTCTCTTCGAGGCAATTAAGGCGCGTTGATCCATCGCTCGCCCGATTCGGATCGATGGACGCGGTATGGAGATATCGGGCTCGCGCGGAGATATTTCGCTCTCGCGCGTCGATATCGATCGGAACACGCCTCGGTGTCTGCCGTGGCGTCTAAACACTAGCTGTCGTTTGTCGTCGTATTTATGGAGAACGTTAAATCGTTTGCGCGTGAGTTGAGCGAAGGGCGAGAAGCACGTGGCGATGTGGGAGTCAATCGTCAACGGGTGGAAGAATTTCGGCGAAGGCGACTGCTAGGCTATACGGCAGGGTCACTGAACTTTTGTGTAGAAACCCAGATGGCACAGGTAACCCGTCCACTGGTTGTTGTTAATAGGTAATTTGAAAACAGATGCGTTATTCGTAAGCAGTTTATTAAATGAAAGTGTAAGAAGCAAAATGTAATGCAAAAACGATTGTAATTTACTCGATACTCGTGCAAGGAGGATTGGGGGGCGATTAACAGTGCAAGAGACCGAGAGGCCGTACAGTAATAAATAAATAAATATAAGAAGCAAAATGAGTCATGCATTGTATGAGAAACTCTTGGATTCTTTTATATTCTACTCTAAAAAATAAATAGTAGTATTTATTGGATCGCAGTAGGTGTACAACTTTGCTTCCGCCATTTTTATCGTAAACCATCTATAGTAAAACGGCGGAAACAAAGTTGTACACCTAATACTTTCTCACTATACCGTAGAAGTTACTGAAGAAAAAAATTTTACTTTACAAACAGGTAGGCGCAAAGTATCGTGTTACTGTATTTTGATATTTGGGATCTCTGAGGTATTTGGGAGTCGTAGAACAAACGTAGAAGTATAATTGTTCACTTGCCAAGCTGCATAGGAAAAGTTCATCGCACGAGCAATCGACTATTTCTCATTCTAATCGACGACATAAATTGATGCATCGGAAAATCTTGTATTTTGCACCCAGGGAAAAGGTCTAATTGAATACGAACGTAATGGAAGAATTTATTTCAGATGAATAGGAATTTATTCACATCGAACAAAAGTCTATTCGAATTAGATAAATGTTCTAAATATAAGGTTCGTACTCGATTAAAGAGATGTGCAAAACATTTATCAAATTCAAATAGACTTTCATTCGATGCAAATAAATTCCTATTTATCTCAGGTAAATTTTTATATTAAGTTCATATTAAACTAGATTTTTTCCCTGAGTGTGTGCGATCGAAAAATGGTATACGATTTATGTAAAGTCGATCGCAATTAGCAAATTGAAAATTACGATATCATTTTTCAGACATGGCAAAGAACATAATGGACGAGGTGAAAAATTCTTATCCGTGGCAGTCGGCACGGTTCTTCAACAGGCTTTTCTCTCAAGAGGAGAAGGATAAAGCGACTGCGCGACGTGGTTAGTCCCATCGCCTGAATTTGTTTACGCGCGCGTAACGCGCGGAGTTCATCCATCTTTCACACGGACGTGAACCATCGATCGACGCTTCCGCGTTCGATAAGACTTTTCGCGCGAACCGACGTCGTACAGGGACTTTAACGATTTTCGCGAATTGGCTCCGTCTAAAATTAACGCGCTCACGCGCCGACGACGACGACGACGACGTACTCGCGGGGAATAAAATGCGAGAAAATATGAGAATTCCGATGGACTTTTTAGATAAACACATTTTTTAGAGACACTCTGCCGTATCTAATTCTATCTTCGTTTTCTGTAGAGATTTAAACATGTTTTTTTTAGGTATTTGGAAAATCTTAAACATGGTTGAGTCATCCGATTGCGTATTTTCCATAGTATTGTCTTTTCATTTGTAACTTCCGACAAATCTGAGCGTTTAAACTGAGAAAAAATTTTGCTTTATCGAAATAAACTTTTTTTTTTTGATAGTTCTAAGAGCATATTTATTCGATTTGAACAAATGTCGATTTAATGCAAATAATATTCCATTAAATTAATTAAATACGTCCAATTTATATTAATTCTAATCGAATAAACGTGCTCTTAAGACTATTTAAGAATACGTTTAATTGTGACTCGAGTACATTTTTTTCTCAAAGCGCAGCTGCATCTGCTCCGCTTTAATAATGACGCCAAAGCTAGTAGCCGCGGAGAGTAGGCAGTAAGTAGATACGGTCCGTAGTACGTCCGCCACGCTTTACGGGGGACAGTGTATGGGGGCAGTAGATACGCTCCGTAGTACGTCCGCCGTACACTGTCCCCGGTAAAGCGTGGCGGACGTATTACGGTCCGTATCTGCTAGCGCTCTGTGATATCATTCGCTTCCCACGCTGACGTTTCGCAAACGTTGCATCTCGCCCCGTCAGGGAAGATGAAACTCTGATACTCTCGTAAGCTCGAATCGAGATGAATTCGTCGAATTGCACGAATATTATCGAAATATCTCTTCTCGCGTGTCATTATCGAACGAGAATAGAATAACGAGCTTCGTGGTATCGGGGATAATGGTACAGCGGACGAATTTGGAGCACAAATCGGTGACACGCGATAATTTAACGTACCGAAGAGAAACAGAAAAATGAAAAGTAGTCGCGTCGAGAGATTCGCGAGTATAACAATCTCCTTGCTCGCCCCCTGCTCCCGCGACGGTGACAGCTATTATCAATAACGCGGGAATCGAATGGAGAGCAGGTGTGCGGGTACATCGATCGGTGCGAGTGAAATTCACGCGTGGACCATTCAGAAGATCAGGTGTTTAATAGAAAGTCAAAAATCGGTTGATTTAAATATCCAAAAATATTTCTGACTATATTTTATAGTACCTACATTTCCCAGTTCAATGAATTTTACAGGATACCGTGAACTCGAGGTGACTCGCGGAGATCGCACTAGTGTACACTGGGAGAAATAATTGTTGGTGCCAAAAAAATGTTTCCTTCAATTAAAAACATAATATGTTATAATTTCAGGATCAAGCTATGATTTTCTTCGTGCAAGAAAATATTTATCACTGTAACAAAAAATTTGTATTAAATTTAATATAATTGTCAAGGCTTTTATCCAGTGCGTGATTATGAAGATTAGTTATACACTCTGTTATGAAATTTTTAAGGGAAACTTCATAAGGAAATCTATTAAGTTTCAAAATTACGGAGTACATTAATTTTCATTATCGCGTATTGGAAAAAAAAAGCTTTACCTATATGATATATTAAAAATGGAAATATATTTTGCAGTGTTGATAGGCTCAAGTAATTGTATTTCTTTGCTCAGAAAGAATGTCTTGCTCCCACGAAGATACTCTTAAACAAAAATAAGATACCTTATTCTTCGACAGAGAATCTGTATTCTTAAAAATGTGTACAGAGTAAGATCATATGTTCCTGATTAAATAAACATTTGTTTATACTGGCAATTATTTCTCACACTGCAGAAATTTCGCTTTCAACGTGGTGGTTTCCGTAGGCGTAACACCTAAACCTGACTTCCGTCGAAAGACAGGATACCGATTAGCCGTAATGGCGCGCACAGCATTTCATCCGACAGTCCGTAAAGAGCGCGTGGGAGGACGCGATACATATATTAAAAACCACGTCAAAGCGCTCTCGGATTCTACGATACACATACGTCCCGTTCGACGACAATTATTATCGACGTCGCGCGCCTACCGTCTTAAACCTCGTCGCCCCGTATCTCCCCGCGCGTACGAATATCGGCGTCACTCCGACACCTGTCCGCCGTCCGATACAAAACCGTCGGCGGAGGCCTCCCCCGCGCGGAGCCGCCCTCGCGTTTCGGCGCCCGCGCGAAATCTGGCTCGTCCGGATCGGATGACCGGTGCCCAGGTGCGCGGTCCCCGTCGATCCGCTCGATAGCGTATCTCGACGTCGAGTAAACCCGTCGCGCGCTCACCGAGCATCGCCCGTGGCTATCACGCGGGCCCCGCTCACTCGATCGTGCAACGCGCGATCGCCGGGCGATTCGCCGTCAGTCCGCGTTAAACCGCGTGCGATACCTCATATCCGCTGTATTCGCGCGCGCCGAAAACTCGCGGCGGTCACCACTCGACGGCGCGGGACTGACACGAGCGGTCGACGTCGCGCGTTGGTCTGTTTCAAGGGAGAAAATACGAAAGGAGAAGACGATTCGACTCGTGCGGTGCGTCGCCGCGCGGAGTTCAGTTGGCGATCGTCGGAGAGGGACATTTCCGGAGAGCGCGGAGAGATCGTCGCGGCGCGCGTGCGGTCGTCGGTACATACGGCGGAACTCTGTTAAAAATGTGTGATAGAAAACGATAAAATGTAGGAAAAATGGTTCAAAAATACCGTAGAGCGTGAAATCAATCCGTTTCTTATAATCTGTGTAATAAATACTTTGGAAATTTTGTACAGATCTTATTTCGATTTTATATTGTTTTTTTTTTGTATAGCATTCAATGTGAAAGTTATGAGAAACGATAGAGCTTCTGGTATTTTTTAATATTTTCTACGATTTTTTATCGTCTTCTATCGGAAAATTTTAGCAGAGTATCGTCGACTCCGAAAAATCGTAAAGCTCGGACGACACGTGCGCTTCATCGCGATATAAGGACCTCCGTCGCGTTCGAGGATCCTTCGCGCGGTTAAAATATCGCGTTCGTCTCGCGTTTCCGCAGGCGCGTGTTTCGGATCGATGAGAGAATCGATTCTCGGGGAGGAATGTGCTTCGCGCCGGAGGATAGTCGCGAGGGTGGAGAGTTGTTGTTGATGTCGTGACGGTCGCAGGTATTGATACGTACGAGCGGAGGTGTGATAATTGTCTGAAGCAACGTGGAAAATACAGCGTAAAACTTTGAGACGGTGAAATCGAAGAATTCCATACGGAGAAAAAGGAACTACGTGGATTATATAGTTGGATTAGCTGTAAAAGTTTTACAGAATTACGTGTAGTACGCGGAAAAAAATTAATCGTAACGTCAACAAAGTTTGTGGTAAATTTCAGGACGAGGCCAATTTATTGTTACGATGACTGCAATTTCAGTAAAAATTACAGCAACGCTTGCAACTTCTGCAAGTTTTACTACAATTTTTACCGAAATTGTAGTTATCGTAACAATAAATTGGCCTTATCCCGAAGTTTAACACAAATTTTGTAAACGCTACTATTTATTTTTTTTCCGCGTAGGGTAAACCACCAGTCTAATTTAAATAAATGAAAACAAGATTCCTAGCTTCTACTTTAATAAATATCATCAAAAACCCCGTACCTGGCTTATTGATTCTTGACTGTCCAATTACTGGATTGAGTATTTCCAAAAAATAATAACACTGTCCAGTAACTAAGTTTTTTGACTTTATCCCAGTTTTTTATCGTTGAAAATTATATTATTTCCAACTAAAAATTGTAAGTCACTAGAATGTAAAGCCAATATATTTTCAATCAAAACAAGCCATCACTCATATCTCTCTGTAGAAAAATATCTTTTTAACACGGTCTCAAATTTTGTAAAATGCTCAAGTGTCCAATAACTGGGTGGTTTACCCTAGTTAGATATTTTTTTCTGGAAAACCCGGTAGAAATTCCTGTGCAAACGGATATTATATTTGGTTAAACTGCCATCTGTACAGTTGTAAACAGCAAATTGACTTGTCCTCTGTACGAATTCTTGAAAATGTGCTCACTGCCACTGGATGAAAGAGTAAAAATGGCTGGTTTCTTGTTCTGCGTGCACCGAGAAAAAAAGTATTCAAGTCACATACGACAGCGCGCGATTCTTTTAGAAAGTTAACCAAGTCGCGATAAGCGCGCACCTCTCGCGAAAGGGCTACGCGCCGTGTAAAGTTTGCGAAAGAACGCGCTCGTTCCAAAAGCAGAGAGAGCACCGCGCGCGCGCGCGCGCGGTTCTACGGCGATATCCGAGTTACGAAATCGTACGCGAGAACGGAAGATACATATCTACATCTTACTTAAGCGTAGATATAGTAGGAGATAGTAACTATATACTTAGTTCGAGCAGCTCGCGGATAATACATTCGAAGCCTTAATAAGAAACTCTCGACTCGTGCAATTTCGTCACGTTCGGCTCGGGTGTCAACGCGATGTCATCCGCGGCAACTGCGAGAGCGCTTCGACGGATCGGGCGCGTGCGGCGCGCGAGATGCTGCGAAACGGGAATGATTCGAGTGGAAAATCGGTGATTTGCAGAGAGAAAAAATATAGAAAGATCGAGAAAGACACACAACTGGAAAGATAAGAATAGGAATAGAAATAAAAATGAGAATGAGCATTGCCCCGTAGAGCCATCTAATGGGTCAACCAATTCCTATTTTTCCATTTCATGGAGAGAATGTTATGATAATATTTATTTTTAAAAATATAGTAACTAGTCAGATATGGCATTGCAAGTGAGACTTTCTTGCGAAATATAAGAAACATTCCTCTACATATCTAAAATAAAATTCAGAATTCCCTTGATCTTTCCGACCATATTTTCGCTACATCGTTAGATCATTACTAAAAAGAAAACAGCTTCAACTGCATTTAAAATTACGAGCATCAAAAGTCCCTGATTAATTTCCTTATGTTTAAATTTCTTTTAGACATTTCCAGGATGTGGTTATATGGGGAACGATGGTAAAGAAGCTTGAGCCACTGCACAGAGAAAAAGAATTAGTTGGATCCAGTGAAAATTACATGCGGCGTTGCAAGTAATTATTTATTCAAATCAATTAAATTTGTTAATATGTACATCAATTTGATATCTCTTCCTTGCAATGATATGAAATAGTATGTGATTGCAAGGAAGAAATATCTAATTAATATACTGAAAAAAGATCGAATTGATCTAAATAAACAATTACTTGCGACTCTGCAAGTAATTTTTAATAGATCTAATCAATTCTTTTTCTCCGTGTAGATAATTGAATCGTCAGATGATCGAGTCATTAGGTGGTTCTACGGAAGAGAGAATACTTATTTTTAATCTTATTCTTCCAATTGTCTGAAGGCCCTTATGAAATCGCCGTCGGATTCACAAATTTCGGATTCGAGGGAAAAATTCTAAAGCGTAACTCGTCAAATTCTGGAGGTTCTTGTATTACTTGTATGCCGAATATTCCGCTTAAGCTTCACTTCGTTCGAAACGCTCGTTATTGTTTCTTCGACGATGCAAAACCACCCGATACGCCGATTTTAGCCACTCTTCGTGTTTTGCCAAAAACATTAGGGTATGTAGAACGAAAAACGAAGGCGACACGGCGGCTATCTTCGGATTTGAAAAAGTGTATAATTCATTTTCCTCCGAAAATAGACGGGCCCCTCGTTCGGAGCGCGGTAAACAGCAGTGACGAACGTAAACATAATCGTATACGCGAGAAATTTGAAGGCAGGGAAGTCGTATAACCGTCCACCGGTGCGTACCTACTCGTCGATATTTCGTAAACGATTATACAACCTTTTAATATCTTCAAGTTCATTACTCACACATTTTTTTTTACGTTAACGCTCAGCGCCGTTACAAAACTGCGTGAAATTTCGAGAAAAAGTTGCTCATTCAAGGGTGAACAATATAAAACATACAAATATCACAGTTTATTGATAGTTAACAAGTGTAATTTCAAATCCGGCGAAATATTATATCTAAATGTTTCTTCAGGACAAAAAAAATACATGTTAATTATTAAAATGTTTATTTCACTCAAATGGTTGCCTCAAACGATTTAACTGCACCAAATATACCTATATTGTAATAGTTAATGAATATGTATTTCGTTCGATAAAATGTTTGTTTCGCCATACTCAAACAAACATCTATCAACCACAAATAAACTCTTTTTCTCGGGGCGTACGGATTTTTCACGCATGCCGGTAGGTTTAAGGTTTAGCCACCCCGCAATTCGTTATACAGTTCGCCGGTTACACGCGCGTATATACGCGTTACCCCGCGTGGAAACGTCCGGCAATAAACGACTTCTAAACTGGTCCCCCACCGAAGCCGCTAACCTAGTTTCTCGGTCGAAATGTAAAAGTGTTTTAACGTACATGACCGGAGGTCCAGAGCGCGGCGTGGGCAGATGATTTCTCTACATCGTATTTCTGTTCCTGCCTCCTGGGAGAGTGTCGCTCGGCTGGATTCGAATCCGGTACCTCTCCAGCTTGAGTATTGCGCGCGCGCGCGCGCGCGCTTCCCTTCTTTGAGATTTCGCCGCTGGGACTGTACGAATACGACGTTCCGTTTTGACCGTTGACCCCCTGGGGGCTGCGTATCCGTTTTCGCGTCCGTTTTGATACTTATCGCGACCACCTGACTTCGGAGCGTGATCGATGATCGATCGTTGTCTGTCGAGATCTACGCGCGGTATATATACAGTAGGAAGATCTATAGAAACCGCTTCCTGGATCGAGTCGATTTCCCGTGCCGGATCTCCTCGCGGTGTTGATCGTCTGTTTTCATTCCCGACGGCGAAATGGTAATCGGTACCTATATATGGAAACTCCGCGTCGTTAAGGCTATTTAAAAGGTGCGTCTTTTAGCTTAATTGGAAATGTGCAAAATTGACTAAAGTTAGTAGGTTCGTAATATCTCCGTCTCGACTTACTTCTATTCGCTAAAATAAATTTTAATCGGTCTTATTTAATTATTTTATATGCTGCTATCGTGTGGTTTTCTTTTCATTTAATAGCCTAAAAATTTATTAATCAATTTCGAAAATCGCAAGGTTTGAGCATGATGGTTAATGCAAAGTAATTTCAATTAGGTTTGACGGGAACCAATAATTCGAGCAATACCAGATTTATCGTGTATGTACTTACTCATATGGCATATTTTCGATTTTTTCACTTTTAGGAAGTATTTAGTTATATTCAAGGCACATTAGTGCAGCAGACGCTGTGGCTCAGTGAGAGTTCGGTGTTTATTATATGATATTACACTCGTAAATAACCAGTAAGGATTGAATACTGATTGAGCGATTTTCATCTCATGCATCAATGTATCCTGACTAATTAACAACTGAAAACATTCCCATGAGTTATTTTCAAGATCCCCACAATTAAAAGACGCCCCTTAAAATCGTCGATCCTGCGGACGAGATCGGAGAAACGCAAAAGAACTCGCCGGATAAGTAATTCCGCTCGCGCGAGTACTGGGTGCATCGTACAACGGAGTCACTTATCTCGGAGCTCGGTAACGGGCTCGCGTGTGTCAACGTCCGACGCGCGCGAATAAAACTTTCTTTTCGCACGGCGGATTAATCTTTGCCCCGTGTGAGACGCCTACCGCGACGCACGGCGGCGCCCGAAGGGCCGATTTTCAGGGGGTCCCGCCGGACCACACGGGGGGGGGGGGGGGGGGGGCGCTAATTTTAGATATTACATCGCGCGGATCGGCATTTCGTAGATCTTTCGAAAAAGATATCTCGGGGTATGGACGGGAGATATTCGGTGATTAATGATGTACGCGAGGGATAATAATTTTTTCTACAGTTGTTAAGAACCTTCTCTCTCTGAAGGACCTCGGGGGATGAAATGTAGCGCCGCAGATATCTGCGTTCTCGCGTTCGGGCGTGTGATAAAATTGAAGGAAGGGAATACGGAAAGACTGATATAGGAACTGATCCGAATATGGGCCCCCATTTTGTTTTCTCGTAATAAATTGGCTATTATTATTTTTACATAAAAATGTATTATGACGTATATCATAAAAATCCTACGACAAAGACTAGATAATTTTATCGAGAATGTCTGTGCAAAATTTCAGCAAAATCGGTCCATCAGTTACTGTGAAATATATATCATATCTTCAATTTGACTTATTTTTTAATGAAACTTGCAGAATTGTTAGATAGGTCACAAGACGTGTATAATGATTTTTTCCTAAACAAAAATGTTTCCACCAGAAACAAATAGTCATAATTCACCCTGCTGTTCCTTGTCCTAGGTGTATGTAGCCCTTTAACGAGAATAAGAGCCCAATTGCAACGAAATCCCCATAAATCGTTCCGTTATTAAATTTCCGACTAGCACTCGATTAGCCAATCGTGAGCCCCGAATCAATTACTTAATCGATGATTAGTTAATCAAAGTATCGGCTCAACCAGCCCCGAGGCTACCGGCATTGCTGCACGGTCTCGCTCTTCCACGAGCAAACAACATATTTTACCACAGTACAGTGCACATTTTCGATCACACACGTGTAAGACCTACGACTTTCCACTCGACACGCCTCTGCTCTAACGCGTCATCGTATAATGTTTAAGACAACCCCGCCAGACCACCTCGGAAGCGCGAGCTGAATGCCTTCGACTTCGCGCATTCCGATTCCCGGTAGAAAGAGTGCATCGACGCTAAACTCTCGTTGGGACTTGGTGCTGTTTGTTGATAATAATTAGTGGGCCGCGAGTCACAATGACGAGGTGCGCTTTTGAGTTGTGACGAACAAAAGGTTCCGAGTGGTTTCGAGGCCTCGAAGGAGCTCCACATGACATCGCCTTCGGCCAAGTTCTACCTCCCGAACGAAGATGAGGGTGACTTGAAAGAGAGCCGACAGCGGCTCGTCTGCAATGGTACGTAAAGGAGGTCGGAGTGACTGTATGGTATACAAAAGGCGTTTGAAGGTTTTTATGAGTCTCTATAGACGCGAGGAGGTGGTGAAAAGAAGCTACGGTCAGTTTTATATTTCGATCCGGTCGTGAGAGTCTACACTGTGAAAAGTAACTTGGTTAAAATGACAAAATACATCTGGTTAAACGAGTTTAGCCATTCTAACCAAAGTGCTGGTAAGTTTAACCGATTATTTAGTTATTCTAATTACATGTTTAGTAATTTCAACTACATGTCTAGTTATTCTCACCAGAAAATGGTCAGTCAGACCTAACAGATGGAGGATCCATGTTTCACCAAACGGTTCGGTTACGGTCTCCAAGATTTTGTTTAAATTGACCGGGTTATTTTTTTTGGTGTAGTGGGAGACCCTATCGAAACTTCCATAACGCGTACCTGGCAACCGCTTACGTCATAGCGTTAATCGCCCGCGGAGCATATTTTATCGGCGGGTGAAAATACTTTAATACTATGGACAATAAATATTGACACGCGCCTTGGGAAAAAAAGGGGGTGTTGAGTCGCGGAAACGTGGGGACGGCCTGAAATAATGCGAGGATGGGGCGAGATGTCGCCTCGTGGCATGAGCACAGGTAGCTCGTCCACTGGTTGTTAGTATTATTTATTTTGAAAATAAATGTATTACTTTTAAACAACATATTGAATGAAAATATAAGGAGCGAAATGTGCTATATGTTGTATCTACTGAATAGACTCAGAAATGAGAAACGCTTGGGTCCTTTCTAAACACTTTATTTTGAAAAATAGATAGTAGAATTTATTGAATTACAATCTTTGTCCACTATATATTCTGCCTATTTTCTCACTACTGTACAAGGAAAGAAACAAATCGTAGCATTTACAAAGTTTGTGACAAATTTCAGAACAGGCCAATTTATCGTTACGATAATTACAATTTTAATACAAATAACAGCCATGCTCGCAACTTCTACAAGTTTTACTATAATTTGTACTAAAATTACAGTTATCGCGTAACAATAAATTGGCCTTGCTCCGAAATTTACCATAAACTTTGTAAGTGCTACGATTTCATGTAAATGTTCTTGAGTAGGAGAAAAATTTCACCTGAGAGGCAGGTAGGCGCAAAGTACCTACCATGTTACTAACATTTGGGACTTCTGGGGTACTCTGTAAGCCGGTCTTTATTGCCATACTAGTAGGATGAACGTAGAAATATAATTGTTCATTTGCAATGCTATCTGGGCAGCAGTGCATTACGTGGCTTCGATTAAATGCGAGTACACCTGGCGTCACGTTTTCGTATAGGTACAGCGATTTCGAACGATCGAAGAGAATGAAAGACTTCTTTGTTGAGAAAGAGCTTCCAGCTCGATTGAAACGGTCGAAATGGGAACAGTGATCAAGCTATTCTCTTAATCACGGATGCAATTGTAGTTTAATTATACTTTACATCGTTTAATTATACTCGTTGTAAGGCCTAGCGTGGGCTCGAAGGCGATTTACATATCTCTCGTAGAAAAACGTAGTATATGTACTCGTAGATTGCAAATGTCGTCTTATCGCTTTCGTCGACGTCTCGTATCAAAATAAAATTAAAGAAATTCTTGACTATATGCATTTATTTAACACTTAGAAAGAAAATCGAGGTTACGCGTTAATATAAATAAATCATCATGTTATTTAAACTCGAAATCTTTTATGTACAAGAAAAAATTCACGATACGATTGATATTGTCCTCACTACACAGTCGAATACAAAGCAGAATGAGTCAGTCGAAGCTCCAAAATACCCTCGATTGATAAAATCCTTGATTCATTGAATAGATTAATATCTATTTAACCCTTAGATGCCTAGATTGAGTCTGCGCGACCAAGCAGTAAAAAGAAATATTATAACTCGTAATATGGAAGGTCTATAGATTTACGTTTTTTTAATTTTCCGGTGATAAATATGTTTAGTGCAATATGAAAAAGCATGTATAATATCTAACATGATTTTCTTCGCTAAAAAAACATTACATTTTATAACCAAAATATAATTTATATCATAATTTCTCTTCGGGTCTGGGAGACCCGACTTACGCACAGGGGTGAAATTTTTTACGCATGCGTCTGAGGGTTAATGAAAGACATGAACAATACGATCCGCATCGATTTTCGCTCCGATCCGACGATATCGCCTTTAATCTCACCCGCGCTTTACACATCGCGCGACGCGACACCGGTGTCATCGACACCGTTATCACTGCAGTTCGATTAATCGTCGACGATCGCTTCACCGTCGTATACCTATAAGCGCGATTACGGAATCGCGTTCTTTCGCGTGTATTCTCTTTGTCGGTGGCGCGGCTGCGATACCTATTTCACAAAGTTGATAAGGCGTAAAGTAAGAGTCCCCCGATAAGAAGAATAGGTATAGCAGTGGGCGAAGCTTTGTGTTCCGCTAGCTGTTATCGTATAGAACGTACGCGTCGCGTTGGGCGTGCGAGTCGCGGTAGGGCGCGAAAAATGGGAAGGGTTATAAAAAATAGACGCGCGACGTCAAAAAAAAACGGCGGTTGACTTCGAGCGTCGTCGCCCCGCCTCGCAGTGCGTCACGTGTGTAACATATACGCGAGAGGCTTGTCCGTCGTCTCGCCGTTAATTTCTGTGTGATCGCTTCGCTTCTTTTTCAGGCGAGGAAGCGGATGAAATCCGGCCGGAAAATCTGGACGCATGGAGCCCGAAGTCGCCGGCGGGCCAAGCCATGTTGTCCATGGACGAGGACACGGAGTACGCGGCTGTCGTAAGTCTTTTTTTTTTCCTATCTCGTAGGGGCACGGCGGAAGTTTCTCTTCCACTTCAGGTCACATTTTCCATGGCACGCCGTTTTGTTCTTTTAATGGCACAAAAGAAATTTCGCCATATAAAAATTATGATTCATAAAAATGAATTAAAATTACGTCCCGACATGATAATAATTCAGTGAATTGCAATTTTCTCGAGACATAATTTTAATTCCGAATTTGTATTGTGCCACGATATAATAATTACTCGATGAATTAAAATTATGCCCCGACATAATAATAATTCTATGAATTAAAATCATATCGCGGCATGATTTTAATTCGTCGTAATATTATTCTATCACGACATAATTAAAATATTATCATATTATGCCGAGGCATAATAAAGATTAATTAAATTTATGCCTGTGCGCATGATAATAATTGACCGTAACTC
The DNA here is from genome assembly GCA_963678675.1 of Xiphydria camelus. Lineage (NCBI taxonomy): Eukaryota > Metazoa > Arthropoda > Insecta > Hymenoptera > Xiphydriidae > Xiphydria > Xiphydria camelus. The sequence goes on from OY783194.1 coordinate 31,855,814, forward strand.
CTATGATATTCTGTGTATTTTGAATTAATTCTATGCGCACACATAATTTTAACTAATTTTTTTTATGCTGTGACACAATAAGAATGTTTCCAAACTATTCTTTATTTTCTTTTAAACAAAGAATCTGTTTTTCGTTTTACATTGAAAATGATTGCTATTGTAAAGTAAAACGACGTGGCATAATTTTTAGCGAGAACTGCGTGGCTGACGGAATAGCTAGCGTTCGAAGCTACAGCGAAATCGAACGATAAGATTTCCGTACTCTCGGTATATATTTTTGCTCTTTCTATGTACGCACGATACGCGTGTGACGAGTACCTGCTTTTATCGTTGAGCTGATATATATATACTTTTTTCTCGCGCTCTTTCAGCACGCGTTGCCGACGTCTCCCGTCGGATTTTAATTGCGCTGTGACGCGATGTGACGTTTCAATAACAGCCCGTCCCGCCGAAGTTAATCTCGCCCATGTCAGCCGAGTCTGTATCTCTCGCACAGATAAGCCGGGGCAACGTCGCTCCGCGTATACGTATATTTGCTATTTTAAAGCGTAAATAACAATGCCGAGCGTTGTTTACAACACTGTGGGTGTTCTGCACAATTTTTCGCGAAACCGTGCACGTGATGGACTCTTTGAGAATAATTGTCGCAATTGCGATACCGAGGCGCTTATCCGAGAATAAGTGGATCTCGCTGTTCCTTCGTGTAAACACTTAAGGGCTGTTTTTTAGCATTGTTGGAAGTTGAAAAAATTGGCACGATTTAGTAGGACCGCAGCATTGCTTTTTCTACTTATTTCAATGCACACCTAGTGAAATAATTTATTTTCTCAACGAAGGCACTCTTGAATCAAAAATATATATTCTTCAACCAAGAATATGTATTTCAAAAGATTTGTAAAATCATATGTTTTTAATTCAAGACATCTTTTTTTAACGCTAGTAATTATTTCTCTGAATGCACTATAATCACAATCAACCGATCGTATTTAACTATTTCTAGGCCACTAACGTATTGTTTTTTGATCCAATTGTCGAAAAATTTATCACAAATTGAAGAAATTTGCAGGTGATCCCGACGATTTCAAAGGGATCTGAAAGGCGATAATATTTAGAGCAATATTAGATTTCTTGTGCACTTACAGTAAATTCGGATCCGGTAGCGGCCTTCAAATTATTCCGTCGAATCCAATACAATTTCCACCAGCATCGTAGCTGCTTTTTGCGTGGAGTTATTACAGTCCGCATGATACATATGACGTATTATCGATTTTTTCGCTTTTAGAAAATATTTAATTCTATTCAAGGCACATTAATTTAACAGATTTAGTTGCTCCAAAATGGAAATACGACCCTTAATTCTCTGTGGTCACCGCGGATCCAGTTGACCCAGGCATCAATTTTGAAGTTGACTGTACTTCTTTTTTTATAACCATAATTAGATTCTCGATTTAACCCGGAATAAATAGCTCCTTCGTAAAACTCCCACTACAGACCTTCTTCGGAATTCAGAAAAAAATTATTTTTGAAAGGGGCGCACTATAGAACTATCTGTTTCTTCAAAGTACCATATCTCATGAGAGTCGTCCGTAAACTTGATCAAGAAAACTCGAAAAGTGAAGAATTTACAACTCTTTCAGTGAAGTAGCTCATTTTTCACTCATCCGCATATTTGTTTCTCTTTGAATGTCTGCATTTCACTTTTTACGTAAACACAGAGACAGCGTATTCCATTATACATTGTTCGAAGAATCTTTCATAATTTGCCGGACTTAATTGAACCGATATTGTTCACACGGCTATTATTTGAAAATCGGTTGTGTCCATCACTCGACCCATGTGTCACCATCGCGGAACTCTACGCACGTGCAACCACAGAGGATTAATTATAAGTACAAAACTTGTAAAGTCCCTCGCTAAATTCCACGAAATCGTTGAAAGAGAGTGACCAGCCGAGCTCTTGGAAAACGTACACGTGTCGTCACACAGAGAGTCGACCACACTGATACGCGAATGACCGTCACAAACGCACGCGTTCTCGGCGATACGACGGCCTCACCGTACGTTGGGCGAGAAAAAAATTGCAGCGATATACCTTCCTCTCGTGCATAGCAAACATACCGCTAAAAATAACGTAAAGGGTCGAACGATAAGTTTCACTGGTTCCTCTCGGGACGCGCACAATGCGGCGACTCTAGGATAAATTCGTAATCGATGAAAACAGTGGAAAAACGGTGGAAAACATCTCGCAATTTTTTTTCTACGTGCCCCGCAAAAGCCACACAGAGGGGGTCGGGACAATCACGATGGGAGAGTAAAATTGATGCGCGAGGCGGGCAAGACCGACGAAAGGCAATCAATTATTTATCGGGAAAGGTCCGTGTAATACCGACCCCTTCTGTCGTCGACAGAGGCGGGGTATAGGCGTTTTATTCCGCACACGGGTTATCTCTCCCAATGTCCCTATCCTCCCCGCGTTTCCGTAAACGTCGACGGGTAAATGTTTACGCCGTGCGAACCGAACGGCTGGTCTGCGGCTTTAAATCCATCTTATGCAAGTTTACGCGCTTCTTCCCGATCGATATAGATTCTCCGCGGTAAATGAGATTCGGACCCCGCGAAACTCGTGGCTTTACGATTGGCGTCGACGCGTAGAATTCGCCAGAACACCCGTCGGGGATTTCGGGTTGGGCGAATTCCCGGAAGTCGCGTCCGGAGCTTCGTCAAACTCGGCGTTCCGTTGATTTGTGATACCCCTCCGAGTCAAAATTCTCGCTCTCTCCTGTTAGCCTTCAGAGACTATTATATATTCTTTTGTCAGAGCCCCCTACCGTCGAAATATCAGATTCACACTGACCTCTTCAACTCAAGGTTTAAAATAGGAGTTTATAGGCTGAGTAGACCAATGGTAGGTCGAATGGAGTATTGAAAGCATCAAAAAGTAGATGTAAAATTTCGTTTCGAGTTTCCGAATTAAAATCTATTAGCCTTACTTCACGCTCCTCGGCCTAAGCTTTGTAACGTCGAAAAGTAGGCTGAACAGAGGTCGACAATTTCGACTCGGGCCATAAAAAATCCCTCCGATGTTTTGTAAGCGTCGAGTGCGCCTGTACCTAGGCTGCGCTCGGCGCGGAAGTCGAAGCTGGAGATCCGGGGTGGATGAACGCGCTGGACCGTTATAGGCGCGGTATTAATGCGATCGCTTGATTCATTAGCGAAACGGACGAGTGTGGATGAAGCACGCGAGAGTCCCGATCGTTGCAGCGTCGTCCTATCGTCTATAAATGTCGTTTAAATGAATGTTGCTACGTGGATCTGAGAAAGTTTGGGAGCGATTAAAAATTATATTCTCTCACGCCACGGCCCGGTTTCCCACGAGTTCGCAGTTCTCTGGCACGCGTAATTTGATAAATTGCCGGTAGAAGTCCTGGTAATCCAGAAGAAATTGCGAAACGAAGGTTGCGCACCGTCGCGATTCCTTTCGAACGTTATCCGGACATACGGCTAGGTAGGAGTCTACGTCGTGAAGTATGTCTGCGATAAAATTGCAGACGACGTAGAAAATTGCAGCTTGTGATATCGCGGGCGGGTCTCATCAATGACTCGCGCGACTCCTGTGTACGACGTTCGCGTATTTGATCGGAGAATATCGATAGCGGTGTACAGTCCGACCGCCAATGACGCCCTATTCAATTACCTATGCGCGGGAAAAAATACTTCCACAGCAATAGGAAATATTGCCTTTAGTGTAATGGCTCAGTTCGATATTGCAGCAATGCGATTGACTGTTATAGAAATGTATGTTTCTGCAGGGTTTTGCAGCATTTAATTTGGCTTTCATTGTTATAATCAGAAATATTGCAGTGGGAAAAAAATGATTTCTTCTTGCGCATAAAATCATCGATATCTTATATTTCTTTTGAGATATCGACTTAATAACTGCGCTTTCGTAATCAGCATGAAAAATAAAACATAAGACAGGATGATCGAGTGATCGATTCCAGAAATTTCGATTTTTGTGAGAAATTGGAAAAATGAATCTTAAAAGTTTCGTAAAAATCGACATCTCTATAATCGAATTTTCGACCATGTTTTTCTATGTATTTCTTCGCGCTGATTACGAAAATGATGGATTTATTGAGGAAATGTCAAAGGAACACTGACACATCGATAATTTGTTGAGGAAGGAAAAATGTCTCGTCCATAAAATTGCTGATATTTTATGTTTCCTTTGATATATCGACCTGATAACCGGGCTTTTCGTAATCAGCGCGAAAGAAATACGTAAAATAGGCTGGTCGAGTAATCGATTCCACGGATTTTGATCTTTGGTAAAACATTAAGGGGTCTTGATTTAAGTATAACGGTTGTATCTCTCATTTAATTAGATACTTCATTGAATTAAGCACTTCTTCAGAGAGCGACTATTTCCAGTTCGTACCTTTCAATTACACATTAGTAACTTTATTTTATAGCCAACATTTATTTGACAGCCGATTAGCGCAGAATTTTGTCGAGCCAAGTAATTTTTATTTAGAATCGTCTCAATTTCTTTTGTCAGTGTGTAGATATTCGAATCGTTTGAGAGGAGATCGCGACTAAACTTATCCGTAGAAATGAGAACACTGCAGCACTTTATCAACGAGGCAAAAAAACCATTCACAACACGGAGTTTCTTCGAGATAAACTACATGCATTTGTATAGGCGATCAGAAAATATCTTCTGGTATCTCATTATCGTCGACTACCGATCCACTCGTGACGTATTTAATCGGATGATATATTGATAACTATACCCCGTTGATTGGTGCCACAACACGATTTCTTGATCAGTTCTCGTCGGGATGTCGGTTGTCCGCCCGGTGCTTTAAGATTTTCGTATTAGTGTCCTATCAACACCGAGAAAACAATTTATTTATAGTTGAGAAACGTTTGTTTGAATATGACGAAATAAACGTTTGGTTGGACCAAGTAAATATTCAATAAATATTACGATATTTATTTGACACAGTCAAATCCTTCGCGGCAATAATTTGAATGAGATAAACATTTTAATAATAACCATACATTTTTTCTTGTTTTAACGAAGTATTTATTTCGTCGCATTTGAAATGATATTGATTAACTATTAATAAACTATTATCTCGGTGTGTAAAGATATATGCGTCAAAGTCCGCGAATAAAATTTAGCGACATAGCGCGCTAATTTTAAATAAGTGAATTTATTCAATAAAAAGGATCAACGGAGAAGAAGAAAGAGAAGACAAGGAGGACTAAATCTTAAATAAAGTTTATCCCGAAAGAACTAGAATCGAAAAAGACTTTATTGAAGAAATGAAACAATCGACCCAGCGCTTGATCTTCTTTATATTTTGCCTCGGCAAACGCGACCTGCGAATATCCATGAGTATAGCTGTAGGTTTCCCCGCCGCGTCTGTTACTCTACAAACAATATACAAGTATCGATAATGACGCAAGGAAAAAATGTGCGTGGCCGAGAAACCTGTTAATTCCAATATCTTAAGGTGACGAAAAAATGACGATTTTACTCGAGTTTACTGACGAAATGTGATTCGTTATTTACCTCCTCACGATAAATTTTCAACCCAGCCTGCACTCGATCAACAGCCAGCGTCATCGGCAAAAGAAATAAAAAGAATGATGAAATCGATCGAAAGACGTGCCGAAAATTGATACAGCTGAGAAGTCCTTCATAAAAGCCAAGACCAAACTTCATAATCGCTACTCCGCATGGCTACTACTCCGGTCGGAGAAATGAGCGATACGCGCCGATTAACGCAACCGTCGCTCTTCGTTTCCGGTAAGACCGGAAGCGACGACGCCTACGTCGACCAGGATGATACCGCCACGTGGTACTCGAGATTCCTCGAGGCGTGTTTCGGTTTCCGATTCAAAACTGGATGGTTCGCCAACAAGAACAAGATGAGGGTTAAGGTTCCTCCCGCTTGTCCGCCAATAACGACGTCGTCGCCGAACGTAAGGTTCCGTGGTTGCGAATTGGAGTGACTTTGACGTTCGATAAAAATTACCTCGCGGAGCAGCTGCGATTTATCGTACCCGTCGCGAGAATAAAGTGGGCGTTGTGTGTGTTACGCGTTCATTTATATCCCGTTTATATCGGCGTCCGACAAACGTCGATCTTCGGGTCGATTGTCGATTCATTAGGCAAATTTCAACAATAAATTCGATCGAGTTCATCGTATCGGCGCGGAATACAAAATGAGTTCGACGACTTCTCGGGGCACGTGTGCAATAACCATCCGTCGAACTTGTTCGTTTACGAAGGAACCGCTCGAAGGATTTGCCATGCTCAGTTCCGTTTTGCAATACCGATCGGGACGTCACACTGACCTTTCCCGACCGGTTTACCGCGATCCGTTCGGATCAATGGACCTTTTGTGTCGACTTTTTTATGCGATTCATATATTCGCGATCGACGATTTATCGTGTTTTCGCGATGTATATTGATTTCTGGCATGTACGCGACTACACCGAGGGAAAGTAATTTCTAAATCAAGCCATGGTTTTTTTCGTGCAAGAAAATACTTGATGGGTTCCAATAATTGTTTTTTTTCTTGACAGGAAGAATTTCTCGTTTCTACGGCGGTATTGTTGAAAAAAAATATACTCATCGAGATCAAGAGTCTGTATTCTTAAAAATGAGTGAGCTTATATATTCTTGATTTAAGAAACATTTTTTTGATACTAGCAATTAGATCTCAGTGTACGGTGACGTCTTGAAAATCGTCGTCGTAACGAGTACGATTAGACGTGTCACGCCCCCTGCTTCAAATCTATTTCAATCCGATTACCCGCGCCTCTCGATATCCCGGGACGTACTTAATTCGTTCGAATTTTTTTTTCCTTACAGAAAGGACCGCAAGACGTCAAACCTAATTTACTGACGTCGTTGGTGCCCGGACCCATCAAGGTACGCTTGCCTCGTGAATATTTCATGAGAGACTTTCTTTTTATGCTTCCTTCGCGCTGTGGGGGGGAGAGCGAGAGTAATTGTAACGATATTCGTTGGTACCTGGTTGAACCGCTATATGTAGACGAAATAACAAGGGGCCAAGAAAATGTTACAGTGATCGGCCCAACACAAAAAAAAATTAGTTGGATCTACTAAAAGTACTTGCAAGGTCGCGAGTAATTATTTGTTTCGATCAACTAAATCTTTTTCCATATTAATTAAATTTTTTTTCCTCGCGATCACATACTAGGGTAGATCAAGGCGAATTGGATCATAGATCCGTATTTCTTTAATCGTAATGAAAATGAGTATATTTCGATCATTCATGTTACTTCATTCCTCTCCAACGAAGTAATATGGATGATCGAAATGCTCATTTTCATTACGGTTTAAGAGAAGTATGGATTTATGATCCGATTTCCCTCGGTCTACCCTATTTCACATGATTGTAAAGGAGAGATATGAAATTGACATGTTAAAAAATTTAATTGATATAAATAAATAATTACTTGCGATCCCGCAATTAATTTTCAGTAAATCCAACTAATTGTTTTTCTCTGTGTAACGACATGAGAAAAATTGCAATTTGATTGTAAGCCTCTACCGATTTTTCAACTCTCTCAAAATCTTCGTCTCGATCGACAGGTATTATTGGTGTTCGGGCGAGATGACCAACAGTCGGAAGTCATCGGCTCCGTAGCGCGGAGGCTGGGCTGGAGCGTCACCGTTGCCAAAAGCGCGGAAAAGGCGATGGACAGCTTTCAGAGTCGATGCCACGATCTGGTGATAATCGATTGCAGGGGGCAACGTGGTCTCGACGGCAATTCGATATGCAGGTTGGACGCCCTTATCGTGTTTAAACGCTTTTTAAGGTTGTTTCCGTTATCATTTTCACTCGTATATGGGATATATCTTCATTGGTAAATTGTGCACGTAGTTATTAACTGTCACATCAAACGAGTTCTGAGATAACCCGGCTTTCGAGAATTTACGTCGATCCTTATCTATACGCGATCGATGTAGTATACTATCCAGACCACGAATGAGCGTGTGGATATACAATGAAGTAATGTCGACGACACAGTTGCCGTTGAGCGCGCGTATTTATCGAAACATTTAATTGTTTTTCTGTCGACAGGTCGATTAGAAGCACCAACTGCAATCATAACTGCGTCGTTATAGCGTTGGTGAAAAAATCGTGAGTACGAAAGTTGCACGTGGTACAGATGTACCTGTGTGCATTTATTTCAGTAAATAGTACGTTATTGAGAACGTAATTTTTAATAGCAGTGCAATTACTACAATCCGATTCAATAAAATATCTAGAACTAGCTTTTTCCGCCTGCGACTTCGTCCGCGTGGATCTCGAAATAAATAGAGATAGAAATTTTCACGGTTTTAACGACAAAAATAACGGAATTCCCATACAAATTTTCATCCCCCATTTTACCCCTTTGAGGAATAAATTTCCAAATATCCTGAAACGCGTCTCTCTTGATTTCTAACTAAAACGCCCAATACCAATTTTCATGGATCTAACTTCAAAAATGACGCATTTTTATACAAACTTACATCCCCTATTTTACCACCTCGGGGAGGAAGAATTTCGTAAAATCCTTTCTCAGTGAGTGTTTACGCCACAAAAGAAACCTGCTGTCCAAATTTCTTGTAATTAGCTTCAGCGATTTCGACTCGGCATTGATGAATCAGTCAGTCAGTCAAGACATGTTCTTTTATACGTATAGATTTAGATAGATGATTAACCAATGACTTTTATAAAAATAATCAAGATAACATCATCTGAATAAATCGAAAATACATAGCCATCGAACAACTTTACTAAGGCGATTCAATTTTTTGCGATCGATTCTAATATCGAATTCGATACGAATGGGTAAATTTACGAGGTACGCAATTTTTCCACTCAAATGGTAATCTCCGACGCGTCACTTTATCTCTCTCCTGGAGACTTCAACGCTCGCGTATCGATTCTACTACTACGTCAATGCTTTCGCAAACAAAACCGGTGCGGTTGATCTTGGGATTAATCGATCGACGTGTATCCGCTATATGTAACGACACACACTCGTCGCCCGTCTCGCCCAAGCGGCGTGACGCGCAATCGTCTACTGATCGTGTACTCTTCGTCGATTCGTAATAATCGCTCGTAAAATATCTATATATTTGGCGATAACGGTCCAAGAATAGCACGACAAGGTGAAGGACGTCTTCTGGTATCTCCATTCCGGCTATCGTCTCGCCAATTAATTCAGTAGTCGGGTATACCTCGACCTACGTCAAACTCATTGATGTCTTTATATTGCATTGATCCATTGAAAAAAAAATCGTTTGGTTTAACTGAATTTTGCAAACCACAACTTCTCTGGCGACCAATTAAATACCTACATAATTATCTCAACAAATATGCGGTTAGAGTAATTAAAACGTAATTCAAGTAATCAAATATTTAGTTGCTTTGTTAGAGAATAGTTAACAATATTCTTTCACCGTTCGTCTCTGACAAAAACTATTTTGAAATAAACCCACTCGGATTAACGTAACAAAGCATTGAAGTTTAACTGACTACATCTCTACCAATGAAACGAATTTTATTAAACGAAACGAAAAAATTTAGTTATTTCAATTATATACATATGTACAGTCCAACCAAAACCACGATGGTTAGTTTAATGAAATTTAATCCCTAACCAAACGATTTGATTGAGACAACTAAGTTCTTTTTTTAGTGTGGTAATAGCAATTAATATCAGAGCGAGATTACGATATTTTTATATCGAGCAGACGACGGATAAATTATCTAGAATTCGTGTTTACACCTATCATTTACACGGAATCGTCACGTCAAAAACTCTCGACGATAATTATCGAGAAATCGACAGACGCGATAATCTCGAGTGCATTGATAAGCGTATACATACTGCAGATATACGTCGTCGACAATATTTGTATTTTTTTCAGATTTCTCATGGGTTCCGACAAAGAGGAAATCATTACCTTGGATCTGCTAGAGATCGGATTCAGTCGAGTGAGTGAATCCCCTCCGTCTTTCTCAACTATAGAGAGACTCGCTTTTAAATTCGTACCGAGTCAACGCGAACGTATAGTTACGCACGCAATGCAAATTTTCACGCGTACCATTGTCTTGGCTCGGTCGAGTCGTCGGGTAAAAGTGTTACGAAGAGAAATCCATCGCGTACGTGCTCTCCGCTTTTGTATATCGGTCGATCTTTACGTCCCTCCAATTCTAATGTGCGCACGGTATCGCGCACGTACAATTCGCATTCCACGTGTGCTTCACCTCCCAGACAACACAACCACTAAGAATCTTGTCTGGAAAAACCCTAAAGAAAATTACACGCTGTTTTGCTTCCCTCAAAAAAAAATATTTCACTTAAAAAAAGTACTGATATCTAAATGCAGTGCCAAGCGCCTGTGCAGATAACACAATCCAAAGAGTCATCTTCAAGTCATCCGTAGGCAGTATAATGTCTCAAATTTTCTTAACTTTAATTTGATGTTATCCAAAATATTACTGCTGAATAATTCGAAATTTAAGCTATCAAAACATGAGGCATTAGACTACCTACAGATGACTAAAAGATAACTTTCTAGCTTGTGTTGTCTGGGCTCGTATAGTTTTTATTTTCAATTTGTTCAATTCTATATGGAAACATATAAATCGTAGCATTTAAAAAGTTTGTGGTAAATTTCAGGACATGGACAATTTAACGTTACGATAACTACAATTTTAGTAAACATTATAGTAAAACTTGTAGAAGTTGCAAGCGTTGCTGTAATTTTTACTGAAATTATAGTTATTGTAACAATTAATTAGCCTTGTCCTGACCTTTACCACAAACTTTGTAAATGTTACGATTAATTTTTATCGTGCATATTCAAATTCTATTGTTGCATCGGAAAATTGTACAGGTTCTCATGGAATGCTCGCATCAGGGTATACTGGTCAATGAACTGGCGGGAATATACACGAGCGAGGTGCAGCCAAGGGCTCAGCTCGCCGCGGTCCATTCTTTATATTTGGCTGTGGACAGGTGTCGGGATATGGTTCACGTGACCAACGATCGTCACATCGTGCAGGTATGAGAAATATTCAAAAATATTCATCGAAAGTGGCTGATCAAAAGAAATATAACAGAGGTTCAAAGCCTGTATGAAGGTAGAAGTCGGATGAAAGATATGAGATGAATCGCGGTGCTTATCAGAAAATTATTTGAAAACACTAAAAAAGAGTTATACGCCAAAAATATCGATATACCCTCGTTTTCAGTTCGCGAATAAAGCCAGTGAGAAGTTGCTGGGATACAAACCGGAAGAGTTGGTGGGAAAGAGTCTCGTGGAGGTCATCTCCTGCGAGAACTTCATTCTCATGGATCAACAGTTGCAGCGGGGCAGAGAGTGGGAGGGCAATATGAACTGCCGAAGAAAATCCAACGAAATGATCACGATCAACTGCAGGATAGTTCCGTTTTGCGCCAGTGGAAAGTAAGCGTATATTGCAGATCAACGTGGGAAGTGCATGGGTCGAAAGAAAAGACATCCTTAGCGATTTGCATCTTTCCAGGAAACCCACTCACTATATTTACGTGCACGACACGACGTATCTTCTGGAAAACATGGGCGTCGCTCCGGCTAATCCGGGGCTTCAGCAACACCCGAGGGGGAGCTGGCATTCCCTGCGGAGAGGGTCCTTCGACGTGAGGTCCATAGGAAGCGACAGTAATATCAATTATCATTTGCGCAATGTCTCAAGTAAACTGTTTTTTTCGGTGTTCGTTAAACGGTATTTCACGTGTTAACAGCACAGAGGCGATCGAGTTTGGCGAAGTTGCACAATCTGCCGTTGGAAGCCCCCATCACCAAAGTAATCATTCTCCTGAGCAATGCTATGACCGAAACGATGTCATCGAATCCTGAGGTGGCTGTGCAGATCGACAAGGTAATCACGATTGGTCTTCCAATTGAGATACCATTTATTCGTACATGAACTTATGCGATTATTACCCGAAAAAATAAGTTTCCGTCACATTTCGATAACTTTTTCTTCCAGGCGATCGACATTCTGAAAACTACCGAGCTGTACGTCCCGCAACTCAAGGAGGACACGAGAATGTACAACGATCCTGTGGCCACGGATCTCATTGGCGCCCTTATTTCGGTGCGGATAATAATTCGCCATTCGATTATTCGCCGTTCGATTTACTTTTCCGTTCTAATTTCTCATTTTCTCGAAAAAGGCTCCGTACTACTCGCGCGACTCGCGAAGATCCTCGAACGATTCGGCTAAAATAGCGTCGATCAAGATGCTCGGATCGACGAGACCGTCCAAGATCTATCGAGCGCCTCAAGAGGTCGACGAGCTCCTGGAGAGCGCTCTCAATTGGGACTTTGATATATTCAAATTGGAAGTTTTATCGGGAAGAAGGTACAGATTATCTCTTAATACACCGCAAGTCACTCGCTAAAAGGAGCGTTTAAAATTTCAGGCCACTGGTTTATCTGGGATTGAATCTTATGTGTCAGTATCACGTGCCAGCGAGGCTCGGCTGCGATGAGAAGACAGTACAGAATTGGCTGACGGTCGTGGAGATGAACTACAATTCTCGGAACAGTTATCACAATTCCACGCACGCGGCGGACGTGCTGCAGGCGACGGCGAAGTACATGCAAACGGAGAGACTGAAGATGATCTTGGATCCGCTCGACGAAGTAGCGTCGCTGATCGCAGCGGCGGCTCACGATATCGACCATCCCGGTCGATCGAGGTATACGAATATGTATCTCTCAATTTCTCCTTTACGCATCGCGTTTGATGGAGCGGTCTGACGCGGAGCAAAAGGGACGGCCTCGTTCGCGTCGCGTTCGAAGGTAAAATCGGCAGAATCCGAGTTCGGTAATCGCCGCTTTCCTTCACCGATTCGCGACCTACATTCTACAACCGGTTCACCGGTTGCACACATCCGATATGTATTCTCTAAACATCAAATAGATCGGTTATACGAAAAATATGTCCTCCTTCTTCGATTGTCTTATCCGATGTACTTTTTCGCGCGGATTGCGAAATACGTGGGTATAGGGGGAGACCGAGGTAGATTCCAAAAAATTTTGTGTTTAATTTTATTTCTATTTTACTGAAAGGGGAAACTAGTTTTTGAGAGTTATGTAATATAGTTTAGCATGTTGGGAATAAAACTGTGGAGCAAAATTAAAGTTATTTAAAAAATTGACGGAGTTGTAAAGGAAAACAGAAATCCATATACGAGTTTCAATCTGCCTCACGCCCAAGACATGTTGTGCTGTTGCATCAGTGCTTGCGCATTTTGATTTTTTAATATTTACTAAGTGATTAGAGTATATATAGGTTACAAAACTCATCCAAATGCTCAGAAACACAGTTAATACAAAAGAATAGAGCGAAAATACAAAAGGTTCTTATGCACCACGTTGGAAATATTATTTTACAGCCGCGACAATTTTCGGGCACTTTTGTCGCGGCTGTAAAGTAATATATCCAACATGGTGCATAAGAACCTTTCGTATTTTCTCCACCACACTTAAAAAACATAAATCTAGGGCCCTATAGAAAAAAAAAATAAATTTCTTTGTTGTAATCAATCGGCAAAATCAGAAATTTAGTATTTTCTTTTTTTTTCCATAGGGCTTTAGATTTATGTTTTTTAAGTGTGGTGGCGAAAATGCAAAAGGTTCTTATGCACCCCATGTTGATAATATAGCTTTACATTTCCAGACGGGGTGTATCGGCCTCTTAAAGACACTCTCTTTTATAAAACTCACACACAGGATTGTGCCGATATCGTAGAGCTTTCTACTGATGAAGGGCCGAACTGCGACTCTACTGATATGAACTTGTAATTTATCTTTCGCTGAAGGGTTTCTTGCCGATGATTTTCTGAAGAAAAACATTTTTTGTGCATAAAAGTGCTAATATTTCATATTTTTCTTTTAAGATATCGATCTTACAATCCTGCTCTTCATAATCAGCGCGAAAAAATACATAAGATAGAGTGGTCGGGCGATCGATTCCAGAGATTTCGATGTTTAGCAGAGTATCATGTGGAAGTGTATCACTGTAATATGGAGATATCGGTGATTTAATCGAAAGACTTTTCTCATACAGACTGATGACGATAGCATTTCGTTGAGCCAAATAGGGTAAACCACCCAGTTATTGGACACCTTACAGTTATTGGACAAGTCTAATTTAAATAAATAAAAACAAGATTCCTAGTTTTTACTTTAATAAATATCATCAAAAACCGTACCTGGCTTATTGATTCTTGACTGTCCAATTACTGGATTGAGTATTTCCAAAAATAAGAACACTGTCCAATAACTAAGTTTTTTGACTTTATCCCAGTTTTTTATTATTGAAAATTATATTCTTTCCAACCAGAAACTATAAGTTACTAGAATGTAAAGCCAATATATTTTCAATCAAAACAAGCCGCCACTCATATCTCTAGGTAGAAAAATATCTTTTCAATTCGGTCTCAAATCTTGTAAAATGCTTAGGTAAGTGTCCAATAATTGGGTGGTTTACCCTAATTCGTTTTTGAATCAACAATCTTTTTAAGAGTGAGAATGTATCGGCTAACCACGAAGAAGTCCTTTCTCTCGGTATCAGGACTTAATTAAAAACTTTATTTAATTTCAGCCAATTTCTCTGCAACTCCAATAACAAGTTGGCAATACTTTACAATGACTTGTCAGTGCTGGAATCGCATCACGCGGCGTTGACATTTAAATTGACGCTGGCGGATGACAGTGTCAATATCTTCAAGGTACGGTACAGACATTATCGCTCAAATCTCTTATCAGCGAAACCGATTCCAAATGTAGCTAATGCGTCGCGCATTTGCACCCCTTTACCAGAATTTGGACAGAGAAGCGTACAAATTCATGCGTCAGAACGTCATAGACATGATACTGGCGACAGAAATGACGAAGCACTTCGAACATCTGGCCAAATTTGTAAATGTATGCAGCAGCAGGATCAGCGACGCACAATCGGAGGTAATCGACTGCAACGTGAATTCAATCTATCCGCCGTCTGTCGTTAAGATTTCTGTACGCGTAATCGGTACCCATGATTCATACCGAAACCGTCGACGATTTTTTCCAGCCCTACACGGATTCCGTAGACATGGCCGTACTGCTGCTACCGGAGAACGTGACCTTGGTCAAGAGGATGATGATCAAGTGCGCCGACGTGTCGAATCCGACACGACCGCTCAGATGTTGCGTCGAGTGGGCCAGGCGCATAGCCGAGGAATACTTCAGTCAGGTAATAATCGCTGGATCGAGCGAATTGCTCGTTGTGTGAATTTGATATATTACGAATACTCCTGGCGGAAAAAAATATATGCCGATTTATGTCAACTCTACGCTAAAGTACGCAATTTGGAAATTCGTAATTAATCATAGACCTCCGTAGGCTGTCATAAATATTTATAGTTTCAGAATTACAAATCTGTGCATTTCTATAAAAAAAAATAGACTATTTCAATTAACGAAATAATTACACATAGTTAATCATAATAACAACGAAATTCAACGTTCGTCAATGACTGACTGCGCAATATAACGCAATAGTACGAATTACAAATGTGTTCCAATTTTCGTACTTTAGCGTAGAAACGACATAAAAAAATCTGCGTAGATGTTTTTTTCGCCAGGGATGGTGTAAGTCGAGTAAAGGTGCTCGGAAAGCGTGAAACGTTGTAAAGAATAAGTGAGCAGACTCGTCGTTTGGTTTTCAGACTGACGAAGAGAAGAGAAAAAAGCTACCGGTCGTGATGCCGATGTTCGACAGATTATCGTGCTCCATACCCAAATCACAGATCGGCTTCGTCGATTTCATCATCAATGACATGATCGAGGCGTGGGACGGTGAGTCGTAATAAAAAAAATAATCGTTTATAACGGCTGAATCGCGAAATCTGTTCGCATGAGCTTTTGGCCGGCCGATTTTCTTCGGCAACTCTCGTGTGTTTCATCCGTTACAGCATTCATCGACATGCCGGAAATGGTCGCCTATATGAGGCAAAACTACGAGAAGTGGAAAGAATACCATGTACGTTATCATCGAGTAACGAACGCTATTTATTTTTCAATAATTTGAAATAATTCTTTCGTTTGCGATTAAATTCTATCAGTTTTTAGAGCGAGAGAAATTATCGCGATATTCATATCCATTGTGTGCTTTGCAGGAACAAGGAATATCGACGTTGCAAGACGTCGAAAAACTGCAAATGCTGCCGGAGTTGCAAGTACCGCAACTACCGCCCCTGCAAACTCAGTAGCGAAAACTGCGGCGCTGTAGTTTCAACGATGGATACTGAGACCACCCCCTCCCCTTCTCTCTTCAGAACCTTTCCCTCAGAGCTTTGGATGAAGATCCAAATGTTCGAGATTTCGTTGTTCTCAATGAAACGTAAGAATAAAACGAAGAGAAAATGTAAAGTCAATAGTCAGCTTAAGACGTACGCTTGTAAATTATTTTTATTAAATACACGATTTTAACGTTGCCCTTTCTTCATTCCTTCGAGCTGCCCGATGTATGAAGGTGCTATTTGAAATATTAAATTTAGGTAATCCAGGTTTCACAGCTCCTATTTATTTCTTTCTAGAGGAAATAGAGGAAATTGCAATAAAAAAAAAAAGGGAGAATTTTGATTAAAAACGGAGATCTATCAGAAATTGGAAGCGTGTGGTGGTTTTAAAAAATAAGTTTTTAAGGTATACAATGAAACACCAATATTTATTAAGCGAATGAAGGATGTTTTTGTAATTAAAAAATTTATATTTTATGTCAAGTAACTTGAACCAGAGTATCGTGAATGGAAATCTAGTTTCCGGTAAGAAACGTTAATTCAACTAGGCTTTTATATTTTAAACGAAATATTGATGCAGGTGGAGTAAGCAAGGATTACACTGCAATTTTATTTAAAAAAAGAGAAATTGACCACTTTGATCCTTTCAACGTAATTCGAAGCAATGAAAAGATAAGCTCAACTGAGAAGCTGAATAGGTGGTTTTAGACGAAAGAGAGGGAAGAATAGAGAAAAAAGGGGAAAATCACGAGTTTTAGGGTGAAAAAGGGCAAATAAAAAAGTAGAGGAGTAGGGGACACACTGTGAAGCCTGTTCATCTAGATTTCCGAATGTCATATACTTTAGAATGCAAATCAAATTGTTTGGCGTAAGTATTAAAATCACGGTACGTATTAAGAATATTTTAAGTTCATTATCTCATTATAATATATTTTATTATCACAATTAATCTCATCCAAACCTTGCCATCCCTGGTCATACGTCAGCCAGCATTCCCCGATATCCATTCCGCTCGTTCTAAAAGTAATTCTACCAAAATCGTCACAGATTTAGAAATGCAAAAATAATGTAATTCAGTAGAAGCAATTTTACGATGAAAATTCTCAGCTGCAAAGAGTTAATTTCCTTATTGAAAAGATCCCACAGAGTTCCATAGATTCTATGGGAATCTTATGTGGTTCTGACGCAGCAATTCTAGATATCCACTAGGAAAGTTTGAGAATGACAAATAGGAATTCATTGGATTCTATGTGTACCCGAGATGATTGATAGGGATTTACCGAATTTTACTGAAAATCCCAAAAAGATGACAAAGTCCTGTGCACGCTGTTCTAGTTGTAATTCCTAATAAAGCCTTACAATATTTAATTTGTTTCAACAGAGACACATAGAATCTAATCACTTCTGTTTATCCCTCTCAGATTTTTACCAGTAATTATCCGGAATTGCTGTATGAAATCACATCAAATTCCCGTGGAAATTCTGTTGAATTCTTACAAGTTTTCTGTGAGAATCTATATTTCTTCAATAGGGCTGCTTGCACCGCAGAAATAGTATGCATTCAAGCAACAGATTTGTTATAAAGACAAAACACTTCTGCATATATTAAAAGCACAAATTACAAAAAGATACCCAACTTATTACCATTTTTTTCCCGAGCGGTCGAATCGATCGAATCGCCCGATCGATCGATCCTTCCTCCACGCAGGTATATCCGAGTTTCGCAATTTCGCGAATACTCGAAGAGCTTCGCCGGCGCTGAATCCCTCGCGCCGTCATCGGCAACTCGTTCCTATACATGGGAGGGACGGTGGTTCATCGTCGGACAAAAATACTCGGTAAGATAAAATCTCAGGTTTTTCTTTATTATTCTTTCAAGCCAGTAAATAATATCCGTGTGTTATCTCTAGGTTCTGTACGATTACATGTATATCCATATGCGAGTGAAAGAAACTTCTCGCTAGTTTTCTCAATGACCGGACGTCAGATGTACCCGATGATATCGAGTGCAAGCTATTATTAGGGGTGGGGATGGTACTTTGCAACGGAAATTTGGCAGTCCGACTCGCGGTGAGTCAGACCGCAACTTTTCGGCATCGCGGCGCTGATGGTGGGTTATTGCATACGGTGACCCAAGCAATTCTTTCGTCGCGGAATTTCAACTTCTGCCGGAAAAGTGGGGAAAAGTTACAGCTTCCGAAGGCAGATAGTTCGATTGAGGTATTCGCACAGTTTATTGCGACGTGATGTTTTGGGAACAAGAAAAAAACAGCGCCTTTATATGCAACCCCCTAATAGCTTCGCCTATAGTATCATGAATCATCCTAGATTTATATAGGTATATCTCAAGTATATACGAAACGTGCAAAGACGATATTCACACGTAACGAGCAAAATAGCCGCATATCGTCGATTATACAATCGATAAAATCTTCGTGTACGGATGCTGTGTTACTAATTGCAAGTTACATTACGGTTGCGCTCCGGTAGCTTCCTCACAGAAACGCGATACAGAGTTACTACGAATCTCGCGCGCGCATTAAGTTATTCGTACATCCGTAAGTTAAGAATAAAAATGCAAGCCGTTTTATCCAGTAGAGTTTCAAAATAGTTACGTCCTCCTGCGAGCTTACGAACTAATGTCATCGAGTGATACATTAATCGGATTCGAAATAAATTGCGCAGTCGTCAAACAAGCGCGACGATCGATCTTCACCTTATCCGCGCCGAGATCTTCGCGCGTTATCACCGCAAACCTCCCTGAATCGATCGCTACCGAATTAAAACGTTAATAAAAGTCCTACCGCTATAGTAATCCATTGTTATCAGTTATGACTATCGATATAATGCCGCATTTTGCTTAATTAACTCGTACGACTATCAATGGCTTAATAAGTAGCGTTGTTCTCCACACTTTCAGACACGCGCAACGTATATTCCTTAGTATAGTTGTTTATACTTATTACTTCCGAAAAGGTGTGAATTAATGAGATTAGAAATCGCTGCTTTAGAACTATTATATAATTTTACGTAGAAATTATTATTATACGTATAAAGAGATCGCGTTACTATATAGATCGCGTACTCCCGCTTCGATCGAGCGCGGGGCACCGCGCGTCTCAATCAACGTCCAATCCACCGCGTCAACGCGTCTACCTTCGGAAAAGTAGAAACCGCTTATCTCGCGTTACGCCGAAATTTTCTCCAAGCACTCCTGATACGCTATTGCTCCGCCAAAAACGCCCGAGACGCGTACAGCGAAATCACGTCTTACGACGTGCTCAAGGATCGATGGACTCGCGTCAGTTATTAATTCGCATACGTGTAGCAGCGCATCTACAAAGTGAGAGGATTTAAATAGCACAGCGCGAGAACGAGGAGAGAGCAGCGATTGGATCAGTCTCGCGATGCTACGGATCATAAAACACGCTGGGATGACTGCAAACGGGACGGCTGTGAGATCATTTTTTTTTTAATTTTTTTTTTCTCGACGCCTCTCGATCGGTTTCAGAATCAAGAGGAGTGCGACATTTTTTTATCATCCCTCGCCGCAAAGTCCGATTTAGACGCAGGAGTTGGGTTAATCGATTAATTCGCGCATACTGGCACTCTCTTCGATGGGAATGTTAACGCGAAAGAAAACCAAAAAAAAGTGGGGTCGGCGGGGAGAAAGAAATCTACCAAGCGAAAATTGCAACGCTCGATCCGCGAGGTGTCTCGCGCCGAGCACGTACTCTAAGGATAATGATAATTATTCGTTAGCAACGTGGAATCTCGAGGAACAATATACGTACGTCGCACACAGCTTATTTATATCTACTTTACCCCCGCATGAAAAAACAAAATCACTCATCGCGTAAAGTTAGATATATACTTCGAATCCGAATGACATAGCACACGCGCGCGCGCGTTCTCATTGCGGTGGGTTTCCGGCCGCGTCGTTATCCCTGTCTCCTTCGCGCGCCGCGCGAAAGAATCGTCCCCTCGACGCGCGATGGAAATTTCTCGCCCGCGCGCTTTCTACACTCCGCGCTCCGCACTCTCGGAAGTTGTTCGCGCGATGCCAGAACGGATCTATCGAGGCCTCCCTTCCCCCCCTCTGTCCCATCCCACGCTCATTCTCGCGAGTATTTCTGGACGCGAGCGCTTCGCGGTAAACGTCATTATTCTTCGAAAACGTCAGCCACCGCCCCCACCTGTAGCGTCGTCACGACCCCGACGCGATCCTCTCTCTATTTAAGCCCGCCGCTACCGGGGGATCGGTTCAGAATTGTGAAAAACTCGAGATAGTCGCGCCCACCTGCTACCGCGAGGCAAATCCCAGGAAGTACGGACCATATCGACGTGTCTATCAGGACGCGTGTGTGTTTAGCGCTTTCGCGTCGTGCCTGTACGAGAAAGAGGCGTATCACTTTAACCCCGACTCCTAAACCTAGTGATATTGTATACCGGTTTGATACTACGCTAATCCCTTAAGACCTATGCAAAACCGCAGCCTTTCCCATAGGATCGTTCGCCCCCCGTACGCGTCTCGATGACCGCGCGACATGCTACTTACTCCCGCTGTTTACGTATACCAGTCGCGATCGACCTTGAAGTCCTTACGATCTACCCTTACTAAAGGCGCGCTCGCGCGGCTTTCCTAACCCTCCGTCAGTGATAACCGCATCTACGCAGCCGCGTTCAATCACTCCTTTCCCGATATTAGGTACAATGTAATTAATCCGAATGATCTTAACCCGAGACACAGCTTACAAACCCCTACCCCCTAAAGTCTATATAGATCGCTCAACCGGACGAACGCGTTGACCGGGATTCGTCCTGCACCGTCGACCGAGAACGACGTCTCGGCGTCGACGACGTGACCTGAGATTTTTCATAATTCGCTTCATCATTCCGTTATAGCCTGAGTTTCTTCGTGTAAACCGCCTCCGTCCACCGCGGACCTTACATAGTGTTTTACGTGCTACACGCGATCGTGATATCGTGCCTAAATACGATTAATCGTTATTGTTCTTCATCGTACCGCTAAACTAAAACTTAAACGCGATTAAATAATACACGGTGAGGTGAGAGATGTTCCTCTAATAGCTAATCGTAAAGTGAAATTTGCTCCCGCGATTCTTTCTCTTTTTTTGGGGGTGGATTTTTCTCATTTTTTCCCTTCCTCTTCTTTTAACAACAGAAACGGGGCGAATTAAATCGGCAACTTCGCAAACGCTACTGTGTACGCGTGACTTGGAATACTTCCACGATTGTCGTTTCTCCGTGTCTTTCCCTTTTTGTTTTTTCCCCCGTTTCATTTCCGCAAAAGTATCGAATTCGCCCCGGAGATTTCATCGCGACCTACTCGCGTACGCGGTGCCTAACGAAAGTCTAAACGTCGATCGGGAGTGTGTTGTGTGCGCGACACCGATTCCGAAACGCGCTGCCGACCGGAGACGCCGATTGTGAATAGGGCTCGCCGAAGCGACAATAGCGCCTCCCGCGGACGGAGCAGCGTTCGTCGTGTCGCGTGTGCGTGTATGTGTGTCCCTAGAGCGCGTGCACGAAAGAATCGAAATGGAATAAAAAAAGAAACGCGCGTCGCTTGATGCGCGCCTCGTGATACCGTGTCTAGCAATAATACGTTAAATACGAAATACGCGGACATACAATCTAATTGTGCGAACGTTACGAATCTTTGGGCTCGCGAGGAATCGCCGAGTACCCTGCGCGGATGGTGTTTGCGCATCTTTTTTTCGTCACCTCTCTTTTTTTTCAGTCAGCTCCAAATTTTTGGAACGGTCGATCTCGTCGAATTTTTTTACCTCGGACGTTTCGAGGTACGAATACCAGCCGGTCTGGTCGCGCGTATCCGTTTCTCTGGACCGAGCGACAAAAAATCCGACTCACGACCTCTCTTCTCTCTCTCTCGTGCGCCTACCTTAAAACTTAGGCGAGAAAGTCGCAGAGCTTAATCACTAGGCGCCGCCGCGCCGTCTATCCTCTTATCGCGCGTCATGGGGTGCGTATCGTTTCGGATCTCCCTGGATCGTATAGCGCGGCCGTCGGTTTTGCGAGTAGTGCTCCCCCCTTCTTTTTTTTTTCGGCTTTTCGCTCTCTTTTTGTGCTTTTTTTTCTCTCGTTTGTCTTGACGTCATACCCTAGCTTAACGTATCTTATGTACTCTTGTATACGCGTCCCTCGCGCGTTTCCGATTCACAGGATGTCCGTCGTACCGTTGATGTTCCGAGACTGGTGGGACGACGTCGATCGTCCCACGTCCCGCCTGATCGATCAGCACTTCGGCAGCGGCCTGCACCGGGACGATCTGCTCTCGGGCCTCTCCAGCCTGAGCCTGGCGAGGCCGCGCTCGCTCTTCGGCGGCACCGGATATTACCGTCCCTGGCGGAACGTCGTGCGGCAGAATTCCGGCGGTGCGAGCACCGTCCAGGCCGACAGTGAAAAGTTTCAGGTGAGCGACGCGACGTCCCCCCTCCGAGTGTCTTTCGTCGGCGCGGGTCTTTGTCGGCGGGTCTGAGATCGGAGCGCGTCTCCGCGTGTGTCGATACGACGGGAGGAGGACGCGGGGGATGCTGTCGGGAGCTCGTACGTCGTAAGAGCGCGCGAGAAAGACACCGGATGCGCGACAAGACCGAGCCGCCTTCGTGCTGATACGTCGCCAGTGCGGGGCAAACTCTTATCGCGAAACGCGGAATCGGGAGCGTGTCGTTATCAACTACAGCCTAGCATTTGATTGGTTATCGTAACAGGGACGCCGCGAGATTGTCCCGCGAGAGCTGACGGTCTCTCGATTATCGTTAGTCTGGTGATTACCGCGGTCGATCGTGACGAATTATTATTCAAGAAAGTCTTCGAATACTCGCGAACTAGAGTTACCTTACGTGTATACCCTTACGCGTACATAGAAGTAATTAAGATGTAACGTTATCCGCCTAGAGAGTAGTAATTATTGGCGCTCTCTTTCGTACGGGGCACGTCGTTGGTTTCGATCATGACGATATTCAATTGGGGTCGATAACACGGAGTGTAGGACTCACGCACACGTCAAGTGTGGTCGTGTCGCGGTGGGGGGGGGGGGGTGGATTTTAACGGAAACTGACGTTCGTTCGCGCGCGAAAAAGACAACGCAACTTTGCTATCGACGCGGGGGGGGAGAATGTTTACACGTGTCGATATTGCGTCGTTCTCTGCGAAAGCGGATGTTGTCGGGAGAGGAACCGCGAGGGGGGCGAGGACGAGGACCTCGCGGCACGCGTCTGGCATCGCTCTCTCAACGCATCTTTCGCACTTGATCTCGAGTTTCTCTCACTCCGGAGGCTTTTGCGCGAACTCTCTCCTCCGGCATCGCGAATTTTGATCGACTCGCGCTGGATATGTCGTGTGTGGAAGTGCCGCTTCTCAGGGGTGGACGAACCGCGACCCTTCGAGGATGACGTCGCGGGGACGAGATCCACGAAGGATCGAGATTCGTCCGAAGTGAAATCCGATCAGCCGCGAGCGGAGTGACTGATGACTTCTCGCTCCCTTGTCAATCAGGGGGGAAAATTCGAAGCGCGAAAGGGCTTTCTCGACCGCGGAACGATTTCAAAGTCTTCCGGTGGCTCGGAAATGATCTTCGCGTCACGGGTAACGCGGCCCGATGATCGGGATGCTCGTCGTTTATATGGTTCTTTTCTGTTCTACCGGAGAAAGGTTCAAATCGTTACAGGGCTGCAATGATTGCGAGGTTTTTAACGGTTGGATGCGACTTAACGGTACTTCGCCGCCGGACGAACCTCGGCTCTCTCGGAACGACGTCCGCGACGAAGTTCCGGAAGAGCGGAGGTCCGTCCGCGTAAGCTGGCCGATCGGAAGAGCGGAATTCGTCTAGGGTGCTGTTACCAGCCGGGCTTGGATCGGTAAATCGACGACGAGGCGAGAGAGGAGACCCTAGTGACTTTAATGCTTCAAGATCTTAAAATTTTTACAAGAGACAGATGGAATAAACGTTCTCCGCGTGGGAAAACTCGAACGGACGGTTCGACTGTTTACGATTTATACGAGATATTTCTCAGCTCCTCTCTGTCTCCGATCGATTTAGGCGTTCTTATCGGTTCTCCTTCACTGTATTTTTCTCTCTACTTGTTGTTGAGCTTTTAGAAGACCTGGTCTCAAAATACTTCTTCCTCTCTCTTCTCTCTCCGCCTCTACGCGATCGTTATAAGTCCGGGTGCCAGATTTCGGAAGAATCTAGGAGCGAGATAACGCGCGACCAACGCGAAGAGACTAGACAAATATCCCCCGCGCGACGACGACCGAACCGCGTCCCGATCTCGATGCGCGCTCACACAAGCACGCTCAGGGTGTAAAAGTTGAAATTCAAAATAGAGACCACCGCTTTGGCGATGGCTTCGGCGACGGCTTTGACGAACCCGAGGAAACTGGCACTCCACATCGCAACGCGGCGCACTCGCGACTTTCAAAACCCGAGAAAAGTCGCGAGTGGATCGCCCGTTCGATCCCTCCTTAGCGCGAGCTTACGCGATTAGTTGATTAATCGTACGACGGAATTATCTTCGAGGTCGCGACAGGCGAGAAAGGCTCGCGCGGCCGAAGCCGCGCGAAGAAAAAAGCGCGAATCTGATCGGTAGCTATCGAACTCAGCTTGAAACTCCAAAGCGGTTAATTTGCGCCACTACAACTATCGTAAATTTAATCCTCGAACTTTTAAGTGATCGGTAGCAGCGAGATCGATCGACTGACTGACTGCTTTTGTTTTCTCTCGAAGCACAACGCGCTGCTCACTCGAGACACTTAAACGTGATCGGAGGCGAAAATTCTCCTCCCTCTCGCGCGCGCTGACGATTCGCTCGCTTAAACTGGATAAAACGACTTAACATCTACGCCAGACTCGGACGCTGTTTCGGGTGAAACTATTCAATCGTGTTTTGCGAATCTCCGTCTTCGTAATAATCTCGATCTCTGCATTCTACGCGTCTCGAAGTCGATTGCGGATGGGAACTGTTCCTCTGAAGTTTTGTTCGTGGCAATTAGCAGTTGTCAGAAGCAAAGATCGCGATCTAAACGTACCTACGTTTTCGGATGGCTGAACGAGAGGACGGCTCTCATGCGTATATGATCGTCAATCATCACACAGAACCTCGAGAACAGTGAATTATCTTTCCACACTCGAGTACAAAATAGCTCATTAAATGTTACGCGATGTTTCTACGTCGTCTAACGCTACGAATCCTTTCCAAGACCATTTATCTCACTGGCGAAAATTACGTACGAAGGTAAGACCGAAAGCAAATGTGTTTACTGGGAACCGCGCATTCGTAGGGAATAATTACGAAACAATAAGTAACTCGTGATATGTTCAAACTATATTACATCGGGATCGGGGATGTTGGATGAGGTCGACGGGGACGAGGGATAAGGATAACGGGTAGAGGGTGAAATGTAAAGGATGAGGGATGAAGGACGGGGAACGTGGAAGGGTTCTGGATTTCGTGAAAACGAAAGAAAAACGAGACTAGGACGATGAATAAAAAAAAACAAGTGACCAATAGCTCTCGAAGCTAGATTCGAAAGGTGTTCGAACACCAGAAGGCCCGAGATTTTGAGGCCGCGGGAGACGTTGTTCTATTTTCGAATGGCATAACACGCCCGATCAGAATTTCTGACTCACGCGAGTCCACGGCAAAATATAACCCGAGGTATTTTTGGGCCGGCCCTCTCTCTCTCTCTCTCTCCCTCCCTCCTCGCCACCCTCGGAAGGAGGGGGCGTATCGTGATTCAGGTCTTGAAAATGTTGTGTCGTATTTGTTTCCCGAGCGGATTATCCGACAAATTAACTCGTTAAAAATTTAGGGACTACTAAAGTTCAGTCGCTAGATGCAATCACAATAATTTTAGGTCTAGAAAAATCGCGTCCCCGTGCGGGTCCGCGACGAAACTTGAAAAATTCAGTCTTTTCGAAAAAGAATCAAAATGCTGCTACTGAGCAACACGCTGTGACTCCTGCAACCCCCCCTCCCGCCCACCCTACCCTTACTTCCCCGCCCCCCGGCCGGGGCTCGCGCTATCGTACAATATCACTCCGTTTGTTTTCTATACAAAAATAAATACGTTACAAATTCAACGGTGTCGAAAATCTTTGATACCCCGGAACTCTATGTACAAGTAACGGTAACGGAAACGTTGCGAGGAAGATCGTTCGCTCGTTGCGAATTCGGTATGCCGAATGTACTTGGGGTAAATAAGCTCGTCTCCGCGCTTCCAAAACAACGCCTCCTCACCGCCGTTCGAAGCGAACGTTCGCGTTCGCGTGTACTACCGAGTGTGCTTTAAGACCTCGCAAAAAGCCATCGCCACCTACTTGTATGTACGCACGTCTTCCGCAAAGAACAAGTCTCACACAAGTAGGTGCACCCAGGAACTACATCTTTCCGGCTGACTTTTGAACTCTGGCACGAATGGAAAACCCGAACTTACATAAAGCGTGATAGAAGAGTCGTGTCCAAGCGCGTGGGTTGTCCTACATTTTTCTTCGAGATCAAGAGAATTCTGCCGAGTCGAAACGTTCGCCTGTTGATGAGGTTACCAGATCGACGGTGGATCAGTTCGGTTTCGGTGGATGTGCACCCCCCCGCTCGGATTAAGTGCGCGGTGATTCGGTAGGCGATTTCCAATGTATTACAATTTCGGATCGATCGTTCGAAGTCGATGAAGTGATCGCACGCGTGCAAGCTTATTGTCTTCCGGCGTTGTCCGGGAAATGAGAGAGCCGGTGTGTTTCTCTTAAGTAATTATTGCTTCCGTTTGATCTTCGCAAAGTATGTGTATGATCTACGATGACGCGGTGCAGTTTGTGCGAGAGGATGCCGCGAATGAGCGAATCGATCGGTAAGCCTCGGGTGGAAGCACCTGACGGTCGAACGAAAGCATCTACCGGACCGGGTCTCCGAAAATCTCGATCACCACTCGCGTCCATTCATCGATCCGCGTCGATCTCGAATCGCGGAGACGATCGGGGCCCGCGCGATGGTTCTCGACTGATCGCAGAACGAATTTCGTATTCTAGGTAATTCTGGATGTTCAGCAATTCTCACCGGAGGAGATCACGGTGAAGACTGTCGACAACGACGTTATCGTCGAGGCCAAGCACGAGGAGCGGCAAGACGAGCACGGCTATATCAGCCGGCACTTCGTCAGGAGATACGTGCTGCCACAGTCTCACAACGTGGCGGAAATTACCTCGAGCCTGTCGTCGGATGGTGTCTTAACTATCACAGCCCCCAAAAAGGTAGCGTTGGTCAATTCGCATAAATCGTGCGGAGACCCGTAATCGGGTTCCTCAACATTCCAATCCAAGCCGCTCTGTACGGTTGTTTTTTGCTCAGAGACGACCACGCCGAGGTTAAATCTTGACCATACTAAACTCCTTCAAATGCAAAAGGAAAAAAAAACACGTTGCTAGTAATCCATCATCATTTTCGCTACCATCAAATCACGGAGAGCATTTTGGCGGAAAAAAAAATCTACGCCGATTTACGTCAATTTTGCGTTGAAGTATGGAACTTGGAAATTCGTAATTGATCATAGACTGCTATAGATATTTGTAGAAAAGAACTACGGACTGCTTCGATTGACGAGTAATTGCACGTAATTGATTATAATAATAACGGTTATTATAATAGACCTTCATAGACTGCAATAGATAATTGTAATTGCGGAATAAAAAATCTATGCATTCCTAGAAAAAACTACGAACTGCTTCAATTGACGAAGTAATTGCGCGTAGTTAATTATAATAATAAAGGTTATTATAATGAATTTCATGTTCATCAAAGACTACAAATGTATTCCAAATTCCGTACTTTAGCGTGGAGCTGACGTAAAAATCGGTGTAGTTTTTTTTTTCGCCTGGGGAGTTATAGATATGTACAGTCGCCGAGAAAAATTGAGTGGACGCCAAGTTATGTTGACTGTGCGAAAAAGTATTTGATACGCCTGTATTCGTATCGCTCGTTTCGATAGGCATCGGTATTCTCGATCGTAGTATTTCCAAAGCCGGCAAAAAAAGCGACTTTGACGCCGAACTGATCGGGCTATTCTCAAAGTCGTTGGAACTGTGACTATACGCTTAATTTTGTCGGTGACTGTACGTGGCAAAAGTGGCGCTACGTGTGTATGTACTCCTAATTTTGGTTCGACCTAAATTAAGCGGAATAACGAATGTTTCCTCGCTTGAAATATTTTGCGCTCGACTCGTTGCGCGTTTCTTTCGATGTCCTTTAAAATCGAAAACGATAACAAAAGGAAGCTTTTTTTCGATGCGAAAATGAATGCAGTAGGCATTCTAAAATAATTTGTACATATACACGGAGAAAAAAAATTAGTTGGATCTAGTGAACATTACTTACGGAGTCACAAGTAATTATTTATTTATATCATTGATATTTTTTAGTACGTCAATTAAATATCTCTTACAATCCTGTAGAATAGTATGTGATTGCAAGGAAGAAATATCTAATTAATATGAAAAAAAAGATCGAATTGATGTAAGTAAATAATTACTTATACGATCTCGCGTTATTTTTAATAGATTCAACTTTTTTTTCTCTGTATAGGTACGCTTCCAAGTTAGGGCGGTATTATCAGTAATTTTTCACGCGAAGGTCGTCTGAATGATCACTATACAGCTCAAATTTGAAAGAGTATGCCGCCAACCTACGCTGAGAAAAATAATTGCTAGTATCAAAAAATAATTTGTTCTTTACTCAAAAACATGATGTAATTTCAGAATCAAGCCGTGGTTTTCTTCGTGTAAGAAATTATATATGATAAGTTCGAGTAATTGTTTTTTCGCACAGAAAGAATTTCTTGACATTCTTTGACGAAGAATCTATATTCTTAAAAAGTAAGATCATACATTCTTGGTCCAAGAAATATTTTTTTAACACTAGCAATTATTTCTCTCGCTGTACGTCGTTCTAATAGAATGCAATGGAAATAATTTATCAGGTCAACCCCGTACATACAAATTTAAACGCGAATTAACGTAAATCGGTTGGAACGATTAATTGGAACACAAATTAATGATGTAGCGACACCATATGCCGTGCTGCTCGCGATTGCTTCGATCGGGGACAGCTATATCTAATTCTTTTTAACTGTTGCTATGCTCGATATGCTTACCTCTCCCGCCCACGATCTTTCCATTCAGACTGCTAACTGGACCGGATGACGTCACGAACGGAATGCTCACGCACCAACCCCGAAGGGTACTCTGAAATGAAGAGAGAAATACTCGTTACGACTAATCCGTAATTGCAATTTCGTATTTCAGTCACTGACCCCAGCCGGTACCGAGAGGATCGTAAACATCGTCAAAACTGGAGTACCGGCAGCGAAGGCGGAGAATCAGGGAAATGCGAAAGTTGAAAGTTCGAACTAAAGTTTCTTCGCGATCCCCTCGGCGAATCATGTGACGATAAGGGGCGCAATAATTTGTACCAATTAGTGCGTTAGGGATGTTTCCACATATTTACAATGCGGCGCGTCTTCTCATGAATTAATGAATTTTGTTATCAGTTGACGAGAGAGATCTCGACTGACTGCACAGACTGAATGGTTGAACTTTAAGGGAATTTTGTCGATACGATTTATTTAATAAAACTTTTAAATTTCACTAAAACCAAATCTATGCCTCGAACACTGTTGTATTCACCTTCAAATATACAGATTCTTTACAATTCGAAAGTTGCTCCGTTTTTTCACTAATGCATACGCTATGTATATATATAACATGAGTTTGGAAGATATGATTCCTTTTATAGAAATAAGATAAAAATGTAGGGTACGAGTTTCTGATACCGGCTTTCCTTCATTAGATATCGACGGGAATCATGAAAAATCCCGATTCAAACTTTCCACTAGGTACTAATTTCCACGTTACTTCACTCGGAATCCCCCTTTTTCACAAATCGATATGCCGTTAAGTATCAATCCGATCAAAAGTTATGCGATTTTTTAAGATAAAAGTAAGATAAAAATGTAGAATGCAATTTTTAACAGTTGCTCCACTTTTTCATAAATCGCTATAATGTTAAATATCAATCTGACCAAAACGTATACGGTTTTTTTTAGATAAGAATACTACAAAGATGTAGAGTGCAATTTTCTGATACTAGGTTTTATGACTGAAATATTGATGATAATCGTCAGAAGCGAATGATCAGAGTACGATGATTGCATTTTACACTTCCATTTCACAGTTTCACGGGAAGCAATAACTACGATCGCAATAAATGTAGGATACGCATTATGAAGATAAGATTTTATTTATTTTTCTACAACACAAATTACAGAGAATTCGAAAACGTGCATCCAAAGCTCCGATAAACGAACTACTTAAATAAAATTACCGCAGACGATATTGCATGCTTGCAATAATTTGCGACGAGAGTGAAAATAAAGGGACGCGATTTTACGAAGCGATTGGCTTCTTCTTTTACAAAAATATACAATGCAATTTTTTGATACCAGATTTTATTACTGAAATATCGACGATAATCGCCGATGAAGCGAATGCGCTCATTTACAAAAATGTAGAATGCAATTTTTTGATACCAGATTTTATTACCGAAATATCGACGATAATCATCAGAAATGAATGATCCGAGTACGATTATCGCATTTTACACTCTTTCGTTTCACTATTTCATTCGAAATTTTCTCCTTCTCTCGGTTTTCTCGTAATTTCACTAAAATATCATACACGAAGTAATAAACTACGATCGCAATAAATATAGAATACGCCCTACGCGAGGATAATATTTTATTTATTTTTCTACAGCACAAATTACAGAAAACCCAGAAACACCACCAAAAACTCCGGTGAACAAACTACAAAATTACCGCAGACGATTTTGCATGCTCGCAATATAATAATTAGCGACGAGAGTGAAAATAACGGGACACAGTTTTACGAAAATAATGAGAAATAACCCTTACGGTATAAAGGACCGCTCCGTTCCTTCTTCGCAGCGTCTACATCTTCACTTTCTTCTTTCGACAGTGTTGCAAACAACCACTAACTCAATGTACGAAACTGGAAGGGACTTCCGGTGTTCTTCGGAGATACAAACTGAACGAAACTTTGTTTACGAATGCGCCGAGCAGCCGGGCCGCGCGGCTTTTATAACCGGCTATGGCGCAGTCTAGAACGTTCGCGCGTCGCGTCGCCCTCAAACCCTTGACTCCTAAATGCGCACTTGCTCGAAAACCCGAAATTCTTGCATTTCGGGGACGACGATTCGCCGGAAACTCCGCACGGGTCGTGATGTCATCCCGGCGGAGCTTTTCGTCAAGGAGTTTCGTCGCTTTTCGGCGTTTCGTGGCAAAAATCAGCGAAATACCGGTTATTGATCCGCCGGGAGCGGACGGGATTTCTAGCACGTTCGCACGCCGGTCCCCCATACCCCGGCCGCAGCTGCCTCTCCCCACCCCGGTGGAAATTTCTGGCCGGTATTGCAATATGGAGCGTGAGGAACGTAAACAACGCCTTCGCCAGAGAAGGACGGCTGCACGAAATTACGCAGTTACATCACAGTGGGTGAATAACCGGTACACAAGTTATCCGGCCGTCTTATCCGGTCGATTCGCAGCGGCGAGCTTTTCGCCCGGCTGCGCGCGGTACGTGTGTACTTCATTGGTGTCGGCATTGAAAAGTGGAATCGGCGACGCATCGTACGATCGCATTGCAAGGACGAAACGTAAGTCTGTGTCATGGCCACGTATCGATATTGTATACATCGGAGCGGCACACGCGAACCGAAAAATAAAGCAGAGTCGGTGCAAAATCACCGGCGTCCGTCCTACGTGCCGCTACGCGCGACGCCGGTCGAGGAGCACGCGTTGGAGCCGCGCCAGAATTGCGTTTCATCGTAAACAGGCGTGATGCAGATTTTTTTCGTTGTGTAATCATTGTTTTCTTGAGGCGCGACGATGTAATCTGTGAAATTCGTGCGCGCATCGAGGCTTCGGCCATCCGATCGCTTTCGTCGCATCGGCTTTATTTATTTCGTACGTCGTTTTTTCTTTGCAAACATCCGCAGCGCAAGCACCGCGACGCAAACTAAATAGGTTTGTTCCAACCGAGCAGAAAACCGTACATGAACGGTACCGGGCATGCGCAGTAGAGAAATTCTGTTCCAACCGTACGCTGGACGGTCCCTGTACGGTGTTGTGCGGCGTTCCAACCACCGCTGGGATCGTGCGTGGAACGGTTCCTGTACCGTCCATCCGATGCTTGGTCCTGAGCGTGAACTGTGTGGACTGACATGCGCACTACGGCGATTAGTTTGCCTGGCGCGGTTATTTAAATACTTTTGAGTTGACGTTTTCTATTTCCGTATTTTTTTTTGCAAGTTATTAAAATGATGTCTGACGAAGGCGATAGTGATGTGTCGGATATATCGGATATGTCCAACACAAGTAACGATGATATCGAATTATACGAAAATAGGGTTAGAAGCCAGGATTATTTAGGTAAGTGACAGGTTGAGGTTAAGTTTACAACATCTGTTAGAAAATTTTGATAGAAAATCATTCAATTTGATTGAAGGACTAGGTATAACGAAGGTGGATTAAATTTGATTTAATGAGAGAAATTTCTGCACAAAATTATGCTCCGGGAGTCGCCACGTCGAGCATTACCTGCCAAGAAGGAAGAATCCCCCGAGGAATCGAAGGAAACAAAATAAAGGAACGGTAAAAAGGGAGACGGAACAATAGCGAGGTGGTGGAAGCCGGTGCGATTAGTCCCCCGCCAGGCACACTAACAAGGTTGGTTCATCCAGTTTGACATTTAAGGTTAGGTTTTCTGTAAGTTCTCTGCCAGTTCACCCGCGTGCCGACAAAAGAGGAAGAAGGCTCTGAAAGGGAGAAACAATCCGAGAAGGGGAAACAGAAGCTAAAGGAATGTATTCTGGAAGGAATAATAAAGAAGCAACCAACTAAGGGACGAGAGTGTCAGCTCGGAAGCTTTGCTGAACTCACCGGCAAGGAGGGGAACGCTTACAAGCAACCAAAAGGGAAAACCAAATATGAAACAAGTTATCAGTATAAAGGTAGGTCGTACTAATCCAACTAGGTAAAGAGCGCAACAAGAAGACGTGAGATTTGCTCCGGAAACGTCATACCGAGCGTATCTGCTGAAAAGGAAGAATTCTCCAAAGAAAATCGAAGAAAGTAAAACAACTAAAAAGGGCTCCGGAACAATAGCGAGAAGGAGGTGGAAGCCGGAACGATCAGCCCC
The DNA here is from genome assembly GCA_963678675.1 of Xiphydria camelus. Lineage (NCBI taxonomy): Eukaryota > Metazoa > Arthropoda > Insecta > Hymenoptera > Xiphydriidae > Xiphydria > Xiphydria camelus. Next base: position 31,889,508 of record OY783194.1, read on the forward strand.
TCGTCAGACATACTAACAAGTCCACCCGCGTACCAGTCGCGCGCGAGCAATGCAAGAGATACCCAATGAGGAACCGGAATCTTATTAAAAGAAAAGTAGAGGTAATCGGCGGCTGTAATCAGCAACTATTACGGTAATTATAACTCCCAAGGTACCGGCAAAGAGGAAGACGCTGATAAAGGAATAAGGTGGAAGAAATAATCAACCAGGGGATACGATATCAATTTAAAGGTAAGTCGTGCTAATTTAACCAGTTATACTTAACACACACACACAACACAAGACCAGGACGATAGATTGCTCTGGGAGACGCCATGCTGTGCATACCTGACATGAAGGAAGAATACCTCGGGGAATCGAAGGAATTAAAGTTCACGGACTGGAATGGGAGCTGGAACAATAGCGAGGAAAAGGTGGAAGGAATAAGGGATAAGCATGTAACCGACCAAGTAAGTAACACGACGCGAGAGCTAACAAAAGCCTGTAGGTATTGAACGAGAACCGGAATAAACGCGAGAGGCTCCATGGGAAGGATGGAGCAAAGGATGCGAGATGCAACGGTTCGTAGGAAGGTAACGAAGAAGAAGAGCTCCAGCTTTGAAGATGCATTCGGCCTCCCATGGGCGTCAGGAAGGAAATGAAATGGACTAAGTAGACAACGCGTAGGGGAAATTAATGAAATTAAATAACAGCAATACCAATTTATACCTACTGAAAAATTGTAAAACCTATTTCATCTTTGTTAAAACTGCGTAATTTGTTTCAGATGCAGGCGGTTGGTTATCAGAAGAAAAAAATTCAAATTGGCAATTGATGGAAGGAAAACATATCGAAATGGACAGGCCAGAAGGAGATCCAGACTGAGCCATACATGGAAAAAAAGGATATTTCTCGATTGAGGTAAGACATTTATGAAATGAGATTGCAGCAATACCAACCTATACCGATTGAATGATCGTGACATCTATTGTCTTTGTTAATAGGAAGAGCATGTGGGCTTGACAACCAGCACTGCAGGAGAACTTGGAAGTCGAGGACGAGGGAGATTAACGTGGCATACCAACAGACTTGCGTGTGCAAATTGATGTGTTTCTTTAATTTTATGACGAATGGAAGCGTACAAATTATATTTATTTTTATAGTAGTTGGTAAAATACTCTTAAAATACTTAAACTTATGGGGCATTCCATGTCAACTTTTAGTAGTAGAAACTTTTGGGTCTCCGATTTAGTTGCTCATTTTTTTCCAAGTATCTTTAATCAATATAAAAACTGGCCTAAATTTTCAGAACGATTCCATAAATCGTTGAGCTGTTATTATTGCTTTTTCATCACGATTTACGGCTTCAATTAACAAAATATGGAAGAAATGATCCATATGAAATATTTGTATTTTTTGGTGATTTCGAAAAAAAATTTATTTCTTTATATTGCGTTTTTTTTATTGAAAATGGAAATAAAAAGTGTTGTATCTCAAAACCGACATTCCTAATTTTCATGATTTTTTTACCCTACATTTCAACATCTTTTACGGTAATTTACGGAGAGCACTTAGAAAGTGGGGCCTCCCATATACATTTGTTAATGAATTTTTTAGTGATTTGAAATGTCAGAATTATCTTTATTCATGCTAGCTTATAATGGATTTTTTTTTGCCCTGCTAAAATGTAATTCCAATACATGATTTTATAAAATTGTACATTTGTTATTAATATGACAGATCGAATTATGAAACATGTAATCCTATAAATATGGGCCTTTTAAGTATCTAAAAATGTCTGATGCTTTAGTATGTTTATGGTAGTATATTGCATTAGTATTCGATTCTCGCTGAGAACCGAACTCGCTTAGAAAACATCTATTTTAAGATAGCATGAATAAAGTCCATTCTGAAATTTCAAATGAGTAAAAAAATTAATTAAAGGATGCCTATGGGAGGCCCCACTTTCTAAGTGCTTTCGAAATTATCGTAAAAGATGTTGAGACTTCACGCAACTTGCAAATGACAGAAAATGTCAACTGAAAGAGCGTGATATAAGCAAGAGAACACCGTGCTCACCGCGTCGTGGGTTAGACACGACTGACCGATTCACGAACGATCCCAAAACCGTTCCAACTGCTCTTGCCAGTTACCAGCAGTGCAAACATCGCGCCTGCGCATTAAACCGATCCCACCAGTTCCGTGACAGTTCCAGAACCGTACAGGAATCGTCGGTTGGAACAAACCTAATAATTTCGCGGCGTTCGGTTCCATTGCTCGGTGAAACGGAGGGATTTTACACGCCGTTCCCCTTTCTAGAACGTTCCAACTGCGCAGCAGGTTGGTGGGTACAGCACCGGTCAGAAATCGATAGAGAGACGGGCGGTTACTGCGTCGTAAAATATTCCACCGCGAAAATCCGCAGTTCGGCTGCTGCGCATTTGGTGCCGAACGTGAAAATATCGTTATCTGCAAAGAGAAACGATTAAAAGGGTCACGTGTTTTAACGCAGATTGCACAGCTGTCGGTTGAGTTTTTAAATAAAACATTTGCAAACATAAGTCGCGTAATTTTGAAGGCGCAGTGATTCGTTCCGTTCCGAAATTATTGCTCTTCCTAATCTAAGCGGTGCTCCACATTCGAGCTACTCCCGGAGTCACGGACCCTTTAAAATGTCATTTTTAAACGTATCAACCAATGATCAATCAACTCTCATGCAGTCATTAATCAGGGCAAACGCCACCGTAGCTAATGAGAGCGTGAGAATTGGCTAATATGTTTTAAAATGACAATTTAAGAAGTCACCAGCGACATAATCCTATTGACACCGAGAGTACGTAAATCTACGAAAAGTTCTCAGAAGAACCACCGAATCGTGTCACTGTCATCAAGCTCGTTCGAATTGATCAACGCGCGGATTGCGTGTGACGCGTTCGAAAAAATCGGCATGGAAATATTTTCGCCGCGAAGTTCAACGTCGACGTGAATACAGTAGTTATCACGCGGGAGTCTGGAAAAGATATATTATTATACGCTTCGCTATTTTTACCCGTCGACCTTTATTTATCCGGCGTCTTTTAGCCGGTACTGTACGACCGGCGTTGTACAGTGCGCGGCATAAGTGCAGAGCGAGCGTCCTAAAAACTTCTGGAGTTTTCGTTACACCCGGTCGTCTCAAGGACAGTCCTTTACGCTCGGCAGGAGCGCAGCTGTTTCCTCGAGAGCTCCTGTATTTTTAACTGGAATATTTCCAGCTGCGTCCTCGTTTGATAATTCGTCGGCTGACACAGTTTTTGCCAATTTTCAGATTTTCAAAATGTCATCGCTGCACCGGCAACCGCGCAGTCGGTCCATTTCTGCAGTCGTACGTGACCGCCGATTGTTCAGAGTCGGCGACGTCGAGGGCAGTTCTTTGACTGGGCATAGAGCACCGGCGGTCATAGACGGGTTGTTTCGTAACGTCGGTGTCACCTGAACGGCTACGACGCGCACGAACGCCTGTGAGTATGCAACTTTTATGCCACGCGAAGCGTAGCCGGTATACACTTCGGTTGCTAGGCAGATGTACATACTGCCCGGGGTTCTCGAGCCATCCACGGCATACACACAACGAACCGTTCTATCGATTGGACTCGCGGGGTGGCTATATTTGAAAGGAAAAGTATATAGTAATAGCTTCGCTCGCGTGTTCAGGGAATCCGAGGCTTTGTCGTACTTTTCTTCTATTCCGCTAATTCAGCCGGATCGTCAGGGAGCCGTTGCGGCTAATGATAAATCGCCGAGCACCGATGTTAAAAACTGGTCTTAGCGCGGTCTTTTTTCAAGGTTGAAATAAAACGCGAAACGGATGTGTGTATGTAGTACGTATGCACACAAGTTTACTGCGTTCCAACCGGCTCGTTCGTTTGCGCGGACTCGGCGTATTTTATATTTATTTTGAGACGGCATCGCGAAATTCTTCTGTCGTGGTACCTATAGCGCGCAATCGAGGCTTCCTGTGACTTATTACAATTGTATTTGTCGAATGACTTCGTTGACGAGAGACGATTCATAATAAATAAATAGCGATTTCGACTGCACGGAAAAAAAACCAGCAATTTTTACTGCTTTATCCGGTATAGCGCTGAGACTCGAGTTCGTATTCAAGAATTTATACAGAGGAAACTGTTCTGTGTACTGCTTACAGCAGTAAATAAAAATGTCTCCTCTGTACGAATTCTTGAGAACGAGCTCGAATCTCGCAGCGCTACTGGATGAAGCAGTCAAAATTATTGGTTTTTATCTCCTGTGAATTGCACCGTGCGCACTGAGTTTAGTTTTTCACGGTTTATCAGTACCATCATTGGTTGATATTTAAGGAAAATGTGCACTCAGTGCGCACGGGGGCAGTCCAATCGAATTCGCTGAAAATATCGTATTGTAGTATGACGAGCGATCACTTGATAATATCTTTACGATAATTATTATAATTACGTCCTGCTTGGGATAAAATATATATTTGCAATTCGCTATGAAAAAATGAAGGGGAACTAAATTACTTTAGACACCGCGTTGACTCCTTTCGCGCAAGAACGTCATGTATCAAAATTGCGTCAAGGATTTAAAACGCATTTATGAAATGAGACAAATTCAATGGCGACCCTTATGTATACGAAGTTTCCGCATTTGCTCGTAGTTATTGTGAATTTCACGTAGAAATTCCTAAATTCCCCTAAATCAAGAGACACGGCAGTGTCTCGCGGCACATGTTCGTATTTATGCGGAAAAAATGAACAACGGTTATCTCTGATGGGTATAGGTAGGGTTATGTGAACTGCCTTACCGACTTTGGGGTCGGCCATTTTGAAACCGCCACTTTGAATTTCACTATTCGATGTACACTCAGCTCAACTGATCAACTTTTTCCCTTTTGGTTGCACTTATCCTCCAATCTTCAGCTAAACCATGCCTGGCGAGAGCAGGTAGAGTGGAGCAATAAGCGATCCAGCTGAAGTAAAGAGAATGGAGGAACCGTGACTGAAGAAGAAATAGTAAATCAGTTGATCTGAGTTAACTATGTATCGAATTTTTACTCAATTGCCATTTTATACTTATAACGAATTGTTGGAAACAGCATTAAATGCTCTTATTTCAGTTATCAACCAAAGGATGTAGCCGGCTGATGCAAATTTCCTTTTACTATATTTACAGAAAACCGCAGGCAGTGAAACGGATGTTATTCATCGCAAATCCTTGCCTCGCCGATTATACGTATATAAATAATCGAGAGTTGCGTGAAATTGAAAGCAAACTGCTGTGAAGCTAACAAAAGTGAAACATTTTTGTCAAAAAAGGGGTGGAAAAGGGCAAATATTCTAAACTATTCCATCAAACCTATGTACTGCAAAATAAAGAAAGAGACAATAGTGAAGAGTGTTTCTGATGTATATTTATGATACGGAAATATTAGTGTATAAATATGAAATGACATTAATAAATAAATATTCTCCGTGGATGTTTCGAGCTTACCAGTTTAATCTCATTATTTATAGTATATCGCATGAACCCCAAGTCCATTTATATGTATACATACTTATACTCTAAAGTACACAATGAAAGTAAATCCGATTATAATGGGATTAATAGGAAGAATGAACGTACCTACTTATTTTTTATTTATTCTGTTTCTATATTTGGTAAGGAAGGTAATAAATGAAAATAATATAAACTTAGAGATAAAGTATGGAATGTCTTTAGGAGTTGAACCATAAATATTTGTACTGAAAACTGCGTCATTCGATTAAGTTAACTTCCCCGATTCGATAAAAATATCACTTCGACTCACTACACTGAGAAAACAATTTATTTATAGTTAACATACGTATACTTGATTATGGCGAAAGAAATATTTTTTGAAGCCAAGCAAATGTTCGTTAGCGATTACTCTATTTCTGTTTGAATGAAAGAGACATTCTAATAGTTGACATAGATTTACTTGAACCAATAAATTATTCTTTCGCCATAATCAAGTATATATATATATAAACTACAAATAAACTCTTCTCTCAGTGTAGAAAATAGTCAATTAATGACACTTGATTGATTGCACTACTTCATTCGTGTAGATACAACTGAAGAAAACTGTCGTTGATTTCACATGCACAAGTCACACCGTTTACAATACTCTACTTGATTGCTGATTTTCGAACTGATATATTAAACATATATACCTATGTATATTATATCAAGAAGTATTTGAAGACGGTTCGTGCTGCATCATATAGAACCTGCATTAGCGAACGAGGAAAAATAGTTGAAACGAGACGTGCTCTATTATAGTTATGTATTTAGAAATGAGTAGTTTCGTCGAGTGATGTCATTTCCGAAATGAAAGCTTTCCGTGTATTATTTTCTACCTTCTCCGGTACGGCGAATAAAAATTGATACGTGTACGTTCCAAGTAGCGCCCCGGCAAGTGGTCCAACCCAGTAAACCTGTAATAAAGACGAATCTTAATCAATTTCTTCATCTTGAGTCCTATCGTTCATAATTTTGTAAGATACAGACGAGAAAAAGATTCAAAAGAAATAAATAATTGAGGAGAGAATGAGAGAACACGAGGAATCTTTATCTATAATTTCATTAAAATTCGTGAAATTTACTTCCGTAAATGATTAACGATCGCGTCACTCTTTGAAAAAATGAAGACTGCAATTTTTCAAAATTCCACAGAAGATAACGGATTATGAAGTTCAGGGGAATGTGACATCATCGAGATTCCGTAAATCACTTCGAAATTCTTTGAAACTAGCATTTATAGCCGTACAAATATTATCGGAGATGATTATCTAGAAATTGACTCTCGAGAATTGTTTGTCAGTGCAAAAATGGTCAAGAAAGAAAATCTCGTATCAGTGATAATTGCGTGCTGCAACTTTTCATACATTTCGAGAACCGTCATTGCTTATGATTCTGCATATATGACGCTTCAAGTAATGTGGCAATTTTCACTTATCGAGTTTAATCTACATTTTTTTGTGTGGTAAAGAGAGATCAAACAGATAAAGTTCGATAATCAGTGGAGACTAGATGCCGATCGTGAGGCATGATGCCAAAGGATCACATATTAGAAAGAAATCAAGCCGAAGAGGATTCTGAGGACATAGAGACATTTTTAAGAGTGGCGCCTTTCTCTTTTTAGTATTCCTACATATGAATTAAGAATTGTCATGCATTTCGCTATATGGTCCTAATCTAGGCTTGTATGGTACATGACAATTGAACGTAATTGCAAGATACTAACCCATTGATTCTGCCACTCATTGGTCCAAAAAGCCGGAGCAAATGTGCGCGCGGGATTCATACTACATCCCGTGTAAGGACCCTAGAAAAAATAATATTACTTTAAGTATGATTATATGTATATGGATAACGTTTATTGATAGGGAACCAAGCGCCAATTGCATATTTGGCGCTTCGTTACCTTTCAGTTAGCATTGTCCAGTTTTCGTTTTTTTAAGATAAGATTATGCGTAATTTCTAAGTCCACAATTTTGCCATTTACAATCTCAAGGTCATTTTTAGCGTTGTTAATAATTCCCCCACATTTCACAGAAACCAGGCCTGTTTCCTTATTGGTCTTCAAATCGATAATCTTATCCGTTCCTGGCAAGGTCGATATCACAAGCTTTAATATTTATCTACCTAGAAATTACGCATAATCTTATCTTAGAAAAACGAAAACTAGACAATGCTAATTGAAAGGTAACCAAGCGCCAAATACGCAATTGGCGCTTGGTTCTCTATCAATAAACGTTATCCATATAAGCATTAATATCAGTGCTCCTTTATTCGCCTCTATCATGAAGCGCATGGTCTTCATTTATTTGACAGTATTACGATCCGATTCGAACTTTGAAGTAGGCGTACAATTTCTTCCTATCTTCGCATTTACCTCTTGATCGTGACCAGTATAATGAGAAACTTGCATGATTTTTTATTGGCTTAAAAAATAGAGTAAAAAATTACAATTTCAATGGTATATAAACTTGTGGCGTTAACATGTCGGATACCTTCACAAATTTAAGTGAAAAATGTAGCGTTTGAAAGAGCCTCGCAAACAGCGAGAAGCAATGTATGACGTCACGCAACAGTAAAAGCTCTATCGGCCAATCATACTGCGTTCTAGGGCGGGGCGTAGTTAGGAGTACTCGACAGTCATTGGTTCAAATTGAGATTTAGCCAATGATCATCGAATGTGTGACGTCACGCAACAGTAAAAGCGTCTAGGCCAATCATACTCCGTTCTAGGTCGGGGCGTGGTTTACGCGTTTGAGGCACGATTAATTAATTCTTTTTCTCCAATATAGTTACATATTATTAAAAAATACAGTGCTCCCTGGTTTTTATAACATGATAGCTTCATTCAGTAAAATTTTCAAGGGAAAAATTTTCATGCAAGTTCCTCATTCATAGTTCTCAGAAGCTCAAGAAACCAGCCAACACTAACCACGTACGACTCGCAATGTTTATGATTACGTACAAGTGTGAATACGATATGAGCCGTTGAAAACCAGAATGGTGTAAGTCACAATTCATGTAAGCTGAGATTATTTGACTGCAAAGTTAGGTACAATTTGAAAAATCTCTCTAGATGATACAAAACAGATATTTACGATTTAAAATATCTGTTTGTATCATCTAGACAGATTTTTCATATTGTACTTAACTTTGCAGTCAAATAATCTCAACTTACATGAACAGCGGCTCATATAACGTCGTTTCTATTCTAGTTGTGAATTGTACACTAAGAAAACAGTTTATTTATAATTAACATACGCATACTTGATTGTGACGAAACAAATATTTCTTTAGGTCAAGGAAATATTCGTTAGTCACATTACTCTATTTCTGTTTGGATGAAAAAGATATTCTAATAATTAACATATATTTATTTGGCCCAATGAAATATTTCTTTCGCCGTAATCAAGTATACATTTATTAATTACAAATAAACTCTTCCCTCAGTGTACTCGACAATCTTCTAAAACGGCACAAAATAACATTGTCCTACTTACGGCGACTAACGAAATGGCAGCAACAGAAAATCCAATCCTAAGCGCCGTCGAATCCGTATTATTGGCGCATCTTGGGTCCCACGTGGCGCACGCCATGCAGAGAATAATTCCAGTACAGAGCATCTCAATTATAATCGCTCGAATGGTATTGACTTCCGGGTGAATTACGGTCACACATAGACTCGCGGTTGAATTTACCAGGCCATCGCTCAACAGGTTCTCCGGGATAACGATCTAGTAAATAAGGTACACGGTATATTAGCGATAATAAATATTAGCTTCGGACAATTGCTCGGCGTTTCTCGTATTAATGTCAAGGTGGACAGGTGCGAGAAATAAATTTTACCTTTAAAGCTCCGTATCCTATCGTGGCTCCGATAAATTGAGCTAAGCAGTAGAGAGCGGCCGTCGGGATAGATTTCAACCCGATGATAGCGGCTCCGACGGTGACTGCGGGATTCAAATGTGCTCCGCTAATGTGGCCCAGCATCTGGAGTATATAGTATCTGTGTCACTCCTTGAAGTACATACATGGAAAGGCTGATACCAGTAGATTTTACTGTATTGATACAATAAAAAAGGTACATATAAGGGTTTTCGGATGTTCCTACCGTGTTGGAGAACAATTTTTCCTTGGAACTAGTACATTGTAATGTAAATTATTACGATTTAATATTCTCAAAAGAAAAATTACTGTACCACACTGTAAAAAAATCCAAAAACCTTCATGTTTACACTGTAAAAAAATTTATTTTAAATTTAATATCATCGTATATAAAGCTTTTATCTAATACGTTATTATGAAAATTACTATACCTACTTCGTTATGAAACTTATAAGGGCAACTTCATAAGGATATGTATTAATTTTCATAATCACGTATTGGAAAAAAGCTTTATATAAAAGTTCTTAAAAAACGCAAATTTTTCTTACAGTGTACCTCTTATTACAAATACAGTAAAATTGACTGATATCAGTCTTTCCGTGAATTGTGTACAGGTACCATGCTATACGTGGTCAAGGATAATTGGGCCGCGTTATGCAAAAGTGGATTACGCTTAATCCGTTATTGCATAATACGGTCCACACAATTTGGGTCGTCTCGCTGGGAAAAAACGCAAGTCAGTCTCTTAACTTGCACTCGGATTTTAGATTATTTCGTGGTAAGATCATTAATTGTACTCACCATAATAATGAGGTTAATCGTGAGGCCAAAGGTCAAGGCGATTTGCATCGGCGGGGGTGGAGCAGTCCCCATTGTACCTATGCCTCCCATGCACCCTAGAAACATGAGTACCGCTGTTCCAAGGACCTCAGCCAGGAACATTGACAGCGAACCCTTTTGTATCGACCATAATGGATCTGCGACGAGTATATTTTAAGATATGGTGACATTTTAATACTAATTGCGTTTGAATTCTATAAAAATCGTCGAAGTTCGTCAATGGGAATTATTTATATATCACATTTTTTTTAGTACGTGAAGCTCTGAGCACAAAAGGCGCAACAACATTTAACCGCATAGAGACGCTATATTTGAAAATAGCAACGATGCATAACGGAATTGCTTGTCTTCGAAAATGAAAAAAAATCGTGTGGTGGTATATTGCCGCGGGGAAAATTTTATTTTTTATCGTCTATGTATAAAATTTAAGTAAAACAAAATTATTTTATTAATAATACTTACTAGTAAACGACGCGAACTTGTTTCCAACTCACTTACCCTTCTCTTTGCTTATCATATTAACCGACCGATCGCGGATTCTTGGCAGTGGATATAATGAACTACAGTGATAGTCTTTAACACTCAATAACGAATACCTCTCCTCGTAAGCCTCCGCTAGTGTGTCTAATCAGTTCTCTCAGACTAACGCCATGGCCCTCCTTCACGTCATTATCAAAAAAGAAGTAACACGTCTTATCGTTCACAAAACAATACCCGATTGGCCTACGCGAGAGGTGATTTATTGCTACCTACTAAGTAAATGCGGACGATATGTTAATTATCGTAATCAACTCTTGACGTTATTGTTGCAAGTTGAGAAGAATGCAGGACTTTTTTCTTCAGTTCAAGAGAAAATATCTTGAAAGCGGCCGATGTATCTGGCTATTATTCGCTATTCGTGATCCACTTATCGAGGAAAATTCATCGTAAGATCGGCGACTTCAAAAGCACTATACATACCGCGCGAAAAGTTCAATTACACTGAGAAAAATAACTTGGCTAATTTAACCAAAATTCTGAAGATGACCAAACCGTTTGGTGAAATATGGATCCTCCATCTGTTTTGTTAAACTGAACAATTTGTGGTTAGAATAACTAAATATTTGGTTTAACCGACTAGTATTTTGGTTAGAATAATTAAACACGTTTAACTAGATGTGTTTTGTCATTTAAACCTAATTATTTTTCTCAGTGTAAATTTCCCAAAATATCATGAGAATTATCACTACTGAAAAAATCTTATAGATTCCTATAAACAGTTTTTCTAGGTGTCTGATGTGCTCTTGACACAGCAATTCCAGATACTCATTAGAAAAGTTTGAGAAGGACGAATAGGAGTTTACTGGATGTTATGTGTATCCGAGATGATAAATAGGGATTTACCGAATCTAATATGTATCCGTAAAAACAAGTAAAATCCCATAAAGGTAACAAAGTCCTGTACATGCTATTCTATTTGTAATTCCTAACAAAACCTCACAAAGATTTTATTCGTTTCTACAGACATACATAGAATTTAACACATTCTTATTCATCCCTTTCAAATGTTTACTAGTGCACTGAGAAAAGAGTTTATTTACAGTTAATATACGTATACTTGATTATAGTGAGAGAAATATTTTTTTTGGACCAAGCAAATATTCGTCAACGATTACTCTACTTCTGTTTGAATGGAAGAGATATTCTAATAATTAACATATATTTATTTGGCCCAACGAAATACTTCTCTTTCGACATAATAAAATATACATTTATTAACTACAAATAAACTCTTCTCTCAGTACGAGTATCTGGCATTGCTGTGTCAAAAGGTCATCAAATTCCCGTGGGAATTCTATCGGATTTTTACAAGTTTTCCATGAGAATCTATGACGCTTTTTCAACAGGGATAGTTGACGATAAGTAATAACTGAAATGTCCCGTACCAGAATTGTACGCGCAAGCGTACCTACGTTTGAACGAAGCATCGTCCCTTGACACCACGGAGCGCAATATCGATAAACGCGTCAGTTGTCGCCGAAACTCCGAGTAGACCCGATGGCTCGAAAGGCGGAAGAGAGTCCAGATGAACGTTCGAAAGGCGACATCGAATACGCGGTAGCCCTTACTCGCTGGTTGCTAAAGCCCGTCGGTGTCTGGCCCGCGCGCAGAAATGCCAACAAGTGGGAAAGGATCGCCGCGAATGTCCTGGCGACGGTCAATTTTTGCTCCATGATGTTCCTGCTGATCCCCATCATCGTTCGCTTGTACTCGGACATAACCATCTCGGCGAGATGAAATTTTTTTTCAACGCGATAGGGGACGTGTCCTTCCACCTCTTGGGTGTAGTCAAATTCTGGACGATGATCGTCCGCAGGAAGGAGATTGACCTTTGCCTCGAGGGATTGGAGGACGACTGGTGGCGAGTCGACTGCGAGGAGGATCGAAGGCTCATGAAGAAGAGCGCGAAGACGGAAAGAAGCTGTACGATACTGTGTGCGCCGGTATGATGTGCGGAGGAGCTGTGTGTTACACCGTCGCTCTGCCGCTGCTGGCGAGAAGAATCGAACGGAAGAATAATTCCAGCGCGAGTCGTCGCCGGCGAACGAAATCTTGTTCGTCACGCAGAGCATCAGCAGCTTCGTCGTCACGTCGTTGAATGTCGGCGTCTATTGCTTCGTCGCCGTTTGCACGATTTCTCGCTTGCGGTCAGTTTCGAATAATCGGTAGGCATTTGGAGCGACTCGTAGAGGAAGAGAGCGTCTTCGAGATGAGGAAGCGGATGGCGAATATCGTCCAGCGGCACACGCGGGCGTTCAGGTGAGCGAAGGGGGTATAATGTAGCCGACTGTCGAAGAATTCCGTATCTCTTGGCTTTTCTTATCATTGGATGCGTCTCTCGTGCTCGTGTGAAGAGGAATTCGCGTCATCGATCAAAATCTATCGTTCGCTTCGAGGCGTCCGCACTCGCGTTCTCCACGTGCGGAATCGTAGGAATTTTCTGTCCGGTAGATCGGAACACGATAGAAGAGTGCGCTCTTCCCGGACGACGTTGAATAATACGCGATGAGTATCGGCGATGCGTTTTAGGTACGCTAAAAATATAGAGAACACGTTGAATGTCGTCTTTCTTTTGGACGTGGTCTCCTGTACAATCACCATATGTTTCCTCGAGTATCTCTTCATGAAGGTGCGTTGGGAATGGAGTGAAGGCACGAGTAAAAAGTTATTAATAGTTAATAAGTGTAATTTCAAGTACGGTGAAGTAAATATTTCATAAGGACGAGAAAATGTGTGTTAATTATTACAATTTTTATTTCATTCAAATGGTTGCCGCAAAGGACTTAATCGTGGTAAATAAATATTGTAATAATTAACGAATATTTGCTTGACCTGATAAAATGTCTGTTTCGCCATATTCAAACAAATATTTATAATTAGTAATAGTAATTCCGAGTTTGAACACTGAGAAAACAGAAACAGTTTATTAATAGTTAATAAACGTAACTTCAAATATGGCGAAATAAATATTTTGTCAGGACGAGAAAATATATGGTCATTATTAAAACGTTTATTTCATTCGAAAAATTGCCTCAAAGGATAACATTGTGCCAAATAAATATCGTAATAGTTAACGAATATTTATTAGGTTTCATAAAATGTTTATTTCACCATAATCGAACGAACATTTAGTAATTACAAATGTGCCCATAATTATGAAAGTGGTCTAAATCAAAATTTAAAAAAAATGAGTATCAGTTATTAATTTAGTTTAAAATAATGTGGTGTGAAATAACTGATAAACTCATTTTTTTTAAATTTTGACTTAGACCACTTTCATAATTATGGGCACAAATAAACTGTTTTCTCACGTTGAAGCGATATCATTCGAGACGAATCATTATTATTGTATTTCAGGACTTGAGTCTCGGTGAAATGGGGAGCACTTTTACGTATATGATACTGATAATTTCTATTAGTTTTAACATCTTCATTCTATCCTTCATCGGGCAACATCTGAAGGATCAGGTAAAAAGGAAATGAACAATCGGTACATTGAGAAAACAATTTATTTTTAGCTAATATACGGATACTTGATTATGGAAGAAAAAAATATTTCTTTGGACCAAGGTAATATTCGTTAGGTATTACTCTCTATTTCTGTTTGAATGAAAAAGATATTCTAATAATTAACACATATTTATTTGGCCCAATGAAATATTTCTTTCGCCATAATTAAGTATAAATTTATTAATTACAAATAAACTCTTCTCTCAGTCTAGGTACGCATGCATATATAGATCGTTTATTATGTATTTCAAACGTACAGAGCGAAAAAGTGGGAATGGTAACGCGGAGAATTTAATGTTAGTGATGCTCAGATCGAGTCGTCCAGCGCGACTGACTGCCGGAAAATTATTCGAACTCTCATACCATTACTTTCATCAAAACCTGAGTTTATAAATATCCGGCGTAAGGTCCTATGAAAGAGGAATATTAATTTGAAAATATTATTTTTAGGTAACCAAAACGTCACTCGCGTACTTGAATTTACTTCGGACGCTCGTGGCCTGAAGTGATGTGGAATTTTTCAGCGCCGACGAAAGTTATCGAACTTTATACGAAATCGACATATTTACAAGAAATTGATTAATACAGTCACCAATAATTATTTCCAATACACTTATTTTTCTCGGGTTCTTGCGCAGCTTCCGCATAACCCTTTCAACAAAAACACTTTTCCCGCAAACACTCACCGCATCAGACAGCGTTAGATCTTATCGTCTGAAAAAAAGACCTCATTAAGCTCTACGAGATTTGAGTTATTACTTGCACTCTCGTGCACTTTTATTTTCGTCGCATTTCTTATCTACATTTCGGCGCGAATTTTTTTATGTCAACAACGCCGACGCGATCACAAAAATACGTCTTGTTCCTATTCTATAAATCATCAGGATTTATCAGACTAGACGTCACGCGAGCGAAAAAATATTGAACGCGAAAGTTGGAAAAGTCATGTTTTTACCAATACAAAGTAAGAACGATATCAAGCGATCGTCTCTTCGAATTGCTGATCGCGATGATTGAAACGCTCGGAGTCAGAGTCATACGCGCAAGCGTACATTCGAACACGATGTACAGTAGTGCTTTATACTACCGCCTATCGTCGATAAATACATCAGTTGTCACCGAATCGCCGAGTAGTCACTATGAGGAAAAAGTTGGGAGGGGATCGTTCGCAAGACGACGTCGACTATGCCGTAGCTTTTACCCGCTGGCTGCTAAAACCCGTCGGCATTTGGCCGACACGTCGCCGCGCCGAGAAATGCGAAATGATCGTCACATACGTTCTGGTGACGATCAGCTTTTGCTCCACGATTTTCCTGGTGGGTCCCATCGTAGCTCGCCTCTACATCGACATCTCCACCGGAGAGGTGCAGTCTGTCCTGCCTGTATTGCCACCCGCAATATACCAAATCCTAGGCATAACGAAGTTCTGGATACTGATCGTTCGCCAGGAGGAAGTCACCGTTTGTATCGAAGGACTGAAGGACGACTGGGAGCGGATCGGTTGCGAAATAGATCGACGGATCATGAAGAGGAGCGCGAGGATAGGGAGGAATTGTACGATGCTGTGTGTCGGTCTGATGTACGGGGGAGTTATGCCGTACAACGTCGTGCTTCCGCTGTTGGCGCGCGCGAGAGGGGTCGAGTGGGAAAATATTTCTACCCCGAAACTCCTGCCGCATCCGAGCTATTATTGTGGAATTGTCGACGATCAGTCCTCGCCAGCCTACGAGATCTTATTCGTCGCGCAGTGCTTTACCAGCCTCATAATAGTGTCGATCAACTGTGGCGTCTACAGCTTCGCCGCCGTCTGCGTGATGCACGCTTGCGGCCAATTCCGAATAGTGGAAAGGTACTTGGAATGCCTTGCCGAGGAGGAAAATATATTTGCGATGAAGAAGCAAGTGGCGAGCATCGTCAAGCAGCATGTACGGGCGTTCAGGTGAGCGAGGGTGCACGGAAAGACTGATACCTAGACATCTAATTTTCACGTGGTCAAATATCACCCAATTCCCACATGGGGAATCGTAGACTTTTTTAACTGGCAGGATTAGAAAGAGTAAAGCGAACGACCAATCACAAGGAGAACGGATGATGTACGATGCAGCCGTGAACAGTAAGAGAACCGATTTTACCGCGTGCGTTTTAGGTACGCTGACAATATAGAGAACACTTTAAACGACATCTTCCTATTGGAAGTGGGCGGGAGTACCGTCGAAATATGTTTCCTCGGATTTCGCTTTATAAAGGTACAGTTATGACGAAGCTAAATCATCGGAACGAAACTTACTTACATATGGTACCAGGTTTTTTGCACCGTCTTCCCATGTGTCGCAGTATCAGGTCAAAAGTGATGTTATCAATCACCTGAGACGAAGCATTATTTCAGGATGTAGAGCTCGGAGAAACGGTGGATATTATAACGCACGTAATACTGATAATAGCCATATCTTTTAATGTTTTCATATTGTCCTTCATCGGACAACACCTGAATGATCAGGTACGGAATAAATTGAAATCTAATATGAAAGTGCACTTAATCCTTAAACGCATAGGTCGGGTCTACGAGCCCCGGCAGTAAAAAGAAATACTATTTATAACTCAAAATTGATGGTTGATTGATTTAGGTTCATTTTAATTTCTCAATGATAAATATGCTTAGTGCACTATGAAAAAGCACGTATAACATCTAACATAATTTTCTTTGCTAAAAAACATTACATTTTATAACCAGAATATAATTTATATTATAATTTGAATTCGGATCTGAGGGACCCGTCTTATGCATAGGAGTGAAATTTTACACGAATGGATCTAAGGGTTAACGGGCACGTTTTCTTTTCTCATGACATAGAGCCAAAGGCTGAGGCTAGTTACGTACTTCGTCGAATGGTATCGGCTGCCGATGGAGGTATCGAAAAATTTGATTTTAGTGATGGTCCGATCGAATCGCCCCGCACGGCTAACTGCTGGAAAATTGTTCGAACTCTCCTACAGTAGTTTTACCGATGTGAGTTGACCAATATCGAATTTATTTAGCGTGCGGTCAAGAGAAATTCGTTTGAAAAGGTTTCTACTAAATACTTTTCAGGTAATCAAAACGTCGCTCGCGTATTTGAATTTAGTTTTAACGCTTGTGGCTTGATTCCACGCTTGCATCAAAATCGACCGATCTCGACACTTCGTAAGAAACGTTGGAACGATAAAATTATTAGTGTGGCTCTAATATCACTACAGACCCGTGTCTACTCTTTCGATGACCCGATAATAATTAATGTGATCCATCTGAAAACAATAAATCGAAAAGTAATAGAAAATGTTATTAATTTGCCTATTTGGGAATATGATTTTACACCATATTGCACTGAGAGAAATAATTGTTAGTGCCAAAAAAATGTTTTCTTCAATCAAAAACATAATATAATTTCAGGATCAAGCCATGGTTTTTTTCGTACAAGAAAATATTTGATAGGCTTGAGTAGTTGTTTTTTCTTTGCGTAGAAAGAATTTCTTGTTCCTACAGCGATATTCTTGAATCAAGAATATATATTCTTCGATCAAGAATCCGTATTCTTAAAAATTTGTAAAATATTATGTTTTTGTTTCAAAAAACATTTTTTTGATATTAGCAATATTTATCTCAGTGTATGAGAAACTTATACGCGCTAGTGGCCATTCGGTGGGTTCACACTGTGGGCGGTCACAGAGCAACAGGTTTGGCGCATTTCGGAAAGGGGTTGAGTGACCGCTTGCACAGGGACAAGCCGTAGAATGACTGGCTAGCAGGAGGCAGGAGTTTTGCAGTGAATATTAATCCACGCAAATTTCAAAATTTCGAAGCCAATATGCCGATTGCTTCTAGTTTGGTTTTTCTGCAGTTTCCTTGGGTCTGGTTTACCGTGCCCAGCAAATGCTATTAATTTGAAAATATTATTTTTACGTAAGTAACTAAAACGTCACTCGCGTACTTACTTCGGACGCTCGTGGCCTAAAGTGATGTGGATTTTTTAAACGCCGACAAAAGTTATCGAACTTTATACGAAATCGACATATTTACAAGAAATCGATTAACACAGCCACCAATAATTATTTTCAATACATTTAATTTCCTCGGGTACTTGCGCAGCTCCCGCATAACGCTATCAACAAAAACACTTTTCAGCGTTAGATCTTGTCGTCTGAAAGAAAAAACCTCATTAAGCTCTACGACATTTGAGTTATTACTTGCACTCTCATGCACTTTTATTTTCGTTGCACTTCTTATCTACAGTTCGGCGAGAATTTTTTTATATCAACAACGCCGTACGCGAGCTACCGTCTAGAGTGACGACGCGATCACAAAAATATGTTGATTTTCATCGTCAACCGAGTAAGTATACGTCTTGTCAACGCACTCGTTCCTATTCCATAAATCATCAGGATTTATCAGACACGACGTCACGCCAGTGAAAAAAATATTGAACACGAAAGTTGGAAAAGTCATTTTTTTAAAAATACAAAGTAAGAACGATATCAAGCGATCGTCTCTTCGAATTGCTGATCGCGATGATTGAAACGCTCGGAGTCAGAGTCATACGCGCAAGCGTACATTCGAACACGATGTACAGTAGTGCTTTATACTACCGCCTATCGTCGATAAATGCATCAGTTGTCACCGAATCGCCGAGTAGTCACTATGAGGAAAAAGTTGGGAGGGGATCGTTCGCAAGACGACGTCGACTATGCCGTAGCTTTTACCCGCTGGCTGCTAAAACCCGTCGGCATTTGGCCGACACGTCGCTGCGCCGAGAAATGCGAAATGATCGTCACGTACGTTCTGGTGACGATCAGCTTTTGCTCCACGGTTTTCCTGGTGGGCCCCGTCGTAGCTCGCCTCTTCGTCGACGTCTTCACCGGAGAGGTGCTGTCTGTCCTGCCTCTGTTGCCACCCGCAGTATTCTATATCCTGGGCGTAACGAAGTTCTGGATACTGATCGTTCGCCAGGAGGAAATCACCGTTTGTATCGAAGGACTGAAGGACGACTGGGAGCGGATCGGTTGCGAAATAAATCGACGGATCATGAAAAGGAGCGCGAGGATAGGGAGGAATTGTACGGTGCTGTGCGTCGGTCTGATGTACGGGGGAGTTTTGCCGTACAACGTCGTGCTTCCGCTGTTGGCGAGAGGGGTCGAGCGGGAAAATATTTCTACCCCGAAACTCCTGCCGTATCCAAGTTTCTATTGTGGAATTGTCGACGATCAGTCCTCGCCAGCCTACGAGATCTTATTCGTCGCGCAGTGCTTCACCAGCCTCATAATGGTGTCGATCAACTGTGGCGTCTACAGCTTCGCCGCCGTCTGCGTGATGCACGCTTGCGGCCAATTCCGAATAGTGGAAAGGTACTTGGAATGTCTTGCCGAGGAGGAAAATATTTTGGCGATGAAGAAGCAAGTGGCGAGCATCGTCAAGCAGCATGTACGGGCGTTCAGGTGAGCGAGGGTGCACGGAAAGACTGATAAAATTTACTGATACCAGTAAATTTTACTGTATTTACAATAAAAGAGGTACGCTATAAGGAAAATTTCTATTTAATATATACTTATATAGGTAGATATAAAGCTTTTCTCCAATACGTGATTATGAAAATTAATATATTATACTTCGTAATGATAAAAAATAATATACTTCCTTATGAAATTGCTCTTACAAATTTCATAACAGAGTATATTAGTTTTCTAGTTTTCATAATCAGGTATTGGATAAAAGATTTATATGAGGAGCACAGTTCCAAAACTCGTTTAGTCCATTCGCAGTTTGTCCTATAATTGCTAATAATTTAGCGATTATAAGACAAACTGCGAATGGACTAAATGAGTTTTGGAACTGTGCTCCTCATATATACAATTATATTAAATTTAATAGACCTTTTTTTACAGTGTACACATAAAAGTTTTCGAATGTTTTTACAGCGCGGTACAGTAATTTTTCTTTTGAAAACATTAAATCGCGACAGTTTACTAAGGAAAAATTGTTCTTCAGCACAGTAGGAACATCCGAAAACCCCCACGTTCACCTCTTTTATTATAAATACAATAAAATATTTACTGGTATCAGTCTTTCCGTGTGGGATGATTTTACGAAAAGATCTCAATTTTAAGTAACATCTAATTTTCACGTCGTTAAATATCACCCAATTCCCCCACATGGAGAATCGTAGACCTTTTTAACTGGCAGGATTAGAAAGAGTAAAGCGAACGGCCAATCACAAAGGGAACGGATGATGTACAATGCAGCCGTGAACAGTAAGAGAACAAATTTTACCGCGTGCGTTTTAGGTACGCTGACAATATAGAGAACACTTTAAACGATATCTTCCTATTAGAAGTGGTCGGAAGTACCGTCGAAATATGTTTCCTCGGATTTCGCTTTATAAAGGTACAGTTATGACGAAACTAAATCATCGGAACGAAACTTACTTATGGTACCAGGTTTTTTTGCACTTGCTTCCGATGTATCGCAGTATCGGGTCAAAAGTGATGTTATCAATTACCTGAGACGAATCATTATTTCAGAGCGTAAAGCTTGGGGAAATGGTGGATATTATAACGTACGTAATACTGATAATATCCATATCTTTTAATGTTTTCATACTGTCCTTCATCGGACAACAACTGAATGATCAGGTACGGATGAAATTGAAATCTTTTATATGAAAGTCCACTTAATCCTTATACGCATAGGTCGGGGTTACGAGACCCGGCTGTAAAAGAAATACTATTCATAACTCAAAATTGATGATCGATTGATTTAGGTTCATTTTAATTTTTCGATGATAAGTATGTTTAGTGCACTATGAAAAAGCACGTATAACATCTAATATAATGATAATGATAATGATCTTTGCTAAAAAACATTACATTTTATAACCAAAATATAATTTATATTATAATTTGAATTTGGGTCTTATGCATAGAAGTGAAATTTTACACGAATGGATCTAAGGATTAACGGGCACGTTTTCTTTTCTCATGATATAGAGCCAAAGGCTGAGGCTAGTTACGTACTTCGTCGAATGGTATCTGTTGCCGATGGAGGTATCGAACAATTTGATTTTAGTGATGGTCCGATCGAATCGCCCCGCACGACTAACTGCTGGAAAATTGTTCGAACTCTCCTACAGTAGTTTTATCGATGTGAGTTGACCGGTATCGAATTAATTTAGCGTGCGGCCAAGAGAAATTCATTTGAAAAGGTTTCCACTAATTACTTTTCAGGTAATCAAAACCTCGCTCGCGTATTTGAATTTAGTTTTGACGCTTGTGGCTTGATTCCACGCTTACATCAAAATCGACCGATCTCGACACTGCGTAAGAAACGTTGGAACGATAAAATTATTTTTGTGGCTCTAATATCACTACTGACTCGTGTCTACTCTTTCGATGACCCGATAATAATTATCGTGATCCATGTGAGAACAATAAATCGAAAAATAATAGAAAATGTTATTAATTCGCCTATTTGGGAATATGATTTTACACTATATTGCACTGAGAGAAATAATTGTTAGTGCCAAAAAATGTTTTCTTCAATCAAAAACGTATTATAATTTCAGGATCAAGCCATGGTTTTTTTCGTACAAGAAAAATTTGATAGGCTTGAGTAGTTGTTTTTTCTTTGCGTAGAAAGAATTTCTTGTTCCTACAGCGATATTCTTGAATCAAGAATATATATTCTTCGATCAAGAATCCGTATTCTTAAAAATTTGTAAAATATTATGTTCTTGTTTCAAAAAACATTTTTTTGACATTAGCAATATTTCTCTCAGTGTATGAGAAACTTATACGCGCTGCTGTCCATTCGGTGGATTCACATTGTAGGCGGTCACAGAGCAACAGGCTTGGCGCATCTCGGATAGGGGTTGAGTGACCGCTTGCACAGGGACAAGCCGTAGAATGACTGGCTAGCAGGAGGCAGGAGTTTTGCAGTGAATATTAATCCACGCAAATTTCAAAATTTCGAAGCCAATATGCCGATTGCTTCTAGTTTATGTTTTTTGCACTTTCCCTGGGTCTGGTTTACCGTGCCCAGCAAATGCGGAAACCAGAAACTAGTGGCAGACATAAGGACGAAATAGAGAGATAACAAAAAAATATTTATAATATGTTGTGACATAAGTAAAGGGCATTAATTAATTATAAGTTTATAACGAATTTTGAAATAGTTAACTGCACGTCGATCGCATGTAATTTTGGTGTTGGACAATCGAAAAATATTGCATAAAAATACTGCAAAAAAACAAACTATTTCTTCGAATTAACAGTCTGTGATAATTGCATTGTTCAGAGCTGAATTAGGTATATGCGCAAGCGTACATTCAAATGACGTATTGTCCCTTGAACTGCGGCATATTGTCGATAAACGGGTCAGTTACCGTTACAACGCCGAGCAGTCATCATGAAGAGAAACTCGCAAGAGAATCGAATCGAATATTTAGAAGACGACGTCGACTATGCCGTAGCTATTATCCGCTGGTTGTTAAAGTTCTTAGGAATGTACCCTGTGCGTGGGTACAAAAAAACCTGGCAAAGGATCGCCGCATATATTTTGGGAACGATTAATATCGGACTCATGATTCTCGGGTTGAGTTCCATGCTGGCTCGTGTGTACATCGACACCATCTCCGGTGAGGCGGATGCTATTTTGAACGCGGCAGCGGCTGTGAACTTCTATGCCTTGGCTATCCTCAAGTTCTGGATGATGGTCATCCGAAGGGAGGAAGTTATTATTTCTTTCGATAAATTAACGGAAGATTGGAAACGAATCGATTGCAAAACGGATTGGCAGATCATGAAGAAGAGCGCAAAGATGGGAAGAAATTTCACCATACTATGCTTGACTCTGATGTACGGAGGAAGTTTGCCCTATAACATTGTCCTTCCCTTGGTGACGAGATCAACTGAACGAACAAAGAATTCTACTTTTAAAACTCTGCCGCTTAAGGCCTATTATGGACCCATCGACGATCAGGCTTCGCCCGAAAATGAAATTTTGTTCGTTGTTCAGGTTTTTACCAGCATCGTTGTAGTGTCTGTGAATTGTGGCATTTATTGCTTCACCTCTGTTTGCGTGATGCACGCTTGTGGCCAGTTTCAAATAGTGGGTAAACTCTTGAAATGTCTTGTCAATGAAGAGGATGTCTTTGCGATGAGAAAGCTAGTGACAAGTATCGTTCAACAACACGAGCGGGCATTTGGGTGAGTGGAGAAGGAACAGTTTCGTTTTAGGATCTCTCTACATCAGACTTCTCTTGATCACACATTGGAATATGTGTCGAATAGTTCGCACACGCACAATATACGTAAGAGTATACTGTGAGGAATAACTACTAGTGTCAAAAAAAATATTTCTTGAATGAAGAACATATGATATTACACATTTTTAAGAATACAGATTCTTGATCGAAGAATATAAACCGTAATAGGAATAAAAAATTCTTTCTCCGTTAAAAAAAACGAGTACTCGAGCCCATAATAGATATTTTCGTTATAAGGGCGTGAAGCGCCGTTTTTAACGAGTGTGAAGTTTTCCGCACGAGCGAAGCGAGTGCGGCAACCACACGAGTTAAAACGACGCGAAACGCCCTTATAACGAATTCTATTTTTTGTCACTAAGTGTCAAATACGAGGTTGACGGGGTTGAGGACGCCCATGAAACCTAGTTTTACGCACTGAGTGACGAAAAACATTTTTTTTGACACCAGCAATTATTTCTCTCAGTGTATATTTTCAACTTTACGGGGAGTGTGGATAGTTACTCATTCTCTCTCTCTCGTCTCTCTCTCTCTCTCCTCTCTCTCTCTCTCTCTCTCTCTCTCTCTCTCTCCTCTCTCTCTCTCTCTCTCTCTCTCTCTCTCTCTCTCTCTCTCTCCTCTCTCTCTCTCTCTCTCTCTCTCTCTCTCTCTCTCTCTCTCTCTCTCTCTCTCTCTCTCTCCTCTCTCTCTCTCTCTCTCTCTCTCTCTCTCTCTCTCTCTCTCTCTCTCTCTCTCTCTCTCTCTCTCTCTCTCTCTCTCTCTCTCTCTCTCTCTCTCTCTCTCTCTCTCTCTCTCTCTCGCTCCTCTCAAAAAGTAATTACGTAATGCATAAAAAATCTTTAATAATGTCTAAGGTATGCTGAAAATATAGAGAAAGCACTCAATGTCGTCTTCCTTTTGGATATTATCGGATGTACTGTCACCGTATGTTTCCTCGAATATTACTTCATGAAGGTACATTGATTACGAGTACTCTAAATTTCATACACTAAGATCGACTTCGAGATATTGCAATTTCGAGTTTAAGGAGGTGTCATTCGATTCGGAATGTTATTTCAGTGTTTGGAACACGGGGAAACATGGGGCAGTCTAACGTACCTAATGCTGGTACTGTCTTTCTTCTTTAACATTTATATATTGTCTTACATAGGACAACAATTAAAGGATCAGGTATGAAGAAATTTGAAAATTTATTCGTACACTCATCTTCAATTAACGTTGTTGTTTACTAATAAATAATATATAGAGCCAAGCAGTGGGAATAGTAACGTACGTTATCGAATGGTATAGACTACCACAGGAGATTGTAGGAAATTTGATATTCGTAATGGTCAGATCGAATCGTCCCGCACGAATAACTGCTGGAAAATTATTTGATCTTTCCTACGATAGTTTTGTCGATGTGAGTTTACAGATGCTTAAAATTCTTGACGCGCGATATACAGGAAGTATTTATTTAGAAGTATTTTTTTTTATTTTCAGGCAATTAAAACATCATTCGCATATTTAAATTTTCTTCGAACGGTCGTAATTTAAAGTTTAATGGATTTTCAATCTCGAATGCTCAGCTGAATTAAGCCGTAGAACGAATCATCATTCTAATTCGCACCGAACTCCATTGCCGAAGTAGTATTTATTGGCGCGAATTAATTTCAATTCGCTTGACCACATCAAATAATTAGTAGTATCGATATCATTTAGAACATATAAAATAATTATCTTGTAAAGATCGTAAGTTCTACAAAGCCGAAGAAATATAGATTCTTCTATTTAGGAAGATATCTATACCTATATATATATATATATATATAACAAGCACACAGTTACGTAGCCATAATAAAATCTTCATATAACTGAAGGGTACAAATTATATGAAAACACGGGGAATAAAATGGGATGTATATAACTGGTAATATATTAGTTTTCACTCAAGTAAGTAAAAAGTTATATATAATGGTGCTATTGATCAGTTACAAATCGCGTCCTCTCACCGTTATATTCTTCTTCCGGAGAATGAATATTTATGTCTACATCTGTTGTGTGTGTAACTAAAATGTCGATTAAAACATTTCTAAATACCTATATAGAAACTATTTATGCGGCAGTCTCCTGTAAATGTCAATAAAGTCGAACAGATCGAGAACAAATTTCAAGTCAAAATTTATACATCTTTCATTACTTAAAGATTATACTAGTGAACATTCGGTGGGTTCTCATTGTAGGCGGTTAACACAGCACAGGCTTGGCGCATATCGGAAAGGAGTTGAGTGACTGCTTGCACAGGGACAAGCCGTAAAATGACTGGCTAGCAGGAGGCAGGAGTTTTGCAGTGAATATTAATCCACAGCAAATTTTTAAATTCCGAAGCCAATATGCCGATTGCTTCTAGTTTAGATTTTCTGCAATTTCCCTAGGTCTGGTTTATCGTGCCCAGCAAATGCGGAAATCAGAAACTGATGGCAGACATAAAGACGAAATGGAGAGATAACAAACAAATCTTTATAATATGCTGTGATATAAGTAAATGGCATTAATTAATTATAAGTTTATAACGAATTAAAAAATAGTAAACTACATGACGATCGTAGGCATGTAATTTTGGTGTTGGACAATTGAAAAATATTGGACAAAATACTACGGAAAATCAAATTCTCTCTTCAAATTAACAGTCAGCAATGACTATAATGTTCAGTGCTGAATTGGGTATTGCATATGCGCAAGCGTACATTCAAATGACGCGTTGTCTCTTGAACTGCGGCATATTGTCGATAAACACGTCAGTTACCGTCGCAACGCCGAGCAGTCATCATGAAGAGAAACTCGCAAGAGAATCGAATCGAATATTTGGAAGACGACGTCGACTATGCCATAGCTACAGTCCGCTGGATGTTTAAGTCCGTAGGAATGTATCCTATGCATGGGTACAAAAGAACCTGGCAAAGGATCGCCGGATATATTTTAGGAACGATTAATATCGGACTCTTGATTCTCGTGTTGAGTTCCATAATAGCTCGTGTGTACATCGACACCATCTCCGGTGAGGCGGATGCTATTTTGAACGCAGTAGCGGGTGTGAACTGCTATGTCTTGGCTATCCTCAAGTTCTGCACGATTGTCATCCGGAGGGAGGAAGTTAATGTTTCTTTCGATAAATTAACGGAAGACTGGAAATGGATCGATTGCGAAGCGGATTGGCAGATCATGAAGAAGAGCGCAAAGATGGGAAGAAATTTCACCATACTATGCATGACTCTGACGTATGGAGGAAGTTTGCCCTATAACGTTGTCCTTCCCTTTGTGGCGAGATCAGCTGAACGAACAAAGAATTCTACTTTCAAAACTCTGCCGCTGAAGGCCTATTATGGGCCCATCGATGATCAGGCTTCGCCGGAAAATGAAATTTTGTTCATTGTTCAGGCTTTTACCAACCTCGCTGTAACGTCTGTGAACTGTGGCGTTTATTGCTTCACCGTTATTTGCGTGATGCACGCTTGCAGCCAGTTTCAAATAGTGAGTGAACTCTTGAAACGTCTTGTCAATGAAGAGGGTATCTTTGCGATGAGAAAGCGAATGATAAGTATCGTTCAACAACACGAGCGGGCATTTAGGTGAGTGGAGAAGAAGCAGTTACGTTTTACGGTTTCTCTATCTCAAAGTTCTCTTGATCATCGGAATATGTGTCGGCTATTTCACAGTAAGAGAAATAATTACTAGTGTCAAAAAAATATTTCTTTAATCAAGAACATCTGATATTACAAATTTTTAAGAATACAGTTTCTTGATCAAAGAATATTATATTCTTGATTACTGCAACAGGAATAAGAAATTCTCTCCATTAAAAAAAATTACTCGAGCCCATAAAATATTTTCTTGCATGAAGAAAACCATGGACGGATCCTGAAATTATATCATGTTTTTGATTGAAGAAAACATTTTTTTGGCACCAGCAATTATTTCTCGCAGTGTATATTTTCAATTTTACGAGGAATCTGGATAGTTACTCATTCTCTCTCTCTCTCTCTCTCTCTCTCTCTCTCTCTCTCTCTCTCTCTTGTTGCTTGTTAATTATTATTGCTTGTGCCACTTCTCTCGCCTAGGACAGACCAAGCTCGCTTAACTATTGACCTTACCAATTGCTTGTACAATCCATTTTCATGCTTGTTCGCTGTGTCCCCGGTCACAATTTTTGTTCAACCCTGAGCAATAAACTTTTTATCAGTCAGTCAGTCTCTCTCTCTCTCTCTCTCTCTGGTTCTTCTGCACGTCAGACACCGTTTAGCAATTTGATGCTCTTCACTCTTGTGCTGTTATTTTCTTTCTCTCTATTGACTAATGCTGATTCTAGGAAACATTTCTCTTTGTTGACTGATGCTAATTCTATAAACATTCTCTACTTGTACTGTAGACTGGCAAGTCCAGCCTACAATAATTTGGTCCAACTCTGGATCATAAAAATAAAGATCAATCAATCAATCTCTCTCTCTCTTTCAGTTATTTTGTTCAACTATGTGAATAATATAAATTTTATCAATCAATCAATCAATCTCTCTTTTTCTCTCTCTAAAAATGTTTACGCGTAGTATATAAAAAATTTTTAATAATGTCTTTAAGGTATGCTCAAAATATAGAGAAAACACTGAATGTCGTCTTCCTTTTGGATATAATCGGATGTACTGTCATCATATGTTTAGTCGAATATTACTTTATGAAGGTACATTGAATACGAGTACTCTAAATTTCATATACTTAGACCGACTTCGAGATATTGCAATTTCGAGTTCAAGGAGGTGTCATTCGAGTCATAACGTTATTTTAGAGTTTGGAACGCGGGGAGACGTGGGGCAGTCTGACGTACTTAACGCTGATAGTGTCTTTCTTCTTTAACATTTATATATTGTCTTACATAGGACAACAATTAAAGGATCAGGTATGAAGAAAATTCAAAATTCATTCGTACACTCATCTTCAGTTAACGTAGTTGTTTACTAATAAATAATATATAGAGCCAAGAAGTGGAAGTAGTAACGTACGTTATCGAATGGTATAGACTACCACAGGAGATTGTCGAAAGTTTGATATTCGTAATGGTCAGATCGAATCGTCCCGCACGAATAACTGCTGGAAAATTGTTTGATCTTTCCTACGATAGTTTCGTCGATGTGAGTTTACAGATGCTCAAGATTCTTTACGCGCGATATACAGGATTTATTTATTTATAAATGTTTTTTTTTTATTTTCAGGCTGTTAAAACGTCGTTCGCATATTTAAATTTTCTTCGAGCGGTCGTAATTTAAAATGTCATGGATTTTCAATCTCTATTGCTCAGCTGAATTAAGTCGTAGAACGAATAATCATTTTAGTTCGCACCGAACTCCATTGCCGAAGTAGTATTCATTCACGCGAATGAATTTCAATTGGCTTGATCACATCAAATAATTAGTAGTATCGATATCATTTAGAACTTATAAAATAATTATCTTGTAAAGATCGTAAGTTCTAGAGCAGAAGAAATATTGATTTTTCTATTTAGGAAGATATATATACCTATAGGTATATGTATATATATATATAATATACATATACATATACCTATATAACAAGCACAGTTACGTAGCCATAATAAAATCTTCATATAATTGAACGGTACAAATTATACAGCGTGTTTCAAAATTCAGTACAAATATTTGAAGGACGTATTTTTGAGATCAAAATAAGACTTTTTTTTCCTATAAATATGTGTCCTAAAATATACCCCCTACGAGCTACAGCCATCTTAATTTTCATTTTAAAAAATCGATTTATGGCATTTTTAGGTCAACAAAACGATTAGAGCACTCGTCTTTCAAATTTGTAGAATATTTAATGCATAATTATTGCAACCACAGTTTAAAATAATCGATTTTGTCGTGTAAACTTTACTACGTAAACGATCCCCCGTTCGTTCATCGGTGATTATCTCGAAAACGATAAGTATTGTATCAAAAAAATGCAAGAGCCCAAAATTTTAGATTTTTGTCTATCTGACGAGAGAGATGGTCGTACTCCTTTTTAAAATTTCTAAACGGAAACATAAAATTTCGGTCATTAAATGTGCATACCCCATCTCAACCCCCCCCCCCCCCCAAATTACGTTTATGCCATTTTAGGGGTAAGAAATCAGTAGAACGTTCGAAACAACAGTGCCTTGTAAATTTTGAAGAAATTTAATGAATAATTGGGGTCAAAATTGAAAATAATCGATTTTTTGTATAACAATTATGATGGCTGTAGCTCGGAGGGGGTGTATTTTAGGACACATGTTTATAGGAAGAAAAATCTTATTTTGATCTGAAAAAAATACGCCTTTCAAATATTTGTACTGAATTTTGAAACACCCTGTATAAAAACACGGGGAAGAATGGGGTGTAACTGGTAATCTATTATTTTTCACTCAAGTAAATAAAAAGTTATAGTGGTGTTATTTGACCAGTTACAAATCACGTTTTCACCATTTTATTCTTCCTCCGGAGAATGAATATTTATGTCTACATCTGTTGTGTAACTAAAATGTCGATTAAAACATTTCTAAATACTTATACACAAACTATTTACGTGGCAGTCTCCCTTTGATGTCAATAAAGCCAAACAGATCGAGAACAAATTTCCAATCAAAATTTATGCATATTTCATTACTTAAAAATTAGACTTTTCATTTTAAAAACGACAGCAAGATGAAACAGAGTGTAATCTGGAACTGCTCATTACGACGACAATATGCCCTACACGGAGAAAAAGGATTAGTAATATTTACAGCGAATCCCAGTAACAGGACTCCTTGAGGTGAAAAATTGAATTTCTTAATAGACACGAACAGTAAAAAGTACGCTATCGTCTGTTAAAAATGTCAATATTTCACCTCGATGAGTCTTGTTACTGGGATAACTGTAAAAATTCATGAGTTTTACCATGATTTTTTTACTAATTCTTTATCTCCGTATACATTTGACCAATTCTCGACATCACTTAAGGCCATCCTATCCCTCCAATGACTGGTAGACGTGACAATCACACCTCCAGCTGACGTACTCGTACAATCAATATCAACAAAACATGTACTGCTCAAACCGGAACTTATACCTATAGGCATTGAACACACATATCCAGATATAGTTGATCGACACGCTCATCTGCACCTCCATAAACATCCGAAACGTCTGACGAACGAAGACGTGTTATACACAGCGTCTTCACTCGTCAAGGATTATTTAAACAATGTTCCAAGCATAAATATAGTACACATAAACATTTGTGCAATCGCAAGTTCTCTAGAGCCAAGGCAAGGGAAACAAACTATTTTCTTGAATTACCGGTCGTGAGGACTGCAATGTTGAGAGGGTTGGTATATTATTATAGGTGTACGCGCAAGCGTGCATTCGAACGAAGAGTATCCTCCCTTTAGACTTCAGCATATTGTCGATAAACGCGTCAGTTGCCGTCGCAACGCCGACTAGTCATCATGAAGAGAAAATCGCAAGAGGATCGAAACGATCGTTCGGAAGATGACGTTGACTATGCCGTAGCTTTCTTTCGTCGATTGCTAAGGCCCATAGGGATATTGCCCGCGCGTCCCAATGCCAAAAAATGGGAAAAGATCGTCACACGTGTCTTAGCAACGATTAACTTCGGGCTCATAAGTTTCCTGTTGATTCCTATCCTAATTCGGCTCTATTTGGACGTCTCCTGCGGTCAATTGGATTCTCTCCTAAATGTGGCGGCAGCTCTGAACTTCTACATCTTGGCTGTAATCAAATTCTGCATACTGATCGCTCGAAACAAGAAAGTCTCGTTTTGCTTCGAAATATTAGAGGAAGACTGGGGACGAATCGAATGTCAAGAAGATTGGCAAGTCATGAAGGAAACCGCGAAGATAGGAAGAAATTATTCTATACTGTGCATCAGTCTGACGTACGGAGGAGGTTTGCCCTATAACGTCGTTCTACCGGCCGTGGCGAAGAGCATCGAAAAGGGAGACAATTCTACCGAGAAACTACTACCGCATCCGAGCTATTACGGGTTCATCGACGACCAATCTTCACCAGCCAATGAAATTTTATTCGTTGTGCAAACTGTTATCAGTATGATAACAATAACGATAAATTGTGGCGTCTACAGCCTTGTCGCTGCCTGCGTGATGCACGCTTGTGGCCAATTTCGAATAGTGGGTGAATACTTGAAACGCCTTGCTGCGGAACGGGATATCTTTATTATGAGGAAGCAAATAAAAAGTATCATCCAGCAGCACGAGCGAGCGTTCAGGTGAGTGGATAACAGTTTTATATATGTCCTGGATTCTCAATCTTCGATTTCCAACTCTGTATGATACGTAAAAGACCTTTAGTAATGTATTCAAGGTACGCTAAAAATGTAGAAGATACATTCAATATCATCTTCCTTTCGGATATGATCGGATGTACCGTAGTCATATGTTTCCTCGAATACTGCTTCTTGAAGGTACATTGAGGATGAAGCAAAGCTGCAAGTACTAGACTGTCGATAATGCGAAGTTAGGGGACACCGGTGAAAAACGATCCCCCGTATTTTTGTCATTGATAATAACGAAAATTACCGGTCAACTAGGATAACTTATGCCTACACCGAGGAAACAGTTTATTTATAGTTAATAATTATGATTTCAAATATGTAGCGAAATAAACGTTTCTAACGGAGGAGAAAGTATATGTTAATTATTAAAATTTTTAGTCATTTAAACGGATGCTTTAAAGGATTTCATTGTGCCAAGTAGATATCGTAATAGTTAACAAATATTATCTTCGTACAATAAAATGTTTAACTCGCTATATTCGCACAAACTTTTATTAACTATACATAAATTGTTTCCTCAGTGTAGTATAATTTTCGAAGAACTTGAGTAATGGCTCTTCGCGGTTGAACAATTAGTTATCGACGTCGATCATCCACTGTAACCCCTATAAAAAAATGCGTGAATTTATAATACTTTTTTTAAATGGCATCTAAAATATCTGACGAAAATGGTTCCGCAAGAAAATGTTGAGAAAACTTATGATTTTCGAAATAGATGCCGTAAAATCACGTGATACGTTTGAAATCATAATAAACGGCAAGTTTATTTTTAAAAATCTGCAAGTAACTTGACTAATTTTCGTCGTTTCGTATTTTTATCTTACGCGATATTACGTACTTTTTCTTTTCTACTTTCGAAGTATCTTATCACTACGGTAATTAACACTAGAACTACCGAATGGTCGCGCTTTATAAGACGGTCGTTTTGGCGGGTGATTATCTCGTTATCCGTGGATTTTTCGTCCACACTGCTATAGAACTTTTTTGTAGACTGAAATATACTCTACAAAAAAGTATTCTACTAATTTTGACGAAAACCTCATGGGTTACGAAATAATTGAGATTGAATGGAACTCTGAATAAGAGACCGGTCAAATTGACCGGTTGCGGTAGTTCTAGT